>CM076851.1:50630808-51230808 GCA_039519185.1 Astragalus membranaceus
GTCAATTGAGTCAACGGAAGTGCCAACCTCGAGAAACCTTCAATAAACCTCCTGTAGTAACCAGCTAATCCCAAGAAACTCCTAATCTCAGTAACTGACTTCGGGCTCTCCCATTGCAACACAACATCAATCTTGGCTGGATCCACAGCTATACCATTACCCGAGATAATATGACCAAGGAAACCTACTTCATTCAGCCAGAACTCACACTTAGACAATTTTGCATACAATTTCTTTTCTTTCAACACTTTTAATACTAACCTCAGATGTTCTGCGTGTTCCTCTTCTGTCTTAGAATACACCAGAATGTCGTCAATAAACACAACTACAAACCGATCCAAGTAACTATGGAAAGTACGATTCATGTACTCCATAAACACACCCGGCGCGTTGGTAACACCAAACGGCATCACAGAATACTCATAGTGCCCATATCTCGTTCTGAAAGCGGTTTTCTGAATGTCTTCATCCTTTACCTTGATCTGGTGATAACCCGACCTCAAATCGATTTTACTGAACACCTTAGCACCTACCAACTGGTCCATCAGATCATCAATTCTGGGAAGCGGATACCTGTTCTTTATTGTCACCTTGTTCAACTGCCTATAATCGACACAAAGCCTCATACTCCCGTCCTTCTTTTTCACTAACAATACCGGAGCACCCCATGGCGACACACTTGGCCTTACAAATTTCTTCTCAAGTAGATCTTCTAATTGCTTTTTCAATTCAGACAACTCTGAGGCTGACATTCGGTACGGTGCCATAGACACAGGCCTAGTACCAGGTATAAGATCAATGGCAAACTCAACCTCCCTCTCTGGCGGAACACTTGGAATTTCATCCGGGAACACTTCGGGAAATTCACACACTACCTGAACCCCTTCAATGATCGCCTGATTCTCAGCAGACAATGACGCCATCAAAGCAAACAGATGAACTCCCTCTTTCATTACCTTATGCAAATGACCAGCAGGCAACAAAACAGATCCTTCTTCTTCGGGAGGAAGGAAACTCATAGATCTTCGAAAACAATTAATATGCACATGGTTAAATACTAACCAGTCCATACCAAGAATGACATCCAACCCTCCCAACGGCAAACAAATAAGGTCAACAAGAAAATCTCTGTCGAAGATTGACAGAGGGCACTTAGCACACACAAGAGAGGTAGTTACTGAACCCTTAGCTGGAGTGTCAATAACCATCTCCCTCATCATAGAAGATAAAACAAGGTCCAATTTCTCAGCACATAAAGCAGCAATAAATGAGTGCGTAGCACCAGTATCAATAATAGCAATCAAAGGAATACCATTAATATAACATGTACCTCTAATCTCATTAGTATCCTCTGATCCTGCGAGAGCAAACACTTTTCCATAGGACTTCTCTTTCTTCGGCTTAGTACACTTGGTACTAATATGACCTGCTTCCCCACAGTTGTAGCACACCACATCCCTTTTCTCACATTTCGCAGCCACATGACCTTCTTTACCGCACTTGAAACATTTATTATCTGAGCAGTCAAAACTCTTATGACCCGGCTTGCCACATCTGTAGCACACAACCTTCGCAGGGGCATCTCCCCCACTTGGTTTCTTATTATCAGCATACCTCTGCTTACCCTTACCAGCCTGAACCTCATATGGCTTACCCCGGTTCTGAAATTTACCCCTCTGATCTCTCATGACCTTGGAGTGAGCATTACTATCATCTTCATATATCCTGCAATTGTCGATCAAATCAGCGAATACCCGAATCTTCTGGTACCCTATAGCTTTCTTTATATCAGCCCTCAGTCCATTCTCAAACTTTATACACTTTGAAAATTCAGAATCAGCATCAGCATAGTGGGGGTAAAACTTAGCCAATTCAGTGAACTTGGCAGCATACTCTGTCACTGACATGCTTCCTTGCTTCAGCTCAAGGAACTCTCTTTCTTTCTTACCTCTCACATCTTCAGGAAAATATTTCCGTAAGAACTCTCTACGGAAAACAGCCCAAGTTATCTCCTCATTAGCAGTTTCTAATCTCTGCCTAACCTCCATCCACCAATCATCAGCCTCTTCTGCCAGCGTATGGGTACCATACCTGACCTTCTGCGCATCATTACAATCCATGACCCGAAATATCCTTTCGATCTCTTTCAGCCATGCTAGAGCACCATCTGGATTGTACTTGCCCTTAAAAACAGGTGGATTCTCCCTCTGGAACGTGGCCAAACTGCGAGTCCCAGCATTTTCAGCACCATTTTGCTGGTTCCCAACAGCCTGAGCCATAGCCTGCAAAGCAGCAGCAAGAGCAGCGTCGTTCCTCCCAGCCATTTCAAACTATCACTGCAGCACAAACAGAAATTTAGAACTAATCTAACAATTCTATTTGTCATATGACACTATGACAGGACGACTTGGCCGGACAGACCGAACTGCTTTGATACCACTAATGTAACACCCCTTTTCTAATAACCTTACTATTTAATAAAATCAGAGTTTCCTTTTTTTTTTTTTGAAAACAATTTAAGCGAGTGCTACACTTACTCCATAAAAATCAAAAGCTTCAATTTCCATAGTTCAATTAAAACCACAAGATACATAGCACCATAACAAGGAAAACCGTTTAGTTCACGTCAACTAAACACAGTCACTACCAGCAGCGGAATAATAATTAAGTTCGAAAACGAAACCAATACATCACCAAAAATGGTCTAACAGTATAATAACATTAAAGCCTAAGACGCCCCCCGGTGCTACGTATCAGAGCATGACACTTCCTACCAAACGAAGGTATAAGGTAACCTTCACTCGCTATTACCTGCACGTTGCCGACATAAGAAGCAACATAAAAAGCAGTAGGGTGAGTCTCTTTTCATAATTAATAACATATGGGAATAAGCATTGCATAGGAAAAGAAACCAGGCAAACAGATTCACAACAGAGTCAATAACCATATCACAATTACAATCACAAATCCACAATGCAAGAGGTATGGTTATGAAATGAAAATGCAACCCAAACTCCACGGGCACATGCATGTCGGATCCGTCACCAAATACAAATAGGCCGTAGCCTCTGCTCACCAAATAAAACTAGGCCGAAGCCTCTGCTCACCAATAATGCACATGTTTCATGAGATGCTATGGAAATGCATCACAACACACCACGATTTAATCAATTCACCATTTAATTCAGCTCACCATTTTAATTCATATTCTCACCTTAGTGCATTAATCAGCTCACCAAATTTAAAATTAGGCCGAAGCCTCTGCTCACCAATCACACCAAAATACACTCACCAATTCAACCCACCACTCACACCAACACCAATTCCAATTAGGTCAATTTATGATTTGACACGACATAGGGAAAGTGGATAAAAATTGCCATTTGAACACTTGAACACCTCAGCCCAGAAACACCAGTAAAATAATTTATTTTTGCATAAAATTGGAACATTTGGATAGACAATGAAATTAGCTTCAAAACGCATTTTGAACCGTTAAATTTGGATAACCGAGTCAAAAGTTACATTAAAAACAAAACCGGAAAAATACTTAGACATCTTGGAAACTGGCGCCCAGCAAAAACTGGCGCAGCGCCTAGCACAACTGGCGCTGGGCGCCTGGCAAAACTGGCGCATGGGCGCTGGCGCCCAGGAACAGCAACAAGCGCACAGGCGCTGGCGCTGGCGCCCAGGAACACAACACGCGCATAGGCGCTGGCGCCCAGGAACTGGCGCAGGGGAACACAGCGCCCAGGCACTAGGCGCCTAAGGCCAACACGCAATACAACTCATTTTACTTCGAAATTTATTTTGTACGAGCCAAATGCTCAGAATAAGAGAACCCAACAAAAATTTTGTCAAAAAGTGACCAGCATTTTTGGCGCCCATGCACTAGGCGCCTAGTGAAAACACGCAACCCAACTATTTTGGTGCCCAAAATCATTTTGCACGAGCCATTTAACTTGGACATGAAAACCCAGTATCAATTTTCGCAAAATAGACAACATAAGGTTGGGGCCCTTGGCGCCCATGACACTAGCACCTAGCGCCAAAACTGGCAGCACAGTGACACAGAACACAGCCACACAGTGGCAACAGGCACAGCAACACAGTGACACAGAAACAGCAACACAGGGGCAACAGAATTGGGAAAACTGGCGCAGGCACACTGCTGGGCGCCTGGCGCCCATGACTAAGGCGCAGAACACAAAATCCAGCAACATGCTTATGGCGCCCAAGGCGCCTAGGGGCTTCCAAAAATCAGAATTCTTCAATACAAATGCCAATTTAAATTCACCAAAACACTCAATTATATATATGATTCAAGTATCACCATGATTCTCAATTTTCAACAAATAAGTGTCAACAAGTCATATATTCAAACATATGACATACAATTCACATTTTGTAATAATCAAACATCAATTCATGCGATTTTCAACATAGGCAATCCATGATCATATATCACAACACAACGATTAAATCAATCATCACACAATTCATTCGTATAAATTATCCTAGAACCTAACCCTAGGCACTACTATTCGCATAATGTATTAAAAATAAAAAGAGGACCCCCTAAGCTCTTAGAAGTCGAAATTTGCTAGACAATGCTCCAAGGAAATGCAAGTCACCAACGAGCCTTCTCCTCTTCCTTGAGTGCTTCGCCCTCTCTTCTTCTTCTCCTCTTCCCTTCGCAACTCCTTCTTTTCTCACTCTCTCTTTTACGTTTCTTTTTTCTTTCTTTTGCACACTTGAGTGAATTGCAACTAACTCCCAAGACCCCTAGTGAGTCGACTCCTATGACTAACCAATGGGTCATGGGCTCACTTGAGGGTCATGGGCCCCCAAGCACCACCTCAATTCGTGGCAACACCTCCTAATAAAAATAAAATAAAATAAATTAAACCTTGAATTATTTAATTAAATTAAATAAATATTGTAAGCCTTAAATAACTTAATTAAATAAATAATTAAATTATTTTGGGGCGTTACAACTCTCCCCCACTTAGAATATTTCGTCCTCGAAATTACCTGAATCAAACAACTCCGGATATGCTTCCCGCATCTTACTCTCCAGCTCCCAAGTCATACTCTCACCAGCAGCTCCTAACCACACCACTTTCACCAAAAGAATTTCTTTCCCTCGCAGAGTCTTCACTTCTCTATCTTTAATCCGCACAGGCATAGTCTCCACAGTGAGATTATCCTGCACCTCTACTTCATCCATCTGAATCACATGAGACGGGTCCGGAACATACTTTCGAAGTTGTGACACGTGAAACACGTCATGCAAGTTCGAAAGATTAGGCGGCAAAGCCACCCTATAGGCAACACTTCCCACCCTCTCCGTAATCTGATACGGACCAATGAAACGGGGAGTTAACTTCTTAGATTTCAAGGCACGCCCAACACCAGTCACCGGAGTGACTCTCAGGAACACATGATCACCGGCCTGAAACTCTAAATCCTTCCTTCTCTTATCATGATAGCTCTTTTGCCGACTCTGCGACGCTTTCATCTTCTCACGGATTACTTTTACCTTCTCAGTTGTTTCTCGCACAATTTCAGGCCCCAACACTGCACTCTCCCTAGATTCATACCAACACAACGGAGTCCTACATCTCCGACCATAAAACGCCTCAAACGGTGCCATACCAATACTAGAATGAAAACTGTTATTGTAGGTGAGTTCTATCAACGGAAGATGAGAATCCCATGAACCTCCCTGCTCGAGAACACATGCCCTCAACAAGTCCTCTAACGACTGAATAGTCCTCTCCGTCTGACCATCTGTCTGCGGATGATAAGCGGAGCTTAACCTCAACTTAGAACCCAAAGCTTCCTGCAAACTTTTCCAAAATTCAGAAGTGAATCTTGGATCTCTATCAGATACAATACTAAGCGGAACGCCATGCAACTTCACAATTGTCTTGATGTAGATCTCTGCCAACTTTGGAACTGGATAAGTCATATTAATTGGTAAGAAATGAGCAGACTTTGACAACCTGTCCACTACCACCCATATAGCATCAAACCCTCTCACTGTATTTGGCAAACCAGTCACAAAATCCATGGAAATGCTATCCCATTTCCATTCCGGAATCTCCAATGGTTGCATCAACCCCGCAGGCTTCTGATGCTCAATCTTAGACTTCTGACAAGTCAGACAAGAATACACAAACCGTGCCACATCCTTCTTCATACCAGGCCACCAGAACATTTTCTTCAAATCTTGGTACATTTTCGTAGCCCCTGGATGAATACTCAACTTGCTCCTATGGCTCTCCTCAAGAATCATTCTCTTCATCTCAACATCGTCAGGAATACAAATCCTATCTCTGAATCTCAATACACCTTGGGAATCTAACTTGAAATCCCCACTCACAGCTTGATCATTCGCAACTAACAAGTCTACCAACTTTACATCTGACTTTTGGGCTTCTCGAACACTAACCAAAAATTCATTGCCAATCTTCAACATTCCCAATCTGACACTCTGCGGTGTCACTTCACAAACCAGACTCATGTCCCGAAACTGCTCAATCAACTCTAATTCTTTCACCATCATAGCCGACATATGCAAACTCTTCCGACTTAAAGCATCAGCCACGACATTAGCTTTGCCGGGGTGATAGTTCAAGCCGAAATCATAATCCTTCAGCAATTCTAACCAACGTCTCTGTCTCATATTGAGCTCCTTCTGATCAAACAAGTATTTTAAACTCTTATGGTCACTAAACACTTCAAATCTAGTACCATACAGATAGTGCCTCCAAATTTTCAGCACAAATACAATTGCAGCAAGCTCCAAATCTTGAGTAGGGTAGTTCTTCTCATGGGTCCTCAACTTCCTGGACGCATAAGCTACTACCTTACCCTCTTGCATTAACACACCTCCCAAACCCATCTTGGAAGCATCACAATATACTACAAACGGTTGATCCGGAACAGGCAAAGTCAAAACGGGCGACGTAGTCAACCTCTTTTTCAACTCATTGAAGCTCTCCTCACAGCGAGCATCCCACACAAAAGCTTTTCCCTTACATGTCAATTGAGTCAACGGAAGTGCCAACCTCGAGAAACCTTCAATAAACCTCCTGTAGTAACCAGCTAATCCCAAGAAACTCCTAATCTCAGTAACTGACTTCGGGCTCTCCCATTGCAACACAACATCAATCTTGGCTGGATCCACAGCTATACCATTACCCGAGATAATATGACCAAGGAAACCTACTTCATTCAGCCAGAACTCACACTTAGACAATTTTGCATACAATTTCTTTTCTTTCAACACTTCTAATACTAACCTCAGATGTTCTGCGTGTTCCTCTTCTGTCTTAGAATACACCAGAATGTCGTCAATAAACACAACTACAAAGCGATCCAAGTAACTATGGAAAGTACAATTCATGTACTCCATAAACACACCCGGCGCGTTGGTAACACCAAACGGCATCACAGAATACTCATAGTGCCCATATCTCGTTCTGAAAGCGGTTTTCTGAATGTCTTCATCCTTTACCTTGATCTGGTGATAACCCAACCTCAAATCGATTTTACTAAACACCTTAGCACCTACCAACTGGTCCATCAGATCATCAATTCTGGGAAGCGGATACCTGTTCTTATTGTCACCTTGTTCAACTGCCTATAATCGACACAAAGCCTCATACTCCCGTCCTTCTTTTTCACTAACAATACCGGAGCACCCCATGGCGACACACTTGGCCTTACAAATTTCTTCTCAAGTAGATCTTCTAATTGCTTTTTCAATTCAGACAACTCTGAGGCTGACATTCGGTACGGTGCCATAGACACAGGCCTAGTACCAGGTATAAGATCAATGGCAAACTCAACCTCCCTCTCTGGCGGAACACTTGGAATTTCATCCGGGAACACTTCGGGAAATTCACACACTACCTGAACCCCTTCAATGATCGCCTGATTCTCAGCAGACAATGACGCCATCAAAGCAAACAGATGAACTCCCTCTTTCATTACCTTATGCAAATGACCAGCAGGCAACAAAACAGATCCTTCTTCTTCGGGAGGAAGGAAACTCATAGATCTTCGGAAACAATTAATATGCACATGGTTAAATACTAACCAGTCCATACCAAGAATGACATCCAACCCTCCCAACGGCAAACAAATAAGGTCAACAAGAAAATCTCTGCCGAAGATTGACAGAGGGCACTTAGCACACACAAGAGAGGTAGTTACTGAACCCTTAGCTGGAGTGTCAATAACCATCTCCCTCATCATAGAAGATAAAACAAGGTCCAATTTCTCAGCACATAAAGCAGCAATAAATGAGTGCGTAGCACCAGTATCAATAATAGCAATCAAAGGAATACCATTAATAAAACATGTACCTCTAATCTCATTAGTATCCTCTGATCCTGCGAGAGCAAACACTTTTCCATAGGACTTCTCTTTCTTCGGCTTAGTACACTTGGTACTAATATGACCTGCTTCCCCACAGTTGTAGCACACCACATCCCTTTTCTCACATTTCGCAGCCACATGACCTTCTTTACCGCACTTGAAACATTTATTATCTGAGCAGTCAAAACTCTTATGACCCGGCTTGCCACATCTGTAGCACACAACCTTCGCAGGGGCATCTCCCCCACTTGGTTTCTTATTATCAGCATACCTCTGCTTACCCTTACCAGCCTGAACCTCATATGGCTTACCCCGGTTCTGAAATTTACCCCTCTGATCTCTCATGACCTTGGAGTGAGCATTACTATCTTCTTCATATATCCTGCAACTGTCGATCAAATCAGCGAATACCCGAATCTTCTGGTACCCTATAGCTTTCTTTATATCAGCCCTCAGTCCATTCTCAAACTTTATACACTTTGAAAATTCAGAATCAGCATCAGCATAGTGGGGGTAAAACTTAGCCAATTCAGTGAACTTGGCAGCATACTCTGTCACTGACATGCTTCCTTGCTTCAGCTCAAGGAACTCTCTTTCTTTCTTACCTCTCACATCTTCAGGAAAATATTTCCGTAAGAACTCTCTACGGAAAACAGCCCAAGTTATCTCCTCATTAGCAGTTTCTAATCTCTGCCTAACCTCCATCCACTAATCATCAGCCTCTTCTGCCAGCGTATGGGTACCATACCTGACCTTCTGCGCATCATTACAATCCATGACCCGAAATATCCTTTCGATCTCTTTCAGCCATGCTAGAGCACCATCTGGATTGTACTTGCCCTTAAAAACAGGTGGATTCTCCCTCTGGAACGTGGCCAAACTGCGAGTCCCAGCATTTTCAGCACCATTTTGCTGGTTCCCAACAGCCTGAGCCATAGCCTGCAAAGCAGCAGCAAGAGCAGCGTCGTTCCTCCCAGCCATTTCAAACTATCACTGCAGCACAAACAGAAATTTAGAACTAATCTAACAATTCTATTTGTCATATGACACTATGACAGGACGACTTGGCCGGACAGACCGAACTGCTTTGATACCACTAATGTAACACCCCTTTTCTAATAACCTTACTATTTAATAAAATCAGAGTTTCCTTTTTTTTTTTGAAAACAATTTAAGCGAGTGCTACACTTACTCCATAAAAATCAAAAGCTTCAATTTCCATAGTTCAATTAAAACCACAAGATACATAGCACCATAACAAGGAAAACCGTTTAGTTCACGTCAACTAAACACAGTCACTACCAGCAGCGGAATAATAATTAAGTTCGAAAACGAAACCAATACATCACCAAAAATGGTCTAACAGTATAATAACATTAAAGCCTAAGACGCCCCCCGGTGCTACGTATCAGAGCATGACACTTCCTACCAAACGAAGGTATAAGGTAACCGTCACTCGCTATTACCTGCACGTTGCCGACATAAGAAGCAACATAAAAAGCAGTAGGGTGAGTCTCTTTTCATAATTAATAACATATGGGAATAAGCATTGCATAGGAAAAGGAACCAGGCAAACAGATTCACAACAGAGTCAATAACCATATCACAATTACAATCACAAATCCACAATGCAAGAGGTATGGTTATGAAATGAAAATGCAACCCAAACTCCACGGGCACATGCATGTCGGATCCGTCACCAAATACAAATAGGCCGTAGCCTCTGCTCACCAAATAAAACTAGGCCGAAGCCTCTGCTCACCAATAATGCACATGTTTCATGAGATGCTATGGAAATGCATCACAACACACCACGATTTAATCAATTCACCATTTAATTCAGCTCACCATTTTAATTCATATTCTCACCTTAGTGCATTAATCAGCTCACCAAATTTAAAATTAGGCCGAAGCCTCTGCTCACCAATCACACCAAAATACACTCACCAATTCAACCCACCACTCACACCAACACCAATTCCAATTAGGTCAATTTATGATTTGACACGACATAGGGAAAGTGGATAAAAATTGCCATTTGGACACTTGAACACCTCAGCCCAGAAACACCAGTAAAATAATTTATTTTTGCATAAAATTGGAACATTTGGATAGACAATGAAATTAGCTTCAAAACGCATTTTGAACCGTTAAATTTGGATAACCGAGTCAAAAGTTACATTAAAAACAAAACCGGAAAAATACTTAGACATCCTGGAAACTGGCGCCCAGCAAAAATTGGCGCAGCGCCTAGCACAACTGGCGCTGGGCGCCTGGCAAAACTGGCGCATGAGCGCTGGCGCCCAGGAACAGCAACAAGCGCACAGGCACTGGCGCTGGCGCCCAGGAACACAACACGCGCATAGGCGCTGGCGCCCAGGAACACAACACGCGCATAGGCGCTGGCGCCCAGGAACTGGCGCAGGGGAACACAGCGCCCAGGCACTAGGCGCCTAAGGCCAACACGCAATACAACTCATTTTACTTCGAAATTTATTTTGTACGAGCCAAATGCTCAGAATAAGAGAACCCAACAAAAATTTTGTCAAAAAGTGAACAGCATTTTTGGCGCCCATGCACTAGGCGCCTAGTGAAAACACGCAACCCAACTATTTTGGTGCCCAAAATCATTTTGCACGAGCCATTTAACTTGGACATGAAAACCCAGTATCAATTTTCACAAAATAGACAACATAAGGTTGGGGCCCTTGGCGCCCATGACACTAGCACCTAGCGCCAAAACTGGCAGCACAGTGACACAGAACACAGCCACACAGTGGCAACAGGCACAGCAACACAGTGACACCGAAACAGCAACACAGGGGCAACAGAATTGGGAAAACTGGCGCAGGCACACTGCTGGGCGCCTGGCGCCCATGACTAAGGCGCAGAACACAAAATCCAGCAACATGCTTATGGCGCCCAAGGCGCCTAGGGGCTTCCAAAAATCAGAATTCTTCAATACAAATGCCAATTTAAATTCACCAAAACACTCAATTATATATATGATTCAAGTATCACCATGATTCTCAATTTTCAACAAATAAGTGTCAACAAGTCATATATTCAAACATATGACATACAATTCACATTTTGTAATAATCAAACATCAATTCATGCGATTTTCAACATAGGCAATCCATGATCATATATCACAACACAACGATTAAATCAATCATCACACAATTCATTCGTATAAATTATCCTAGAACCTAACCCTAGGCACTACTATTCGCATAATGTATTAAAAATAAAAAGAGGACCCCCTAAGCTCTTAGAAGTCGAAATTTGCTAGACAATGCTCCAAGGAAATGCAAGTCACCAACGAGCCTTCTCCTCTTCCTTGAGTGCTTCGCCCTCTCTTCTTCTTCTCCTCTTCCCTTCGCAACTCCTTCTCTTCTCACTCTCTCTTTTACGTTTCTTTTTTCTTTCTTTTGCACACTTGAGTGAATTGCAACTAACTCCCAAGACCCCTAGTGAGTCGACTCCTATGACTAACCAATGGGTCATGGGCTCACTTGAGGGTCATGGGCCCCCAAGCACCACCTCAATTCGTGGCAACACCTCCTAATAAAAATAAAATAAATTAAACCTTGAATTATTTAATTAAATTAAATAAATATTGTAAGCCTTAAATAACTTAATTAAATAAATAATTAAATTATTTTGGGGCGTTACATTAAGCACCGAGAAACAAATTCTGCAACCTCGGCCTTCATCCCAGGCCACCAATACATTAGCTTCAAGTCTCGGTACATCTTAGTGGATCCCGGATGTACAGAGTACTGACTCCTATGAGCTTCTTCCAATACTTGCCTTTTGATATCATCATCGTCGGGAACACAAATCCTCCCATTAAAGCAAATCATGCCATCACTATCCTCAGTGAAATCTGGCGATCCCTTCTAAGACTGCAACTTTATATCAGCTCCTTGAGCTACGCGGATTTCTTCCCTTAGCACACTGGCTATCCGTAGATGCCGCAGCACTACGCGATCCCTCTTTCTTACCACCTTGAGTTCCAAGTCTCTGAATGACTCCAACAAAGCCATCTCGTGAACCATTAACCTTGCCATGTGGATAGACTTCCTGCTTAGAGCATCTGCTACCACATCGGCTTTCCCAGGGTGATATTTCAATTCGAAGTCGTAATCCTTCAAAAATTCAGTCCACCTTCTCTGTCTGTTATTCAACTCTTTTTGGTCAAACAGATACTTCAAGCTCTTGTGATCACTAAAAACCTCGAAACGAGAACCGTAAAGGTAATGCCTCCAAATTTTTAGTGCAAACACAATCGCCGCTAACTCTAAGTCATGAGTTGGGTAATTCCATTCGTGTGTCTTCATTTGCCTCGATGCATAAGCCACAACATGTTGATTCTGCATGAGAACACATCCTAAACCCTTCCCAGAGGCATCACTGTAAATCTGAAATCCCAATGACGGATCCGGAAGAATTAGGATTGGAGCAGAAGTTAATTTTTCTTTTAATCCAAGAAAACACTCCTCACAGTCGGCATCCCAAGTAAACGGTTGACCCTTGCGAGTCAATTGAGTAAGCGGAAGTACCAATTGTGAAAAACCTTCAATGAATCTTCTATAGTAACCAGCTAGACCCAGAAAGCTTCTGATCTCCGTCACCGACGTTGGCCGTTCCCAATTCAACACTGCTTCCACCTTGCTAGGATCAACTGCAACCCCTTCCTGGGAAATCACATGACCCAAGAACTTTACTTCAGACATCCAAAAGTCACACTTCGACGGTTTAGCATAGAGTTTCTTCTCTCGGAGCACTCCTAGGACAAATCGGAGATGCTGAGCATGCTCCTCAACTGACTTTGAGTAAACCAAGATATCATCAATAAAGACGACCACAAACTGATCTAGGTAAGAATGAAATACTCTATTCATATAATCCATGAATAAGGCTGGAGCGTTAGTTAATCCGAAAGGCATCACTACAAACTCGTAGTGTCCGTACCTCGTACGAAAGGCAGTCTTCGGAAT
This sequence comes from Astragalus membranaceus, assembly GCA_039519185.1. NCBI lineage: Eukaryota > Viridiplantae > Streptophyta > Magnoliopsida > Fabales > Fabaceae > Astragalus > Astragalus membranaceus. The sequence goes on from CM076851.1 coordinate 50,644,206, forward strand.
GTCTAAGGCTCTTACTGTAACACCCCGATAATTTCTAACTTGTAGAAATTACCGAAATGCACTACTGGCATACATCAGAGTACCTCCTGTTTTAAATACTGAACACATACTAAAACTCGATGCTAAAAGCCATCAAGTGCGCTTACATAACTTAACATGAGAAATACATAATATCGTTCCTTACACCTCTCAACTAGTGTTCAGTACCAAAATAGAAAATCTGCGGAAGCGATTTACAACTTTATAAGCATAAGTCGTACAATCGTACATCTAAGACACTGAATAAAAATACAGATACATAACATGACAAAATAAACAGCGTCAACAATTCCTCATGCCGTCTCCTTAGCCGTGCCTCACGGTCTTCAACTTTCCCTGCTTAACTGAAAAACAACAACAATGGATTGGGTGAGACAACTTGTCTCAGTGAGTTCTATCGAGACCCCTTACTAACTCTCTCGGTTCAATTATGCTTGATTTCATGAATCGTAGCCCTTAAGTCGACTACGGGGAACATACAACGTGTACTCGTGGCCCTTCCAAGCGACACACAAGGTACACACCATGACAATGATTCTTAGCATATCACCAGGTCTTATTTTAAAGATTCCGGCAAACCCAGTCCCCGGCCATTTCTACTACCATAGGGACAACAATGTAACGGGCCTAGGGGATAAGGCTCATGACTTCCTCTCCCACTAGTACGCTAATCCATGAACAGGGTCGTCACCCCAGCAATGATGTATATAATATATACCATGAACAATGAGCAGTGAACAGTGAACGATGATCAATAACCAATGAGCTTATGCTTAACAGTGAACTTGTACTTAACTTAGTCTTGTACTAACATGATCTTATTATTAGGTGATCTCACACGGCTTACTAAGATTTACTCTTCTAACTTGTCCTGATAATAATCCAGCCAGTCCAGCACAATACATCAATCACATTAAGCAATATCCATGGCATAAGCTTATCTCAATCACAATCATAGCATGACAATCAAATCCACAACACATTCCATGTACCCGCATTGGGCCGTTCATAAAACCATGGACCACAAGGGCCGTTAATAAGAATAAACATAATCATGGAATTATACAGTATCAATTATATATATAGATAGGTCTTTGAATAAGCTTTAAAACACATCTGAGAACACCTCAATCGGGTTCCTGGATCAAAAGTTATTGCGAAAACAAGTTTAGGGTATTTTGCTGAAAAACTGCAAAGCGTCGCGACGCGAACTGGTTCCGTCGCGACGCGAAAAGTGACAGAAAGTTTTGCGTTGTAAAAATTAAGGGAGGTCGCGACGCGATGGCCACGGGCCGCGACGCGAAATGACACAGAATTTTACCCTAACTTGTGATGCTCATATGTTGAGCTACACAATTCCAAATTCAACCAAATCAGGACCAAATTGACGAGCATTCAGTCTAGTTTCTAAAACAATTGACCACATAACTTTTGGATACCTATATCATCCCCAGATCCCCAGAAACTGAACCTATTCTCAAACTGTTCCCAGAATTCTACTCTAACTTGTGATGCTCATATCTTGAGCTACACAAGTCCAAATGCAACCATTCCAAAGCCAAAATGTCAAGCCTTCAATCTAGTTTCTAAAAAGGTAAGTTATATAATTTTTGAACCGGTAAAACAGTCCCAGTTATCATAAAACCGAACCTATCCAGAATGGCTCTACATAGTGAATTTAGCAGCACATTATGAACATTCAAACAGCAACCAATCCAACCATCCATTCCAGCAGTCAATACACATTGATTAACATACCAATCATGCAATTCAAATCATAGTTTCAGCCAAACAAATCGAATGGTTCTATGACTTGAAAACGACATTTTCGCAAAGCGGTTTCACACTAGATTTTCGTAAAACGTAAGTCAAACTCAGAACATGACATATATGACCACAATATCCTAGTGAGTTTAGAACTCACCTATAGCGATGAGAATCGCTCACAACGTACACCGACACTTTGACTGAAATTCCACGGACCAAGGACACACGATCTTGCTCACAACACGAACTTAGCGGCTGAACCGTTCGAACAGCAACTCAGACTCGAACCCCAGCTACTCCTTCACTTGGGCAGCAACCACACCAAAACTCAGCTACTGAAACGATTTCCCCCAGCTACTCTACTGGACTACAAGGTGGCTTGAAGGTGCTCTAGCAATTGATTACAAGTTCAGCTACAACATGAAAGTGAGGTTCCATTTTCTGCCCTACATGAGCTTTGAGGGTTGTCCATGGCAGCTGAAAGGAGGAGGTGGTCCTCTGTTTGAAAAGGGTATCAATGGAAAGAGGAAGATGAGATGAATTCAGAGCTGCTCTTGGTTTCTACATGCATTCAGGATCCATTCCCCTTTCCTCTCTTCTCTCCTCTCGCGACCCTCTTCTTTTCTCCCCTCTCAATGCTTCTGATTTCAGTTTCTGAAAAATGAATGAAATGAAGTGTGGCTGTTTGAAGTGGGGTTTTGTTCAGCTGTTCACTTAATGGGGGTGAAATTACCCTCCTACCCTTCATCTACTAATTCTCCTCATCCTAACTAACACTTGACTTAAGAAAATTCATTTATCTTAACAACCAAGCACACCATCATTTATCTAATCAAGCAAAAATTCCAAGTTTATTTTCAATAAACTTAACAAATCAATTCACGCCAAATAATTTAAATAGCGAAAATTGGGGATATTACACTTACCCTGATTTGATGGTACCCTGACCTTAGATCAATTTTGGAGAAAACATTAGCACCTCGAAGTTGGTCAAGTAGATCATCTATCCTTGGCAATGGATACTTGTTCTTGATAGTGATTTTATTCAGCTGACGGTAGTCTATGCACAATCTCATGCTTCCGTCCTTCTTCTTGACTAGCAATACCGGAGCACCCCATGGAGAAGCACTCGGTCGAATAAACTTCTTGGAAATTAATTCCTCAAGTTGGGACTTCAATTCCTTCAGTCCGAGAGGAGACATCCTATAAGGTGCTATGGATATTGGCCCTGTACCAGGCGCCAAATCTATAGAAAATTCCACCTCTCGTTCTGGAGGCAAGGAGGAGACTTCCTCGGGAAAAACATCTAAGAATTCATTAGCAACTTGAATAGACGATAAATCCAAATCAGCTTCAGTTGATGCAGACAAAATAACAACAAAAGCTTCCGCACCTTGGAATAGAGACTGGCTGGCTGAAGCGAATGAGATAACACCATCATCTGCAGGTAGTGAATGTTCAGCCACTTCAGAAGGAAAATTAATTGCACGATTGAAACAGTCAATCGTAATGTGATTGGAAGTCATCCAATTCATTCCCAACACGATCTCCATTCCTCTCATAGGCAGACAGATAAAATCAACAACAAAGTCCCTGTCTCTTATTGTAAGCAGACAGCTAAGGCACAAAGATTGGGTTCGCACACGACCCTTCGCCGCAGTAAGGATAGTTATTGGCTCGGATATAGGAGATACTGTCAATCCTAACCGTTCAGCACATGCTTCTGAAATAAAGCAATGAGTAGCACCAGAGTCATACAAAATATTAACAGTTTGATTAAAGAGAGAACCTGTACCCCTTATAAGATTATCAGCTGGCTTGATGGTCTTGGCATCCAAAGTGTTGACTCGAGCCTGTCTAGGAGCATCAGGGGACTCTAAGAAAGCCTTCCTCGCTGGGCAGTTGTTAGCATAGTGCCCCTCTTCATTGCAATAATAACACTGGTTTGATTTTGACTCCAATTGACATTTTCCACGATGACTCTTTTTACACACTCTGCAATTCCGATACCCAGAAGAGTTATCCGACTGAATCTGTTTTCCTTTGTCTAAATTCCCTTTATACCTCGGGTTTGAAGAAGTTGACCCGTTTCCCTTTTTCTTATCCTTCCAAAAATCTTTCCTCTCAGCATACATTCTTTTAAGATCGCTCTCGGCTGAATGAGCTTGTTGAACCAAAGCAGGATAAGTGGTCATGGAATAAGAACTGAGGCCTTGATTCACATCGCCTCTAAGACCTTGTCTGAACATCACCCTCTTCCACTTATCATCAGGAGCGGTGGTCCCCAATTCATAGAATTGTGATAACCTCTCAAATTTGGCGGCATATTCCCCAACTGTCATCTCTCCCTGTTTCAAACTCAGAAATTCCATCTGCTTGTCAAGTCTTTGGGAGTCGGGAAAATAATGACCCAAAAACAACTCCTTGAAGTTATTCCACTCAAGAGGAGTTCCCTGAGTTTGTAGCATCCTACGAGCATTAACCCACCAGGTGTGAGCATGCTCGTCCAGAGCGTTAGCAGCACAAATTACCTTTTCTCCTTCATTGCATTGCAAGGTATCAAAGATCCGTTCCATGGCATCTACCCAGAAATGGGCTTTCATTGCCTCGGATCCTCCTTTGAAGGTTGGGGGTTTCATCCTCAGAAACCGGAAATACACCCTGTTGGGATCCTCAGGTGTTGGCACATTGACCGGCTCAGCTGGTTGTGGTTGAGGCATCTGATGCATCTGCTGCATTTGAGCCATTTGAGCCATCTGTTGCTGTTGCATTAGCATCATGTCATTCATCATCTTCTGCTGAGTCTCGATGACATTCTGCATCCATTCTTGGTGAGGATCAACAGGTGGGTTTCTCTTACCTCTTCCAGCCATGATTCTGCGAAGTATGCACAAAGTATTAAGTTGATCAGGCTCAATGTCTAATAGCATACTAAGAAAAATCAGACTTAGAAGACGTAAAAGACTCTTAACATCTAAGTCCGACTAGGTCGAACCGCTCTGATACCAAATGTAACACCCCATGTATTTCTAACATGTAGAGACACTGAAAGTGCACAGATGCGGAATATTCAGAGGACACAGTTCCTGTTTAAGTTCTGGACATACAAACTTTTTCCGAAATAAAACATAATCGGAAATAACGTTACTTCATAAAATAGAAGTTTATCGGTTCCATACCAAATGGATCACAATATCCAAGTCCAAAAACCAAACAGAAACATAAAACGGTTCATATAACTCATAATCCACACAAGTTTATACAACCAATAGGACAACAAAAGAACAAAGGAGAAAATGACTAAGTCTTCAGCACCTCCGAGAGTATATCAACTACTCGTGCACAATAGTCTTCCTTTTTCCCTGCTTCTCTGAAAAACAACAGATATGGATAGGGTGAGATAACATTATCTCAGTGAGTCCTACCGTGCCCCCTCACTGACACTCGGTTCAATTCATTAAACCGTTATAACCAAACTGACATAACCATGTCTTATATTTATTAATCGAAATGCCACGCACTTCGTGAATTTAGTTAACACGTACCAACTGCAATCCAGTGCTAATCCCGGTAATCGTGTTTTCCATTTAGCATAAACCGACTGCAATCCAGTGCTAATCCCGGTAACCCGTGAGTTGACCACGCCAAAACACATTCAGGGCCTAGGTAAGGGGTCATGACTACCCTCCCTAGTATGCTACTTGTCGGGTCGTCACCCAACGCGATTTATGTATGACAATACATAACGATTTCTCGAGAGTTAGATAATATATATCTTTCTGATCACCAAAGGATCAATCACATAGTCTTTTTAGATAATTTATATCTTATTGATCTATAACCCGTTTTGATGAATTCATAAACATCCGGCATTATAATCATATTGTAATGTATTATTGACTTATAACCCGTTTTGATGAATCTATAAACATCCGGCATTATAATCATATACAGTTGACATATATATAAATATATATATTCATTCTATCCATCAGACGGTGTACCCACACGTATACTAGGGTTTCTGTTTTTTCGATCAATATACCTTTCAACTTCTTTTCAAAATCATGAGTTGAACAAGTTCGAAATAAGGTTTTCAGTGAGGCAATCCCTTTTTGAATTGTTGAGAAAGAAAATAGAAAAGGTTCGGGATCAAACGGAGCAACAAAACGAGAAAACGGAAGCCGGTAACAGAACCACACGCACGACCCGTGCCCAGGGGCGCACGACCCGTGCGTGGTGCACTACTCAGGACCCATCTACCAGAAGGAAACGCACGATCCGTGCCCAGGGGCGCACGACCCGTGCGTCCCGTTCTGTTTCCAATACTTCCAACCCGAAGCAGGCGCACGACCCGTGCCCAGGGGCGCACGGTCCGTGCGACCTGTGTCTGTTACCAGAATTTCACACTTTTCCCATTTTTGGTCTCCGTTCTCATCCAATTCGATTCCTAATTTCGATCACCTGAAATCCAGAAAATTTCCAACTATTCCAGAATATATATAAAGAGTTTCATTTCAATGATTCATTAAAATTCTCAATAAACCGTAAACGCCGTTTTGACTCGAAAATTGCTTTTCGGTTCTAGGACCTTTGAAAACAGAGAATGTAACCAAGGGATTCCATATCGAAAACAAGTTCAGAATATCAAAATGCCCTATCGTGAGTAGAACTCACCGTGATGTCGAATTCGCTAGGAGCCACGATCGAAACGTGAAACGGCCGAACACTAGGACGCACGAACAATCACCAACAACGCTGGAACAGTAACTAGCTTGACTGAATAGCTTGGAGCGGCAACTCTAAGTGATTTGGACTCCCTCCAAACTCTAACACGGGAACAAGACTTCACTTTTGACAGTCCCACTGAACATGCAAAAGGAGTGGCAGCTCAAAACTCCATTGACATCACCATTGAAGCTTCAAGCTTCGAAAATGGAACAAGAGGTAGGGGAAGAATCAGACCTCAAAACTAGGTTCATTGAATTCAGAATTGGAAATGGAGTGGGATGGAAGAAAAACAACTTACATGCAACAAGGATTTCTAAGCTTCCTCTCTTCTTCTCCTCCACTTGCGCCGTCTCTTCCTCCTTTCTCAACTCCTTTCTTTTTCTGAAATTTCAGAATGGAATGAATGAGGTGGTGTGGCTGAATGGCTTCAAAGTAGAAGTATTTATATGAGGGGTGCAAAATTACCATTTTGCCCTTCAGCTTAAATACTTCAATTAATCATGACTAAGCCATAATTAATTAATGAATAGGGTTTATTTGGACTTTTTCCTCGACTATAAATCCCCGAGACACGACCAATTATTCCCACAAATATTTAATCGGTCCTAGGCATCATAATACCAGTCTTTAAAATTTAGGGATGTTACATTTACTTCACAACCCTTCGCAAGTTGGACCATCTCCTCTGTGTTCTTGATCTTTAACAGGGGTGAGAAAGCTTTCATCTTTTCAGCCGAGTTGGCGATAAATCTCCTCAGGAAGTTGATCTTGCCAAGCAAGCTCTGCAGTTCCTTCTTTGTCCTAGGAGGTCTCGCCTCTAGGATGGCTCAAGCCTTGTTTTAGTCTACCTCAATACCTTGGTTGTGTACTAAGAAGCCCAAAAAATTCCCGCAGATACGCCAGAAGCACATTTAGTGGATTTCATTTTAAGTTGTGGAGTCTCATCCGCTTGAGAGCTTATTCAAGCTCAACGAGGTGGGCCTCGAAGCTCTTGGATTTGACTACCACGTCATCAATGTATACCTCCATGCTTTTACCAATAAGGTCATGGAAGATGGCGTTCATCGCCCTTTGATACGCGGCCCCTGCGTTTTTGAGGCCAAAGGGCATTACCAACCACTCATAAATACCTAAGGCGCCGGGGCACCTGAAGGCAGTCTTATGGGTGTCAGCCTCGGCCACATATATCTGGTTGTAGCCAGAATAGCCGTCCAAAAAAGTCAAGATGGCATTATTAGCCGCGACATCGACCAGCATGTCGGCCACAGGCATACCGTACTCATCCTTTGGAGTAGCCAAGTTCAGGTCTCTGTAATCAATACATACCCTCACCTGGCCATTTTTTTGATCACGGGGACTATGTTAGATAGCCAGTACCTGGCAGTTCTTATGAACCCTACTTTCAGCAGTCTTTCTACCTCTGCCTTGATCTGGAGCATCAGCTGCGGATTGTGTTACCAAGTGGCTTCAGTCTCAAGAGGGGGGGGGTGAATTGAGATTTAAAAACTTTTCAGATCTTTTGAAAATGTTTTTCCCCTTTTCAATGACTTAGATCAATTTTCGCGCAGGTTAAGTGGAAGCGAAGGAATTAGAGTCTAAAGCAGTAAAGCGGTATAACAGTAAAGAAGGAAAGCAGTAAAGCACGCAGAGATTTATCCTGGTTCGGTCACCTCCTAGTGACCTACGTCCAGTCCTCACACCCTTGTGAGATTTTCCACTAAAACAACAACAAGGCTTACAGGTGCCTTGGAAAACCTTTACAGACTTAGGCACTCTCCTCCTAGGATACCCCACCTATAGAGAGCCCTTAGATCTAATATAACAATAACAAGAGATACCCCACCCCTGTTACAATCAACTGCCCTAGAAAGATACCCCACTTCCTAGTACATGCAGCTACCCTAGAGAGATACCCCACTCCCTAGAACAAAACACAACAAATAAATAATAAACAATTGTAAATGCAGAAATACCTCTAGTGTAGGCAGATATTACAACTTGAAGAATACAACCCCAACTAACTCTTAGCAACAGATCAGCTCAGACAGACCAACGGTGTGTGACGAGCAAAAGTATAAGCGTGAAGAGTTTTCTCAAAAAGTTTTTCTGATTCGTACAAGTGGGTTGATGTGTGTTGTGTGTTAAATGAATTCGTACAAGTGGGTTGATGTGTGTTGTGTGTTAAATGAATCGTACAAGTGGGTTGAAAATAATGTAGGAATCGATTCTTTGTTAAAAGTAATTGATCCAGGAATCGATTTATTCAGGTAAGGAATCGATTTTATCTTTGTTTGTAAAATATGGGAAATCGATTCTTGAGTGCCATGGAAAGCTAGGAATCGATTCTATACTTAGTGAAAATATGTAGGAATCGATTTTCAGCTTGCCTGAGACAAGTGGGAATCGATTCTCAGTTATGTGCAAAAAGGTTGGGAATCGATTCTTCCCTTAAAAAAATTTTTGGCTCAGAAATCGATTTGTGTATTATAAAACATGGCCTGACAATCGATTTCTATCTTTTCTAATTTGCCTGAAAATCGATTTTGCTATTTGTTTATGCATGAGGAAAATCGATTTTGTTATTTTAAAGGTGATAGAAATGTCTACGTAAATATGCATGCACCTTGAAAAACTTTGTGAGTGTGTGAGACTTTGAGATACGAGCTGACCTTTTGAAAGAGCTTACACTTTTTCCTAAGACACACCCAAACCCTAAGGACTACCCTTATATTTAAGGACTACCCTTAAACTTGAATCTTCAGTTCTTGGCTTGCTTGTCTTGGATTGTGACTTTGACGTTTAGTCTCTTTTATTGACTTTGACCGTCAATCTTACCTTTGTCTTTTTCATCATCAAAACATATCCTGCAATATCAGGTTACCTGCAACACAAGGTATCCACATTCTCCCCCTTTTTGATGATGACAAAACATTAACTCATCTCAAGGTGGGAGGTTAGTTCAAACAGATAATGTATACGATACTCCCCCTATCATGATGCTCCCCCTGTTTTATTGACTGTATGCAAGTAAATGCAAATGCATGCTAAATATTAAAACTTTATTCTAACTATTAAAAACTCTATTCTTCTCCCCCTTTTTGTCATGATCAAAGAGGGCAACATGTAATTAAAATGCGAATCTAACAGCATGAAGAGGAATCAATGATTCCAAGTTCTCTTCGTATGAAGAAAAAGTTTTCTTTTTGTAAAGGTTTTGTAAAAATATCAGCTAGCTGTTTTGCCGATTCCACAAATTCGATTACACAATCCCCTTTTTGGACATGATCTCTAATAAAATGATGTCTTATCTCTATATGCTTGGTCCTAGAGTGTTGGACGGGGTTCTTTGTAAGGTTGATAGCGCTGGTATTGTCGCATTTTATAGGAATATGATCTAGATCTATACCATAGTCAAGAAGTTGTTGCTTCATCCAGAGGATTTGTGCACAACAGCTCCCTGCTGCAACATATTCTGCTTCAGCAGTTGACAGTGCGACACTGACTTGTTTCTTACTGTGCCATGAGACTAATGCACTACCTAGTATGTGACATGTTCCACTAGTGCTTTTTCTATCCAACTTACACCCTGCAAAGTCAGAATCTGAATAACCAATAAGACTACATGTGGCACCTTTTGGGTACCATAGACCAACATTTTGAGTGCCTGCTAGATATCTCATTATTCTTTTGACAGCTACTAAATGTGATTCTTTTGGATTTGCTTGATACCTAGCACACAAGCAGACACTAAACATGATGTCCGGTCTACTAGCAGTTAAGTAGAGAAGAGAGCCAATCATACCTCGGTATTTGCTTAGTTCTACCGGTTTACCTTCTTCATCTTTGTCTAAGTAGCATGAGGTGCTCATTGGTGTGGACATTTCTTTTGCTTTGTCCATTTCGAACCTTTTGAGTAGTTCTTTGCAGTACTTTGATTGAGATATGAAAATGCCGTTGTTTGTTTGTTTTATTTGAAGCCCAAGGAAGAAGTTGAGTTCTCCCATCATTGACATTTCAAATTCATTCTGCATAATACTAGAAAATTCCCTTTTGTTACATCACCTATGACATTTTCAAGCGAGTGATCCCTTGGGATTCTCCATTCCTTGGGAAGCTCACTGCTTGATCCTTCTTCTGACTTCTCTTGAGGGGTGGTTTTTGTTTCTTCTTCTTTCTTCTTCTCACCTATCTTTATCTCTTCAGGTTCATCTGCAATATCAATAACCTTTCCCAGCCTTTTTGGGGTTAGTTTCATCAAATGTAACATGTACAGATTCCTCAATTACCTTATTTCTTTTATTAAAAATTCTAAAGGCCTTGCTAGATAAAGAGTAACCAAGAAAAATTCCTTCATCAGCTTTGGCATCGAATTTACCTAGGTTGTCTTTTCCATTATTCAATACAAAGCATTTGCAACCGAAGGTGTGAAGGTGTGAAATATTTGGTTTTCTCCCCTTGTAAAGTTCATAGGGGGTTTTCTTTAAAATAGGCCTAATTAGAACTCTATTCATAACATAACAAGCAGTACTTACAGCATCCGCCCAAAAAATATTTTGGGATGTCATGATCATTTAACATTGTTCTGGCAAGTTCCTCCAATGATCGATTTTTCCTTTCAACAACTCCATTTTGTTGAGGAGTTCTAGGTGCTGAGAAGTTGTGATTTATACCAAGTTCTTCACATAGGAATTCGAATTTTTCATTTTCAAATTCTCCACCGTGGTCAGATCGAATTGAGACAATCTTCAGTTCTTTTTCATTTTGAATGCTACGAGCACGCTTTTTGAATGCTCCAAAAGCTTCGCTCTTGTTTGCCAGAAAGAGAGTCCAGGTGTACCTTGAATAATCATCTACTATAACTAGAGCATAGTAATTTCCACCATAACTTTTTGTCCTTGAGGGACCAAATAGATCCATGTGTAACAGTTGCAAAGGTTTGTTAGTAGACACAATATTCTTTGATTTAAATGACACTTTTACCTGTTTACCCTTTTGGCAAGCATCACACAATTTATCTTTTTCAAACTTGATATTAGGCAAACCACTAACTAGATCTTTAGACACTAGCTTGTTCAGATGATCCATATGAATATGAGCTGTCCTACGATGCCATAACCAAGAGTTTTCTTCCTTACTAATGAGGCAACATGCATTATGTGATGAAACACTATCTAAACTCATCATGTATATGTTTTCTACTCTGTTTCCTATCATTCTAACTTGTTTACTTTGCTTATCCTCAATGATGCATGAACCTGAGTCAAATATTACTCTATTTCCTTTATCACAAAGTTGGCTAATGCTTAAAAGATTATGTTTAAGACCTTCAACATAGAGCACATTATCAATAGCAGTAGATAAGTCTTTACCAACTTTACCTTCACCAAGGATTCTTCCTCTGTTATTGTCACCATAAGTCACATGACCGCTTGATCTGGGGGTAAGAGTTAGGAACTTTGTAATATCTCCAGTCATGTGCTTTGAGCATCCGCTGTCAAGGTACCAATCTGACCCCCGTACCTTGAAGCATACTTGCATTGGTTCAAAACAAGGTTTTAGGTACCCAAATCTCTTTGGGTCCTTGTGGGTTAGTGCTTGGTATGGTCCTTTTGGGAACCCATACCTTTTTCATAGTTTGCTTACCTCTTGCCCTGCAAACAGAAGCTGTATGTCCAGGTTTATCACAATAGTAGCATCTAATATGAGGTTTAGTGGAAAACTTAGGTCTATGATGCATATTGCTTTTTACAAAATTATTTCTCTGAATCCTAAGATGCAATTTGGGCATTTTGTCTATTGTACATTCAAGTTCATTGATCTTCTTTTCATGTTCTATACATTTGTCACATGCATAATTTTCTTTAACATACACAAGTTTATCATTTTCTTTCCTAAGTTCTAATTTTTCTTTAGTTAAAACATTAATTTCATCTTGAAGACTAGCAATGGTTTTCCTTGATTTATCTAATGCCTTAGCTAATTTCATAGAATCATCATGCAACTCAGTGAAAGCTTCATATAAGTCATCATATGCATTTTGTAACGAGTCAGGGTTAGAAATTACCTCGTTTTCATTCTCGCTTTCATGATCAGCCATTAATGCAACTTGAGCTTCTTCATCCTCTGATTCATCTGATGAATCCATGCAGTTGTCTTCCCATGCGATGTAGGCTTTTCTTCCTTTGTTATTTTTGAATGCCTTCTTTTCAGATTTGGAGTCCTTTTTCTGTAGATTAGGACATTCCATTTTCATGTGCCCGGGTTTCCCGCATTCATAACAAGTAGGAGGACCGGATGTACTTTCTTTGCTAGAGAACCTTTTTGATTTGAAGTTCTTCTTTGGATAGTTGTTGCCTTTCATGAACCTTTTGAACTTCCGAACCATAAGAGCCATATTTTCTTCATTTTCATCAATTTCATCATCTGAGTTGTCACTATCATCAAATTGACTAGAACAAGATGCTTTTAGAGCCAAGCTTTTCTTTTTCTTATCTGTATTTTCATACTCAGCTAGGCGAGTGAGTTCTAGTTCGTGCTCTTGAAGTTTACCAAACAGAGTAGCCAGAGTCATAGTAGCTAAATTTCTTGATTCAGCTATAGCAGTAACCTTGGGCTGCCATTCTCTATTCAGACATCTCAGAACTTTGTTGATTAGATCCTCTGCAGGAAATGACTTACCCAACAAGCTTAACTGATTCACAATGTGAGTGAACCTTTTCTGCATTTCTGGTATTGTTTCACCTGTATTCATTCTAAATAATTCGTACTCTCTGATAAGAGTATTTGTTCTTGCCCTTTTCACTTCATTTGTACCCTCATGAGTAACTTGGAGATTATCCCACATTTCTTGGGCAGATTTACAGTTTGAAACTCGGAAAAATTCATCAGGACTTAAAGCAGAAGTAATAATATTTTTGGCACGTAAATTATGTTGCACTTTTCTTTTCTCATCATCAGACCATTCATTTCTACTCTTAATAGTAAGAATACCATCTACTAAGTGTGTGGGGACATAGGGTCCTTTTTCCACAGCATCCCAAACATCTAAGTCTACCCCTTCAATAAAGATTCTCATTCTTTCTTTCCAATATGTGTAATCTTTCCCGTTGAATCCCGGAGGACGGGTAAGAGAAGCACCCTCTTGCGTAGACCAACCTGAAGCCATTTCTCTTGAAGCTGCTAGGCCCTTTATACAAGAGTCTAGCTCTGATACCACTTGTTACCAAGTGGCTTCAGTCTCAAGAGGGGGGGTGAATTGAGATTTAAAAACTTTTCAGATCTTTTGAAAATGTTTTTCCCCTTTTCAATGACTTAGATCAATTTTCGCGCAGGTTAAGTGGAAGCGAAGGAATTAGAGTCTAAAGCAGTAAAGCGGTATAACAGTAAAGAAGGAAAGCAGTAAAGCACGCAGAGATTTATCCTGGTTCGGTCACCTCCTAGTGACCTACGTCCAGTCCTCACACCCTTGTGAGATTTTCCACTAAAACAACAACAAGGCTTACAGGTGCCTTGGAAAACCTTTACAGACTTAGGCACTCTCCTCCTAGGATACCCCACCTATAGAGAGCCCTTAGATCTAATATAACAATAACAAGAGATACCCCACCCCTGTTACAATCAACTGCCCTAGAAAGATACCCCACTTCCTAGTACATGCAGCTACCCTAGAGAGATACCCCACTCCCTAGAACAAAACACAACAAATAAATAATAAACAATTGTAAATGCAGAAATACCTCTAGTGTAGGCAGATATTACAACTTGAAGAATACAACCCCAACTAACTCTTAGCAACAGATCAGCTCAGACAGACCAACGGTGTGTGACGAGCAAAAGTATAAGCGTGAAGAGTTTTCTCAAAAAGTTTTTCTGATTCGTACAAGTGGGTTGATGTGTGTTGTGTGTTAAATGAATCGTGAAGCACTGCCTATTTATAGGCTATGAGAAATTCATTTTTACGTTGAAAATAATGTAGGAATCGATTCTTTGTTAAAAGTATTTGATCCAGGAATCGATTTATTCAGGTAAGGAATCGATTTTATCTTTGTTTGTAAAATATGGGAAATCGATTCTTGAGTGCCATGGAAAGCTAGGAATCGATTCTATACTTAGTGAAAATATGTAGGAATCGATTTTCAGCTTGCCTGAGACAAGTGGGAATCGATTCTCAGTTATGTGCAAAAAGGTTGGGAATCGATTCTTCCCTTAAAAAAATTTTTGGCTCAGAAATCGATTTGTGTATTATAAAACATGGCCTGACAATCGATTTCTATCTTTTCTAATTTGCCTGAAAATCGATTTTGCTATTTGTTTATGCATGAGGAAAATCGATTTTGTTATTTTAAAGGTGATAGAAATGTCTACGTAAATATGCATGCACCTTGAAAAACTTTGTGAGTGTGTGAGACTTTGAGATACGAGCTGACCTTTTGAAAGAGCTTACACTTTTTCCTAAGACACACCCAAACCCTAAGGACTACCCTTATATTTAAGGACTACCCTTAAACTTGAATCTTCAGTTCTTGGCTTGCTTGTCTTGGATTGTGACTTTGACGTTTAGTCTCTTTTATTGACTTTGACCGTCAATCTTACCTTTGTCTTTTTCATCATCAAAACATATCCTGCAATATCAGGTTACCTGCAACACAAGGTATCCACAGATTGAACCTCCTCGGTGGTTGCTTGTGAGGCTTTCAACCTTCCTTAAAGGGCAACCTATGCTCTACTAGTGCCCTATCGAATTCTAGAATCTCATGGTAATCCCTTGCAAAGCAGTCACGGTACACCTTTATCAAAGATACCATCTGATCTCGTTGTTGTGGTTGCAACTTGCCACTGACCTTGGTCATCCTTGGTTTATCTTCACTTCCTAAGTTCACTTCCACCAGAGGGTCTTGGCCTTCAAATGTGGGTACCCTTTTCTGGATGGGTTCTATGTGAAGGGGTTCGGCTAACATCCCGTCCTCAGGGTTATCCGAAGTCCTCTGACATGGGTGCTCTGGGAGTTCATCCTCTTCGTATACTGCACCGAACATAGCCTCTTCAATGCTGGATTCAATTTGGAACAGGTGAAGTTGATCCAACAGGCTTTGTACTTTTGTGGGAGATTAATCATTACTCTTAGTGTTAGGCCGTGGATCGGCCAACATTTTGAGTTCAAAACCCTTCTTCATACAATCACACGATTCTATACCACCTTCCTCATAGTTTACTGGAATGGCTATAGAGCGCAGGTAGGGGGAATAGAAAACAACCTCAAACATCGTTACATTAGTAGGGAACGAACTGGGATCAACCTATACTATCTCCACTTTATCACCCATCCATATCATTAATTTCTGATGTAGAGTGGAGGGAACACACTCACTGGTGTGGATCCAATCTCTCCCCAGAATTACAGTATAGTAAGGTTTTCCCTCAATAACAAAGAAAGCTGATTGGGTTACCTTAGACCCAACTGTTACATCGACCACCAATTCCCCTAAGGCATAATATGAGTGACCCATGAAGCTTGTCATGGTCATACTCGTAGGGATGAAGTCCTCAGCATTCTTGCCCAGCTTCTTCACTGTCGCCATTGGCATGATGTTCAGCACAGCCCCACCATCCACAAATACTCTGTTAAACAATTTCCCGTTCAAGTGGGCTTTAATGTAGAGGGGTTTCAAGTGCCCGGTCATATCCGCCGTAGGTTTCTCGAACAGCATCCCTTCCGTGACTGGTCCCTTGGGCTCTGTCAAGGCAACCCATTTAGCCTTCTCGGCCTTCTCGGAAAATACATCTACCTCGAGGGTATTGGTTGGTCCATATTTCCCAAAATTTAGGTGGTAGGAGTCCCACCATTTCTATGTCAGCAAGGAACTCTTCACCCTCTCCGTCCATTATGCCATCTAGGATTGACTCTGTTAGAGAGTTACCATCAAAATCTAGTGGACCGAAGGGGTTCTCTTCTTCTCCACCCAAGAGATCATGTTTTGCCACTTCATCCTCAGTCATTATCCCCTCGCCGGGGAGAGCACTGACTGGCTAAGGTTGTCTAGGGCTGTGAGGACCATACAGACATTCCATCACTGCCTCGGTGAGAGGGCTACTAATTGCATCCACCACCCCTATTATGGTATTAAGCTCTTCTTCTTTATCAGCGAATGTGCTAGGGCCAGCTATCTCCGTGGCTCATTGCTCTAGGGCTTTGTCCTCGACAGGTTTTCAGAAAGCCTGTCCCAGCGCCGTAGCTACAGAGGCTGCAGGAATGGACTGCGTACTCCCTTCCCTGGCCGAGGTGAGCATCGGTAACGTTTCCCTCATTCTATGGAACGCCCTTGTCATCTACATCCTCCTCTTCTGCGAGCGAGATTTGGAGGCAGCCTTGGGGGGTGATACTTCTGATACTGCCTTCGTCATCTACTGGTTTTGTGGTACCTCCGAGGGTGGTCTCACAGTTTTAGTGGCTCTCAGCTCACGATCATTTAGTGCTGTGATATCCATTGACGTCGGGTCTTGTGCCCTTTCTCCCTTTGGGTGAGACTTCTCACCTGGGTTTGGTACAATGGCGTGCTCGATGGATTCATCGGCAAATCGACTGTGCCCCCCAAGCGGGAGGTGTTGGAGTCTTGACCTCAGATCCTTTGGTCGAGGTGCTTGCCTCTCAGGATTGAGTTTGGACAAATGTAGTTCCCTGAGATCGTGGACAAGCTTCCCCCGCTTGGGAAGTTTCCTCTAAGGTTCCTTGCACTGGCTTGGCTCCCCCACCTGCAGTCTATCTTGCAAGAGAGCTACACGCTCAGCCACAATGCATCCTTCGGCAGGGGATCCCAACCGGTCAAAGACTGATACTCTTCTTTCTGGGGGAACCTCATGTTTGGGGACCCACATATACTTCTTATTTCCCTTCCCCCGGCCGCATCCTGAGAAGGAGACCAAGTTGATGTTCATGCTGGGAAAGGGGTCAGTGTGAACAGTCATCTCTGGCGCCCCTTTGTCAGCCATTTTAAACCTCCCCTTACTGATAGCTTCTTGAATGGCTCGGCGGAAGATGATGCAATTGGAGGTGGCATGATTGAATGAATTGTGCCACTTGCAGTACTTATTCCCCTTTACACTACAAAAAAACAGTGGATTAGCGACGGATTTTTCCGTCGCTATTACCTGTTTTTCCCTCGCTAATGACCTTTAGCGACATAATTATTAGCGACGGATTTAATTCTGTCGCTAATTAGCGACGGGTTAATCTGTCGCTAATGACTGCCACGTGTTAGCTTATGAATGATCAAAATTAGCGACGGAAATTCGTCACTAATTCCGTCGCTAATTTATGCCACGTGTTTATATGGTTAGAAATATTAGCGACGGAATTCCGTCACTAATTTCGTCGCTAATGACCCCTGAATTTTTATTTTTTGAAAACCTGCTTTTGCTTTTTAAAAACTCTGTCTATTATAAACTACTATAATTAAGATAAATGCGAAAATCCGAATTAACAATAAAATCGAAAGCAACAATACAATCCCAATTAACAATAAAATCCAAATCAAGATAAACTAGTTCAAAATGCTAAAACATAATACTTAAATATCAAACGGATACAACAAAGTCCTAATAGCAAGTATCATCAGACCCCTCAGACTCAGACCCATTTGGATGTTTGCGGTTATAATACTTCAATATCTTCGCCTGCGTACGGGTAAAATTCAAGAAGTCTTCCCGCAGAGTTGTCTGCACCTGTTCATGAGTCTGCAACCGCTGCTCGTGATCCTGAATGACCTGTGCCTGAGCCTGCACCTACTGCCTAAGTTGCACGGTCTCCTCAGCTGTAGCAGGAAGAGGAGGAGGATGTCCACTGCTAGAAGGCCCGCTAGTGTCAAAGTGATCAACCCCAGAGTCCAATAACGGCGCCAAGGGCCCCAAACCATACCGGCGACCCTTATTCGGCCCGCCTACCGCCTTCTTCCAATTGTGGTTCGCCAGAGCTATGATCTCAGGGGGAAGTGGACCAAGTGAGCCAGGGTTCCAGGTCCCCTGAGTCACCTCAACCATCGTCTCACTAACATCCTCCTGTTTTCCATAACCAGATAACATAGCATAATTAGCGTTCCATTTTAAGAAAACCAAATTATTTAATACAAAGCAAGTTGTATATACCTGAGGTTTCCTACAGCGCTCATCAACAATCTCCATAGTACCCTTCCTCAAATGTGTTGCCCTGTGAAGCTCAGGAATAGTGATATCGCGTCCAGCCTTCTTACTCTGTAATAATGAAACACATTTTCAATGATTGCTAATCACCCTAAATAAACTAAAATAACACACAAATTTAAAATAATTTACCAATCTGACAGCATGCTGAGCCTGGTCGACGAAGCACAAACAGTGAAGCGAGCCACCCTTTTCAGAATTTCTATTCTGCTTGGCCTTTTCAGCTTTTTCTTTGTAGCTCTCAGTAGCCCAAAGGTCCTTATAGGCATTCCAAACACGGTCAGGGATGTATTTCGGCTGCTTATCTTTACACCGCAGTTTATAAAGGAAATCCGACAATTGCTTGCTCATTCTTTTGAAAAAACGTTTCTGCACAGCTACATCATGTTCCGGCAGCCACGTCAACTTAGACTGTATTAAGCAAAATAAAAATATGTATTATTATATTTAACATAAAAAAAATTAAAATTAACAATATATGTAATGACATAACTAACAATTACCTTAAACAAATCCAAAAGTTTTCCCCTTTCCTCATCATTGACTTTTGTCCACTTTTCATGATAAGTTTTAAAATACATTTTCTGAATGACATATGTGATATGCGATGAAGCGGCCTTCGCAGGAAGCAACCTGCATAACAAAACATATATATCAAACAATAAAACATATATATATATATATATATATATATATATATATATATAAGTCATTGAATAATTAATTTAAACTAAAAAATTCAAACAATACTTACGCGTTACCATAGGGATAGATGACTTTGCGTTTGATACCATCATTGCCGACAACCACCTGCACATCCTCTTCATCAGTCTATGAATCTGAATCAGTAACACCAACATGGGGCTCATCAGTATACGCATCACCATGGGGCTCAGCTGGTGTAGGCATCGATAACCCTGGTGTAGGCATATACCCAGGTGGTATACGCATATACCCAGGTGGTATAGGCGTATACCCTGGTGTATGCATCCCTGGTGTAGGTATATA
The DNA here is from genome assembly GCA_039519185.1 of Astragalus membranaceus. Lineage (NCBI taxonomy): Eukaryota > Viridiplantae > Streptophyta > Magnoliopsida > Fabales > Fabaceae > Astragalus > Astragalus membranaceus. The sequence goes on from CM076851.1 coordinate 50,663,943, forward strand.
CCCCGCTGGTGTAGGCATATACCCAGCTGGTGGAGACGTAGGCTGAACCACCGGTGGGGCAATTGGAGCGGTGGTCTGAGGCGTCCCAATAAATGAGTTATTCCCAATATTAACTAATGTCACCTCACGTTGTCTACGACGATGATGCCTCTTCCCATGTCTCGATGGGTCCGAACTTTCTCCTGGATGCATATCTATGAACAATAACAAGACTCTAATAATAATGATAACAAGAACAATAATATAATCACGATAATTAGAACATTAATGTAATAATGATAACAACATAATCTAATAGTGTTAAGAACATTAACACTAATATAATGACGATAATTAGAACATTAATGTAATATTGATAACAACATAATATAATAATGATAACAACATTAATACTAATAAGACTACTCTAAATATTCATATTCTTCATCTTCTTCATCTTCAGAATATTCTTCCTCCTCTTCATCTCCAGTCTCTTCTTCCTCTTCAGCCACTTCTGGTACTGGTTCAACTGGTTCAACTTCTTCAACGGAGAGTCGATCATCACATAAGGTATCAATTGGTTCAACTTCAATTACCTCATTAACTCCCGACATTTCATCCACTTGATAAGGAACCTCATCCTCCGCATCAGTTGCTTCAATGCGACCTCGTGGTTTTGTCTTAATTGCAACACACCAGCCCCTCTTAGTTGATGGATATGAAACATAAATCACCTGTCTCACATTTTCTGGCATGATAAACGTGTCATAAAGTTTATACCTTCTATCCATTCGAATGTCCACGGTATTGCATTTTAGATTCAATTTCGTTCCTCTAACCGATGGATCAAACCAACTACAATAAAATAAAACTATTCTCTTTTGATAGTCCAAATGTGGGTATTCAAGTTCATATATTTGTTGGATCACACCATAGTAGTCACCTTGACCTCCTTCTGTTTCCCCTTTAACATATACCCCACTATTAATTGTTTGTTTTCCCTCACTCAATGATTGGGTGTCAAATTTGTAACTGTTAACTAGGTACGTGTGCCACTCAGTCACCTCACGAAAAGGACCATCGGCTAAGTTCCTCAAGTGTCGGATTAAGGGAGTTGGTTCGGCTTCATAAACCTAAGTAATCGCATATTGAAAAAATATGTCATGTCTCAAAATCTACTTTAAACGTTTGACATTAAAACATTAATTTTATTTACTTACTCTAGCAGTAAACCATGATGGAAAACTTTCATGTATACAAATAGAAGATTCTTCAGCGCATATTCCCTCACTTCGTAAGAATGCACTGAAAAGGAATTATTTATACTCTTTAAAATTGAAAATTGATCAAGACATATGATTTAGCTTCATACTCTAATGGTGTATACAGATTAAAAATTGAATCGAAGCATACTTACTCATGATATGATTTACCTTCGGTGTAATTGATCAAGACATGAACATGTGCTGATTCATACTCTTTATCTGATAACCAGTTGGTCGACTTCTTTCCCGAGGGGCGACCAGGTTTGGTAAACACAGATAAAGTGAGTGCGTCTCAACCTCCATTTCGTTTCTATTATTTCTTGACAACATAAAGTTGTTGAAATAATGAGAACAAAAATAAATTGTTTCACGGTGTAAGTAAGCTGCGCAGATCGATCCTTCAACTCTAGCTTTATTCTTCACCGATTGTTTATAATCACCCATTAATTTATATATGAAAGAAGAACGCTTGAATAAACAAATAGTCATACTAAAGGTCACTTTAATTAAAATGCTAAAATAGACAATTACCTCTCAAATGGATACATCCACCTATAGTGAACTGGCCCGCCAAGTCTTGCTTCATATGGAAGGTGAATCGGGAGATGCTCCATGGAATCAAAGAAACCGGGAGGAAGTATTCTCTCCAACTTACAGATAATGAAAGGAATATTCTACTCCATCTTAATATGATCATCCTTTCTCATTGTTGAAGAGCACATATTCTTAAAAAATTGACTCACTTCAGTAAGTGGTTCCAAAACACTCTTTGGTAATGAACCAAAAGCAATGGGAAGCAAACACTCCATGAATACATGGCAATCATGACTTTTCATCCGATACATCTTCCCAGTGTTCACATCCGCACATCTTGCAAGGCTAGAAGAATAACCATTTGGTATCCTCAATCCCTTCAACCATCGACAACCATCGGGTGTTAGACAATAATTGGCTTCAGGTTTTAACATCTTGCCATTTGTCATTTGCACCAAATTCAAATTGGATCGATGTTTGCTACAGTAAAGAGCAGAATCCATTCTAGCTTTATTATTGTCTTTGGTTCTATCTTTCACATTCATCACAATGTAAAATATGTTGTCAAAGAAATTCTTCTCGATGTGCATAACATCAACATTGTGTCTCAATTGATTATCTTTCCAATATGGGAGATTCCAAAATATGCTTCTTTTTGTCCAGTTATGCAGTCGTCCATAACCGTTCAATTGGGAGAGCACACCTACCTCTGTGGCTTGTGGCAAATCGATAACTCTTCTCCAGATTTCACCTGATGTCAACAAAGGCAGTGATCTATCTCTTTCGACTACCCCATCCTTGAAGGCCTTCTTGTTCTTTCTAAATTCATGACCCGACGGTAAGAATCTACGATGTGAATCAAACCAAGAACTCTCCCCCCCGTATTTCAACGTAAACGCTTTTGTGTGTTCCATGCAGTGGGGACATGTCGATCTACCGTGAGTCTCCCAACCAGACAACATACCATAAGCAGGGAAGTCATTTATTGTCCACATCAATGACGCTCTCATCATAAAATTATTTTTTTGTGCTGCATCATATGTCAAAACACCACCCCACAAGGGGTTCCAAAAAGATATCAATGTTAGCTTTTGGATTGGATGGACCAGGTATCATACAAGTCAAAAACATATAAGGTTTAGTCATGCCCATCTTAGGAGGAAGATTGCAAGGGGTAACAATGATTGGCCAACAGGAATAGGGCGACGCCGATGCTTGGATATATGGAGTAAATCCATCAGAGCACAAGCCAAGTCGAACATTTCGTGGGTCTAAGGCAAAATCCGAATGCACTTGATCAAAGTGTTTCCACGCTTCACCGTCAGATGGGTGGCGTAAAATGTCTGAGGTACGCCTATTCTCATAATGCCACATCATTTTCTTCGCAATGTCAGCTGATGCAAACATTCTTTGCAACCTTGGAATTATAGGCAAATAGAACATCGACTTTACAGGGATGGGTTTATAATTACGTTTTCCCCCTTTACGAACATGATACCTCGGCTTTCCACAGAATTTGCATTCCAGTAGTGCGCCATCGCTTTTACCAAATTCGTTATTGTAAAACAACATGTGCCCAGCCACACAACAATCAATCTTCTTACATTCCAATTCCAGTTTCGAAACTAACATCTTTGCTTCATAATAATTTTTTGGCAAATTATCCTTATTAGGTGTCGCATCGAACATCATTTTAGTCATATAATCTAAACCCAACTCAAATATTACTCATGGACTTAAGAGCTAAAAGCTTCACAGAAATAGATAATTTTGACTCTGGCGAGCTTTCAAACAACAGTTTGTTTGACTCCCTTAACAAATTATAGAATCTCTGTGCTTCTTCATTTGGAAGTTCATCATGATTGTCATACTGAGGTTCATCAAATGGCACATTCACCCTGAGACCATCACAAATCATGTTTTCCATCGACTCAAATTGTTCATTAGATGGAACAACAACACCAGAATTGCTTGAAGCCCCTACGTGAAAATTCGGAAGTACTTCTCCATGGTCCACCCAAATCCAATAATTAGGCATAAACCCGAGACGATACAAGTGCTCCCCGACTTCATCATCAGTACTAATAGGTACACTCTTGCATTTAAGGCATGGACATCTAATCACCCCTTCCTCTTTAGTTAAATCATGTTGCCATGCTACCCTAATAAATTCTTCAACCCCATTTACAAAACTTTTCTTTAAAAACGCTCTTCCTGGATATAACCGATCATACACCCAACCACGATTTAGTTGACTCCAATTCATCTACACGCATTTAAAAAAATGTTTTACATTCTCATAACATTCCCAATATAAAACCTATAAAGTTAGTGGCTTCGATATGATCTCGGTGGAGATGATTTCGAGCCGAATATGGGGGTTAAGGACAGATCAGACAAAACCCTTTTCCATATAAGTAGTGAAGGAAGTTATTTCTAACTTCCAACCTTAAAGTTGTTAGTATCGTCTGGCATTTATCTCAATGGAGATGATTTCGAGCAAATTATGGGGGTGAAGCACATCACCTCACCCTTTTCCATCAACAACACACAATAACAACATCAAATAGTCATCTAACCTAGGGTTCATCAAACATCAAAACAACAATTTAACATCTCCAACAACATACACATTTCCATTAGACATTTTTCAATTAACAACATACACATTTCAAAATTAACATACACTTGTCACCAATTATCAACTCCAATTTGCCATTTTTCAATTAACAACTCTAACAAACATACACTTTTCAATTAACATCTCCAACAACATACACATTTCATACACATACAATTACACTATCTTAAACACATACACTATTCAATTACATTTTTAAATTTCAATTCAATTCCAATTACTTCTTTCAATTACAATTTTCTAATTAACAACAACAACAACAACAACAACAACAACAACAACAACAACAACAACAACAACAACAACAACAACAACAACAACAACAACAACAACAACAACAACAACAACAACAACAACAACAACAACAACAACAACAACAACAACAACAACAACAACAACAACAACAACAACAACAACAACAACAACAACAACAACAACAACAACAACAACAACAACAACAACAACAACAACAACAACAACAACAACAACAACAACAACAACAACAACAACAACAACAACAACAACAACAACAACAACAACAACAACAACAACAACAACAACAACAACAACAACAACAACAACAACAACAACAACAACAACAACAACAACAACAACAACAACAACAACAACAACAACAACAACAACAACAACAACAACAACAACAACAACAACAACAACAACAACAACAACAACAACAACAACAACAACAACAACAACAACAACAACAACAACAACAACAACAACAACAACAACAACAACAACAACAACAACAACAACAACAACAACAACAACAACAACAACAACAACAACAATTTTATTCTACAATTCTAAACACTATCTTAAACACATACAACAACCTTTCAAATTTCACAATCCTAAACACTAATATTAATATTTCTAACAATAAAACTTTATCCTATAATAACATACACATTTAAAACTCACATTTCACAACTAAAAACAACTAAACAAAAATCATTTCGAAAAACAAAAATAAATAAAAACTAACCGTGACTGTGACTGTGGTGGCTGTCCGGTGCGGTGGTCGTCCGGTGACTTGCGAAATAGAGGTCCGGTGACTGTGTGAAATAGAGAGACAGAGACAAAATTAGTGAAAAATAGAGAGAAGGTTCGTAAAGACAGAAAGAGAGAGAAGAAACAAACCTTGGTAACGTGGACCGTGGTGGCGTGGACGGTGGTGGTGCGGTGGCGTGGACGGTGGTGGTGTGGTGGCGTGGACGGTTCGGAGAGGGAGAGTTTGAGAGAAAGAATGGAGAAGAGGAAAGAAAGAGAGAAAATAGGGAGGGATCCGACTTTAAAATTTTTTTAACAATTAGGGACTGAATTAGCGACAGAATTCCGTCGCTAACTCTTGCCACGTGTCAATTAAACTGAAACGGTCAGTGGCATAATTTACTATGGTTAGCGACGGATTATTGGCGACGGATTTCCATCGCTAATTCAAATCAAAATTTTCGTCTCTTCGCGCCTTGTCAAATCCGTCGCTACATGAGTGCAATTCGGTCGCTAAATTAGTAAAATCAATTCCGTCGCTAATGTGTTGCGCCCGAAAAAGTCCCCGAGGGAGAACCTTCCTCGTTCACAACTTTTCTTAAGACAATGAAGCCGCCACCAATATTTATTAAGGAAAATATTAGGAAAACCTTTTTTGGAAAGCGATTGGTCTTGCGAAACTAGAGAATAGGGTTCGGGGGTCGGTTACGCGCGGGGAAGGTATTAGCACCTCACGCGTCCTCTCTACTGAGAGGGAACCTTTAATTAGATGTGTGGTTTTAAGTGTTGATTTGAAAAATACCTAATTTACCTCTTTATTTCTTATTGAAAAATGAATTAAAGAACTTAATAAAAATTTTTATTTTTGGAGAGAAAGGGAAAAAAAAAGGGTTTTTAGAAAAAAGTGCTTGACGGGACATGGCCCGCTCCTACGTATCTCCCGGTGCGATGGAGAATTCAAAGCTACGTAGTTCTTGTGTAGACAATGTTCGTATGTTTGGGGTTTTTTAATATAGGGGTTTTAGGATTGTGTGATCTGTGTTGAAGGACCACTGGGGGTCTGAAGGGCCGCTGGGGGCTGAAGGAGCGCTGGGGCTCTGAAGGACCACAGTTCACTTATCCTAAAACAATGATTAACCCGGCCGTACGACCGACTTAATCCCCTACTTTGAAAATAAGATTTTTGATTTTTGAAAGAGATGTGTTTGTATATTCTTTAATTTTAGAAATTGTTTACTTTTGCGCTTGACAGGGGCGTGGCCCTGCTCCTACGTATCTCCGGGTGGAGAATCAAAGGCGACGTAGTTCTAGGTCTTTTGAAAATAATTGTTGAAAACTTATTGTGAAAATGATTTTTATTTGTTATGCTTGACGGGATGTGACCCGCTCCTACGTATCTCCGGGTGGAGAATCAAAGCTACGTAGTTCTTCTTTGTCCTAAGAAAGGTTTTTTTTGTTTTTTTATCTTGTTTAATTTTGAAAATCAAGCTTTCATGATGATCAATTGAGCAAGGGCTCCAAGTGATCACCACTAGCACTTCATTGTTAATAATCATGCAAGCAAAGGCTTCGCAAGACTCCTAACAAAGTTTTTGATTTAGTGAAAATTTTTAGGAAAATTAGGCATTCATGATGATCAATTGAGCAAAGGCTCCAAGTGACCACCACTAGTACCTCGTTGTTAATAATCATGCAAGCAAAGGCTTCACAAGACTATTAACAAAGTTTTTGATTTATGAGAAATTATTTTGTCTTGAAGAGAATTAAATTAAAAAAACGAGAAAGGGGGTGAAATGGTAAAGTAGGGTGTTATTAGCTGTGGGGAGTGATATAATTAGATGGGTGGTGTAAAAAGGGAAGCCCCGTTCGCATAGGAGAGCCCAGTATGCGAAACTGGGCTTAGGTGAGGCAGGCGTATACAGGAAAATGAGAGGGGTAAATAGAATTGGGCGCAGTTTTATTAACAATAGGGGGTGCGGAAATGAATCTGATGTCTTGCTGGGCTTTTATTATTATCATTATTTTTTGAGCTTACTGGGCTTTTATTAACATGGCCTGCGAATGGGCCTATGAGCAGGAGGGTTGTATGAATTAACACAGGGGTATAAAAATGAATCTATTCTTTTTATTATTAAGTAAAATCAAATAAATATTAAAAGGGAACTATATAAGGGGATGGCTAAAAAGATGGAAACCTAATTCATCACTCTTCAACTCTCAGCGCCGCATCACTCTTTCCATGAGAGAGAATGCGAAAATTTTGGGTGAGAGCGAGAGGGATTTGCGGAGAGAGAGAGATTTCGTGAGAGTGGGAGCGAGAAGGAGAGAACGAAAATGGGGAGGAGAGAGCACCGATCGGCCTGAGGTGAGAGAGGGGACGACGACGTCCGGCCGTCCCTTGGCCGGCGTCGTCTTTTTGTAGCGGTGAAGGGTCGCGATGAGAGGGAGAGGAAGACGACAAGGACGGCGGCGCGAAGGTGACGACAACGGAGCTACGACGGCGACGATGGCAGAGTGGGAGCGCGCGAACGGAGGGAGGACAACGAACGGTGGTCGTGATGTTTGCAGCGGCGGTGATGATGGTGGAAGGCTTCGCCGGAGCTGCGACGACGGTGCTGGCGGCGCAGGGACTCACGGAAAACGGCCACCGTCGGGGATACCTAGGTGAGTCTTTTTTTATTTTTGGTTCTGGTTTTTCAATCCTAATGGCTCTGGTTCTGATTTCATCTTCTTCTACACCTCTAATTTTTACTTTGATTGATTTGATTAAAAACCCTAAAACTCCCAAATTCCCAAATTGATTTTTGAATCTGATTTTAAAACCCTAATCCTAATTTCAGTTTATGGATCTGATTTGAACTATTCCTAAGAACTCTAATCAAATCTATTGTTCTATTCCTAATTCGAATTTTATACAAATCCTAATTCCTAATCTGATTCAGTTTTTTTTCTAAAACCCCTAATTTTGATATATATAAAAAACCTAATTCCTAATTCTATTTAACCCGATTATTTGAAACTAACCTTTTATTAACAGAAACTCAAATTCTAACTTAACTAATCACTAATTTAAATTAATTGTTTTTGGACAGGTTAGATGTAATCTGGTTTTTGTATATTCTGTTTATGATACAAGCTATTTTTCTGAAACTAGAATTTAAGACCTAGTTGATTTCTGGAACTAATTTATTTACACAGTGAAGCATATGAATGCAAATAAAACTAAAGCATTTCAGTATCTACATGTTTTTGTATTTTGTATCAAACGTAAGGACCAAACTTACTTGACTTCCAGCCTCTGTTCTTTTTTTTTGCTTGATATTGACTGCTTACTGCTGTTACCGACTCTGCTTCTGCTTTAGAACTTTGTGATTAGGATTCCAATGTGGAACCCTATTTTTCACTCTGATTTTCTCTCAATTCTCGTCCCTGATTTTCTGTCTGTGTATGTTTGTCTCTGATTCCCTCTTGATTCAGCTTGTTTTTTATAGGCAATTTTTAGGCTTAGGATATTAATTCTTTGATTCTAACCTGATTTTATTTCCTTTTTCAGGTTATTGGACTCTTGGGCAACAAGAATCAGCCCATGGATCTGCTGCTGCTGCTTTTATTTTTATTTATTTTCGTTTTTCCTATTTTTTTGTATTTTTGGTTATTATTTTCGGATTTGTATTTTTGGTATTTTTAGTATTATCATTTTTTTGTATTTTTGGACTTTTGGACATCTTAGACACTATTAAATTGTAAACAAACAATAAATAGAATTTTTTGACATTTTTAGACTCAAAACAAATTAAATAGACAAAATAAAAATAAAAGAAGTTGAGCCAAATACAAAAGCGAAATCGGGCTCAACTAGACAAATGCGCTAGAACGAGGCTCAAATAGAACAAATAGGCCCGCTAACACTAAAAATTAACTAGGAACCACGTTCGCGGGCCCGACTCAAAATGATAAGCCCAATAGTGAGAAAAGCGACTTAAATAAGCCCGCTTAGGTTCAACTAGGCCCAAATATCAAGATTAAACTGAAGAATGCGCGAAAAGATCGATCATTCGCACGCATGCCTAGCTTAAGTAACGGTATTTCGGCTTAATTGAACGGATAATTGAAATTGGCTTAAATTAAAAAGGGACGCTATTCTAACTACTCAAAATACAAATTAAGTAAAACAAGTGACTAGAAGAAGGCGGACAAAATTGGGGTATGACAGCTGCCCCTCTTTATTCGGATTTTATCCAGAAATATGAATTGGCCGAGACATATTTCGAAGATAAAATAGGAATAAAGAATTTAGAAATTATACCAATTTTGTCTACTTAGAGAAACCTGAATTTCTTTTTTTTTTTTTTTTTTTTTTATTTTTGGAAAGGTGGACACTTTCGTGTCGATGCGAAAACAGTAAATGAACACTGACGTGCAGACAGAAAAGGTAAAACGGGCACTTGCGTGCAGACAGAAGAGGTAAAATGGGCACTTGCGTGCAGACAGAAAAGGTAAAACGGGCACTTGGCGTGCAGAAAGCGGTAAATTGCCTAGGCTGCCTAAAACCTGTAATCCTTAAACGGACTCTTGGTGAATCCGAGTTTGCACGTGGCTTTGAGGAGCACGCTTCCTGTTGGCCTTTTCGAGCGACCGGGGGGATCGTTATCAGCTCCGGAACTGATATACTGATCAATGCACGGCGTCCACCGTATCTTAGGCTGATACAACTATTCCGTTGAACCTCACATGGGGCTGCGGTCCATCGCGTTGCTCGTACACGACGTGAGACCTGGGCAGAAGGGAGCGATGATCTCTGTGCTCCGATCCGCAATGCGCGCTTGAGCGCTCTCTTTTCTTTTCTCTTTTTTCTTTTTTTCTTTCTGAACTCCCAACTTGGGGGAACATTTTCTGGAATCTGGGGGCGAGGGCTAACACCGAAGTGCTCACCCTCTCTTTGTACCTGTAGCTGAAAATGAACAAATGCATGCAATGCAAATGCCATGATTGCTGTTTTCTTTTTTTCTTATGATGAATGATGAGTTTCTTATTTCCTTTGTCTATGTCGGATGAATGCATGATCTTCTCCTGTTCTTATATGTCTTTTTCTCTTTCTCTAGCTTCTCTTTTTTCTTTTTCTTTCTTTTCTTTTCTTTTTGTTGCTCTCTTGGCTCTTCTCCTTTCTCTCTTTTGGCTTCTCTTTTTGCTCTTTTAAGAACCATGGGTATGTGAATGCAAAGTTTTGATGAATGCTCATGTATGTAATGGAAAATTTTTCTTCTTTGCCTTTTTTCTATGAAGTGTGAATATTGCTGATGAATAACATGAAATGATGAATGACATGGGACGCTTTAGCTTTCTTTTCTTTTATGAGATGCAAGTATTGATGTGATGCAACTGTATTGCTTTGATGTTTGAATGCAAATGTATGCGGTGATTGATGTTTTGATGAATGAAATGCTCCTGTTCTAACTTCTGTTTGTTTCTTTTTGCTTCTTCTATGAAATGCAAACATTAATATGATGCAATGCTCTGATGTTTGATGATTGAATGACAAAGGAATGCTTGTGAAATGATGAATGATATGGAATGCTGGATGACAGGGAATGTTTTTGTGTTGCTTTTGTGGTTCCTTTTCTTTGTTTTCTTTTTGCTTTCTTTACTTTTTCTATGGAATATCTGATGCAAAATGTGATGCTCTAATGATGCAATGATTTTGTTCTTTTCCTTTTTTATGAAGTGCGAATATGATGCTAATGCAATGAAAAGATTTCTGCTTTTTCTTCTTTACTATTTTCTTCTATGAAATGCAAGTATTAATATGGTGCGACTGATGTGGAACGTTTTTTTTCTTTTTACTATGTGATGAATTCACAAAATGTGAAAATGCAAATGTAATGCTTTGATGCATATGCTATAATGCCTAGATGCATGAGGTAAACATTTTTGTGATGATGAGATGCGAGACTTTGAATGCAAGGACTTGAGATGATTATTGACCATTCTGTTGAAAAATTGAATTTGATTCAAACTCCGGTGTTCTCAAGGTTTTTTACTTACAAACAACCTCACTTGTTTTCTCTTTCTTTCCATGATGACTGAATTTTAGATATCACGTAAAAACTTGTGTTCTCTCCTTTGAAGCATTATCTAGTAAGCATGCATAGGAGTGCAAATGTGAATGAATGAGTCAGTTAACTTGGAATTGGTTTAGGGCATGGACTTTTATGGCAAGTGAAGGAATGACCGACATGGCTATTGCCGAAGCTTGTGAGGGATCAAGAGATACAAGATTGCCCCAATTCAGGTCTTTGACGAGCGAATAACTTGCCCCTGTCTAGTGGTGACAACAACTAGGGGTGTAGAAGGTGATGAATTGGGAATGCTTTGGCTTTTGAAAGGGAAGGTGGAACAAAAGAGATTTTGACTCAACCCATAAAGTTTGATGTTGCCCCAGTCATAACAAGGACAAAGCTGCCCCAATTAGAATGACAAGGCCTTATTTAGAATAGTGAGTTGAGAGATTGCCCCGGTGAGGTTTTTATGGGAATGAATGAGGTGAAGGAATGAGAATGCACCTGCCCGACTTTGGAATGACATTGACAACTGGAGTGACATGGGATAGGCATTGAACAGAATTTCCCAAGACTAGGGTGTGTGGGTGGTGAAAAGAAGGCCCCAACTTTTGGGTCTGAGTGGTATTCTCAGTGCAAAGCTTTGGTTCTCTACTGATGTCTTGACTTTTTAGTGCGAAAGAATCCTTACCTGGTGATCACTAAACCTTGTTTTACTGCATCTTGAATGTGCTTTGGAGTGCAAGTCCCTCTTTTTTTTATTTTGTCAGCTTTCTTTTTTCTGACTGTTCGTTTTTGTTTCCTCAGTTCTCTTTTTTTCTGAGGGTTTATTCTTTCTTGATCAGCTTTCTTTTTTCTGATCGTTTGTTTTTCTTTTGAGCAAACACATTGTACATAGATAAGCTTGTTCGTCCTAAGATTAGAATTTGAGTGAACAAAAGCAACCGGTCTTTGATCAGAATGGACTTTTCGGGATTGTGGTGTTTTGTGAAGGAATGAGGGTTAGGCTTAATGAAGTGTTTGAGGCTAATGGGAGGATGAGTTTTGTTTGGCGTTGATTGACGGTAATGGTCTATGAGGAAGATGGTTATTGGGCTTGTTTGGGCTCTGTTAAAGCAAATTCGTGTCTCATGGTAGAATGACTAAGGGGTTTGGTGTTGAGGCCAAAGGAAGTGTTTGAAGGTTTATGGAATCAGGTGTTGGAATGATGAAGTGTTTGAAGGTCTATTTAGACAAGGATCTCTTGTATTTTGTGGTAACATGTACCAGCTCACCACTTACATTTCTTTTGTATATATATATATATATTTTATTTTTTTTTTTTTTTTTGGGATTTTCATTTTTGAATCCCCTTTTTTCTCTTTTTCCTTTTTTGTTTTATGATTCTTTTCCTTTTTCGACTCGGGTGAGCTGATAAAAAGCGATGCACTGTTTTTCTTTATTTTTTTTGTTTGGGGTGATCCTTGTCTAGGGTGATTTTTGGATTTTGGTTTTCCTTGGCTCAAGGTGGGTAGGAAAGGGACTTTCTGGGATTTTGGGGTTTTTTTTTTTTTGAGGAGATGGCCAAACTTCATTTCAAATCCCGATTGCTTATTTCTATAAGACTTAACTTTAGAACAATAATTTATCTATCTTCATGTGTTTGCTCTTTTTTCCTTTTTTGTGCCCTAATTTTTGCCTGGACCGCTCTTTGCGAGTTTTCAGTCCACCGGGCGCTCCTTTTTGCCTAGGCCGCCCTTTGCGGGTTTTCAACCTAGCGAGCTTGTTTTCTTGTTTATTATATTATTATTATTATTATTTTTTTTTTAGAGACTTGCACCGGAAGGAATATGATATTAGTCAAGGGGAATTAATGATCACAGACTTGCCCCAGCATGGAGGACTTGAACCAAAAGTCAAATATGCACTGATGGGGAGAATATGCACTTTATGGGTGGACGGGGCGGGACTAGACTTGGACAGGAAACTGTGGTAAGGGAGGAAAACCAACGGACCCAAGCAAGAGAATGTACTCATAGCATGCACGCTCATTAGAAGAATGCTTCACAGAGAGTTAACATCAGTTAAAAATTTGTTTTTTCTTTGATACACTATTTCAGTCTTTTGTCATGGAATGGATGGGATGCAGCGCTTTTGAAAAATTGAGTGCCTTGGAACACCTTGAATTTGCAACCAAGTAAGGATAAACTTTTTCAAAAAGGATGATTGTTTCGCAAGAACGTCTCGCTTCTCATCACAACTCTTATTTTATGCAATGAATGAATGAACAAATTATGATATGCAAGTATGATGCAAATGCGTGGAGAATGACCACTCGAAGAGTGTGGTTTATTCTAAATAATTTTGTTATTTTTAATGCAAGACAAAATATGGAATGCCAATGCGAATGATGCAAGAATGATTCCCCATTTTTTCAAAATGATTTTTGATTTTGATTTTTTATTTTTTAGAGGCGAGACAAAGTACGAAATACCAATGCCCCCTTTTTCTTTTGAATGATGAAAGATGCAAGAATGATGCTTTTCTCTAAATGATGATGATTTTTTTTTTAGAGGCAAGGCAAAGTATGAAATGCCAATGCCCCTTCCTTTTTTGAAAGATGCATGTATGGATGAATGATGTATTTGAACCAAAGTGATGAGGTTAATGAAATGGTGCATGAATGCTACATAATGATTTTTATTCATGATTATGAATGAGATGCTTTCTTGTTTTCATTTTTTTTTGTGCGATGAAATGCATGATACTCACAATGATTTTCTTTTTTTGTTTTTTAGTTTTGGAACATGATTTTGAAAAACTATTTGGAGATGCAAATGATTTATTGAAAAAAAAGGTTTTAGAAAAATGTGCTTGACAGGGTATGACCCGCTCCTACGTATCCCCATTGTAATGAGGAATCAAAGCTTACGTAGTTCTACTGTGTCTCTTTTGAAATAATGCTTATGCATGAATATCTCATCTTGGATGAACTTGACGAGGATTTTTTTTTTGCATGATTATAAATGAAATGCTTATGCTATGCAGATGATAATTGTTTTTTGTCTTATCTTTATGTAATGAAAGGGAATGCAAGATGAATGGTTTTTTTTTTTCAAACTTTTGTTAGATGTAAATGCAATGGTGCGAAACAATGTGAATGCGAAATGATGTGGATGCGAAATAATGTGGATGCGAAATGATGTGTCATTTACATAAAAAGAGGGTAAGAAAATAAGGATATTATTTTTTACGATTTTAAGAAAAAGGAATGCCTAAACTAATGCAACAAACAAAGGCGTGCCCCCGTGTCCTACAAAGGGTGGGAATCCTAGGGTCTAAAGTCGACGAAAGGGGTAATCCTCCCATGTAGGTTCTAATCACTTCCTTACAATGGCAACCAAGAGCTAAAGTCTCTCTCATGATGGCACCCACAATCGTAGAAAGCTACCGAGTGTGAGGCATCATGACAAAGCGCACTCTTGGGCGGAACTTTCATGAGAGCCATACAGACAAAGGTCTACGAATGGCAGTCACTAATCGTTCCCACTCTCCTAGGTTTGTGTTCAGACCTTGGGTTTTAGGCCCCACTCAATGCTCACAAGTATAGGATGTGAATTGTGTGTCGAGGGCACAACACCTAGGAATAACTACCCTTCCCCACCTGCAAATGAAAATCCAGAGCAGTCCAGACAAATAGCATGTTGTTTATCCTAGGGTTCAATATCGATCCAATATAAACTAATCTAGGGTGCCAATAACAATGCACTACTTACCTCAAGAAAGGGAGCAAAGAAGAAGGGGACATGATAAGAAAAGGGAAGTATGCATGTGCTTACCATAGGAAAGGGAGCGGAGAAGAAGGGGACATGATAAGAAAGAGGAAGAAATGCATGAGGGAACTAAGCAAAGAAGTAACTATCTATTGCAAAAGCAAACATAGAATAAGAATGCACATGGATGTAACATGCTTATGAAAAAGGAAGAAGAAGAGAGGCAAAGCAAGATATTCAAATCAATCATATAAACCACACATTTAATTAATTAGGCTTGACCCACTTTTGAAAAAAAAATGTTTTTTTTTTTTGGTTTCCCCAGTGGAGTCGCCAGCTGTTGCGCCCGAAAAAGTCCCCGAGGGAGAACCTTCCTCGTTCACAACTTTTCTTAAGACAATGAAGCCGCCACCAATATTTATTAAGGAAAATATTAGGAAAACCTTTTTTGGAAAGCGATTGGTCTTGCGAAACTAGAGAATAGGGTTCGGGGGTCGGTTACGCGCGGGGAAGGTATTAGCACCTCACGCGTCCTCTCTACTGAGAGGGAACCTTTAATTAGATGTGTGGTTTTAAGTGTTGATTTGAAAAATACCTAATTTACCTCTTTATTTCTTATTGAAAAATGAATTAAAGAACTTAATAAAAATTTTTATTTTTGGAGAGAAAGGGAAAAAAAAGGGTTTTTAGAAAAAAGTGCTTGACGGGACATGGCCC
The DNA here is from genome assembly GCA_039519185.1 of Astragalus membranaceus. NCBI lineage: Eukaryota > Viridiplantae > Streptophyta > Magnoliopsida > Fabales > Fabaceae > Astragalus > Astragalus membranaceus. The sequence goes on from CM076851.1 coordinate 50,679,901, forward strand.
GCTCCTACGTATCTCCCGGTGCGATGGAGAATTCAAAGCTACGTAGTTCTTGTGTAGACAATGTTCGTATGTTTGGTGTTTTTTAATATAGGGGTTTTAGGATTGTGTGATCTGTGTTGAAGGACCACTGGGGGTCTGAAGGGCCGCTGGGGGCTGAAGGAGCGCTGGGGCTCTGAAGGACCACAGTTCACTTATCCTAAAACAATGATTAACCCGGACGTACGACCGACTTAATCCCCTACTTTGAAAATAAGATTTTTGATTTTTGAAAGAGATGTGTTTGTATATTCTTTAATTTTAGAAATTGTTTACTTTTGCGCTTGACAGGGGCGTGGCCCTGCTCCTACGTATCTCCGGGTGGAGAATCAAAGGCGACGTAGTTCTAGGTCTTTTGAAAATAATTGTTGAAAACTTATTGTGAAAATGATTTTTATTTGTTATGCTTGACGGGATGTGACCCGCTCCTACGTATCTCCGGGTGGAGAATCAAAGCTACGTAGTTCTTCTTTGTCCTAAGAAAGGTTTTTTTTGTTTTTTTTATCTTGTTTAATTTTGAAAATCAAGCTTTCATGATGATCAATTGAGCAAGGGCTCCAAGTGATCACCACTAGCACTTCATTGTTAATAATCATGCAAGCAAAGGCTTCGCAAGACTCCTAACAAAGTTTTTGATTTAGTGAAAATTTTTAGGAAAATTAGGCATTCATGATGATCAATTGAGCAAAGGCTCCAAGTGACCACCACTAGTACCTCGTTGTTAATAATCATGCAAGCAAAGGCTTCACAAGACTATTAACAAAGTTTTTGATTTATGAGAAATTATTTTGTCTTGAAGAGAATTAAATTAAAAAAACGAGAAAGGGGGTGAAATGGTAAAGTAGGGTGTTATTAGCTGTGGGGAGTGATATAATTAGATGGGTGGTGTAAAAAGGGAAGCCCCGTTCGCATAGGAGAGCCCAGTATGCGAAACTGGGCTTAGGTGAGGGAGGCGTATACAGGAAAATGAGAGGGGTAAATAGAATTGGGTGCAGTTTTATTAACAATAGGGGGTGCGGAAATGAATCTGATGTCTTGCTGGGCTTTTATTATTATCATTATTTTTTGAGCTTACTGGGCTTTTATTAACATGGCCTGCGAATGGGCCTATGAGCAGGAGGGTTGTATGAATTAACACAGGGGTATAAAAATGAATCTATTCTTTTTATTATTAAGTAAAATCAAATAAATATTAAAAGGGAACTATATAAGGGGATGGCTAAAAAGATGGAAACCTAATTCATCACTCTTCAACTCTCAGCGCCGCATCACTCTTTCCATGAGAGAGAATGCGAAAATTTTGGGTGAGAGCGAGAGGGATTTGCGGAGAGAGAGAGATTTCGTGAGAGTGGGAGCGAGAAGGAGAGAACGAAAATGGGGAGGAGAGAGCACCGATCGGCCTGAGGTGAGAGAGGGGACGACGACGTCCGGCCGTCCCTTGGCCGGCGTCGTCTTTTTGTAGCGGTGAAGGGTCGCGATGAGAGGGAGAGGAAGACGACAAGGACGGCGGTGCGAAGGTGACGACAACGGAGCTACGACGGCGACGATGGCAGAGTGGGAGCGCGCGAACGGAGGGAGGACAACGAACGGTGGTCGTGATGTTTGCAGCGGCGGTGATGATGGTGGAAGGCTTCGCCGGAGCTGCGACGACGGTGCTGGCGGCGCAGGGACTCACGGAAAACGGCCACCGTCGGGGATACCTAGGTGAGTCTTTTTTTATTTTTGGTTCTGGTTTTTCAATCCTAATGGCTCTGGTTCTGATTTCATCTTCTTCTACACCTCTAATTTTTACTTTGATTGATTTGATTAAAAACCCTAAAACTCCCAAATTCCCAAATCGATTTTTGAATCTGATTTTAAAACCCTAATCCTAATTTCAGTTTATGGATCTGATTTGAACTATTCCTAAGAACTCTAATCAAATCTATTGTTCTATTCCTAATTCGAATTTTATACAAATCCTAATTCCTAATCTGATTCAGTTTTTTTTCTAAAACCCCTAATTTTGATATATATAAAAAACCTAATTCCTAATTCTATTTAACCCGATTATTTGAAACTAACCTTTTATTAACAGAAACTCAAATTCTAACTTAACTAATCACTAATTTAAATTAATTGTTTTTGGACAGGTTAGATGTAATCTGGTTTTTGTATATTCTGTTTATGATACAAGCTATTTTTCTGAAACTAGAATTTAAGACCTAGTTGATTTCTGGAACTAATTTATTTACACAGTGAAGCATATGAATGCAAATAAAACTAAAGCATTTCAGTATCTACATGTTTTTGTATTTTGTATCAAACGTAAGGACCAAACTTACTTGACTTCCAGCCTCTGTTCTTTTTTTTGCTTGATATTGACTGCTTACTGCTGTTACCGACTCTGCTTCAGCTTTAGAACTTTGTGATTAGGATTCCAATGTGGAACCCTATTTTTCACTCTGATTTTCTCTCAATTCTCGTCCCTGATTTTCTGTCTGTGTATGTTTGTCTCTGATTCCCTCTTGATTCAGCTTGTTTTTTATAGGCAATTTTTAGGCTTAGGATATTAATTCTTTGATTCTAACCTGATTTTATTTCCTTTTTCAGGTTATTGGACTCTTGGGCAACAAGAATCAGCCCATGGATCTGCTGCTGCTGCTTTTATTTTTATTTATTTTCGTTTTTCCTATTTTTTTGTATTTTTGGTTATTATTTTCGGATTTGTATTTTTGGTATTTTTAGTATTATCATTTTTTTGTATTTTTGGACTTTTGGACATCTTAGACACTATTAAATTGTAAACAAACAATAAATAGAATTTTTTGACATTTTTAGACTCAAAACAAATTAAATAGACAAAATAAAAATAAAAGAAGTTGAGCCAAATACAAAAGCGAAATCGGGCTCAACTAGACAAATGCGCTAGAACGAGGCTCAAATAGAACAAATAGGCCCGCTAACACTAAAAATTAACTAGGAACCACGTTCGCGGGCCCGACTCAAAATGATAAGCCCAATAGTGAGAAAAGCGACTTAAATAAGCCCGCTTAGGTTCAACTAGGCCCAAATATCAAGATTAAACTGAAGAATGCGCGAAAAGATCGATCATTCGCACGCATGCCTAGCTTAAGTAACGGTATTTCGGCTTAATTGAACGGATAATTGAAATTGGCTTAAATTAAAAAGGGACGCTATTCTAACTACTCAAAATACAAATTAAGTAAAACAAGTGACTAGAAGAAGGCGGACAAAATTGGGGTATGACATAATGGAGTAAAATTCCGTCACTAATTCTTTCTTTAGCGTCGGACCTATAGTCCGTCGCTAAATTCCGTCGCTAATCAGTCATTTTTTTGTAGTGTTATCTCTTCGGGCGGAGGTATCTCGTGGCCGTAGAGGAGCGTGATTTTCTTATCTTTTAGCATGTAGTCAAAGATCTGGTCCGCTTTAGATATATCAAAGGAGTACTCAGACCTATTTTCCACCTCGTCCTTCTCCTTTCCCTTGGCAGGCTTAAGAGCAGGACATAGGTAAGTATTTCCTTTGACTAACTCGGCCACCATGAGGTCGCTGCAAGCTTATCGCCTAAGCTTTTCCTTCAATTGAGGGTGCATTCCAGAGATAGCCATGGAAGTGAGTTGGGATTTTGGAAAAGCTACTGAGCATTTTTCTGCCATCTTTCTGAATCTTTCAATGAAGTCTGTCACAGCCTCGTCCACCTTCTCCCGCAAATTCATGAGATCGGCTGCGGTGTCTTTGGGCTTTGGCCAATAAAACCTGTCATGGAAGCACCTTTCCATGTCTGCCCAGGTCTGAATAGAATCAGGTGGGAGTGAAGAGTACCATGAGAAAGCAGTCCCTGTCTGGGAAAAGGGAAACAACTACAGCTTGTGATATTCATTCTGGTTCCCTTCTCCACATTGAGCCGTGAATCGGTCGATGTGCTTCATTGTAGACTTGCCATCGTCCCCGAAAAACATAGCAAAATCAGGTGTTTTGAATCCTCTGGGCAGAGGCACCAATCTATCCACCTACTCGGGGTAAGGCTTCCTGTACACCGGCCTATCGAGCAGTTTCAACTGCACACCGAAGAACTTTTTGATGGTGTCAGCTATTAAATTCGGGTCCAGGAGTTGGGGCCCGATGGTCTTTCAGGTGGAGGCATTGGTCGCCACATTGTATCTGGGAGACCCTGCGCCCCTGGCTGCGGTGATGCCTGAGGTGGAGCATCTTTCCATGGCTGCCCAGGCATCACATGGGCCAGGTTAACAAAGCCAGTTCCTGGTACAGGTGCCTGATTTCCTCAGTGAGGTGGAAACTGGTTCCATGGCTGCTCGACCGGGACACTATTCATCTGTGTCTATAAATAAGAACGCGCCGAGTAGGTACCGAGTGCTCCAGAGTACGACTGGATGGGAGGTAGGTTTGTCGAGCCAAGTGGGTTCTGGACCCATGGCTACTGACTCGGGCAATACCCACCTGTCCTGCCAATCCCAAATTCCGGGGTGAAGTCTTCCCCCCCTGCGTAGGCCGGATAGTTAGCCACGGTAGAACATCCATAGGATGATCATTGCGGCAGACCTATTGAGCCCGTGGCCTCGGGCGACCTTCTGGCCAATTGCACTTGTCCCAGCTGAAGAGAAGCCGCGTTAGTGACATTCGCCATAAACTACCCCCCAGTGTTGGCAGTGGCAAAAGTACCAAGATGGGGAATTACAGGAGTAGGATTTACCTGATGAGAGAACACTTGCTGAGGCCCGACCTCACTCCCACTCAATGGACACTGTTGCATGCTTCCCATTTGGTTATAAGAAGATGCATGTTGAGGTCCGACCGGTTGGTGTACGGTAGGGTCTGATGTGTGCCTCCCAGAGAGTTAGGTTGTCCTCCCTGTGATTGGCCGGGGAAACTAGGGTTCATTGTGCTACTAGCTTGCATAGTACACCTCTGTTCCATCTCCTTGGGCTGTTTCACCTCATTGTGCACCATAGGTTTCACGATGTCAGCCAATAACCTGATAACTCTATTTTATATAGAGTTATTTACGCTTTCAAATCTAAATAAATTGTGAGAATCTCAGTAATAATATTTTGTTAAATAAAGAAATACCAAGGAGTTACAACTTTTTAACTTAAGAATGGTTTAGGCACAATTCATGACTATTTTATATGATTGGTGGTATTTTATGTGTTTGTTCAAATTGCCGCAGCAACAATTGCCCCAGCAATAAATGCACCAGCAATAGTAGCAGAGGCATTGCCCCAACATCATTGCCATCATCAATTTCCCCAGCAATCTTCACAACACAGAATGCCCCAGCATCCTGGTGATGATGTCATAAAGCCAAAAGCAAAGTGCAAGTTGCCCAAGTGGGAGATTGCGGCGCCACCCTAGAGACATCATAGACTACAAGTGGGAAATTTTTAGGGACACTTGTCCTTACACCATTGGACCCCTTTTCTTTATTTGGTGGATGATCAAATCAAGCTTTTTAAGACAAGTAGAAAAAGAAACCCTAACTTCATCCCAAAGTCACATTGGTGCCCAAGAAAACTTCACTTTTTGAAGCCTATAAATGCATCCCCTCCTCATCATTTGAAATCATCTCAAGTTTAGGAATTAGTCTTAGATATACTACTTTGGTTCGAAGGAGAGGAAGAAATTGACAACTTCTCTCTTTACTTTTACACCATTTCTTATTGTTGTTTTATTGCTGTGAGGTGATTGCTCCAACATTGCTAGGCAGAGAGGAATTTCACTTGTGCAATTTCTATCTTATTTCATTTCCTTTGTATTTTCAATCATATGAATATGAATCTTTCTGTTTATATGCGCTTAGTTATGTCAAGCATGAGCTAAACATCTTTAGTTGGGATGCCTTAAATTTGTAATGAACATTTGAATAGTTATTATATTATATTGATGCTTGCAATTTAGTTTTTGTGCTATAATTCTTTCAAACTTATTTTGAGGCTGATCACTTAGAATAAGTAGGGTCATAAATACAGACATGGTTTATGATTTGAACTCAAGAACTAATATGGATAAGTGTTTTAATAAAATGAAACTTTGTTAATTCCATGCTAAAACCTAGACATAGGATAGCATAGTCCATAGGGTGATACTGTGGGAGCTTAATATACAAGGGTGAACTTATTTAGAGTTTAGACATAAGACTTGTAATCAAACCCTAACGTTAGTTGATGAAAGGCACGTATAACATAATGCTATCAAAGTAAGTTATTTAGGAAAGAGCATTCCAACTATCTCTCTCAATTGATTTACAACCCATCTTTATTTTGCTTATCTTAAATTCTGTTTTCACACACACTACTAATCTTTTATTTTATTTTTGATTTCTGTTTCTCACTAGTATAGCTACCATTTTAAACTCTCAAAAATTAATCCAATCTCCGTGGGTACAATCTCTATTTTATACTATATTACTTGTTAAAGACTGTGTACATTTGTACACTTTTTCTCACAACAAGTTTTTGGTGCCGTTTTCGAGGATTGCCATTAACTTTTATTGTTTAACTTAGTAGTAAATTAGTGATAATTTTACTTTGGTGTTTGTTCCTTGTGCTTCAGCAATCATTGCTCCAGCAGTCATTGCCGCAACAATAGTTGCTACAGCATATGCCCAGGTCCAATACACCAGAATTTCAGTTGGATCCTGAGATAGAGAGGAGATTTAGAAGGTTGTGTAGACTTCAATAACGAAGAGGCAGAGCTAGACAAACAATGTTTGAACCAGGAGTAGGAGAAGGTTATAATCATGGCACAGGTAGAGGCACTGGAAGAGGTACATGAAGAGGCAGAGGTTTTGGTCATGGCTCACACCCTGATCCTGAGAATGATTACAGAAACCAATTCATCAACATGGGACCTATAGGTATGATAAATGACACGGACAGACGAATGAGGGACTATGGTGTGTTTGATCATCAAAACATGCAAACCAGCATAGTCAGACCTCAAATTAATGTAGCTCATTTTGAATTTAAACCCATGATGTTTCAAATGCTTCAAGCAGTGGGTCAATTTAGTGGTTCTCCTCATGACGACCCTCATTTGCATCTAAGACAATTTTTAGAAATATGTAGCAATTTCATCATCCCTGGTGTTACAGAAAATGCTTTCAGATTAAAACTTTTTCCATATTCCCTCAAGGATAAAGCCAAGGCTTGGTTAAATTCCCTAGAGCCTAACTCTAACACTGAGTGGGATGAACTAGCTGAAAAATTTCTAGTAAAATATTTTCCACCAATTAAAAATGCCAGGATGAGAAATGACATAATTTCTTTTAGACAAAAAGAAGGAGAATCACTATTTAAAGCATGGGAAAGATGGAAAGAACTTTTAAGAAAATGTCCTCATCATGGTATACCTGTCATAATACAAATGGAAACATTCTATAATGGTTTGGAGCCTAGAAACAGACTCATGTTGGATGCCTCATCTAGAGGAGTGTTACTAAATTCATCATACAATGAAGCATGTGAGTTGATAGGCAAAATTGCAACCAACAGCTACAGTTGGCCCACAGAAAGGGTCAGTGCTCAAAAGAAGACAGCTGGGTTCATGAACTCAGTGAAGTATCAGCTCTATCAGCTCAAGTGGCATCTCTCACCAACATGATCAAAAATTTCAATTCTACCAATGCCCCAGCATCCATTGCTGGAGCAATGACATAACCCACTGCTGTTGCAATAGAACAAGCCCCTCCAGGAACAACTAGTTGTGTATGGACACTTGTATGAAGAATGTTCAAGCAACCCTGTTTCGGTTAACTATGTGGGATACAACAAAAACAACAATCCTTACTCTAACACCTACAACCCAGGCTGGAGAAATCATCCCAATTTCAAATGGAGTAATAATAATGCTCCAGCATCCATTGTTGTAGCACCATCAACTCCACCAGGATTTCACTCTCAAAATTAACAAAGAACTCCTACACCAGCAAATGATAACTCCTTGGAATCAATGTTTAAAGCATATATGAGCAAAACTGATGCTTTCATCAGTGAAACTAGAACTGCAAGGCAAGCTCATGATGCATCACTTACGAACTTAGAGAATCAAGTGGGGCAACTAGCTACAGCATTATATCAGAGGCCAAGTGGTTCATTACCATCCACTACAGAAGCCGCAACCTCACAAAAGCATGGGAAGGAGCATGTAAAAGCCATTTCCTCGAGAAGTGGAGAAGATCTCTCAGAGCCATATGAAACTGAAGGTGTAGAAAAGGAAGAAAGAGAAAAAAAATGAAAAAAATGAAAAAAAAAATAGAAAAGAAAAAAATACAACTGATGCTGCAGCAACAAATGCGGGAGCGATAGATGCAGGAGCATCAGAAGCTGCTTATGTATCACCACCAAGGTTAGTTCCAGAATACCCTTCTCTACCTTATCCACAAAGATTGAAGAAGGCGCATGAAGAAAAACAATTTGGCAAGTTCCTTGAGGTACTTAAGCAACTACACATCAATGTACCCCTTGTTGAAGCACTCCAATAGATGCCCAATTATGCTAAATTCATGAAAGATGTGCTCACAAAGAAAAGAAGATTGGGGGAATTTGAGACAGTAGCTATGTCAAAAGAATGCAGCAAGATCATGCAGAACAAAACTCCAAGGAAGTTAAAGGATCCTGGCAGTTTCACTATACCATTTTTAATTGGAAAACTTTATACTGGTCGTGCACTATGTGATTTAGGTGCAAGTATCAATTTGATGCCTAAATCCATATTCACACAACTTGGTATTGGAACTATCAGACCTACCACTATGACCCTTCAATTAGCAGATAGGTCAATAGCCTATCATGAAGGGATCATAGAGGATGTTTTGATAGAAGTTGACAAATTTGTGTTTCCTGCAGATTTTGTTATCCTTGATTTTGATGCAGATAAGGATGTACCAGTCATTCTTGGAAGACCATTTTTGGCTACTGGCAAAACACTCATTAATGTGCAGAAAGGTGAATTGACCATGAGAGTCAATGATCAAGAGATCAAATTCAACATTATGAATGCTCTCAAATACCCAAATGAAGATGTTGAAGAATGTTCTCTAATTGTCTCGCTGGATCAAGTAGTACAGCAACAATTCCACAAAGAGCATGACCACTTGACCAATGCTCTAGCATCCATTGCTGGAGCAATGACAAAAAGAAGAAATTGTGGAAGATGAAGTTGTACAAGAAGAATTGACTGTAAAAGAGGTTTGGGCAAGAAAATACAAATCTCTTGAGCTTGAAGACCAAAACCTCAAGAAGAATGTTCCTTCAATTGATAAACCTCCTCAACTTGAGCTTAAAGAATTGTCCCAACATCTTAAATATGCTTTCTTAGGGGAAAATAATACACTTCCAGTGATCATTGCTTCTGACTTATCTCAAAACCAGGAGCATGATCTTATTAATACCCTAAAGAAGCATAAGAAGGCGATAGACTGGCAAATGTCTGACATAAAGGGAATCAGTCCTTCTCTCTGCATGCATAGAATTGTTTTAGTTGAAAACTCCAAAAATAGCATTGAAGGGCAGAGAAGATTGAATCCAATCATGAAAGAGGTGGTGAAGAAGGAGATAATCAAATGGCTAGATGCTGGCATAATCTACCCTATTTCAGATAGTGCATGGGTGAGCCCTGTGCAATGTGTACCAAAGAAGGGTGGAGTGACAGTAATAGCCAATGAAAAGAATGAATTGATACCAACCAGAACTGTCACAGGCTGGAGAATTTGTATGGACTATAGAAGGCTCAACAAAGTTACAAAGAAGAACCAGTTTCCATTGCCTTTCATAGATCAAATGCTGGACAGATTAGCTGGTAAGGAATTTTATTACTTTTTAGATGGCTATTCAGGCTATAACCAAATTGCTATAGTTTCTGAAGACAAACAAAAGACAACTTTCACATGTCCTTATGGCACCTTTGCATTTAGAAGGATGCCCTTTGGACTATGTAATGCTCCAGCAACATTCCAAAGGTGTATGATGACAATATTCTCTGACTTCATAGAACAATCCATGGAAGTTTTCATGGATGATTTCTCAGTATTTGGTGAGACATTTCAACTCTGTTTGGCAAACTTGGAAGAAATACTCAACAGATGTGAAGAAACCAACTTGGTCCTAAATTGGGAGAAGTGCCACTTTATGGTCCAAGAAGGCATTGTGCTAGGTCATAGAATTTCAAAGAAAGGGCTGGAAGTAGACAAGGAAAAGATTAAGGTGATAGACAAATTACCTCCTCCAACAACTGTCAAAGGTATTAGAAGCTTCTTAGGTCATGCAGGCTTCTATAGGAAATTTATCAAGGACTTCTCCAAAATTTCAAAGTCATTATGTCAATTGTTGCAACATGATGTGCATTTCAACTTTGATGAATCTTGCTTAGAAGCATTTCAAAAACTGAAGAAAGCATTGGTGACAGCACCAGTGATAGTCACACCAGATTGGAGTAGACCATTTGAGCTGATGTGTGATGCTAGTGATTTTAATGTCGGAGCTGTCCTGGGGCAAATGTATGACAAGGTTTTTCATTCTATATATTATGCTAGCAAAACACTTATTGAAGCGCAAATGAATTATACTGTGACTGAAAAAGAATTATTAGCAGTGGTTTTTGCATTTGATAAGTTTAGATCATACTTGGTTGGCACAAAAATGATTGTTTATACTGATCACTCAGCCATTAAGTATTTAATTTCAAAGAAAGATGCAAAACCAAGACTAATAAGATGGGTTCTCCTCCTTCAAGAATTTGATCTTGAAATTCGTGATAAAAGGGGGTGGAGAACCAAGTAGCTGATCATTTGTCTAGACTTGAAGGAGATTATGCAGGTACAAAAGAAGGAGAGATAAAAGAAAGCTTTACAGATGAGAAATTATTAGCAATTTCTGCAACAACATCCATTGCCAGAGCAATTGATGCTGCTGCACCATGGTTTGCTAACATAGTGAATTTCCCAGCAGGCAAGGTTGTACCTGTCAACATGACTTATCAACAAAGGAGAAGATTTTTCCACATAGTTAAACAAAACTATTGGGATGATCCTTTTCATTACAAGAAATGTCCAGACCAAATATGGGGTAAAGCACAAAATTGCTACTGCCTACCACCCTTAAACAAGTGTGCATGCAGAATTATCCAATAGGGAGGTCAAAAGAATACTTGAAAAGATGGTTGGACCTACAAGGAAAGATTGCTCATTGCACTTGGATGATGCCTTGTGGGCCTACAGAACAGCATTCAAGACACCCCTGGGAATGTCACCCTATAGGCTAGTGTATGGAAAAGCATGTCATCTACCTGTGGAATTGGAGCATAAGTCATATTGGCCAACTAAGAAGCTCAATTTCAATCTTGATCAAGCAGGTGCTTCTAGGCTTTTACAACTTAATGAACTTAAAGAAGTTAGGCATTTTGCTTATGAAAATGCTGAAATTTACAAAGCCAAGACAAAAGCATGGCATGACCAAAGAATACAAAGAAGGGAATTAATTGAAGGAGGGCTGGTACTGCTCTATAACTCTAGACTGAAATTATTCCCTGGAAAACTCAAATCAAGGTGGTCAAGACCATTCAAATTGTTGAAAGTCTATCCTCATGGTGTTGTGGATTTATTTGATGAAGCATCCAAAACCACCTTCAAAGTTAATGGACAAAGAGTGAAAATGTACTATGGTGAACATGTGGTGAGAGACAAAGTCACCACTCATTTCTAAAATCTCTAAATCAAGGAGATAGTCAGGCTGAAATACTCTTAAGTCAAGCGCTTTCTGGGAGGCAACCCATGAATTTTTGATTTACTAATTAACTTGTTTATTTTAGTGTGTTTTGTTATTTTTGCAGATACAATGTGGAAGCATTCAAAATTGCTGGAGCATCCATTGCTCCAGCAGTGTAGGAGATCCACTGCTCCAACAATAACGAAAGTCTACTTCCCCAACAATGATATATCAATTTTAAACTGAGACTTTCTTCATTTCCAGCGCACACAGGAGTAAAACACAGCTTTTATTTGGCATAACTATACCTAACTGCCCACGTGTCACTCTGCATGTGTGCCCACATTGACAACGACCATTTTTGTGTCAAATCACAACCCACTAACCTCACCTAATCCACTAACCCTAATCACCCCACTCCATATTTAAAACCACCCCACTTCTAACCTAATGTTACCATTGTCAAAATTTCAAAATTCTCTCAATCTCCATCTCTGAAAATCTCAAACACATTTCATACTTCATCTTCAATCATTCAACTCCTAAATCTTTCAGAAACTCATCATGGCTAAGAAGCAAGTGGCGAAAAAGACATCTGGCAGATCATCATCTGATGCAGGGGCATCCAATCAATTAACGAAGAAAACAACGATTTCTCCTGTAACAACTAGCCAAGAGGGAATGAAATTTTGAGGCAGGGAGTGCCTAGCAGAGCGAGGATTCAAATTCACGGATGCATCCCCTTTATTTCTATCAACAATCAAGAATTTGGGATGGGAATTATTCGTCAAGCACAGAGGATCATATTGCGTGCCAATTGTTCGTGTGTTCTATGTTGGCATTCCTGAACAAAAAGGAGGTAAGCCACTCTATTTCTCTATGGTTATAGGTAAAAGAGTACATTTTGAACCAAGGGTAATCAATGATAAATACTTCCTGGGTTATAATGGACCTGAGTTTGAAAATTGTAAGGCCAACTGTGGAAAGAAAGAAATTAATAGAATAAGATCTAGAATTGCTGTTAGTGATGCTATTTGGGAAAGTTGCACAGCAACGGAGTACACGATGAAGAGTAGGTATCTTAGGAGTGAAGTTGGAAATTGGCACCTGTTTATTGCACATTCACTGTTCCCTACATCACACGCCTCTTCGATTAAGAAGGAGAGGATGATTGCTCTTGATTCAATCATGTCTGAATCAAACATAGATGTAGGAAGAATCATTGCTGAGGAGATTTTGACATGCAAAAACAAGAAGGCTAGATTTCTATTCTTCCCCTGTTTAATCACAAGCCTATGTATCAATGCTGAGGTCACCATTCACAAAGACGAGCTAAGAAAATTCCCGCAGAGTGCACCTCATTGCCAGAGCAATTCATGCTCCAGCAACGAGCTATTTGGAAATTTCAAAAAGAGTACCTTGAGTGGGAGAACATCATGTTCCAACAACTGACAAATGGTTTGTGCAATATGCCACCACCAGTATTTCCTGATTGGGTACTGGAAGAGGATGAAAAAGAAGAAAGTGAGGAAGATAAGAAGGAGAAAGCTGTCAAGAAACAACAGCAACAAAAGAAGGGAAAAGGATAGAAGAAGGCAGTGGTGGAGGAAGAACCAATCCTAAGTTCCGAGGATTTGGATGACACTAGTGAGGAGGAAGAGGCTAGAAAAGCTGTGAAGGATATTGAGAAGGGTGTGGATGAAGAGGAAACAGAAACAGATGAGGAATGTGATGAAACTAAAGCTGCAGATGATGCTATAATGGAAGAGTTTCCAAGACAGAAATATACAGCCCCACCAAAACCAACAACAACTTCAAAACCCTCCCAGCAACCACCCCCACCAAACCAAAACATCACACCTAACAAATCAACCACCCCACCTCAAACCTCCCCAATACAAGCCAAAACACCTACCCAACAAACACACTCCACAACCCACAACTCAAACACCATCAACAACTACACTTCCCACACAACAAACTACCCCTCCATACAAAGAACCAAAAAAAGAAGCTACTCCCTCACCAGCCAAACAAACAAATGAACCAGAAAAACTGCAACAGAGGCCCCATCTAAAAGCCCTGTTATTGTTACGGCATCCAAAGCTGTAGCAGTTATTTCTAACATTGAACATGCAGGTACAAAAAGAAAATTGCAAGACATTCAAGAGGCTGAAGAGGAAGAGTAGTCTGAAGAAGAAAAAGAGAATGATGATGAAGAGGAAGAACCGGAAGAAAAGTGTGACACCCTTTACCCCGAAAGTAATAATAAAAGAAAAGTACGAAAAATAAGTAAATTTGTTTTTCAAAATAATATTCGCAATTCATTTTCGAAATACATTTCCCAAGTAAAAGATGTCATCAACTCCTTAAATCATATAAACATTATTTATAAGAACATTAAAGTCTAAGGCGATAAAACATTTCTTTGAATACAAAAACTAGAATGACCTGAAATATAATATTGAAAATACACCCCAAGCCCCGATGTCACATGATCAAAGCAACAAACCTTTAATCAATTAAATAAAAAGAAAGTAATATCAACATATAGTATCATTCGGCAAGTTGCTGGCTGATCCGTAGGGATCACATCTCCACCGCTACACAATCATAGAAGCTCACATCAATGACACCTGGAACTCAATCTAAAAAAATGGTGCACGGGTGAGAAAGAGCGCCCAAACCATATAAGGAATATAAGACCGAACTAAAACAGCAAAACTACCACAAAACAAGGAAACAATCAGCAGTAGTGGATACAACTTTCATAACACGAATGCACAAAATATCCTTAACTAATCTTCAGCTAATCCTGGTGTTGCGACCTCACGTATGGTCCTAGGACAACAACAACAACATAATTAGGATACCTTGCCAGATACTGCCTTACAATCATCAACACAACAACAACAACAACAGGACCGAGATACCTTGCCCGAACGGGATACCCTGCCTGATAATGCCCTACGAGAACAACAAGAATAGGACCGGGATACCTTGCCCGATAACGCCCTACGAAGAACAACACGAAGCGGACTATGAGGACCGGGATACCTTACCCGCACAGGATACCTTGCCCGATAATGCCCTACAAGAACAACAGGATCGAGACACTCGAACGGGATACCTTGCTCGATAATTCCCTGAAGAACACCCGGGAGAGGACTATGAGGACCGGGATACCTTCCCCGAACGGGATACCTTGACCGATAATGCCCTACTAACAACAACAACAACGACAACAACAACAAGATGGACACACATGGACCTAGTCAGATGCGATGTCTAACAATGACAACGACGACGACAACAACAGTAACAACAATGACAACTAAGGTAGCAACCATAACAACTACAACAACGGTGGCAACGAGAAAGACGATGACAACAACAACAACAACACCACCACCTATTATCAACACCATCCTTTTAGGTACGGCTCGCCCATACTGCGACGAGTCCTTGCTCATACTGCGAGAAGGTTCCTCCTATACAATTTCAACTATCGAGGTACGGCTCGCTCATACTGCAACGAGTCCTTGCCCATACTACGACAAGGTTCCTCTTACAATCATCAACTTTTAAGGTACGGCTCGCCCATGCTGCGACGAGTCCTTGCCCACGCTGCGACAAGGTTCCTTCAACAAATCTCGATCACGAAGATACAACTCGTCCATACTGCAATGAGTTCTTGCCCATGTCGCGACACGATTCTTCAACACGAACCGGCTTGCTAATCATCGACGAAGGATAACTTGCCCCTTGTGTGACAAGTTTCCGATGCCAATACACATAAAAACAGCCAGCAATAACCACAAAACATTACCATCAAGTCACTTAATGACCTAACAATTCTGGGGCGATCTCGACTACGTGAACAGATATTAAGATATCGATCGAGAACTCAAACAATACTAATTTGTATCATTTAGTCTTACATATCATAGTAATCCATTAGCACATTAGACATTAACTCATCCTATAACTTTTATAACTAACTCTTCCTTCTCATTTTTAATTATGAGTAATACCCAAGTGATAAGTCATGTTTTAGTATGTTTTTAGTACCTATTCTAAGTAGTTTATTTGATGTTTTGATTTTAGTTTAGAGCTATTTTAACTACAAATTGTTGGTTTCTATTCTCAGGTTATTATTGAAGCAATTGAGGAATTTTGGTGCTTAAAGAGTAAAGGATCAAAAGGCAAAAGGCTAGGGAGAAGAATCAGCAATAGGGGGTGCAAATATCAGGAATAGACGCACGGTTCGTGCCTGATTAAGCACGGTCCGTGCGTGTGGTTCGCAGAGAATGAAGAAACTGAAGAAAAAGAGACGCACGATCCGTGCTCCTAGGAGGCACGATCCGTGCGTAACGTTCGCAAAAGCAGAAGATCAAAAGTTCTACGGCGCACGACCCGTGCGCATGTCAAGCACGGTCCGTGCGCCCTGTGCTGTTTCAAATTCCAAGCTGTTTTCATGGGGCACGATCCGTGCATCCCTTCTGATGGCAAAAATTGTTACAACTCTTCCCATTGTCTTTATGGATTGTAATTGATGTTTAGTGCTTTGTCTCTGATCTTGGCCTATAAAAAGGATCCCAATGTTGCTTCACATTCATCCTGAATCATTGCAATTTTCACTCTAAGTTTATATGAAAGTTCTTGCAAGTTTTCTATTAAGGTTATTGTTATTCTGTCCTTTTTACAATTCAATCTTTTACACGCTTTATTTTATTTCTCGCTATTTACATTATGTCCTTCTCTTCTACTCCCTTGTCTACAATGAGCTATTGTGAGTAGACTTCTTTAGTCTTGGGATTGTGGGATACAATCCAATGATGGTCCCTAAAGAATCCCGAAGCTAAACCCTATCTTATGATTGCTTTAACTTTTAATCTGATTCCATTATGCATATTGTATAACCCAAATGTCAAGAGAAGCACCGAAAGGTGAAGCTTGACATTAGAACAAATGGAATTAGACAAAGTAACCAAAGCATGAGAATAGCCGAGGTAAGTTTGGGACAAATAAGGCTGTGCTTAATGGGTTTCGACGATGATCAACTGTTGACTCCCAATCATATGATGTAAGTTAGGCATTTTTAGGACCAATTGTTCAGGGTTTTCATTGTATCACAGTCATTATCTGGGATTTAGTCTAGTTTTAGATAATTGTAGTAGGAAGTTCATTTGTAAGTAATTCCTTCACTTTTGGAGCTAAATTGGACATTGAAGACCTCTAATTGGTTGTGGCATCATTCGGCGAACCAGACACTTGCCCGGAAATGCAGCAAAATGGAGGGATTTGATTTCTGTTCAATATCGCGTCGCGACCAGGAGGGTTCGCGGCGCGATCTGGAGGAATTTTGCAAGCCAGAACTTTCTGTTTTTTTTCGCGTCGCGACCAGGAGGGTTCGCGACGCGACCTGGAGCAGTTTTGCGAGACCTGAAGCTTCTGTCTTTTGTCGCGACGCGACAGACACGGGCCGCGTCGCGATGGTGCGTGAAATTAGGGTTTTTAAAGCAGTTTCAGCAATTTTTGAAGGGACTTCGTCTTGGGATCTGAGCCACACTTTGGAGCAGCAGCTGGGGGCGTTTTTGGGAGCTTCTAATCACTAGGGAACAAGGTTTTGAAGACTTCTCATGGATTCCTCTATGTGTAACTTCTCCTTATTTCTATCTTCTCTTTCCTTGATGTTGTCCATGTAGTTTGTTTTGATTAGGGAGAGATGACTCTCCCCAAACCTATCTATTGATTACTTTGTTATGGTTGATTCAGTTGTTTGGTTAATTTATCATAAGTCTATGCCTCTTTGTGTAATGCTTTACTTCTACATATGCTAGTTGTAATGAATTAGGGTTTGTGATCACATAGGGATATGGGTTACATTCTTGATATGGGGTAGTAGATCACATACTTGTGATCACCATAGGAATATGGGATTGGATATGTGAATTCTCTATTTCTTGCGTTTATTGCTTTACCTGTTGGCATGAATCACCTAAGGGATTAGGGTTTCTCAATTAGGTAAAAGGGGTTTTGAGGCAAGGGATTGTCCTTAACCTAATTTTGTGAATTGAATCTGGTAATTTAAACAACCAATTTGAGATTAACTGAAGGATCATAGGATAGGTGAGGGGAGAATATTCGACCCCTAATCGCTTTTATTTTATTGTTTACAGACGTTTGCTTTATTTTACCGTTACTTCACTTTTCGTCCAACTATTACGTCTAAGGATTAATTTACTTGCCTATTGATAATAAAACACAATCCCTGTGGAATCGACCGGTTACTTACCGTATTTTATTACTTGCAACTACATTTGGTACACTTGCCAAAGTCCTAACAAGTTTTTGGCGCCGTTGCCGGGGATTGTTGATTTCATTGTCAATAAGGCAATTGAGTTATTTCTTAGTTGTTTTATTTTGTTTTATTTTATTTTAGTACTTAATTTTTGTTTTATTTATTTAGATACTTAGTTAGTGTGTTGGACTTGTTAACGGTTTGTTGAAGTGTTTCAGTGAACTGTGTAGCAGGGGCAAAGTTCGAAAGAATTGCTGTTTGTCCCGAAAAAAAAAATCATGGAATCCACTTCTCGGTTGGAAGATGCTTTGGCCCAGTTTAGGCAAATGACTGAGACTATCTTCCAGCCTAAAGAGCAAGCTTCTCGGTTGGAAGATACTTTGGCCGAGTTTATGCATATGTCCAAGACTCTGTTCCAGCCCCAAGAACAATAAATGATAAACATGGGGAAGCCACATGAGCCGAAAATTGACCAACCTCAGCACATAGAGTCCACGCCACCCTCACTTAGCGGTAATTTTTGTGAAGAACCCCACTTGAATGGAAAATGTGTGACACGCACCTTTTGCGATTCTTGTGGGGAGTATCTTGTGGAGTGCAACTGTGAGGATGAGTGGGTAACTATATCAGAAAATTACCCATGGTTATGCACTACCAATGAGGAACAAGAAGAACAAGCTCCAACAAAAGAAGAATCTGGGGAGGATAAGGAAGACGAGGAAGAAGAAAAGATTGAAATGGAGGAGCATGTAGTTTGGAGGGAAGATCAAAGCTCCCAATGTGGGGAAGGGGTGAAAACCCAACAAGAAAAAACCCAGCAAATCATGGTTCCTATTATTCTTCCAAGTAGCAAGGAGGATAGAAGTGAGGAGATTGACATATACTTAGACTCCTTCTATGCCTTATTCATCACCCTTCACCTCAAAAGGGTATGGAAGCATCTACAACTATGTTTCAAATTCATGATGTTCCTGCCCCAGAAGCGAAAGAAGAAGGATGATGTGTTCTTTGTGTCATATCAGCCACCTTAATAGTGGGATGAAAAACGTCAAGCTAGTGACGTTAAAGAAGCGCTTGGTGGGAGGCAACCCACTGGTGAGCGCCACTTTTCATTCCCATGAGCAGGAGGCTCATTTATCATTCTCTTGTTTTTATTCAGACATTTTATTTTGCACTTTTGGTTACATTTTTCCCTATTTTGACTCTACTTCGCACTTTGGTCTGTACTTATTAGTATAACTTACTCTGTGATATTGAGGCACCACTGCCCTATATTTTGTTTTTGTTTTGTTAAAGCAGCTTCAATAGTGATGATGTGTGGCATTTGGGGTCGCATGTTTGCATTTTTCCTTTTGACACTCGCACTTCAAGTTTTATCATCAAGTAATAGCAGGGGTCATGACAAAGGTTGCGGAAGTTCTTTATCATCTGTGAGCAGCATCTCTCAAGTTCCATCTCTACAATCCTAACTGTGAGGTTTGAGCCTAAACACTTTCTTATATATTGTGTGTATTCCTTGCTTGCATTAGTCTGCAGAACTTGACATTGTGCTTAATTGTTTTTTGCATTTGATTTTCATACACACTGAGGCATTTCTGTTGGCACCCCTGAGCCTTTCAAACCACACCTAATTAATGTTTATCCTCTGCTAGCCCCTCTGAGCCTATTGTTAAATTTTGTATGCTGTTTCTCTGAAAATCATAGCCTAGTAATTCTTAACTTGGAGTTAGGTAACAAAAGCTGTGAGAGTGGGGAAATTTTTAAGTTTGGGGTTGCTCGTGGAATAGCAACAATATAAGTTTGGGGTGGTATACAAGAGAAGGAACAAGAAAAGAAAGAAAAAAAAATAAATATATATATGTATATATATACATATCAAAAAAAAAGATCAAAATAAATAAATAAATTCCTTCTCTTGTTTTGTTAAATGCTTTGGGAAAATGGGTGAGTATTGCGTGAAACTGACAAAAAGAGAGGTAGGCCTAACTCCAAGTGCAACCTACTTATCCAAATGTATCCACCTTTACCTAAGCCCCGCTATAACCTTTAAAGTCCTCAAAATGTGTGTATGCATCTCATTTGTCTAAAATGATATAGAACTCTGTCAAGCCTATGAAACGATGATGCAGGTAATGTGAATTGAGTGAATACCCGAAACACCTCAAGAGTGAAACACTGGTGAGATGTGCGTACAGAGAAAACTTGAGAATGCTGTCTGCTTATGATTCGGTATTTCCAATTCAGTTGTCCTGCCACTGTATTAGGTTGATGATGATAGTTGATGTGTTGATGTGTTTAAGGTTGATGTATTATATGTAACAGCTAAATAGAAAAATCAGCCACAGTCTGAATTGATTGTTTGCTTGAGGACAAGCAAAAGTTTAAGTTTGGGGTTGTGTTGACTCCCAATCATATGATGTAAGTTAGGCATTTTTTGGACCAATTGTTCAGGGTTTTCATTGTATCACAGTCATTATCTGGGATTTAGTCTAGTTTTAGATAATTGTAGTAGGAAGTTCATTTGTAAGTAATTCCTTCACTTTTGGAGCTAAATTGGACATTGAAGACCTCTAATTGGTTGTGGCATCATTCGGCGAACCAGACACTTGCCCGGAAATGCAGCAAAATGGAGGGATTTGATTTCTGTTCAATATCGCGTCGCGACCAGGAGGGTTCGCGACGCGATCTGGAGGAATTTTGCAAGCCAGAACTTTCTGTTTTTTTTCGCGTCGCGACCAGGAGGGTTCGCGACGCGACCTGGAGCAGTTTTGCGAGACCTGAAGCTTCTGTCTTTTGTCGCGACGCGACGGACACGGGCCGCGTCGCGATGGTGCGTGAAAATTAGGGTTTTTAAAGCAGTTTCAGCAATTTTTGAAGGGACTTCGTCTTGGGATATGAGCCACATATTGGAGCAGCAGCTGGGGGCGTTTTTGGGAGCTTCTAATCACTTGGGAACAAGGTTTTGAAGACTTCTCATGGATTCTGTAACACCCGCTTCTAAATTAACTATTATTTTATATATAGATCAGAGTTTTCGAAAAGAATCATTGAAAGAAGGTGTCACATTTCAACGCTTATAAAAACAAAGACAACCAATTTATAATCAATTGACATGACGGCAACAGTCAAAAGCACGATATATAGCACGATAGTTTAGGGACGGGCCCGCAAACACCTGTTTTAGTTCACAGCACATAATAAAGTATTCATCAACACAGCGGATGATCTCAAGTCTAGAGTCATACTCAGTACATCACCATAAATAACAGTCTAATACACCAAAATAACAATAATAGTATTACTACGCCCGCCCCCCTGGTGCTACATATCAGAGCTGACACGACTACTAGCAAAAGGCATAAGACTGCCCTCACTCGCGATTACCTGCAGGTTGCCGACATAAGAAGCAACAAAAGGCAGTAGGGTGAGTCTCTTTACACAAATAATAATAATAATTAAGAGAAGCGTTATAATAAGGAAGGCAGCAAACAACACCCACTCATAACAAACAGTGCATTCATCCTTTAAGTTATAACCATCAATAAACACTATCAACATATGTATGAATATATGCATGTATGCAACATGCATGAGGATCCTTCATCACCGCACTATGCCTTGAGGGCACTCACCGCTTTGGCCGAAGCCACCACACCGCTTTGGCCGAAGCCCACACACCGCTTTATGCACATGAGTCATGAGACACTATGACAATGCACTACGATAATCATTAAACTCACCGCTTTTTATTTCTCAATTTAATATCATCAACATATAGGCCTTAAGGATATCACACCGCTTTGGACCGGAGTCCCTCACCGCTTTCACATCTCCAAATAATTACAACTCAGTACACATCGCTTTGTATCCTTAGGCTAGTAATCTAATTATACAATTACACTTCCCCGCAATTACACACACCTACGCAGTACACACAACACACACGCACGGGGCTGCCCAATTTGGCGCCCGTGCGCAACACCACCAGCACGCACCACACGCGCACGAGGCTGCCCAATTTGGCGCCCCTGCGTAACACCACCAGCCCACACCACAACTTCAACACGTTAACAACAATTTTATTTAACAATTCAACAATTAGTTCACACCGCTTCAACACCAATTCGATTGATTATTTATTAATTACAACGCAACCGACATATAACTACATTCTTTTCATTGAGGTAATTAATCAAGTAACTTAAAGGAACAATTCCTATCATGTTCATTCTCACCTCACTCAACTTAATTTACCACATAAACTCAATACAACAACAAAGCATTAACACCACATTCAACAATTCAATCCATCTCACTACAACAACAAGACAGCAACATAATATCCACAATTCAACTAACTCATTTCATCAACAAGATATTAACACAACTTCAACAATCCAAACTCCTACAACCTAACCTACATATATCGCATATCTTAAGCATTATTATAGGTATAAAGTAGAGCCCCCTAACCTTGATAATTCGAAGAATTCAGCCACGCCCAAGACACCAAAAAACGCAGCAGCCCTTCCTCCTCTCTTGCGCAAACCGTAGACTACTCTATGGCCATGGAGAAATAACAACAATGGAAAAATGAGGATTGAAACTACAACACTTGAAAGAGGAAGAAAAATGGAAGGGAAGGATCAAAGAAACACATTACCTAAAGCCAAGATGAACAAACCCCTTCTTTCTCTCCTTGCTAGCCGTCGCGAGTTTCTTTCTTCTCTCCCTCTCTGAACAGTTTCTTTTCTTTCTTTGTGGAATGCGCAAATGAGACCCTTCCATAGGGTTTTGGGGTTTTAGGAATGGGCTTGGGTCACTAATTGACTTGGGCCCTATTTGCACCACTCTTCTTAATTCATTTCACCTCCTGAAATAGAACAAATTCTAATTTAATTATTCCACTCAAATAATATTGTAATCCCTCAAATAACTTAAATAATTTAATTAATTAAATTATTTTAGGGCGTTACAACTCTCCCCCACTTAGAGAATTTCGTCCTCGAAATTACCTGAATCAAACAGCTCCGGATATGCCTCTTTCATCTTACTCTCCAATTCCCACGTCATGCTCTCGCCCACGGCTCCCAACCAAACCACTTTCACTAAATTGATCTCTTTGCCTCTTAACACCTTTACCTCACGGTCTTCAATTCTAACTGGCATAGTCTCCACGGTGAGGTTCTCCCTCACCTCTACATTATCCATCTGGATTACGTGCGACGGATCAGGAACATACTTCCGCAACTGAGATACATGGAACACGTCATGCAGATTAGACAGATTAGGTGGCAAGGCCACCCAATAGGCAACTCTCCCAACTCTTTCCAAAATCTGGTATGGGCCAATAAAACGAGGGGTTAGCTTTTTAGATTTCAAGGCACGACCCACACCTGTCACCGGAGTGACTCTCAAGAATACATGGTCACCAGCTTGAAACTCTAGATCCTTTCTCCTCTTATCATGATAGCTCTTCTGCCTACTCTGCGAGGCTTTCATCTTCTCTCGAATCATCTTCACCTTCTCTGTGGTCTCCCGCACAATCTCAGGGCCTAACACCACACTCTCCCCCGATTCATACCAACACAAGGGCGTCCTACACCTCCTACCATACAATGCCTCGAAAGGCGCCATCCCAATACTCGCATGAAAACTATTATTATAGGTGAATTCAATCAATGGCAAATGGGAATCCCATGAACCTCCTTGTTCAAGAACGCATGCCCTCAACAAATCCTTTAGTGACTGGATAGTTCTCTCCGTCTGCCCATCTGTCTGGGGATGATAAGCGGAACTCAATCTCAATTTAGAACCTAAGGCCTCTTGCAAGCTTTTCCAAAATTCAGAAGTAAATCTAGGATCCCGATCGGACACGATACTCAAAGGAACACCATGCAGCTTCACAATAGTCTTAACATAAATATCTGCCAACTTCGGAACTGGATAAGTCATATTAATCGGCAAAAAGTGAGCAGATTTCGTCAACCTATCCACAATTACCCATATAGCATCAAATCCTCTCACTGTATTCGGCAACCCAGTTACAAAATCCATGGAGATACTATCCCACTTCCATTCCGGAACGTCCAGTGGCTGCATCAACCCAGCCGGCTTCTGATGTTCTACCTTAGATTTCTGACATGTCAAACAAGCATACACAAATTGGGCTACATCTTGCTTCATGCCAGGCCACCAAAACAGTTTCTTCAAATCTTGGTACATCTTCGTGGCTCCTGGGTGGATACTCAACTTACTCCGATGACCCTCTTCAAGGATTACCTTCTTAATTTCTTCATCATCAGGAATACAAATCCTTCCACGGTGTCTCAACACATCTTGCGCATCTATCTCATAATCCTTACTCTCGGAATGATCAATCCCAACTGCCGCTTCAACTAACTTAATGTCTTGTTTCTGAGCTTCTCTAATAACGTCCAAAAATTCATTGTGAATCTTCAACATTCCCAGTCTTACACTCTTAGGCGTTACTTCACAGACCAAACTCAAATCCCGAAACTGCTCAATCAATTCGAGTTCTTTCACCATCATTGCAGACACATGAAGGGACTTCCTACTCAAAGCATCGGCTACAACATTAGCCTTCCCCGGATGGTAATTCAAACTAAAGTCATAGTCCTTCAATAATTCCAGCCACCTCCTTTGTCTCATATTCAGCTCTTTCTGATCAAATAAATACTGCAACCCCTTATGATCACTGAACACCTCAAACTTAGCACCATACAAATAGTGTCTCCAAATCTTCAAAGCAAAGACAATTGCCGCAAGCTCCAAATCATGAGTAGGGTAGTTCTTCTCATGAATTCTCAACTGCCTAGACGCATAGGCTACTACCTTACCATCTTGCATCAGCACACCTCCTAAACCCATCTTGGAAGCATCGCAATACACTACAAACGGTTGCTCTGGAACAGGCAATACCAAAATAGGAGATGTGGTCAACCTCTTCTTCAACTCATTGAAGCTCTCTTCACACCGGGCATCCCACACAAAAGCTTTCCCCTTACACGTCAATTGAGTCAACGGAAGGGCTAGCTTAGAGAAACCCTCTATAAACCTCCTGTAGTAACCAGCCAAACCCAAGAAACTCCTTATCTCAGTCACTGACTTTGGGCTTTCCCACTGTAACACAGCATCAACCTTGGCTGGGTCTACAGCTATACCGTCACCAGAAATCACATGGCCAAGAAAACTTACTTTATGTAACCAGAACTCGCACTTTGACAATTTTGCATAAAGCTTCTTTTCCTTCAATACTTCTAGCACTAACCTCAAGTGCTCTGCGTGCTCTTCTTCCGTCTTGGAATACACCAAAATGTCATCTATAAATACCACTACAAAACGATCCAAGTAACTATGGAAGGTACGGTTCATGTACTCCATAAACACTCCGGGTGCGTTGGTAACACCAAACGGCATTACAGAATATTCATAGTGCCCATATCTAGTTCTGAAAGCCGTCTTCTGCACGTCATCATCCTTCACCTTGATTTGGTGATAACCCGACCTCAAGTCGATCTTGCTAAACACCTTAGCACCCACCAACTGGTCCATCAAGTCATCAATTCTCGGAAGCGGATACTTGTTCTTGATTGTCACTTTGTTCAACTGTCTATAGTCCACGCAAAGCCGCATGCTTCCATCCTTCTTCTTTACTAACAACACAGGTGCTCCCCAAGGCGACACACTAGGCCTTATGAACTTCTTCTCAAGTAACTCTTCTAGCTGTTTCTTCAGTTCAGATAATTCGGACGCCGACATCCGGTACGGTGCCATAGACACAGGCCTCGTACCCGGCACAAGATCAATAGTAAATTCAATCTCCCTCTCTGGCGGAACACTCGGAATCTCATCAGGGAATACTTCCGGAAACTCGCACACTACCTTCAGCCCCTCAATGATATCTTGACTCTCAACAGACAGAGACACCATCAAGGCAAATAAATGAACTTCTTCCTTCATTAACCTACGCAATTGACCAGCAGGCAGCAAGGCAGATTCTTCCTCCTCAGGGACAAGGAAACTCACAGATCTATTGAAGCAATTGATATGCACATGGTTATCAACTAACCAGTCCATACCAAGGATAACGTCCAATCCCTCCAAAGGCAAACAAATAAGGTCCACAAGAAAATCTCTGTCGAAGACTGACAGAGGACACTTAGCA
This sequence comes from Astragalus membranaceus, assembly GCA_039519185.1. Lineage (NCBI taxonomy): Eukaryota > Viridiplantae > Streptophyta > Magnoliopsida > Fabales > Fabaceae > Astragalus > Astragalus membranaceus. Next base: position 50,706,155 of record CM076851.1, read on the forward strand.
CACACTAGGGAGGTAGTTACCGACCCCTTAGCTGGAGTATCAATAACCATCTCCCTCATCATAGAAGACAAATCAAGACCCAATTTTTCAGCACATAATGCAGCAATGAAAGAATGAGTAGCACCGGTATCTACTATAGCACTCAAAGGAGTACCATAAATAAGGCAAGTACCTCTAATCTCGTTAGCATCCTCGGATCCTGCCAGCGCAAACACTTTCCCCTTAGCTCTCTCCCTCTTGGGCTTAGGACAATTAGCACTCACATGCCCCACTTCTTCACAATTATAGCAAACAATCCCTTTCTTTTCACAGTTAGCAGCTTTATGGCCCTTCTGACCACACTTGAAACAATTGGCCTCGGGCCACTCATTACTCTTATGACTAGGCTTCTTACAAGAATAACACACAATGTCCGAAGGGGCACCTCCCCCACTTGACTTCTGGCCAGCACCTTATTTCCACTTACCTTTACCTCCAGCAACATCATAGGGCTTTCCCCTAAACTGAGAATTCCTATTTTCTTTCACAGCCTTGTAAGCAGCAGAACTGTCTTCCTTATAGATCCTACACTTATCAACCAATCTAGCAAAATCTCGAATCTCTTGATACCCAATTGCTTTCTTTATATCAGGGCGCAGACCACTCTCAAATTTGACACACTTGGAGAACTCCGAATCGGCATCATTGGCATAGTAAGGACAGAATTTGGCCAACTCCTCAAATTTGGCGGCATACTCAGCTACCGTCTTGTTTCCCTGCTTTAGCTCTAGAAATTCCACTTCCTTCTTAGCTCGCACATCCTCAGGGTAGTACTTTCTCTTGAACTCCCTTGTGAAAACCTCCCAAGTAATTTCCGCACCAGCATTTTCTAACCTTCGCGACATTCCCAACCACCAGTCGTCAGCTTCCTCCGCTAGCATATGGGTTCCCAATTTCACTTTCTGAGCAGCAGAACACTCCATGACACGGAAGATCCGCTCTATCTCCTTTTACCAGGCCAAGGCTCCATCGGGGTCATACCGACCCTTGAAGGTGGGTGGATTTTCCCTCTGGAACGTTGCTAAGTTACGAGCATTAACATCAGCAGCAGTGTGCTGATTCCCAACAGCTTGAGCTATGGCTTGCAGAGCAGCAGCCAAGGCAGCATCATCGCGTCTCGCCATCGAATCAAATTTCTACACAAATAAACATAATTAGATACAACAGACATAACACCTAGACACTTGGTCGGACAGAACAACTTCAGCTCTGATACCACTATGTAACACCCCCTTCTAAATTAACTATTATTTTATATATAGATCAGAGTTTTCGAAAAGAATCATTGAAAGAAGGTGTCACATTTCAACGCTTATAAAAACAAAGACAACCAATTTATAATCAATTGACATGACGGCAACAGTCAAAAGCACGATATATAGCACGATAGTTTAGGGACGGGCCCGCAAACACCTGTTTTAGTTCACAGCACATAATAAAGTATTCATCAACACAGCGGATGATCTCAAGTCTAGAGTCATACTCAGTACATCACCATAAATAACAGTCTAATACACCAAAATAACAATAATAGTATTACTACGCCCTCCCCCCTGGTGCTACATATCAGAGCTGACACGACTACTAGCAAAAGGCATAAGACTGCCCTCACTCGCGATTACCTGCAGGTTGCCGACATAAGAAGCAACAAAAGGCAGTAGGGTGAGTCTCTTTACACAAATAATAATAATTAAGAGAAGCGTTATAATAAGGAAGGCAGCAAACAACACCCACTCATAACAAACAGTGCATTCATCCTTTAAGTTATAACCATCAATAAACACTATCAACATATGTATGAATATATGCATGTATGCAACATGCATGAGGATCCTTCATCACCGCACTATGCCTTGAGGGCACTCACCGCTTTGGCCGAAGCCACCACACCGCTTTGGCCGAAGCCCACACACCGCTTTATGCACATGAGTCATGAGACACTATGACAATGCACTAAGATAATCATTAAACTCACCGCTTTTTATTTCTCAATTTAATATCATCAACATATAGGCCTTAAGGATATCACACCGCTTTGGACCGGAGTCCCTCACCGCTTTCACATCTCTAAATAATTACAACTCAGTACACACCGCTTTGTATCCTTAGGCTAGTAATCTAATTATACAATTACACTTCCCCGCAATTACACACACCTACGCAGTACACACAACACACACGCACGGGGCTGCCCAATTTGGCGCTCGTGCGCAACACCACCAGCACGCACCACACGCGCACGGGGCTGCCCAATTTGGCGCCCCTGCGTAACACCACCAGCCCACACCACAACTTCAACACTTTAACAACAATTTTATTTAACAATTCAACAATTAGTTCACACCGCTTCAACACCAATTCGATTGATTATTTATTAATTACAACGCAACCGACATATAACTACATTCTTTTCATTGAGGTAATTAATCAAGTAACTTAAAGGCACAATTCCTATCATGTTCATTCTCACCTCACTCAACTTAATTTACCACATAAACTCAATACAACAACAAAGCATTAACACCACATTCAACAATTCAATCCATCTCACTACAACAACAAGACAGCAACATAATATCCACAATTCAACTAACTCATTTCATCAACAAGATATTAACACAACTTCAACAATCCAAACTCCTACAACCTAACCTACATATATCGCATATCTTAAGCATTATTATAGGTATAAAGTAGAGCCCCCTAACCTTGATAATTCGAAGAATTCAGCCACGCCCAAGACACCAAAAAACGCAGCAGCCCTTCCTCCTCTCTTGCGCAAACCGTAGACTACTCTATGGCCATGGAGAAATAACAACAATGGAAAAATGAGGATTGAAACTACAACACTTGAAAGAGGAAGAAAAATGGAAAGGAAGGATCAAAGAAACACATTACCTAAAGCCAAGATGAACAAACCCCTTCTTTCTCTCCTTGCTAGCCGTCGCGAGTTTCTTTCTTCTCTCCCTCTCTGATCAGTTTCTTTTCTTTCTTTGTGGAATGCGCAAATGAGACCCTTCCATAGGGTTTTGGGGTTTTAGGAATGGGCTTGGGTCACTAATTGACTTGGGCCCTATTTGCACCACTCTTTTTAATTCATTTCACCTCCTGAAATAGAACAAATTCTAATTTAATTATTCCACTCAAATAATATTGTAATCCCTCAAATAACTTAAATAATTTAATTAATTAAATTATTTTAGGGCGTTACAGATTCCTCTATGTGTAACTTCTCCTTATTTCTATCTTCTCTTTCCTTGATGTTGTCCATGTAGTTTGTTTTGATTAGGGAGAGATGACTCTCCCCAAACCTATCTATTGATTACTTTGTTATGGTTGATTCAGTTGTTTGGTTAATTTATCATAAGTCTATGCCTCTTTGTGTAATGCTTTACTTCTACATATGCTAGTTGTAATGAACTAGGGTTTGTGATCACCTAGGGATATGGGTTACATTCTTGATATGGGGTAGTAGATCACATACTTGTGATCACCATAGGAATATGGGATTGGATATGTGAGTTCTCTATTTCTTGCGTTTATTGCTTTACCTGTTGGCATGAATCACCTACGGGATTAGGGTTTCTCAATTAGGTAAAAGGGGTTTTGAGGCAAGGGATTGTCCTTAACCTAATTTTGTGAATTGAATCTGGTAATTTAAACAACCAATTTGAGATTAACTGAAGGATCATAGGATAGGTGAGGGGAGAATATTCGACCCCTAATCACTTTTATTTTATTGTTTACAGACGTTTGCTTTATTTTACCGTTACTTCACTTTTCGTCCAACTATTACGTCTAAGGATTAATTTACTTGTCTATTGATAATAACACAATCCCTGTGGAATCGACCGGTTACTTACCGTATTTTATTACTTGCAACTACATTTGGTACACTTGCCAAAGTCCTAACATCAACCATGAGAATAGGCTTGATCATCGTTTCGAGACACGTTCTTGTTGTCCGAAAGGAAACTTGAATTAAACCAAAGGAATGCCTTGTCCTTAAAATTAAACTCAATTATAAGATAGGGGATAGTCAAAGGGTTCTTTCTATTTCCATCATTGTGATCTAACCATGATCCCAAGGCGCTTTTTATATTCTAAATTAAAAATCAAACATTTTCCTACTTAATCATTCCTTTTAAGCTAATCATCACTAAGAATTAGACTGGTAGTCACATATAATTCCTTGTGGATCGATATTATTATTACGTGATATAACCGTATACTTGCGGCCTATCACCAAGTCATATGGGCTCATTAATTCGTTCTTACTCTTAACTCACCCTCACTGTCAACTCGATTCTTCGTCTACAAATCAAGGAACATCAGACGACATACAATTGCCTACTAATACTAGATTCATTTCCTATACTCAGCATATTAGCTATAGTCATCTCTATCATTAAATTACAGTCATCCAAATTATTAAGTTACAGTCATCCAAATCAAATAATTTACAGACACTTAAATCATTTACAGTCATCCATAATCCATAATAATTACAGTTGTTCAAATTGAATTATATTTATAGTCATCCATAATAATTAATAAATAAATAAATAAATAAATAAATAAATACTGACAACTATGGATAGCGATAATCAAAACCATCATAGTCCTAAAGTGCCTTTCAAAGGAAAATCTCGACACAGACAAATTACAAGTTGTTGAGTTGATTCAATTCCGGCGGAACAATGTTTGACTCGAATGCGTACAATTATACAACAACAACGACAGTCCAAAAGTCATATACTAAAATATTAACCATCTCTACTTTCTATGGTCCAACAACAACTACGCCTTCTACGACAGAACCCCATGGTGTTATTGTGCACCCTAATGGAAGCTAATAATTTTGAACTTAAACCATCTCTACTTTCTATGGTCCAACAGGATCAATTTTCTGGATCTGCTTCTGATGATCCTAATCTTCATTTGTGTATTTTTCTTGAGTACTGTGGCACTCTAAAACTAAATGGAGTGACTCCGGAAGCCATAAGGTTGAAACTTTTTCCTTTCTCGTTAAGAGATAAGGCCAGGGCCTGGTTTCACTCATTACCTAATGAGTCTGTCACAGCTTGGGATCAACTAAGGCAAGCATTCCTTGCCAGATTCTTCCCCCAAGCAAAACTGCTCAACTGAGGAATCAAATTACAAGATTCACTCAGAATGATGGGGAATCTCTTTATGATGCATGGGAGCGTTTCAAGGAAATGCTAAGGCTTTGCCCCCATCATGGACTAGAGAAATGGTTGATAATCCACACTTTTTATAATGGTCTATTGTACACCACAAAAATGACTGTTGATGCAGCTGCAGGTGGTGCTTTGATGAACAAAAATATTGAAGAAGCTTATGCTCTGATTGAGGATATGGCACAGAATCACTACCAATGGACAAGTGAGAGAGCTATCACAGCTCCATCAGCACAAAAGAAAGAACCAGGTAAGTATGAAGTTTCTGCCCTTGATCATATAGCTTCTAAATTTGATAAGCTGAGTGTAAATGCTGCTTCATCTTCTACTCCATCTTCTTCTTCATCTTGTGAAATCTGTGGTGTAGTTGGTCACATTGGTACAGAATGCCAACTAGGGGCATCTACTGCTGGTTCTGAACAAGCAAATTTTGCCCAAAAGGGGGATCCATTTTCAAACACTTATAACCCCGGATGGAGGAATCATCCAAATTTTTCATATAAAAATCCTCCATCAAACCAACCAGCAGCTAGAACACCCCCTGGTTTTCAAAACAATCAAAGGGCTCCTCAAAAATCCAATTTAGAAACTTTATTGGAAACTTTTGTGTTAACTCAAACCAAACAAATTGAAGAGTTCAAAAACCAAAACTCATTTTTGAATGATACTCTTATTAAGTTAACATCAAAAGTAGACTCTATCACCACTCACAACAAAATGCTGGAAACCCAAATTTCTCAAGTGGCTCAACAAGTCGCTTCATCCTCTAAATCCTCCGGAATATTTCCTGGACAGCCAGAGCCAAATCCCAAAGCCCAAATTAATGCTGTCACCTTAAGGAGTGGAAAACATTTAGAGGAACCAAAGAATAATAAAAATGAGAGTGAAAAAGAGAGTCCACAAAGTGAGGAGGTAGAGGAAAAGAAAGAAAAAGAAACATCATATGTGTCACCTCCACCATACAAGCCCACCATTCCCTTCCCAGAAAGGTTTGCGAAAACAAAACTTGATGAGCAGATTAAGAAATTTGTTGATCTTTTGAGTAAGCTCTACATAAACATTCCTTTCACAGATGCACTGTCTCAAATGCCATCTTATGCAAAATTTTTAAAAGAAATTCTGTCTAAGAAAAGAAAAATAGATGACAATGAGACAGTAGCTCTAACTGAAGAATGTAGTGCTATAATTCAAAATGAACTGCCACCAAAGCTAAAAGACCCTGGAAGTTTTTCTATACCATGTGTGATAGGAAGTGAAACCATAAACAAAGCCATGTGTGATTTAGGAGCCAGTGTGAGTTTAATGCCATTATCCCTTTTTAAGAGGCTAGGTCTAGGAGAGTTAAAACCCACCAAAATGACTATACAGTTGGCTGACCGCTCCATTAAATATCCAACCGGAATTTTAGAGGATGTTCCTATCAAAGTAGGACAAACTTTTATACCGGCTGATTTTGTTGTGATGGAAATAGAGGAGGATTCCCAGGTTCCAATTTTGTTGGGAAGACCTTTTCTTGCCACTGCAGGGGCTATAATAGATGTCAAAAATGGTAAGTTGGCATTCAATGTGGGTGAAGAGAAGATAGAGTTTGAATTTGCTAACCTTATGAAGAGTCCTTCTATTAAGGACTCCTGTTGTAGAGTTGATATTGTTGACCATTGCGTGGAAGACTGCTCTTTAGCTTCATCTTCACACGATGGTTTAGAAACATGCCTAACAAGTAGTACAGATAAAGAAATGGCTGAAGAAGCCCAAGCCTATGCCAGATTGCTGGATGAAAACCCTCCTATAAAAGGCTTGGGCATTGAAGACTTGGTTGAGGAATATGATCCTCTTCAAAAAGGAGCTCCAAAGGTGGAACTGAAGCCTCTCCCTACATCTCTGAGGTATGAATTTCTGGGCCTAAACTCTACTTTCCCTGTTATTGTCAATGTAAACTTGAATGAGGTGGAAACAAAGAAATTACTTAATATTCTCAAGAAATATCCTAAAGCTATAGGATATACTATTGAGGATATTAAGGGAATAAATCCCTCATTATGTATGCATAGGATACAGTTGACCAAGAGACTTCAAACACAAGAGGGGGGGTGAATTGTGAATTTAAAAGTTGCGATTAAAAAGAAAGGTTTTTAAAAGATTTTGATCAAATAAAGATGCTTGAATTTAAATACCTGTGATAAAGCAATAAAATAACTTGCAAGTAAAATAAAGGAGATGAAGGGAAGAAGATGACACAAAGAGATTTATACTGGTTCGGCCAAACCACAGGCCTACGTCCAGTCCCCGAGGAATGCTCCAAGGGATTTCAACTAATCACTAGCTTTTAAAACAGGTTCAGCTAGAAACCTTTACAATCAAGAACTTACAACACCGGGATATCACCTCCCTGAGAGAAAACCTTTAAAACCTAGAGATATCACCTCTCTAGAAAACACCAAGAGATATCGCCTCTCTTGAATACCTTGGGATCACACCCAACAAATGAGAAGAAACAAATTTGATAGCACACTCAGTAGTGTGGATAAAACAAGTTGAAGCACAGTAATACAATATCAAACTATGTGAAATATAAAGCTCTCAAAATAAAATATATGCAAGTGAAAGAGTAGTATGAGAGTGATGAGAAGAATGATAGATCTCAGATGCAAGAGTGAGTCGTAAGTTGAAAGTGAAGAGTGATGCTGCTATTTATAGGCGTATAGAAAAAATGACCGTTGAATGAAATGAAGAGATGTAGAAATCGATTGTGTGCCTGATTTGCCTAAGATGCATAATCGATTTCATGCTTGATTAGATCTAGAATAAGGAATCGATTATGTGCTCTGTTGAAATATGAATGAATCGATTATGTGCTCAATAATCGATTATGTAGTTTAAAGGAAAAGGTTTGAAATCGATTTTCATTTAATTAAGGAAGCAAGTGACAATCGATTATGTGCTTCAAAATAGAGTATGTGAAAATCGATTTTATGCCTTTCATACTCAATATAAAATCGATTTTGTGCTCTGGAAAGGCTAGGCATGTAATCGATTCCTTGCTCTGAAAATTGATGTCTCTTACAAAAAAGGAAACTAAGTAATCGATTCTTTTCTTTTAAAACCAACTTGGAAATCGATTATCCTCTTTTATTTGGAGTTAGAAATCGATTTCATACTCCAATGAGAAAAGATTGGAAATTGATTTCTTGCTTGAATATGGTATGCTAAAATCGATTGTATGCCTTCCTAAAAAACATTTTCACATTTTTTTTGTGCTTGTCCTATTTAATCTTGCATGCATGAGGTTTGTTTAAAAAATATTTTCATGCAAAATTATGTATATGAAAAACATTGTGAGTGTGTGATTTATTTTATATTTAGAGAGCTTTATTTTAACTTACAATAATATCCTAAACACACACAACAGTAAAATAATTCTTGACTGTCGCTTGATTGCATTTTTCCGCTTTTTGCAGTCTTGACCTTTTTGCCCTTCTTTTGTCAATCATCAAAACCTGATTATTCCTGTCAAGGCATATATTCACATTCTCCCCCTTTTTGATGATGACAAACATCATTAGGAGTGATTTGCTCAAAGAAGGTGTTAGATAAGAATATTTCATAACAATGTGTATATCAGAGATAAGCGCAGATTATACTCCCCCTTTCTATATGCAAACATTTAAAGAGTACTCCCCCTGAAACATGCAGATCACATAACTCTCCCCCTTTTGGCATTATCAAAAAGCGGGAAAAATAAATAAATCATGTCAAGGCATATATTCCAATGATAAGTGAAAAACAATTTGCAAAAATTTTCAAAAGCCTCATTTTGGAACTCACCGCGTGATTACTTCGGATAGATGCAATGATCTTATCAAATTTTCGAAAAGCATCAAAAGCGTCGTTTTTATTAAAAAATAAACAACGTCCATGTATAGCAAGAGTAATAATGAGTGCATAGTAATTTCAATCATAAGACAAGTATAAGAATCAAGCACAACCTTATTACCTTTGTTGCACAGATGACTAATACTTAGCAAGTTATGCTTCAAGCCTTCAACTAACAGTGTATTTTCAAAACAGGATTTGGTTTCTTACCAATAGTGCCGGCGCCACTAATTTTACCTTTTGTATTGTCACAATAAAACACAAGTCTGCTTCTTTTTGGAGCTAAATGAGAGAACTTCTTTTAGTCTCTTGTCATGTGCTTTGAACAGCCGCTATCTAGATACCACTTTTAGCTTTTGGCTTTCAAGCACACCTACAATACAAAATCAATTTTTGGCTTTTGGTACCCAAATCATCTTGGGTCCTTTTGGGTTAGTCTTGGGAATTGTGCCCTTTGGAATCCACTTCCATTTGTCATTCATATCAATATTCTTTCTTGCATTACAAATAGAAGATGTATGACCTTTTCTACCACAATAATAACATTTTGTAAAAGGGCTACTAGAAGTTATGTTGGGACTAAAAAATTTTTTGAAAGATTTTTCATGATTCTTTGGTTGATAGCCCAAACCAGCTTTATCATAAGTTCCCCTTTGGTTTCCCAAAATGATATTTAGATTATCTCTTCCCCTGGTGAATTTTGCAAGAGTGTTGTGCAAATCATCAATTTTATTTTTCAAAACATTGCACTCTTCACATTTGAAAGTACTCTCCTTTTTATTTTCATAAGAGTTGCACGAGGAGACCTTACTTACAGAAATTTGTTTTTCTTTAAGAATTTCTATTTCCTTGTTTAAAGTTTCGATTTTAGATTGAAGAGAGGAAATAGTTTTCTTTGAAGTGGAAACAATTTTTCTAAGCTTACTTGACTCATTATTTAATTCTTCACAAATACTAAGCAACTCATCATAAGTTAAATCAAGTTCAGTTTCAATGGAGTTTACCTCATCTTCCTCATGCTTTGCCATGAGACATAGTTTTGCTACCTCATTCTCGGAGTCATCGGATGATTCCATATCATTTTCATCCCAAGCGATGTACGCCCTTCTTCTTTTTGATTTCTTTCGAAGATCTCTATATTTTTGACTTTGAGGACAGTCCGGCTTTATGTGCCCCTTCTTACCACATTTATAACATGTTGGATTGAAGGAAGTTCCTTCCTCATTTTTGCTTTGAGGATTTGGTTTACCTTTATACCTCATGAACTTTTTGAACATTCGAACCATTTTACTCATGTCTTCATCACTTTCATTGGAGCTGTCATAATCTTCCGTGTCACTTTCTTTGATACATGCTTTTAGCGCAAGTCCTTTATTTTTCTTTTCACCTTCCTCACTTTCAATGAGTCGATTTAATTCGAGCTCATGTTCCTGCAATTTACCAAACAAGGTGGTTAAGTCCATAGAAGATATGTCTCTTGATTCCGAGATAGCCGTCACTTTGGGTTGCCAATTTCTATTTAGGCATCGTAGCACTTTATTGGTCAAATCCGCATTTTCGAAGGATTTTCCAAGGCCTCTGAGATGGTTAACTATGTGGATGAAACGTTTGTTTAGTTCTTGGATGGTTTCACCCGGTTTCATCTTAAATAGTTCATACTCATGAGTTAATGTGTTCATTCTAGCCCTTTTGACCTCGGTAGTACCTTCATGGGTCACTTGAAGGGCGTCCCACATTTCCTTGGCGGTTTTACAATTTGATACGCGATAGAACTCATCGATGCTTAAAGTAGTTGTGATGATGTTCTTAGCTTTCAAATTGTATTGAACCTTTTCTTTTTCCTCTTTGGTCCAAAGAGATCAAGGTTTGTTCACCATTTCATCATTAACGAGATGAGTGGGAACAAACGGACCATTTATGACAGTATCCCAAATATCACAATCTACAGCCTCAATAAAAATTTTCATTCTTGTTTTCCAATAATCATACCCTTCACCATTGAAAGATGGGGGTCTGTTTAGGGAGTCATTTGAAGTCATCTTGCCTCTTGAGACAGTTAGTCTTGACCAAGAGTCTAGCTCTGATACCACTTGTTGACCAAGAGACTTCAAACACAAGAGGGGGGGTGAATTGTGAATTTAAAAGTTGCGATTAAAAAGAAAGGTTTTTAAAAGATTTTGATCAAATAAAGATGCTTGAATTTAAATACCTGTGATAAAGCAATAAAATAACTTGAAAGTAAAATAAAGGAGATGAAGGGAAGAAGATGACACAAAGAGATTTATACTGGTTTGGCCGAACCAGTATAAATCTCTTTGTGTCATCTTCTTCCCTTCATCTCCTTTATTTTACTTGCAAGTTATTTTATTGCTTTATCACAGGTATTTAAATTCAAGCATCTTTATTTGATCAAAATCTTTTTAAGAGTTTAATTTTAAGTGCTATTTTTAAAATCACAATTCACCCCCCCCTCTTGTGTTTGAAGTCTCTTGGTCAACATAGGATACTACTTGAAGAGGATTATAAACCCTCCATTGAGCATCAAAGGAGATTGAATCCTAACATGAAAGAAGTTGTGAAAAAAGAAGTACTCAAACTCCTTGATGCTGGGATTATATATCCAATTTCAGACAGTAAATGGGTTAGTCCGGTTCAAGTAGTACCTAAAAAGGGAGGCCTTACAGTTATAAAAAATGAGAAAGATGAATCCATTGCAACTAGGACTGTCACGGGATGGAGAATGTGTATCGATTATAGGAAGCTTAATAAAGCAACCCGTAAAGATCACTTTCCCCTCCCTTTTATTGATCAAATGCTAAAAAGGTTAGCAAAGCATTCACATTTCTGCTATTTGGATGGGTATTCTGGATTTTTTCAAATACCCATTCATCCTAGCGACCAAGAAAAAACAACTTTTACTTGTCCTTATGGCACTTATGCTTATAGCAGAATGCCTTTTGGTTTGTGTAATGCTCCTGCTACTTTTCAACACTGTATGATGTCCATCTTTTCGGATTTTGTTGAAAATATAATGGAAGTTTTTATGGACGATTTCTCGGTACATGGATCAAGTTTTGATAACTGTTTGGCTAACCTTGAAAAAGTTCTTGAAAGGTGTGAAAAGGTAAATCTAGTTTTGAACTGGGAGAAATGCCACTTTATGGTGAGGGAAGGCATTGTACTTGGGCACTTGGTTTCTGGACGAGGTATTGAGGTTGACAAAGCAAAGATTGAAACCATTGAAAAAATGTCACCTCCTACCTCGGTCAAAGAGGTAAGAAGTTTCTTGGGTCATGCGGGTTTTTACCGCCGGTTTATAAATGATTTTTCCAAGATTACTAAGCCACTGACAAGCTTGCTCCTTAAGGATGCAGCTTTTGTTTTTGATGATCTTTGTCATGAAACGTTTTGCAGATTAAAGGAAGCTTTGACCACTGCCCCAATCATGCAACCACCGGATTGGAATCTTCCATTCGAGATAATGTGTGACGCAAGTGACTATGCGGTTGGGGCAGTCCTGGGTCAAAAGAAAGATAAGAAGATGCATGCCATCTATTATGCCAGCAGGACCTTGGATGATGCGCAAGTGAATTATGCCACAACAGAAAAAGAGCTGTTAGCCGTTGTGTTCGCCATTGAAAAATTCAGGCAATACTTGGTGGGGTCCAAAATCATCGTCTACACTAATCACTCGGCAATAAGATATTTGTTAAATAAAAAAGATGCTAAGCCAAGGTTGATCCGATGGATTTTGCTCCTCCAAGAATTTGACTTGGAAATAAAAGATAAAAAAGGTACAGAAAATGTTGTGGCTGATCACTTGTCCAGACTCCAAGAAAACAATGAGAATGAGCTGCCGCTTGATGACTCTTTCCCAGATGATCAGCTATTCTCATTGGTCCAAACTGAAGCTCCATGGTATGCAGATTTTGTGAACTACCTCGCAGCCGGCGTGCTGCCTCCAGATCAGAGCTACCAACAGAGAAAGAAATTCCTCTCTGATGTCAGACACTACTATTGGGATGAGCCTCTCCTTTTCAAAAGGGGAGCAGATGGTGTGTTCAGAAGGTGCATCCCAGAAAAAGAGGTAAGTAACATTCTTATTCACTGTCATTCTTCTTCTTATGGTGGCCATGCAAGTTCTAAAAAGACCGCTTTCAAAATACTACAATCTGGTTTTTTCTGGCCATCACTTTTCAAGGATGTGCATCATTTTGTTTCTAAATGTGATCAGTGTCAGCGCACTAGGAGCATTTCTAAAAGAAACGAAATGCCTCTGAACAGTATTCTAGAAGTCGAAATTTTCGACGTCTGGGAAATTGACTTCATGGGGCCATTCCCGTCTTCTTTTGGGAATCAATACATCCTGGTTGCTGTTGACTATATGTCAAAATGGATTGAAGCCATTGCTTCTCCAACAAATGATGCACAAACTGTGATTAAACTTTTCAAAAAATTCATTTTCCCAAGGTTTGGAGTACCAAGGGTAGTAATCAGTGACGGAGGATCCCACTTTATCTCCAAGCACTTTGAAAAACTTTTGCAAAAGTTTGGGGTGAGACACAAAATTGCAACACCCTACCACCCCCAAACTAGTGGCCAAGTTGAGGTCTCAAATAGAGAGATCAAAAGCATTTTAGAAAAGATGGTCTCTCCTTCTAGAAAAGATTTGTCCATTAAGCTTGATGATGCTCTTTGGGCTTATCGGACAGCGTACAAGACCCCCATTGGTATGTCTCCTTTCAAACTGATTTATGGGAAGTCTTGTCACCTTCCGGTTGAGCTAGAGCACAGGACTTATTGGGCAATAAAGACCCTCAACTTGGACACAGAATTAGCCGGTGCAAAAAGAAAACTTCAGCTGAATGAGTTGGAGGAACTGAGGATGGACGCCTATGAAAATGCCAAAATTTATAAAGAAAGAACAAAAAAATGGCATGATAAGCGTATTGTCCGAAGGTAATTCAAAGAAGGTGATTTGGTGCTACTCTTCAACTCAAGGCTGAAGCTTTTTCCAGGAAAGCTAAGGTCAAAATGGTCCGGCCCCTTTCAAGTCCGTAAGGTATACCTTTCGGAGCTGTTGATGTCTGGAGTGAAAAGACCGGATCCTTCAAGGTAAATGGGCAGAGATTGAAAAACTATCTAACTGGAGAAGAAATTGAAAAGGGAACCAACTTGGTTCTCGAGGACCCAAACTGAATTTCATAACCGTCAAGCTAGCGACGTTAAACGAGCGCTGCGTGGGAGGCAACCCACGGGTTAATGTTTCTTTTGGTTTTTCAGGAAAATCATGTGAAAAGGGGTATCTGATCTGGGTGTTGTATAAAAAACTAAAAAATTTGAATGCTGAAGGGGCCCACAATCCGTGTGCATACAGGAACGATCTGTGCCCAGTTAAGAAGATTTGGTTGGTTTGCGTGCGAAAGAGACGCACGATGCGTGCGCAACATGGCACGGTCCGTGCGTACTGGAAATGTTTTACTGGAATTGATCACCGAAACTCACGCACAAACCGTGCGTAGGTGAAGCACGGACCGTGCGTGATTTAAAAGGCAACATCTCTGTTTTTGCGAAGGTTGAGCACGAACCGTGCGTGAAGTAGGCATGATCCGTGCGCAGTAAAAAAAGGGTCGAATGCATCAGTTTTAACAAGTGAGTCTCAAATTTTCCTCACTTTCAACCTATCTTCTTCTTCGTCATCTCTTCTCCTACCCTAAACCTCCATACCCATACCTTCCCAACCTCCAAATACAACCAAACAACACCCAAACCTTCACAAAAACTACCCAAATCAACTACCCACAACTCCCTCTACAAAACCCACCCACTAAAATCACCATACAGCCCCTCTCCACCAAATCCCCAATTTCGTAATCCACCATATCCATAACCCAAAACCTCCATAAACACCCCCAAAACACCACCCAATCATCAAAACACCACCCAATACACAATACCCACCACCAAAAACACTCTATTCACCTTCCAAAACCCAAAAACCCCAAATTCTTTCAATCACCAAAAACCCCAATTTTGAGGAAATTCGAAATAGCTTCAAAAAAGGCACGGATTGGTGCTGCTGCGGGTCCAAGCACCGGGAAGGGACGAAAAAGGAGCAGGGCTACCGCAAACAACCCATTCGGAATCGTTTTCAAAGATGCTGCACAAGAAGAAAGGTATGAAATACTGTGCAAAAGAAAGATTGTCGCCACAAGGTACCCCCACTTTACTCTTACTCTTGGCACCCTAGGAATAGAGGACAATGTTTCTATGCTGCTTAATAATCTGGGTTGGTCAACTTTTTTGAGGCCCCCTAGGGGCACCTATGAAGGGATTACCTTGGAATTCCTCAGTTCATTGAGTCTTGTTGATGATAAAATATCATTTAGGCTTTTTAACGAAGATTTTGAAATGACACAAGATGAACTTGGGGAAAAGCTGGGGTTTCCCAACATAGGTATGATTCATGATTCCAGAGACCCCGCATTCAGGCCGCAAGGGTACAACCCTCCTGCCTTCTGGACCCAGATCACTGGGAGGGATCATTATGAAGCTAGGACCGCCAAGGCTAGCTGGATTCATAACCCGGTTTTTCGGTATCTTGCTAGAATTATGGCCTGTACAGTGTTTGGGAGACAAGAGATGGGAGGGATTAGAACTGGGGAGCTCTTTTTGTTATGGGAAATGATCCATCAAATGCAGGTAAACACTTATCATTATATCACTAGGAATTTATTTAACGTTTCTGAACAAACAAAGGGTGATATAGCGATAGGTGGGATGGTTACCTTTATTGCTGCAAAACTGGGACTGGGTGACAGGTTTATAAATTATGATGTCCTGGAAGGTAATACAAGCATTGACATGGATATATGAGAGAGCATGTTCCTAGTCAGACCTATAAATAAAGAAAGAACAAGGTTTCACTTACTGGTTGATAAGCAAAAGTCAATCATGCTACCAAACCCAGTAAGGACTGACACAAGAAACCCAGGAAACTGGTTGTACGTTGATGCTGCAAGTAATATACCTCAAGAGGTGCCAGTCCAAGAGGTGGAGGAAGAGATGGCTGAGCAAAATGCCCAAAACTTCAATCTAGAGGCATGGTGTGGCAGAATAGAAAATGAACAGCAGAGGCAGGGTGCGGAGCTGCAACTGATCAGGGAGGATCAATTGCATCATAGCCAGCAAATGGAACAAATGTCAGATATGCTTTGCTCTATGATGCAGCACTTCAATATTCATCAGGCACCTCCGCCTGATCAGCAGTAAATCTTGTGAGCTTTCTCTTACCCCTTCATGTTACTCTTTATTATTAAATCATTGAGGACAATGTTTAGTCCAAGCATGGGGGGGTATGCCATTTTTACTGTTTTCCTGTTTTCCTGTTTTTATTAAGTATAGTTTATTTTTAATAAATATCATCTCCCCTTGTTCAAGTCTTTGTGAGTTTTGAAAGCATGTTTTGTCTAGTAAAGGCCTCTTTTGGACTAAATTTTTGAAATTCATTCATCTTGTGGACGGGCTGAAAAATGTTTGTTTGTTGCTGCTCTTTGGCTTTCACGCACACACCTGAAATTTGTTTCTGGTTATTTGTATCTTTAGGGGGTTTAGAAAAGAAACTAGAAACTTAGTTCCCATGGTGACATTCACCGGATGCGTGGTTACTGGAGAAAAACGTCTGAGTTGGGGTATCAAGCATAAAGAAAAAGAAAAGAAAAATCAAGCAAAATGAGCCGACCACTATAGTCCAAAAAGAAAAAAAAAATAATTGCCATTTAAAAAGTGGTTGGCCCAAATCAAAGAAAAGTCAAAGAAAAAGAAAAAGAAAGATTGCTTGAATGCCCAACGTATAAGGACCCTCTGTAACGCCCCAAAATAATTTAATTATTTATTTAATTAAGTTATTTAAGGGTTACAATAATTATTTAAGTGAATTAGTTAATTTGGGGTTTATGTTATTTAAGAGGTGTTTAAGAAATTAGGGAGTGGTGGAATTAAGTGAAATAGGAGGTGCAAATAGGGCCCAAGCATTATTGGGCCTAGGGTTAAATTGAATCAAAGAATGGGATTAGAGGAAGAGAAGGGGATCAGCGCTGGGAAGAGAGGAAACAGAAAGAAGAAAGGAGAAGAAAAAGAGAAAAGAAAGAAAGAGGAGAAAAGAGAAAGAAGGGTGAGCTCGTGAGAGAGGAGAGAGAGAAGAGAGAGAAGCCGAAGCTGAGAGAGTGAGAGGGAGAAGGGCTCGCGACCAGCAAGGAGAAAAGGAGGAGATTGGTTCATCTTGGCTTTAGCTTAGACCCACGGTTTGCGCAAAGAGGAGAGGAGGGGGCTGCTGCGTTTTTCGTTTTGTGGCTTGTGCGTGGCTGAGTTCCTCAATCACCAAGGTTAGGGGGCTCTACTTTATACCTATGATAATGCTTAAGATATGCGATATATGTAGGTTAGGTTGTAGGAGTTGGATTGTTGAATGTGTGTTAATATCTTGTTGTGAATTGAGTTAGTTGAATGGTGGACATTATGTTACGGTTTTGTTGTTATATTGAGTTAGTTTGAATTGTTGAATATTGTGTTAATGACTTGCTGTTATAGTGAATTAGTTGAATTGTTGAATGTTGTTGTGTTGAATTATCTTGGTGAAGTATGTGGAGTGATGTGAGTATGAACATGATAGGAATTGTGCACATGAATTGTTTGATTAACTACTTCAATGAAAGGAATATGGTTATGTGTAAAATTGTGTTTTGATAATGGGTGGGAAGGATTGATGATGGGTTCGTGTCGAGTAAAATACTGAGTTTTTGATGTTTTCAGTGTGTGAAGGCTTCCTACCATTTCGCGCCTCGTATGCGCTGCAGTCGCGCTCCAAGCGCGAGCGCTGCGCTGCCAAACAAAAGTTTCTGCCCAGTCGCGCTGAGGTCGCGCCTCCCAGCGCAGGTTGCTGTTTTCTCACTGTTTTTGACATAACTTTTGACTCGGGAGTCCGATTGAGACGTCCGGAGATGTTTTGGAAAGCTTATTCAGAGGGCCACCTGAATATTCTAGTTTTGGCCAACGAAAATTATTTCTGGGAAGAATTATTTAATTGTGGGTTTGATCCCTAAATACCACTTTTGGGAAATTGTTGTTCTCGGAGATTTTTGGAAAAATAAGTCATTTTGGAAAAAGGGTATTCCCCACTGATTATGGTGTTGGTTGTTGTTGGATGGGCGCCTGTGTGGCTGTCCCGGGTGATTAAAAAGAGTTTTATGAGTGTATTGACGAAAATGCCCTTAGTGGCCGTATTTGAGTATTTGGATGATGATGCCCTTAGTGGCTAGTTAATGACGATGATGCCCCTGGTGGCTAGTACTTTGATTAATGATGATGTGTTGAAGATGTTTGGGACTTCGGTCCAAAGCGGTGTGATGCCCTTAAGGCTTATATGTTGATGATGTTGGGACTTCGGTCCAAAGCGGTGTGATGCCCTAAGGCTTATATGTTGATGATGTTGAGTTAAGGAATAAGAAGCGGTGAGTTTAATAATTATTATGGTTTATGTGTGGTGTTGTGGTGCATAGTCATAGCGTCACATGACTCATGTTGCATAAAGCGGTGTGTAGGCTTCGGCCAAAGCGGTGTGGTGGCTTCGGCCAAAGCGGTGAGTGCCCTCCAGGCTAATAGCGGTGATGATGGATCCACATGCATGTTGCATTACATGCATTAGTCAAGCATTTGATGAGTTTATGGATGAATTATGAATATGATGATTGTTGTTGATTATGTGGTGAGTTGTAATGAATTAGTGTTGCTTGCTGCCCTCCCTTAATGTAGTGCTTACCTTAATTATTATTATTTGTGTAAAGAGACTCACCCTACTGCCTTTGTTGCTTCTTATGTCGGCAACGTGCAGGTGATAGCGAGTGAAGGTATTCACATGCCTTCTTATAGTCGGTTGTGTCTGCTCTGATAGGTAGCACCGGGGGGCGATCAGTCTAGTAGCTGTTTTAATTAAAGTTGTTCAAAACTAGTTATTTGATAATGTATTCAAATATGTTTACGAAACATGTTATTTTCCGCTGTGTGGTGATTATGTAAACTGTGATGTAATTAAACGGATGTTTTTGGGGTTCGTCCCGATCAAGTGCTATGTATCACATGCTTTATTGTTTTATGAGCTTCAGGTGTTGTCGTATGTTTTATTGGTAAAAATGTAGCACCCTCTCGGGTTGCGCTGAAAGGATTTTCGAAAACTCTGATTTTATTAATTAAATACTAGTTGGTTAGAAGGGGGTGTTACACCCTCCTTTGAGACCCGATCTAATGAATGGAAGACCCAAGCTTAAGAATGATGGGAACTAGTTCTATGCTGACATTGACATCCCTCCTATTGTGCTAGTACCTAAAACTTATCTCATAAATCACAAAAGCCTAGAGTAGTATATCTCAAGTCAAAAAAAGTTGCAAAAGTTTGCCTCAGTCCGCTTGAAGTTTTGAAAGGATTCAGAGTTTTTTTTTCAAAAGTTGGCCCAATGAGTTTTATGGTTTTGCTTGAGGACAAGCAAAGATTCAAGCATGGGGGAGTTTGATAAGTCATGTTTTAGTATGTATTTAGTACCTATTCTAAGTAGTTTATTTGATATTTTGATTTTAGTTTAGAGCTATTTTTACTACAAATTGTTGGTTTCTATTCTCAGGTTATTATTGAAGCAATTGAGGAATTTTGGTGCTTAAAGAGTAAAGAATCAAAAGGCAAAAGGATAAGGAGAAGAATCAGCAATAGGGGGTGCAAATATCAGGAATAGACGCACAGTTCGTGCGTGATTAAGAACGGTCTGTGCGTATGGTTCGCAGAGAATGAAGAAACTGAAGAAAAAGAGACGCACGATCCGTGCGCCTAGGAGGCACGATCCGTGCGTAACGTTCGCAAAAGCAGAAGATCAAAAGTTCTACGGCGCACGACCCGTGCGCATGTCAAGCACAGTCCGTGCGCCCTGTGCTGTTTCAAATTCCAAGTTGTTTTCATGGGGCACGATCCGTGCGCCTGTATGGCACGATCCGTGCGTCCCTTCTGATGGCAAAAATTGTTACAACTCTTCCCATTGTCTTTATGGATTGTAATTGATGTTTAGTGCTTTGTCTCTGATCTTGGCCTATAAAAAGGATCCCAATGTAGCTTCACATTCATCCTGGATCATTGTAATTTTCACTCTAAGTTTATATTAAAGTTCTTGCAAGTTTTCTATTAAGGTTATTGTTATTCTGTCCTTTTTACAATTCAGTCTTTTACACGCTTTATTTTATTTCTCGCTATTTACATTATTTCCTTCTCTTCTACTCCCTTGTCTACAATGAGCTATTGTGAGTAGACTTCTTTAGTCTTGGGATTGTGGGATACAATCCAATGATGGTCCCTAAAGAATCCCGAAGCTAAACCCTATCTTATGATTGCTTTAACTTTTAATCTGATTCCATTATGCATATTGTATAACCCAAATGTCAAGCGAAGTACCGAAAGGTGAAGCTTGACATTAGAACAAATGGAATTAGACAAAGTAACCAAAGCATGAGAATAGCCGAGGTGACTTTGGGACAAATAAGGCTGTGCTTAATGGGTTTCGGCGATGATCAACCATGAGAATAGGCTTGATCATCGTTTCGAGACACGTTCTTGTTGTCCGAAAGGAAACTTGAATTAAACCAAAGGAATGCCTTGTCCTTAAAATTAAACTCAATTATAAGATAGGGGATAGTCAAAGGGTTCTTTCTATTTCCATCATTGTGATCTAACCATGATCCCAAGGCGCTTTTTATATTCTAAATTAAAAATCAAACATTTTCCTACTTAATCATTCCTTTTAAGCTAATCATCACTAAGAATTAGACTGGTAGTCACATATAACTCCTTGTGGATCGATATTATTATTACGCGATATAACTGTATACTTGCGGCCTATCACCAAGTCATATGGGCTCATTAATTCGTTCTTACTCTTAACTCACCCTCACTGTCAACTTGATTCTTCGTCTACAAATCAAGGAACATCAGACGACATACAATTGCCTACTAATACTAGATTCATTTCCTATACTCAGCATATTAGCTATAGTCATCTCTATCATTAAATTACAGTCATCCAAATTATTAAGTTACAGTCATCCAAATCAAATAATTTACAGACACTTAAATCATTTACAGTCATCCATAATCCATAATAATTACAGTTATTCAAATTGAATTATATTTACAGTCATTCATAATAATTAATAAATAAATAAATAAATAAATAAATAAATAAATAAATAAATAAATAAATAAATAAATAAATAAATAAATAAATAAATAAATAAATAAATAAATAAATAAATAAATAAATAAATAAATAAATAAATAAATAAATAAATAAATAAATAAATAAATAAATACTGACAACTATGGATAGCGATAATCAAAACCATCATAGTCCTAAAGTGCCTTTCAAAGAAAAATCTCGACACAGACAAATTACAAGTTGTTGAGTTGATTCAATTCCGACGGAACAATGTTTGACTCGAATGCGTACAATTATGCAACAACAACGACAGTCCATAAGTCATATACTAAAATATTAACTATAATTAATCGCTCGATAAATGAACTAACATGATTCGAGAAGAGAGTACCTATAGAAAGGTCCAAGGTGGCGACAACCGTTTAAAACTGTGAACCCAAGATTTCAAATGTTCTAGTGCACAAATTACGGAGGGGCTTGTGTTAACGAGAGTAGTCATCGACGGTTGGGTGCGAAATCCTATGTTGTTGGGTTAGGACACAATCATTGACTAATACGAATATTTCTTCTTGATTCTTGTTCTAGACATTGGGGTTCAGACTTTACGATACAACTGAATGGGTACAACGCTAGAGAGAGACTAAGACTCGGTGGCGGTAGAGATTTAGGAAGCTGAGACTACGGTGGAACAGTGGCTGAGAACGCCAACTATGGCAGAAACGTGAATACACGTCCGTACCCGAGGCGCAATGTCTTCCTCATGAGGTGATACGGCCATGGAGGCAAGGGTGAAGCAGGGAATTCGAAACTGTGCAATTGGGTGAAATAAACGCATGGTGGGTCGATTCTGGTGAGGAGAACTCGAGTTGATGCTTGGTTCACGCGAAGAGTGCTTGTGGTGGTTGGAGATAGTGGAAACCTAGTCCGATTGGGCGGTGATGCGTGGCTGTTTGAGGCCAAACGAAGCCGAAATCAATGAACCTAAGCCTAGAATTGAAGCCAGCAGTTAATTTCGAGTTGGTCTGTGGATTTTTAGAACTCATCGTGGCTTGTTGGGTAAAAACGCGAGGGAGAGTGAAGATGGGTTAGGGTTTCGCGAGTTCAGGTTTGAGGAAGAAGAAGAAGCGAACCGCGTCGGGTTCTGGACCAGTGGGCTGCGCGTTGGTTTGTGGATCTGGCTGTGAAATGGTTTGGGTTAGTGACAGGAGTGCAAGAAGCAGAAAACAGGGTGCTGTATAATTAAAACACGTGGCTGAGTTTAAAAAAAGACCCAAAATCCATTTTAATTCATTTTTTAAAACCCAATTTCACTCCAACAATTATTTTAACACCTCAATAGCCCAAAATAATTTTTAAAATAGATAACATCTAAAATACCAAAATTTATAAAAATATAATAAATATATAATAACAATCATATATTATCAATAGCATATAAAAATACATTTAAATGTGATTTCAGTTAATTTTAATAACTCAAACACACAATAAGTCAAAATAATATAATCTTATCGACTCAAAATAATTCATAAAACACGCACATACTAAACTAATCACAACGCCCGAAAATCAGGGTGTTACAAAAAGAATGAAGAAGAGCAACCTGAAGAGGCACCTCAGAAAAAGGAAACTGCAGCACCTGAAACTATTGCTTCAGCAATGGAGAAGGAAATTGATGCTCCAGCAATGGAAACAACATCTGAAGCCCCTGCAATGCATCTAGCAGCTGATGCTGGAGCATCCAAGAAAGCAACAATAGTGTACCCTGCTTAAGCAGAAGCTTCAAAAAGGCTAGTGTTGCAGACATTGGCTGCCATCAAAAAGGAAGAGGAATTAGCTAAAATCAAGCAAAAAGAAGTTGCTGCAACTTCCCCTGCTATTACTACCACAACTGCTGTTGAGGAACCAAAAGCTGATGATGCCCTAACAATTGTTACAGAAGCCTCCAACCCTGACGAAACTAAGAAAAAGAGGCAAAAAAAGATCAAGCTTGATCCAACAAGGGCAAGCAACAGGCTGAGAAGTGGAACTACAAAACAGTAAAACTTTCCTTTAAAAAATATATATCTTTTATATAACTATCTTATATATATATATATATATATATATATATATATATATATATATATATATATATTGTGATCATAGCATATGCAGGTTTTTTGGTTCTCCCCTATTATATAAGCAGCGAGGACACTGCTGAAGCTTAAGTTGGGGGGAGGACTAAATATTTTATGAAATATAATATATGCTATGTCATAATATGGTGTATGTATGTTAGTTCGTGATAATGTTAAGTAGCTGTAGTTGTTTGTGTTAAGTAGCTGTAGCTGTAGTTGTTTGTGTTAATGGTTTACAAATTTTAGAAGCATGATCAGCTGAACAAATTTTTGCAAAGAAAGAAAAGAGTGCCTTTTTGAACTTAATTTTTGGAAAACCAGAACTTTGTCTGCAAAGTAGGCTAAGTTCTAAACAAATGATCAAGGTTATTACTGTTTTTACACTTAACAACTAAACTTAGAAAGGAACTTAGCTAGCTAGAAAATTAACTGAATGCAAAGGATAGCAATAGTGACCCAAGATCAATTGCTAAATTTCTACTAAAAATATAGAATAGCATAAAGAATTAAGTTTGGGGGTGCATCAGTGATACTAAGGCTAAGTATGATAAGGATAAGAAAGACAGTGCAATATGTAACTCCCAAATAATTTAATTAAATTATTTAGGTATTTTATTAGTATAGTCATATTAAAATAATTATAAGGTGTTTTATTTAAATCAGGGAGTGGTGTCTAGTGATTAAGTTGAATAGTAGAAGGGGGCCCGTGATCCAAGAGCCCAAGGGCCTAGGCGCATGTAGGAGAGCATTAGCTAGGGTTTTAGGAATCATTTTGCGCATTCTTGGAGAAAAGAAAGAAAAAGAGATTTGCAAAGAGGAGAGGAGAGGAAACGGCGCGAAACCAAGGAGAAAGAAGGGAGGAGCTTTGTTGTTGTGGTTCTTTGGAGTCTTCATGCAAGAGGATCACGTATTCGGCAAACCTAAGGTAAGGGTGGGTTCTATCCTTATAATAGGGTGTATGATGGGTGTTATGTGGGGGATAGGCTCTATGTTGTCTTTAAATTTTGCTTGATGTGTATTTGGGATGCTTGAATGTATTCATGATGATTACAATTTGGTGTTTGGTGATTGATCATGGTGAAAATTTGGTGTTTGGTGTTTGGTGCAATTTGGTGTTGTTGTCTTAGTTGCTGGAAACGACGCCCTGTCCCTGGGCGCCCTGTCACTGTTTTTGGTTGTTGCTGGAAGTGGCGCCCTAGGCGCCCAATACTGTTTTGATGTTGCTGGAAATGGCGGCCTAGGCGCCCAGTGTTGTTTCGGTGTTGCTGAGAAAGGCGCCCTAGGCGCCCAGTGTGGTTCCTGCCTTGTGGGTGTAGCCCCTGTGTGTTCCTTGCTGAATCAGGCGCCCTGTTGCTGGGCGCCAAGTCTGTTGTCACTGAGACAGAAGCTGTCGAAGTTGCTGAGACAGAAGCTGTCGAAGTGCTGAGACAGAAGCTGTCGAAGTGCTGAGACAGAAGCTGTCGAAGTGCTGAGACAGAAGCTATCGAATTTACTGAGACAACTACAGTCGAATTTACTGAGATAGCTGCAGTGGGCGCCTCATGTGGCTGCCCTGTGGTGTTTGGCGTAGTGGGCGCCAGTTTCTGTGTTATTGGCCTGCTGGGCGCCATGTCAGTTTTTGTTGCCGTTGTGCTAGGCGCCCTGTTGCTGGGCGCCAGTTCCTGTTGTGATGTTGTTGCACTAGGCGCCCGGTTGCTGGGCGTCAGTTCCTGCTGTGTTGCTATTGTGCTAGGCGCCCTGTTGCTGGGCGCTAGTTTCTGTTGGTTGTTGTTGCCTGTTGGCGCCCTGTTGCTGGGCGCCGGTTCCTGCCATGTCCTATTTGGTTGTTGGCATTGGTGTTGTAAAGTCGTTGTCGTTCCAGGTGATGTAAATTGTCGTTGTTCTCGGTGTTGTAAAATTGTTGTTGCCATTAACGTTGTAAATCTATTGGTGTCTTTGGTATCGGTAGTTGTTGATGTTACGGTCGAGTTGTTAGACTGTCCCATAGGTGTTGGTGTTATTGGTGGTGATTGGTGTTATTGGTGATGATATAACAGGTGATGTGCCTATTTTATGGGCTAAGGTGATAGGTGATGGGTCTATGACCATTTGTTGATATTGGTGTTGTTGTGTCAATTAAATGACTATTGGTGTAATTGTCTCTGGTGCATTGTTCATGGTGTCGCATATATTGCATATGCATTATTTTGGTGATGAAGGCTTCGGCCTTGGAGCTATAGGTGATGATTGTGATGCTCATACAGGTGATGATGCCCTTATTGGCTATTTTATTGGTGATGATTGGTACCACATGCATATGCCCGTTGGTGTGGGTTGCATCACATATACTTACTCATGATGTTGGTGATGATTCTTGGTGATTTGTAATTGGATGTTGTTGTGAAGTGGTAGGTATAGTTGTCGTAACTCTAGCATATTGCCTATCATATATGCTATTTGTTCTGGAGTGGGCTCGAAGGCCAATTCGTCCAACAGGCCCATTGCGGCCCAATACCTAACTTGCTCCGCAAGACGCGGCCGGCCCCGCAAAAAGCGCAGCGGTTAGAACGCCTAACATTATATATACCACACTAGCATGTGGCTTCAGGTATGTTTTACTCACCTTGTGACCACCTGCCCATTGAAACACCTCTGACTTGAGCGTTGGAGTGTCTTTGCAGGTACCACCCGCGTGCGGCCTACAACTCGATCCTTCATCCCAACGACCGAGCAACATCATCAAACAGCAACAACCCATCGTATTGATCAGGTACAATCAATTGGCGACCACAGTGGGAGGCCCGAGCGCTATTCCACATCAAACCATGCCGCCACGCCAGAAACGCACTTCTTCCAGGCTCAACACCTCTGGGCAGAACCGACCTCAACGGACCCTAGAGGGCATGCCTGTTACAGTTCATGAATCGCAAGATGAGCCTCGCCAAGAACCCTCAGCCAGCCCCGCAACTACCGGCCGAGCTGGCCGAAGCCGGAATACCAGAAGCATTGCCAGAGCATGTGACCCAAGCGCTCATACAAATTCTGGAGGAAAAGAATCAAGTGATTGCTGATCGAGACGAACTAATCGAACGCTATGAGAGAGGCTCGATCTCGATCCGCCCGCGTGCGGACTGTTGACCAAGAGACTTCAAACACAAGAGGGGGGTGAATTGTGAATTTAAAAATAGCATTTAAAATTAAACTCTTAAAAAGATTTTGATCAAATAAAGTGCTTAAGAGAGTTTGAATTGAAATAGCAATAATAAGACAATGAAAATAACTTGCAAGGAAATTAAAGAGATGAAGGGATAGAAGATGACACAAAGAGATTTATACTGGTTCGGCCAAACCACAGGCCTACGTCCAGTCCCCGAGGAATGCTCCAAGGGATTTCAACTAATCACTAGCTTTTAAAACAGGTTCAGCTAGAAACCTTTACAACAAGAGAACTTACAATACCAGGATATCACCTCCCTATGTAAAACCTTTAAAACCTAGAGATATCACCTCTCTAGAAAACACCAAGAGATATCACCTCTCTTGAATACCTTGGGATCACACCCAACAAATGAGAAGAAAAAGATTTGATGGCACACTCAGTAGTGTGGATAAAACAAGTTGAAGCACAGTAATACAATATCAAACTATGTGAAATATAAAGCTCTCAAAATAAAATATATGCAAGTGAAAGAGTAGTATGAGAGTGATGAGAAGAATAATAGATCTCAGATGCAAGAGTGAGTCGTAGGTTGAAAGTGAAGAGTGAGGCTGCTATTTATAGGCGTATAGAAAATATGACCGTTGAGTGAAATGAAGAATTGTAGAAATCGATTATGTGCCTGATTTGCCTAAGATGGATAATCGATTTCATGCTTGATTAGATCTAGGATAAGGAATCGATTATGCATTTAGTTAAATCATGAAAGAATCGATTCTTTGCTTTGTTAAACCATGAGAATCGATTTGTGAGCCACAAAAGAAAAGGAAAGGAATCGATTATGAAGTAGAATAAAAAAGAGAAGGAATCGATTCTTAAGTGGAATGAAAAGGAAAGGAATCGATTATGAAGTAGAATAAAAAAGAGAAGGAATCGATTCTTAAGTGGAATGAAAAGGAAAGGAATCGATTCTTGAGTGAGCTTGAAAATCGATTTTATGTTTCAACATATGATATAAGAGATCGATTCTTGGCTTTTTGAGAGAGCTTGAAAATCGATTTTGTGGCCAATAGAAAATACTATAAATCGATTATATGCTTTCCAAAAAACATTTGCATGCATGGGATTTGTTTAAAAATATTTTCATGCAAAATTATTTATATGAGAAACATTTGTGAGTGTGTGATTTATTTTATATTTGAGAGCTTTATTTTCACTTACAATAATATCCTAAACACACACAACAGTAAAATAATTCTTGACTGAGCTTGATTACATTTTTCCGCTTTTTGCAGTCTTGACCTTTTTGCCCTTCTTTTGTCAATCATCAAAACCTGATTATTCCTGTCAAGGCATATATTCACATTCTCCCCCTTTTTGATGATGACAAACATCTTTAGGAGGGATTTGCTCAATGAAAGGGTTAGAATAGAAATATTTTGAAACAGTGTATATATCAGAGATAAGCGCAGATTATACTCCCCCTTTCTATATGCAAACATTTAAAGAATACTCCCCCTGAAACATGCAAATCACATAACTCTCCCCCTTTTGGCATTATCAAAAAGCGGGAAAAATAAATAAATCATGTCAAGGCATATATTCCAATGATAAGTGAAAAACAATTTACAAAAATTTCAAAAGCCTCATTTTGGAACTCACCACCGTGATTACTTCGGATAGTTGCAATGATCTTATCAAATTTTCGAAAAGCATCAAAAGCGTTGTTTTTATGAAAAAATAAACAAGGTCCATGTATAGCGAGAGTAATAACGAGTGCATAGTAATTTCAATCATAAGACAAGTATAAGAAACAAGCACAACCTTATTACCTTTGTTGCACAGATGACTACTACTTAGCAAGTTATGCTTCAAGCCTTCAACTAACAGTGCATTTTCAAAACAGGATTTGGTTTCTTACCAATAGTGCTGACGCCACTAATTATACCTTTTGTATTGTCACAATAAAACACAAGTCCGCTTCTTTTGGAGCTAAATGAGAGAACTTCTCTTAGACTCCTATCATGTGCTTTGAACAGCCGCTATCTAGATACCACTTTGAGCTTTTGGCTTTCAAGCACACCTACAACGCAAGATCAATTTTTGGCTTTTGGTACCCAAATCATCTTGGGTCCTTTTGGGTTAGTCTTGGGAATTGTGCCCTTTGGAATCCACTTCCATTTGTCATTCATATCAATATTCTTTCTTGCACTACAAATAGAAGATGTATGACCTTTTCTACCACAATAATAACATTTTGTAAAAGGGCTACTAGAAGTTATGTTGGGACTAAAAAACTTTTTGAAAGATTTTTCATGATTCTTTGGTTGATAGCCCAAACCGGCTTTATCATAAGTTCCCCTTTGATTTCCCAAAATGATATTAAGATTGTCTCTTCCCATGGTGAATTTTGCAAGAGTGTTGTGCAAATCATTGACTTTGTTTTTCAAAACATTGCACTCTTCACATTTGAAAGTACTATCCTTTTTATTTTCATAAGAGTTGCACGAGGAGACCTCACTTACAGAAATTTGTTTCTCTTTAAGAATTTCTATTTCCTTGTTTAAAGTTTCGATTTTAGATTGAAGAGAGAAAATAGTTTTCTTTGAAGTGGAAACAATTTTTCTAAGCTTACTCGACTCATTATTTAATTCTTCACAAATACTAATCAACTCATCATAAGTTAAATCAAGTTCAGTTTCAACGGAGTTTACCTCATCTTCCTCATGCTTTGCCATGAGACATAGTTTTGCTACCTCTTCTTCAGATTCATCGGATGACTCCATGTCATTTTCATCCCAAGCGATATACGCCCTTTTTCCTTTTGATTTCTTTCGAAGATCTCTATGTTTTTGACTTTGAGGACAATCCGGCTTTATGTGCCCCTTCTTACCACATTTATAACATGTTGGATTGAAGGAAGTTCCTTCCTCATTTTTGCTTTGAGGATTTGGTTTACCTTTATACCTCATGAACTTTTTGAACATTCGAACCATTTTACTCATGTCTTCATCACTTTCATTGGAGCTGTCATAATCTTCTGTGTCACTTTCTTTGATACATGCTTTTAGCGCAGGTCCTTGATTTTTCTTTTCACCTTCCTCACTTTCAATGAGTCGATTTAATTCGAGCTCGTGTTCCTGCAATTTTCCAAACAGAGTAGTTAAGTCCATAGAGGATATGTCTCTTGATTCCGAGATAGCCGTCACTTTGGGTTGCGAATTTCTATTTAGGCATCGTAGCACTTTATTGGTCAAATCCGCATTTTCGAAGGATTTTCCAAGGCCTCTGAGATGGTTAACTATGTGGATGAAACGTTTGTTTAGTTCTTGGATGGTTTCACCTGGTTTCATCTTAAATAGTTCATACTCATGAGTTAATGTGTTCATTCTAGCCCTTTTGACCTCGGTAGTACCTTCATGGGTCACTTGAAGGGCATCCCACATTTCCTTGGCGGTTTTACAATTTGATACGCGATAGAACTCATCGATGCTTAAAGCAGTTGTGATGATGTTCTTAGCTTTCAAATTGTATTGAACCTTTTCTTTTTCCTCTTTGGTCCAAAGAGATCTAGGTTTGTTCATCATTTCATCATTAACGAGATGAGTGGGAACAAACGGACCATTTATGACAGTATCCCAAATATCACAATCTACAGCCTCAATAAAAATTTTCATTCTTGTTTTCCAATAATCATACCCTTCACCATTGAAAGATGGGGGTCTGTTTAAGGAGTCATTTGAAGTCATCTTGCCTCTTGAGACAGTTAGTCTTGACCAAGAGTCTAGCTCTGGTACCACTTGTTGACCAAGAGACTTCAAACACAAGAGGGGGGGTGAATTGTGAATTTAAAAATAGCACTTAAAATTAAACTCTTAAAAAGATTTTGATCAAATAAAGTGCTTAAGAGAGTTTGAATTGAAATAGCAATAATAAGACAACGAAAATAACTTGCAAGGAAATTAAAGAGATGAAGGGATAGAAGATGACACAAAGAGATTTATACTGGTTCGGCCAAACCACAGGCCTACGTCCAGTCCCCGAGGAATGCTCCAAGGGATTTCAACTAATCACTAGCTTTTAAAACAGGTTCAGCTAGAAACCTTTACAACAAGAGAACTTACAATACTGGGATATCACCTCCCTATGTAAAACCTTTAAAACCTAGAGATATCACCTCTCTAGAAAACACCAAGAGATATCACCTCTCTTGAATACCTTGGGATCACACATAACAAATGAGAAGAAAAAGATTTGATGGCACACTCAGTAGTGTGGATAAAACAAGTTGAAGCACAGTAATACAATATCAAACTATGTGAAATATAAAGCTCTCAAAATAAAATATATGCAAGTGAAAGAGTAGTATGAGAGTGATGAGAAGAATAATAGATCTCATATGCAAGAGTGAGTCGTAGGTTGAAAGTGAAGAGTGAGGCTGCTATTTATAGGCGTATAGAAAATATGACCGTTGAGTGAAATGAAGAATTGTAGAAATCGATTATGTGCCTGATTTGCCTAAGATGGATAATCGATTTCATGCTTGATTAGATCTAGGATAAGGAATCGATTATGCATTTAGTTAAATCATGAAAGAATCGATTCTTTGCTTTGTTAAACCATGAGAATCGATTTGTGAGCCACAAAAGAAAAGGAAAGGAATCGATTATGAAGTAGAATAAAAAAGAGAAGGAATCGATTCTTAAGTGGAATGAAAAGGAAAGGAATCGATTCTTGAGTGAGCTTGAAAATCGATTTTATGTTTCAACATATGATATAAGAGATCGATTCTTGGCTTTTTGAGAGAGCTTGAAAATCGATTTTGTGGCCAATAGAAAATACTATAAATCGATTATATGCTTTCCAAAAAACATTTGCATGCATGGGATTTGTTAAAAATATTTTCATGCAAAATTATTTATATGAGAAACATTTGTGAGTGTGTGATTTAGAAGGGTCGCCAACAAGATACTCGTCCAACGAGTCCTCAGGATCCCGCCGATCAAGAAGCAGGTCGTGGGACTCATATGAGGAGTTTGACGACTACCGTAACAGGGAGATTAGAGATGTCTCCCGTGCCATCATCCGACCGAGAAGGAACTATTCAGAGCGGCCTAGAAGACGTTCGTCGCCACATGCTCCACAATACCATGGACCCCCTCCAATTGCTGACAGACTCCTTGGTCAGCCGGTCGGCCTTTACGGTTTGCCCGTCGACCAAACTTATGCCGCCATGCAGCCTTACGGGCAGAATCCCATCCCGACCGGACAAGGGCCTTTCACCAGCGAAATCAGGCGTTATCGCATCCCAAGGGACCTGAGGAAGCCCCCAAACCTGAACAAATTTAACGGCCGCGGGGATCCAGATAAACACCTCATGTACTTCAACAATTACTGTAGCTATAGAGAGCTAGGACGGACGATGAAGTGCAGACTTTTTCCTCAGTCGCTCGAAGGTCGGGCGTTAGAATGGTGGGAATCCCTGCGTCCCAACTCTGTCTCTTCTTGGGAAGGTCTTGTGGCAATGTTCTTGGCCAATTACACAGCCAACCGTTGTCAGTATCGTTATGAAGAGCACTTGGACTCGGTCGTCCAAGGAGAGAATGAACCATTGAGGGAGTTTATCGATCAGTTCATGACAGAGGCTGATACAGTTCGCAACCTATCAGATACGGACAAGCTGAAGTATCTCAAACGTGGTATAAGAAAGAACCACAGATTTGCTGAAGAGTTCTCATTGAACCGCTACTACGACCTCGGCCTGTTCCTTAAAAGGGCCAACGACCATATGGGCTATGAAGAGCAATTGGCTGCAGACAAGGGCGCCCGCGCGCGTCCCAAGGAAGAGAATGGCAGGCCGGTCAAGGGGCAAGAAAAATACCGTGACAGTAAGCCCGAGCACCGGCCCAAGAAGTACGAGCATCGTACGAAGTTGAACACTCCAGTCGCGCAGATCTTCACGGAGTGCCAGAACAACGAGTTCACTGGTGTAAGGCGACCTGATCCTCTAGTGTTGAAGAAAGGAGGTAAGCCCACCAAGAAATACTGTAGATACCACAAGAGTAAGGGGCATGATACCAATGACTGTATGGCCCTAAAAGATGACATAGAAGATCTCATACAGAAGGGCAAGTTGAGGCAATATGTCAAAGATGAAGGTAACGACCGCCCTGACCAAAGAGCCGTTGGCCAACCTGCCAATGACAGAGGTAAAGCGATCGTCAACTCAACGGTCGAGCAAGCCCGTAACAATTCTGAGGAAGAGGGCGACCCCAGGCAGTCGAAGGGCCGCAATGTAGCCATGGTCATCCATGGAGGTAATCCGTTGGACATCAGAGAGTCCAACAAGGCAATGAAGAGGAAGTGGAATGAACTCATGATGGTCGGCTTAACTTCAGCCCCACGGCCGGCCTCGAATAGGCCGCACATTTCCTTTGGAGACGAAGACTTGCTCGATGGCAAAGTCAATAATTACGTTCCTTTGGTAGTATCGGCCGTAATGGCCAACACTGAGGTCAGAAGAATACTGGTCGACCAAGGGAGCTCGGCCGACATCATGTTTGAGGAACTAATTGACAAGTTAAACGTGGACAGGAGCGAAATTATTCCACAAGCAGTACCAACCCCATTGACCGGGTTCAATGGGGCGACCACATACCCCCCTGGGGATGATAGAATTACTTGTTACTTTTGGAGATGATACGAACGGCAGCACGTCGTACAGGACGGTTAGAACGACGTTCTTAGTTCTGCCCATCAAATCGTGTTACCACTGCATCATTGGCCGCCCTACACTGGGAAAATTGGAGGCCGTAGCCTCAACTGTACATTTGAAGATGAAGTTCTACAGTAAAAGCGACCAAGTTGTGACAGTAATAGCCGACATGGAAGGGTCCATGAGGAGCCATTTCCTCTATCAAGAGATTTGTGATATGGAGGCAGTAAATGCTAAACCTCAGAATCCCGGAGAGGGGCATCAGGTCAATGTGGCCGACCTGGATGCTCGATACGACCCTGATAGCGACCCTGAGGACGACGACGACGATTTAGCCCGCGAGCTAAAAAATAAACTGAAGAGGCCCGAGCCCCACGGGGAATTGATTGATGTTCATTTATCGGACGACCGAACTAAAACAGTTAAGTTGGGGAGCGACCTACCTGAACAAGTCAAGAAAGATCTCATCACCTGCCTCAGGGATTACGCAGACCTTTTCGCATGGCAAGCATCAGACATGCCCGGGATCCCAATCGAAATTGCTTGCCACCAACTGTCAGTAGATGAGACATCCAGACCGGTCGCACAAAGAAGACGCACTCAGAGTGAAGGGAAAGCATTGGCTGCCGCACAGGCAGTTGACGACCTCATCAAGGCCAATTTTATTGAGGAGATTAAGTATACGACTTGGCTTTCCAACGTCGTATTAGTAAAAAAGAAAAATGGTAAGTGGCGCATGTGCGTCGACTATACCGACCTGAATAAGGCATGCCCAAAGGACGCCTTTCCCCTGCCAAACATTGACAAGCTGGTCGACGGGGCTGCGGGCTACAAACTTCTGTCTTTTCTAGACGCCTATTCAGGTTACAATCAAATCACTATGTACCCGCCCGATCGGCATAAGACCGCGTTCATGACCGATCGTGGAAATTTTCAGTACAAGGTAATGCCCTTTGGTCTGAAGAACCCCGGAGCGACCTACCAAAGAATGATGAACAAAGTCTTCAGGAGACAGATCGGTCGGGTATCAGAGGTCTACTTGGATGATATGATCATCAAAAGCAAAACCGACCAATCCCACAGTGACGACCTAAGGGAAATTTTTAGGGAAGCAAGAAAGAATTCCTTAAGGTTGAATCCAGAGAAATGCACCTTCGGAGTAAGGGCGGGTAAGTTCCTGGGTTTCCATCTAACAGAGCGAGGGATCGAAGCAAATCCTGATAAGTGCAGGGCGGTCGCCGACATGAGGCCGCCCACTACGAAAAAAGAAATTCAGCAGCTGAATGGCATGGTCGCTGCCCTGTCACGGTTTATACCTAAATCAGCGTGCAAATCTCTTCCACTATTCAAGCTCTTGAAGAAGGAGGCCGAGTTTGAATGGACCGACCAATGCCAGCGAGCATTGGACGAGCTGAAGGCGGCACTCACCAACCCGCCCATCATGACCAAGCCACAGCCAGGGGAGACGCTTTACTTATACTTGGCCATAACAGACGAGGCCATGAGCGCTGTTCTTGTAAGAGAAAGCGACCTGAAACAGAACCCGGTCTACTTCATCAGTAAGGTATTTCAAGGTCCAGAGATCAGATACCAGAAGATTGAGAAGCTAGCCTTAGCGTTACTTGTGGCCACCCGCAGACTGCGCCCTTATTTCGTGGCCCATCGGGTCGTGGTGAGGAACGACCAGCCTATTAGGCAAATCCTTCACCGACCTGACCTAGCAGGGCGTATGATCAAGTGGGCTGTGGAACTCAGTGAGTTTGGGATCAAGTTCGAGGCTAGATCGGCCGCTAAGGCACAAGTGTTGGCCGACTTCATCGCTGAGATGACTCCAATACCAGACGACCAGGCCATCACGACCTGGACTTTGCATGTGGACGGGTCCTCCAACAGCAAAGGAAGTGGGGCCGGTTTGATACTTGAAAACTCAGAAGGCCTTACTGTTGAAGTGTCATTGACTTTTGCATTTCACACTTCAAACAACCAGGCCGAGTATGAGGCGTGCATTGCCGGGCTGCAGCTAGCCAGAGAGTTCAATGTCGACCGTGTCGAACTTCACTCTGACTCTTTATTGGTAGTATCCCAAATTCAAGACCTATACGACGCAAAGGATGATATCCTGAAGAATTATTTGGCCAAGGTAAGGGATCTGCTCAGGCAATTCGACCGAGCAGAAGTTAAGCACGTCCCCAGGACAGAGAACGTGAGGGCTGACATCCTATCAAAGTTAGCCAGTACAAAGGCTCCTGGGAATCACAGAAGTCTAATTCAGGAAACATTAACGCGGCCGAGCGTATCGACCAATCCCGCCCAACCATTAGCCATTCTAACGGTCGACTTGGACAGAGACTGGATTACTCCTATCTTGCAATATATTCTCAATGGAGTAGAACCTTGCGACCAGAAGGCAGCAAAACTCCTGAGGTTGCGGGCGACCAAGTACTCAGTGATCGAAGGAAGACTGTATAGAAGGGGCTTTTCATCCCCATTGTTGAGATGCCTTACGTCGGTCGAAGCCGACCATGTATTGAGAGATATTCATGAAGGCGATTGTGGTAGCCACCAAGGTGGTCGGTCGATTGCTAAGAAGGCGCTCAGGGCCGGATACTATTGGCCGACCATGGATGAGGACGCTAAGATACTTGTTCAAAAGTGCAAGAAATGCCAAATCCATGCCGACGTACATATAGCGCCCTCATCAGAATTACACAGCTTAACCCCACCATGGCCGTTCGCTTGGTGGGGCATGGACCTGCTCGGCCCTTTTCCACCTGCACC
Organism: Astragalus membranaceus; assembly: GCA_039519185.1. Taxonomy (NCBI): domain Eukaryota; kingdom Viridiplantae; phylum Streptophyta; class Magnoliopsida; order Fabales; family Fabaceae; genus Astragalus; species Astragalus membranaceus. Next base: position 50,742,265 of record CM076851.1, read on the forward strand.
AGGTCAGTTGAAGTTCCTCATAGTTGCGATCGACTATTTCACTAAGTGGATAGAAGCAGAACCACTTGCAACCATTACCTCAGCGAAGGTATCTAAGTTTTTTGGTCGAAATGTGCTCGCCCGCTTTGGAGTGCCTCAACAACTGGTCACTGATAATGGAACTCAGTTCGCAGATAGAAAGTTCAAAGAAATGCTGGCTGACCTAGGCATGAAACAGCGTTTCACCTCGGTCGAGCACCCACAAACCAATGGCCAGGCAGAAGCGGCCAATAGGGTAGTACTACGCGGACTGAAAAGGAGGTTGGACGAAGCTAAAGGCAATTGGGCAGAAGAACTACAGTCGGTTCTTTGGGCCTACAGAACGACCCCCCACTCATCGACCGGGGAGTCACCTTTCAGACTTGTCTACGGAACTGACACTGTCATTCCGATTGAGATGGGAGAGCTAAGTTGGAGGACGACCAACCCACCAACCCCGGCCGCAAATGAGCAAGCAACAAGAGAAGAGCTCGACCTGGTTGATGAGCTGCGAACCAAGGCGTCACTTAGGGAGCAACTCATCAAGCAGAAGGTCGCTGCCAGGTATAACGCTCGCGTCCAGAAGAGGGAGTTCTCCATTGGACAGCTAGTCCTAAGGAGGGCCGACGTAGGGAATAAGAACGCTCGCCAGGGAAAGCTCGCCCCTAACTGGGAAGGACCATACCGTGTCATCAGCAAGACTGGAAGGGGAGCTTACGAGCTGGAAACCATGGAAGGGGCGACCATCCCCAGAACATGGAACGCCGACAAGTTAAGAAAGTATTATGTTTAAAGTTGTAAACATTGATTGATCAATAAAAGAACAGGTGGTCGCTCTTTTTCCCCACTGGGGTTTTTTACCGAGGACCGACCTTAAAATTTTGACTTGTGTATTTTATTTCCCGCAAATCGTATGCACGGTCGCTCACCATGCGAGTAGCAGTCGAGCGACCAGTAGAGCGCCATCGAATGGCCCAAACAAAAGCCGACGAGCGGTCTAAAAAGAGTGCCATCGAATGGCCCAAACGATAGCCGCCGAGCGGACTAAAAGAGTGCCATCGAATGGCCCAAACGAGAGCCGCCGAGCGGCCTAAAAGAGTGCCATCGAATGGCCCAAACGAGAGCCGTCGAGCGGCCTAAAAGAGTGCCATCGAATGGCCCAAACGATAGCCGCCGAGCGGCCTGAAAAAGTGTTACCGAATAAAGTGACCCATGAAAAATTCAAGGTCGCGACCGACCGTAGTAAAAAGAATCAAATCGAATTACAAAGCAATTAAACAGGCCAAATTGATAGAAAAATTGTCATCGATTACAAAGACGCCTTGGTCGAAAAATTACAATTCAAACACCGCTCGCAGGCGGGCCAAGATTACAATTCAGATTAAAATTACAAGTTAAGGGTCGCAGGGGGCCTGATAGATGACCGCTTCTTGAAGAACCTTTCCCTTCGACATCTTCTTGGGGCGGACGATCTGTTGATCGGTCGCACGATGTGTGCTTTGCACAATCTCGCGATCGACTTCCAAATCAGGGTAGAGGATCTTGATCTGGCTGACAGCATTTTCAAACTGACCCTCCGCAGCTCCCTTCGCCCGGTCAAGAACGTCCTTGTAGCGACCCCTAAACTTGTTCTTTTCCACCTCCACTGCTTCCAGCTCAGTTTTCAGCCCAACGACCTGGCTCGACAGCTCTTTATTCTTGGAAAAGAGGCGTTCGACCTCTTTCTCAGCTGTTTCCTTGTCAGCGACCGCCTTGTCCAGAGCAGACTCGGCCAGTGTTTGAGCAGAGACAGCAGCCACAAGCTGGCGTTCTGCTTCGACAAGCTTCCTCTCATTGTCAGCGGCCGCTTCGATTGTCGGTTCGAGCTCCTTCATTTTCTTGAGCAGGTCGTCTCGCTCGCCCCTCATTTCTGCGAGCAATGATAAGGCAGAATTCAATTTAAAATTTTTATCGACTAGGTCGTCTTCAAGCAATGAATATCTATGGGCAAGACGCCTACCTTCCAGGCGATCTGATTCTTCATCTTGGTATTTCTTGAACAGAATACCAGCGGCCTTCATTGCATCGGCCATCACCTCGAAAGGTTCCTCCTTGAAACGGGCACAGTCTTCATCACCCAATCTAAGCAGGTCAAGTTTTGGCGACCGGCTGTTCCCGTGGCTCTTCCCACTCTTATGTTTCTTGCTCTGGCCCCCTTGATCGACCGACCTATTCCTCTTGGACCTTTCTTTATTTGGGGGTGGGCTGCCCAAGTCGATTGCTTGAGGTGGCGTGGCCGCCCGAAGATCCTGACGACCGGGCTGAGATCCAGTTCCGGCAGTATGGGGCGTACCCCCAGGCTGAGCCTCAGGAATTCCACGGGCGGGCGATGTATCTCCATCCTCGGCCGCCCATTGTTCCAAGAGGTCAAAGTCATTCATGTTCGTCATATCAACTGCAAAGGCAAAAGCAGATGGTTAGAAACAGTTAAACAAAACAAAGTGACAGAAAATAAACTAGGCGAGCTACCACCGACCAAGAGCGGCCTTGACTTTTTTCTTGGAACGAGCATCCACAATGTTCTTAACCTTGATGCGACCCTCAGGGACCAAGGACGCAATCTTTCTCAGCCTTTGGATCGTCCCCATGTCCAGGTCGTCAAGGTCTGTTTCTTTAAAAGCATACTGGCCCGGTTTCTTTGAGAAATGGTTGAAACTCCACACTGTGGGAAACACGGGCGTTCCTTCTTGATCATCTTCGGACATTTGGGCGATCCCTCGTTGGGCCTCGACCGAGTTGGGAACGACCCAAAAGAACTCTCTTTTCCATCCGGTCGTCAATGACTCCATATAAGGTTTGAAAAAGTTGTACGTTGACCGGTTTTTGAATGAGACCGCTTCCTTGCGGGTGCCCTTGGAGCCTTTCTCATAGATATAGCTCATTTCAAACAAAGAGAAAAACAGTCGTACAGAGACCGGCCGTCTCAGAACAACAAGGACATCTTCATATGCCTGCAAGAACGCCCAAGCGTTCGGGTTCAGCTGAGAAGGAGCGACCTGAAGGTAGCGTAAAACTTGGCATTGGAACCTGGTGAACGGCGGAATGATACCCATGCGTTCGAACACGATGCGGTACATCGTGAATTTCAGCACATCGGTCCAGGCCGCAACATCTTCCCCCTTGGCCATACCTTCTACCCTCCAACCTTCATTTAGCCCGGTCGCCAGATACTCTAGGTCTTGGCTCCCCCGTTGAATTTTGCTGCGTTGACCTCTCAGGTTCAGAGAAACCCAAGACATATCCTTTGCAGCTGCAACCTCAGGATCTTCTCCATGGTCGCCCTGTTGATCTCTGTCGGCCGTCTCGGTTACGTCGGTCGCAGCCTGGTCAACACCTTCGTCACAGGCAACCCGTGCGTTGCTTTCTGCATTGTCGTCGACCACAACCTCGGTGAACGGCACCCCACTTCTGTCTGGCCGAGTCCCGGATCTGCTGGATGAAGTCCAGCTCTGGGTCGAAGACCCAGAGGAAGATTCGTCACTAGAAGAAGACGACCGGGCGTGCGCAGGACTTTGCTCCACTGGTCGGGTCATATTTTGCGCAAGAGAAACGGCCGGGATTCCAAAGATACGGCGGGTTTGTTTGGTCCGCGCCAGAATGAACCTGTGGAGGGGAATAACGGTCAAGGCCTTGCTCGCGCGTGGGAAGGGGCGACGTGGTCGTCCCCAGACCTGACACCCCCTCCATCAGGTGGAACATAAAAACTCAAATAAAGGAAGAGCGGTCGTAGTTACCTTGAATTGGAGCGAGCTGATGTTGCGAACGAGCTGAATGCGAGCGAGCTGAATGCGAGCAGAGCTGAATGCGAGCGAGCTGAATGCGAGCGAGCTGATTGCGAGAGCGGAGAAATCAGAGAAACGTGTAAATGGTGTACCCCTTGAACCCCATATATAATGGGCCAACCATCACCATGGGCCGGAAGCGAAGAGGCGCGACTCTTCATGTACCATCATTGCTTAAACTCCTCGATTCTCTAAACGTCACCTCATTAAAGTAACTGTCGCCTCAGCATTCATGACGATTGATTGTCAGGCATCACCTCCGAGACGGCACCTGGCCCCGTGTGACCAGGCCGCGTGGCAGCGACCACGCAATCAACCAATTAGCGATCGACCAGACTACGTTCGACCAGTCGTGGTTCCAGAACGGTCGTTTGTGACCACGCTGGGGGGCAAGGAATCAAGCCTTAGCCCGCCCCCAGGCGACCTAGGCTTGGGGGGCAACTGTTCTGGAGTGGGCTCGAAGGCCAATTCGTCCAACAGGCCCATTGCGGCCCAATACCTAACTTGCTCCGCAAGACGCGGCCGGCCCCGCAAAAAGCGCAACGGCTAGAACGCCTAACATTATATATACCACACTAGCATGTGGCTTCAGGTATGTTTTACTCACCTTGTGACCACCTGCCCATTGAAACACCTCTGACTTGAGCGTTGGAGTGTCTTTGCAGGTACCACCCGCGTGCGGCCTACAACTCGGTCCTTCATCCCAACGACCGAGCAACATCATCAAACAGCAACAACCCATCGTATTGATCAGGTACGATCACTATTATAATGTTAGATATCTCACCCCTTCTGTTTGAATGTTACCCCTACGTTGGTAACGTGCAGGTGATTGCGAGTGAAGGCATGTCTACCTTCGCTAGTTGAGTCGGTGTCGTCGCTCTGATACGTAGCACTCGGGGGGATGAATGCTAGTTGTTATTAGTTGTCTTTATTATTTAATTCTTGTAGTTTTACAGTGATGTTATGATTAATTGTTGAACCTTTATTTTATTCTGCTGCATGGTGATGGAGTTACAGTCATGTATCGTACTATTTTAATGGTGGATTTTATTTATTGACGTGTGATGTTTATTGGTGTAAATGTGGCATCCCTTGTGGGTGTAGCGAAAAACGTTTTTGAAACTCTAATTTTTGTCAAAAATTTTCCGGGTTGAAAAGGGGTGTTACATTAGTGGTATCAGAGCAGTTTCGGTCTGTCCGGCCAAGTTGTCAAGCTATTGTGTCATTGACGATCAAGTATTGTCAATTAGTTCTAGCTGTTGTTTATGATTGTAGTGATTAGTTGAAATGGCTGGAAGGAACGATGCTGCTATTGCTGCTGCGTTGGCTGCTATGGCTCAGGCCGTGGAGGGTCAGCAGAATGCTGGTGAGAATGTTGGGTCTCGTAGTTTGGCTACCTTTCAGAGAGAGAATCTGCCTACCTTCATGGGCAGGTATGATCCTGATGGGGCTTTAGCTTGGTTGATAGAGATGGAGAGGATCTTTCGTGTGATGGACTGCACTCCAGCACAGAAGGTCCGTTATGGTACGCATATGCTGGCAGAGGAGGCCGATTACTGGTGGTTAGAGGTTAGGCAGAGATTGGAGACTGCAAATGAAGAGATCACTTGGGCTGTGTTCCGCAGGGAGTTTACGAGAAAATATTACCCGGAGGATGTTCGAGGTAAGAAAGAGATTGAGTTCCTGGAGCTGAAGCAAGGGAATATGTCCGTGACTGAGTATGCTGCTAAGTTCATGGAATTAGCAAAGTTTTACCCGCATTACAGTGAGGCTACTGTTGAGTTTTCCAAGTGGATTAAGTTTGAGAATGGGCCGCGTCCTGAGATCAAGAAGGCTATTGGTTACCAGAAGATTCGTGTTTTCTCCGACTTGATTGATAGCTGCAGAATTTTTGAGGAAGACAACAATTCTCACTACAAGATTATGAATGAGAAGAGGAGCAAATTTCAGAGTCATGGTAAACCATATGATGTTCCTGCTGGTAAGGGTAAACAGAGAGCTGCTGTTGGCAAGAAGACTAGTGGGGGAGATGCTCGTGCTAGCATTGTATGTTACAAATGTGGCAAAGCTGGTCACAAGAGTAATGTGTGCAAAGCTAAAGTGAAGAAGTGTTACCGTTGTGGTAAGGAGGGTCATGTGGTGGCTGAGTGTGAGCGTAAGGAGGTGGTTTTCTACAACTGTGGTGAAGGAGGGCACATTAGTACGCAGTGTCCGAAGCCGAAGAAAGAAAGGTCCAGTGGAAAAGTGTTCGCTTTAGCAGGTGAAGAGCCTACTGAGGATGATGGACTTATTAGAGGTACGTGCTTTATTAATGGTACTCCTCTGAATTCTATTGTTGATACTGGTGCTACGCATTGCTTTATTGCCGCTGATTGTTGTAAGAGATTGAATCTTGCATTGTCTGCCATGAAAGGAGAGATGGTTGTCGACACTCCAGCTAAGGGGTCGGTAACTACCTCTCTAGTGTGTTCTTAGTGTCCCTTGTCGATCTTCGACAGAGACTTTGTTGTGGATTTTGTTTGTTTGCCGTTGAGCGGATTGGATGTAATCTTGGGTATGAACTGGTTAGAGCATAACCATGTAAATATTAATTGTCGTAGCAAGTCGGTGAGTTTTGCAGGAGAGGAGTCTGGTCTGTTATCCGCGAGTTGGTTGCGGAAGTTGATGAAGGAAGGAGTTCAGTTATTGTCGCTGATGGCATCGTTGTCTGTTGAGAATCAAGCTATCATTGAAGAGTTGAGGGTGGTGCGCGAGTTTCCTGATGTTTTCCCTGATGAGATTCCAAGTGTACCGCCAGATAGGGAAGTTGAATTCTCTATTGATCTTGTACCTGGTACCAGACCTGTTTCTATGGCACCGTACAGGATGTCTGCATCCGAATTGTCCGAGTTGAAGAAGCAACTTGAGGATCTGCTCGAGAAGGAGTTTGTGAGGCCGAGTGTATCGCCGTGGGGAGCTCCTGCGTTGTTAGTGAAGAAAAATGATGGTAGTATGAGACTCTGTGTGAATTATCGGCTGTTGAATAAGGTGACAATTAAGAACAAGTATCCACTTCCGAGGATATACGATTTGAGATCGGGTTATCATTAGATCAAGGTGAAGGACGGAGATATTCAGAAGACGGCTTTCAGAACCCGTTATGGTCATTATGAGTATTCGGTGATGCCGTTCGGTGTTACCAACGCACCTGGAGTATATATGGAATATATGAATCATATTTTCCATACTTACTTAGATCGGTTTGTAGTGGTATTCATTGACGACATTCTGATTTACTTTAAATCGGAAGAAGAGCATGCAGAGCATCTGAGGTTAGTATTGGAGGTACTGAAGGAAAAGAAGCTGTATGCGAAGTTGTCAATGTGTGAGTTCTGGTTGAAGGAAGTGAGTTTTCTCGTTCATGTCATTTCTGGTAGTGGTATTGCGGTGGATCCGTCGAAAGTAGAAGCAGTGCTGAATTGGGAAGCTCCGAAGTCGGCTACTGAAATTAGAAGCTTTTTGGGATTGGCCGGCTATTATAGAAGATTCATTGAAGGTTTTTCTAAGTTAGCATTTCCGTTAACTCAGTTAACCTGCAAATGAAAGGCTTTTGTTTGGGACGCCCGTTGTGAAGAAAGTTTCGTGGAATTGAAGAAGAGATTGACAACGTCTCCTGTCTTGACGTTGCCCAATCCGGAAGGGTCGTTTGTGGTGTATTGTGATGCTTCAAAAATGGGATAGCATCTCGATGGAATTTGTGACGGGATTGCCTAATACTGCGAAAGGGTATGATGCAATTTGGGTGATTGTTGACAGGTTAACAAAATCGTCTCATTTTGTTCCTATCAGCATCACGTATCCGGTGTCGAAGTTGGCGGAGATTTATATCCGGGAGATTGTGAAGCTTCATGGAGTTCCTATGAGTATTGTTTCGGATAGAGATCTGAGGTTCACTTCAGATTTCTGGAAGAGTTTGCAAGAGAAGTTGGGGTCTAAGTTGAGGTTGAGTTCGGCATATCATCCTCAGACAGATGATCAGTCAGAGAGGACAATTCAGTCATTCGAAGTTTTCTTGAGGGCTTGTGTTTTGGAACAAGGAGGTTCGTGGGATTCCTACCTTCCACTGATAGAGTTCACGTATAACAACAGTTACCATTCTAGTATTGGAATGGCACCTTTTGAAGCATTATATGGTCGGAAGTGCAGAACCCCGCTGTGTTGGTATGAATCTGGAGAGAGTGTGGTGCTTGGACCGGAGATTGTTTGAGAGACAACTGAAAAGTGAAGTTGATTCGTGAGAAGATGAAGGCTTCACAGAGTCGACAGAAGAGTTATCACGACAAGCGGAGGAAAGATTTAGAGTTTCAAGCGGGTGAGCATGTATTTTTGAGAGTCACTCCAGTGACCGGTGTTGGACGTGCTTTGAAGTCGAAGAAGCTCACTCCTCGTTTCATTGGTCCTTATCAGATTTCAGAGAGAGTCGGGAATGTTGCATATAGAGTGGCTTTACCGCCTAACCTTTCGAATTTGCATGACGTGTTTCATGTGTCGCAACTTCGGAAGTACATTTCAGATCCATCTCATGTGATCCGCATGGGTGATGTAGAGGTACGGGATAATCTCACGGTGGAGACGATGCCTGTACGAATCGAAGATCATGAGGTGAAAATTCTAATAGGCAAGGAGATTGCGTTGGTGAAAGTAGTCTGGCTAGGAGCTGCCGGAGAGAGCATGACGTGGGAGCTGGAGAGCAAGATGCGGGAATCCTATCCCGAGCTGTTTGAATCAGGTAAATTTCGAGGACGAAATATTCTAAGTGGGGGAGAGTTGTAACGCGCAAATAATTTAATTATTTATTTAATTAAATTATTTAGGTATTTTATTAGTATAGCCATATTAAAATAATTATAAGGTGTTTTATTTAAATTAGGGAGTGGTGTCTAGTGATTAAGTTGAATAGTAGAAGGGGGCCCGTGATCCAAGAGCCCAAGGGCCTAGGCGCATGAAGGAGAGCATTAGCTAGGGTTTTAGGAATCATTTTGCGCATTCTTGGATAAAAGAAAGAAAAAGAGATTTGCGAAGAGGAGAGCAGAGGAAACGGCGCGAAACCAAGGAGAAAGAAGGGAGGAGCTTTGTTGCTATGTTCTTTGGAGTCTTCGGGCAAGAGGATCACGTATTCGGGAAACCTAAGGTAAGAGTGGGTTCTATCCTTATAATAGGGTGTATGATGGGTGTTATGTGGGGGATAGGCTCTATGTTGTCTTTTGATTTTGCTTGATGTGTATTTGGGATGTTTGAATGTATTCATGATGATTACAATTTGGTGTTTGGTGATTGATCATGGTGAAAATTTGGTGTTTGGTGCAATTTGGTGTTGTTGTCTTAGTTGCTGGAAACGGCGCCCTGTCCCTGGGCGCCCTGTCACTGTTTTTGGTTGTTGCTGGAAGTGGCGCCCTAGGCGCCCAATACTGTTTTGATGTTGCTGGAAATGGCGCCCTAGGCGCCCAGTCTTGTTTCGCTGTTGCTGAGAAAGGCGCCCTAGGCGCCCAGTGTTGTTCCTGCCTTGTAGGTGTAGCCCCTGTGTGTTCCTTGCTAAATCAGGCGCCCTGTTGCTGGGCGCCAAGTCTGTTGTCACTGAGACAGAAGCTGTCGAAGTTGCTGAGACAGAAGTTGTCGAAGTGCTGAGACAGAAGCTGTCGAAGTGCTGAGACAGAAGCTGTCGAAGTGCTGAGACAGAAGCTGTCGAAGTGCTGAGACAGAAGCTGTCTAATTTACTGAGACAACTGCAGTAGAATTTACTGAGATAGCTGCAGTGGGCGCCTCAATGGGCTGCCCCATGGTGTTTGGCGCAGTGGGCGCTTGTTTCTGTGTTATTGGCCTGCTGGGCGCCCTGCTCCTGGGCGCCATGTCAGTTTTTGTTGTCGTTGTGCTAGGCGCCCTGTTGCTGGGCGCCAAGTCTGCTGATGCCACTGTTGCACTAGGCGTCCTGTTGCTGGGCGCTAGTTCCTGTTGTGATGTTGTTGCACTAGGCGCCCGGTTGTTGGGCGTCAGTTCCTGCTGTGTTGCTATTGTGCTAGGCGACCTGTTGCTGGGCGCCAATTTCTGTTGTTGCTGTTGCCTGCTAGGCGCCGTGTTGCTGGGCGCTAGTTTCTGCTGTTTGCTGTTGCCTGTTGGCGCCCTGTTGCTGGGCGCCGATTCCTGCATGTCCTATTTGGTTGTTGGCATTGGTGTTGTAAAGTCGTTGTCGTTTCAGGTGATGTAAATTGTTCTCGGTGTTGTAAAATTGTTGTTGCCATTAACGTTGTAAATCTATTGGTGTCTTTGGTGTCGGTAGTTGTTGATGTTACGGTCGAGTTGTTAGACTGTCCCATAGGTGTTGGTGTTATTGGTGATGATATAACAGGTGATGTGCCTATTTTATGGGCTAAGGTGATAGGTGATGGGTCTATGACCATTTGTTGATATTGGTGTTGTTGTGTCAATTAAATGACTATTGGTGTAATTGTCTCTGGTGCATTGTTCATGGTGTCGCATATATTGCATATGCATTATTTTGGTGATGAAGGCTTCGGCCTTGGAGCTATAGGTGATGATGGTGATGCTCATATAGGTGATGATGCCCTTACTGGCTATTTTATTGGTGATGATTGGTACCACATGCATATCCTCGTTGGTGTGGATTGCATCACATATACTTACTCATGATGTTGGTGATGATTCTTGGTGATTTGTAATTGGATGTTGTTGTGAAGTGGTAGATATAGTTGTCGTAACTCTAGCATATTGCCTATCATATATGCTATTATAATGTTAGATATCTCACCCCTTCTGTTTGAATGTTACCCCTACGTTGGTAACGTGCAGGTGATTGCGAGTGAAGGCATGTCTACCTTTGCTAGTTGAGTCGGTGTCGTCGCTCTGATACGTAGCACTCGGGGGGGATGAACGCTAGTTGTTATTAGTTGTCTTTATTATTTAATTCTTGTAGTTTTACGGTGATGTTATGATTAATTGTTGAACCTTTATTTTATTCCGCTGCATGGTGATGGAGTTACGGTCTTGTATCGTACTATTTTAATGGTGGATTTTATTTATTGATGTGTGATGTTTATTGGTGTAAATGTGGCATCCCTTGTGGGTGTAGCGAAAAACGTTTTTGAAACTCTGATTTTTGTCAAAAATTTTCCGGGTAGAAAAGGGGTGTTACACAATAGGCTTACAAACTACTACAAAAGGCATAATCATGAGAAGCTATTTTTGCCTAAAACAAAAGCTGTATCCGTTCCAAAAATGCATGATAAAAAGAACAAAAATAAAAAGAAAAAGAAAGATGCAAAAAGGGGGTCAGTAATGAGGGCAATATAGCAGAAATTTCTTCAAACTAGTTCTCAAAGCTGGAGCATCAGATGCCACAGCAATCATTGCCCCAGCATCCAAAAGGCCACCAAAATTAGCATTGACCTTGAATTTGAAATACTTAATCCAAGATCATTTGTTGTGCTTTGAAGCCCCCCATTACTTTGAGGAAATTGTTAGCCTATTCTATCTTTTGAAAAATCTCTTAGCTTGATCAAACACAAACTTTTTCTATCCAATGCTAAGTGAACATTTTGAAACTAGTTAGGAACCAATCTAAGTTCAGTGGAACACATTCACATATATGGGTAGCAATAAACTTGAATGTTGAAAAGGACATATGGCTATGAAGTTCTATGAAAATCCAACATGAAGTTCTAGAAGTGCAATTGTTGAAAACATATTTTTGAAAAGTCTAGCTGATCTGTTCTTTTGAAAAATCAAAACCTTTTTGTTTTTGAATTTTGTCTTGTTCAAGTGTCATTACTTGAGGACAAGCAATGGTTTAAGTTTGGGGGTGTGATAACTCTATTTTATATAGAGTTATTTACGCTTTCAAATCTAAATAAATTGTGAGAATCTCAGTAATAATGTTTTGTTTAATAAAGAAATACCAAAGATTTACAACTTTTTAAGTTAAGAAAGGTTTAGGCACACTTCGTGACTATTTTATATGATTGGTGGTATTTTATGTGTTTGTTCAAATTGCCGCAGCAATAATTGCCCCAGCAATGAATGCACCAGCAATAGTAGCAGAGGCATTTCCCCAGCATCATTGCCAGCATTAATTGCCCCAACAATCTTTACAACACAGAATGCCCCAGCATCCTGGTGATGACGTCATAAAGCCAAAAGCGAAGTGCAAGTTGCCCAAGTGGGAGATTGCGGCGCCACCCTGGAGGCATCATAGACTACAAGTGGGAACTTTTTAGGGACACTTGTCCTTACACCATTGGACCCCTTTTCTTTATTTGGTGGATGATCAAATCAAGCTTTTTAAGACAAGTAGAAAAAGAAACCCTAACTTCATCTCAAAGTCATCTTGGTGCCCAAGACAACTTTTCTTTTTGAAGCCTATAAATGCATCCCCTCCTCATCATTTGAAATCATCTCAAGTTTAGGAATTAGTCTTAGATATACTACTTTGGTTCGAAGGAGAGGAAGAAATTGACAACTTCTCTCTCTACTTCTACACCATTTCTTATTGCTGTTTTATTGCTATGAGGTGATTGCTCCAGCATTGCTAGGCAGAATATGCAGAGGAACTTCACTTGTGTAATTTCTATCTTATTTTCTTTCCTTTGTATTTTCAATCATATGAATATGAATCTTTCTGTTTATATGCGCTTAGTTATGTCAAGCATGAGCTAAACATCTTTAGTTGGGATGCCTTATCTTTGTAATGAACCTTTGAATAGTTATTATGTTATATTGATGCTTGCAATTTAGTTCTTGTGCTATAATTCTTTCAAACTTATTTTGAGGTTGATCACTTAGAATAAGTAAGGTCATAAATACAGACATGGTTTATGATTTGAACTCAAGAACTAATATGGATAAGTCTTTTAATAAAAGGAAACTTTGTTAATTCCATGCTAAAACCTAGACATAGGATAGCATAGTCCATAGGGTGATACTGTAGGAGCTTAATATACAAGGGTGAACTTATTTAGAGCTTAGACATAAGACTTGTAATGAAACCCTGACGTTAGTTGCTGAAAGGCACATATCCATTGCTACAACATCCATTGCAGGAGCATCATGTATAACATAATACTATCGAAGTAAGTTACTTAGGAAAGAGCATTCCAACTATCTCTCTCAATTGATTTACAACCCATCTTTATTTTGCTTATCTTAAATTTTGTTTTCACACACACACTACTCATCTTTTATTTTATTTTTTATTTCTGTTTCTCACTAGTATTGCTACAATTTTAAACTCTCAAAAATTAATCAAATCCCTGTGGGTACGATCTCTATTTTCTACTATATTACTTGTTAAAGACTGTGTACACTTGCACACTTTTTCTCACAACATATCCCCATGTCGATTTGTTGCCGAATGAATGATGTGGTCATAACCACGGGCTCCTCATAATGTTGAGGGGGTTGTTGATTCGAATCAGCAGTAACCGCTAGGGTGGTCCCCGAAGCACTTACCAGCTCCGTGATCTTACTCTTGGAGGCAGTTGCCTTTTTTGACGCCGAAGGTGGCTCCATACTTAGGTCTCTGCCAGAGCGCAAGTGCATACGCCAACAATAATCCAGTCCAGGCGAATCAAACACGATAGTTTGTTCACCCGTGTCTGTCCCAACTGGCGTGCCAATTTTTGTTGTCGTCAAAATCTTATGTCTTAGCTGTGGGATCGGCCAGAGGTTTAGACAGTCTTTGATTCCTCTGTTCTTCAAGCAATTGCTTTGAGGAAGGAACTCTATTCATCAACTGTGGGTTTCCTAACTCCTCCAAAGAGTGTTAGGTTGGGTAGAGGGGACGCGAGGATTGGATTATCTACTGGCCTATTGCATGAAAGTAAAATAAATGCAATAAAGTAAGATAAATTGCAAGAAAAAATAGATTTGTGTGTTGATTGATGTGTGTTTTTTTTACAAGTATTCTTCTCTATATATATATACATAGGCCCTCGTCGCCCACTATGCGAGCCTACATTTGCCTACTGTTGGATCAATTAAAGATCAACGTCTAATCTAGCTCCTAAGCCCTAAGAAATCAGAGCCATAACCCATAATCTCACTAGCACGGTTAGTGGGATGAAAAACCTCTCTCCACTTCTCAAGGCTTCTTCTCTTTGCTTGACCTTCAACCGCTCCCACGTTTTGTCCACGTACCTCTTTTCCTTGCCTTCCAAGCAAGTCTTTCTTACCTCAGCCATATAGTTCCTCGCCTGATCCTCATCCTCAGTCTGCAGCCATCGTACTTAGGCAACCAAGCCATTGTGGCTGTGGCACTCTATAGGTTAAGACTTTCTTTGCCTCAGCCTCATCCATTGTTCCTCGAGCTCAACTCCCTCCTCGGGGCGTTCACATTGTTTTTTGCCTCAAGTCTCTCCTTTGAGGCTGTCCCTTCAGCAAATACCTTTTGGAAATTGTCAGGTGGTTTTCCTCGGTGCCCTGGTCTCCTCTTAACCCTGACATTTGGCCCTCGGCCCACAACTTAATTTATTTTGGGTGTTAACATTTACGTACACCGAAACTTGAAGCATTTCCAAGTTTCTTCTCTCTTCTCTCTAAACACTTTTCTTTTCTCTCTTGAAACTTGAAGCATTTCCAAGTTTCTTTTCTAAAGAGTTGTTTACATAACCATATTGGGTGGTTTATATAACCATATTGGGGGTGTATTTCTAGAACGAATTTTCACAGTGCAGTGATCTTTCATATCAGTTCTGACTGGGCTGTTTTATCCTGGGGATGTGATCAGTGCAGTGACAATGGTATGGGTGGTGAAGTGATCAGAGCTCTATGTGAGGGAATTCTTGACTGAAGAGTGACAAGGTTGCCAAGAAAACGTGTAAAGCCACAAAGAGAAAGCTAGCCAAAGGGAACAATAATGAAGGTAGGAAATTTCACAGAAACATCACAATGACGGTGACTAAGGTTTACAGGAATGAAGACGGCTAAGGTTTATGCGAAAGCAAGTCTCTTAAGATCGAGAGCTCGTGATACCATGTGGAAAAATATTTCTTAATAATATTAGAATTGTATATCTAAGTACAAGCACTAAAATATTTAAATAGACATGTTCTAAGCTTAAACCTAACAGGCCTAATAACTGAGTAGTATATATATATATATATATATATATATATATATATATATATATATATATATATATATATATATATATATATATATAGATAGATAGATATAGCTAGACACACACACAATAAAGAAACTATTTACAACAATTTATTTATTTCATTTGAACTCCCTTTTTTTTGAATGAATCTTATTGCTTATGTTTCAATCTCTATTTTTAGTTCTTTCTAGGAATTGATCACTCTTACAAGATGATTTATGATTTGTAATTTGAATGGAAATTGAAATCACAAACACTTGAGTTTTAAAATCTAGTGTCTCTAATCTAGGAATAGTCATTGATAGTTAATTAGAATCAATCAATCAACCATGAAATTCTTTTGTAATGCTTATTCTCTAAAGTCACCTTAGGAATTAGGGATTTTATTTGGGATAAATGATTTCTTGCCTAAGGTATCAGGATTTGAATAATTAAAGAGAATTCGATTTAATTTAGCAGTAACTTTGTACTTTCTCTTGCCCATATTCCCGTGCTTTCTTTTATTTTAGGAATTATGTGATGAAAATTAATTAAGTTGAAACATTTTAGAATAGTGATGCATAACTCCAAGTTCTGGGGCCCATTTTCAAAAATGTTTGCTATCGTCACCTAAGCCACATCGCAACCCTCAAGACCTCTTATAATTTGTGTGTTACTTTGCATTTACTTCTTTATAACTTGTTCAAGCCTGTGGTAGAATGATGCATGTACTGTGATTTCAATGTATTGTCCTATAAACACCTGAGAGAAGAAAATTGTGGTGAAAGAGTGAGGGGAGAGTAGATTTGATGAATGTTTGTCATTTTGTTCTGAATTGTCCAGCTTGGTTTGTTTATTCAACTTCCTCCACGTCCATTGAAGATTCAAGCTTGGAACAAGTCTTTGAAGCTTCAGTTGGTCATATATCTATGTCATTTTGTTCAAGTTTCTGCATTATTAATTTATTCTCTTTCTATGTCTAGGTAACCCTAGGGTTGGGGATTAGTGAATATTACTGAATCATTTATTTCTTTTTATTTTAACCCCCTTTTTAATGAGTCTTATTGTATTTTGTTTTTATCTCTATTTTTAGTTCATTGTAGGAATTGATCTATCTTAGGATGATTTATGATTTGAATGGAAATTGAAATTACAATTGCTTGAGTTTATAGGACAATACATTTAAATCACGGTACATGCATCAATGTTGAATTTTTGTTCATAATGTTTATTCTCTAATTAATGTCACCTAAGGAATTAGAGATTTAATTAAGGATAAAGGTTTTTTGTGCCTAATGAATTATGATTAGAATAACAAAGATAATTCGATCATAACCCTTAGCCCTATGTTTGGATGAAGCAATTTTTTGGGGGAATTGAAATACTTTAGTTCAAATTTTGAAATAAAATATTTCAATTCCCCCCAAAAATTACACTACCCCCAAAAAATACTTCCTCACAAACCCTAGAGAAATTTGTAATAAACTCAATTCATTATGCATAAAAATGAAATCAATTGAAGCTCGTCCTTAATGCCTTTTAATTCTTACAACTTCACTACTTGTATTCTTGTTAGTTTCTATAAATCAAACCAATTTAGTCCTTGTTTAATATTGTAATTAAATCATTAAATTGATAATTAACTGCAATCATTGAGTTTGTGACTCAATTTTATTGTTTTATTACTTACCACGATCAGATACATTTGTCGTGATCCCATCACATGGCCAATAGCAAATGAGTTTTTTTTGGGTCATCTGTGGACACTTAGAAAGGCATGACAAGCTCTAGTAGAGCTAGAAATTTGCCTAACTTCGGTGTATGAACCTAACGCCATATTGATCAAGAAGTTTACCCCTATTTCAAACTATTTTGGGAGGAACTCGAATTTAGAAAATAAATTATACTTAACGATATTATTTATTGCAAAAGGGGTTTACTACGAATTTTGTTGTCAAACTTTAGCTTTAGTCGAGGATCAACTAAGAACGGTTTATCTTTGATTCCCTTTCTTCAAGCTATTACGGTGAGGAAGGAACTATATGTTGCTGAGCTATGAGTTTCCTAACTATTCCAAAGAGCGTTAGGATTAGGCTTTTGGAGGGTTTCATTACTATAAGACTAAACTAAAGATTTTCATAGTGCAAAGGGACGTAAAACTGCTTGAAAAATAGAATAAGTTTGATTGATTTTGTGTCGTCTATTACATTTACAAGCATAGTATGTACACTTACAACGAAAGAATGGTCTCTTTTTCCCATGATCACTAGCCTACAACTAACCATAATAAGAAAAATAGATAATCGGCTAAGATTAACGTCCACTCACCCCATTATGCGCTTAAACTCATAAGAAACTGGCGCATTACGTAGAAATTTTTCTACTACTGCTAGATTTTAGGAGCCTTTGACCGTTATATTGTCTTAATCTTAAATGAAATTCATCATGTGCTTGATCCATACACCCTTCTGAATTATCCATGAACCTTAGTTGCTTCCTCGACTTATGACCTATTGGCTAAACCTTCTAACTCAGCTGACCTCCCATCGGCTAGGTTTACAGCTCGATTGAGCTCTTACTCGACTGTTCACTTAGCCATTTTTTAGTATTAACAAATTTAAGTAAAAGTAATATAACTAACAATAATTGTTATTTTAAAAGTAGTTAACTAGTTTTACAATTCACTTAGATGTTTACTTTCTGACTTTCTGTCATATTGGTTCATATAAGTTCTATGAAAATTTTTTGTACGAGATGATATCTTTTTAATAAAATACTATGAATATAAAGCTATATCCTCCTACAATTAAAAATAATTTGATAGTCATGTTTGTTTAAGTATTCTAGATGTCTTTTTCAACTTTCTTTCAATTCTTCACTTTCTTTCGACTGATTAAGGGTGATTTTGGGTTTTTTTTTCCGCTTGAAATCACTTCTTTGAGTAGCAATTTTTCTCTTTTTTTAAACAAGTGGAATCTACATAGTTTTTTTTTTGTATTTCCTTGATTTTGTAGTTTGAGTAGGACGTCGTTTCGATATAAATAAAGGAACTCACCAAATCTTTAATTAAGTAAAAATTTATTTATTGAAACTGCTCTTTAGTATATTAACTCAAATGAGTGTGGGTATACACGTTGTCAGCTGACGTAAATTAGTCATTGGCAAAGCCAGTAGAAACTGCAGACCAATAACATGGTAACCAAAGGAAAGAAATTCAAATGAGTGTACATTGTATCATAGTTTTTAGAATAAATAAATTTCAGGGAGAGGTACAAAATTGAACGAGTCCTCTCCATTTCATCCATTCAAACACACTCATAAATTTTTTACACTAATGATCTTTCAAGAGAACCTCTAGTAAAGTGAATTAGTAATTATAAATTGAGTGCGAAACAAACTGTTTGTTTGTGTAAAAGACAACAACAGTGTCACATGCCAAAGCAACAACAGGCATGCATGCATGCATGCACACGTATCGCATACTCCTCGTCCCACGCTGCTTCTTTGTTTACTGTTAACTTCAGAACTCAGAACTCAGAAATCTGAATCCACAAGCAAACAAACACCACCAAATCCCTCCCCCGGTAGAGACACGCACAGAAAGGGACACTGACAACTGACTAGCTTCACTCTTCACTGCTGCGCTTACGCTTTGAGTTGGAAAATAGTAATATACAATGGCACATGTACCGGTTTTTAAGACAAAAATTATTATTTTTTGTCTGAAAGTTTTGTCGTTTATTGATGTTTCGTTTGTTAAAAAATAGTTGATTGTGAATGAAGAATCCTGATTTCTACACACTCTTCAAATCTTTGACCAAGAAAAAGAATATACTCTAAAGATAAGAAGATAAGATAAGATAAATTTGGGAGGTGATCATCTTACTTTCAAGTAATTTTTCCCTCCACCGTGGTTTTACTCCAATTGAGCGATTAGTTTTTGTAATTGTGCGCAGAGAATATTCGTTTTATACTAAAATCTAAGAGCACTTGAATGAGATGATATGGGTCTTTTTCAGCTTAACCAAGGTTTTGAGGGAGAGCTTTGCCGCTTTATATTGGTCATACCCAGCTCGAGAAATTAATCTCTACAGTTGCGCGCATAAAAAAAACTTTGATGACTTTGTTTCACTCTCTTCTTGATAATATTATTTTAATCAACATTCTCTCCTAAATACATTAAAGTTACCAAATATTAAGTTTAGACAATCCTTTCCAGATAAATTTATCATATCTTATCTTGCACCGGTCCAACATTTGTTTAATCGGATTGTTATAGGTTAATTATGTCACTTATACTATCATGTTTTTCTAGTTAAAAATATTTTCCTGCTGAATTAGAAACCAACATGATAGATAATAAAACTTAATATATATTAAAAAGATGAAATTAAATTAAATATATATATATATATATATATATATATATATATATACTTAAATATGTTTTTTGTCCTTATAAAATATAGGTTCTTAGATTTTTTGTATCTCAAAAAAATTTTATCTACTTTTGGTCCTTATTAAATCTGTTTTTTTTTGGATTTTAGTCCTTCATGACTTTTAGTAGCGCTTCAAGACTTTTAATAGCACAAATAAAAGTCATAAAGCATTATTAAAAGTCATGAGGGACCACAAACAAATTTAGCCCTTAAATATATTAAAACTTAATTTAAAAAATCTTTAACTTTACTTTCTTGGGGTAGTCTCCCCACCCACCTTAGCGCCCAAAACTCCTGCCCCTTCCCTATTTTTTCTCTTCCCTCCCTTCTTTTATTCCTTCATATTTTTATGTTTAGGGGTACTTTATCCCGGAAAAATTTATTTGTTTAAATATGCGAAGTTTGTTTCTCCATAACTGGATCAGTGAAGATGAAAATTAATTTCCTACAATTTACATAAAGTGTGATGCTAGGCAGTATGTTTTGGTGTACTTTAGGGTCTGGAAAAAATTTTAACTATTCAAATACGCAAAGTTTGTTCCTCGATAACCAAAATCATTTAAAATAATTAATTTTGTAACAAAAATATGTAAAGTGTGACGCTAAACAGTGTGTTTTGGGGTACCTTAGGATTCAGGAAAAAAAAATTAGATGTATAAAAATATGGAGATCGTTCCTCAATAATATGTTTGGTCAAAACAAAAATTAACTTCGTGGCAAAATACGTAAAGTGTGACACTAGACAGTGTGTTTTTGGTTACTTTAGCATTCGGATAAAGTTTTAATTGTCCAGATACGCAAAGTTTGTTCCTCAATAACTGATTTGGTGGAAAAAAATTCGTGACAGAATACATAAATTGCGATGCTAAGCAGTGTGTTTTGGAGTACTTTAACGTTCGAAAAATGTTTTAACTGTTCAAATAAATACTCAAAGTTCTTTTGACTCTTCTTATTATTATCAATGGATGTTCGATTTCAATGCCTTATTTATCTTCACTCATACAATGCTACAATATTCATGTATTAAATGAAGTTTTTTTATCGCGCATCAGACGGGTCAAAGCGCTAGTAATGTATAATTTTATGACAATAGTAATCTTATCATTTTGCATAATCTAAAAATTGAAAATCTATTGAAATCAAAATATTAAAAAATTCTAAAAAAAAGTGACCGAAAAAATTTAAAGTAACATCTTAACAACCCTAGCTGCGTCTGTCCAAATTTTCTTTCTACTCTTCTCCTTCGCTGCCTATTTATCGAAGACGGGTGATAATTTTGAGTCATTTTTTTGGTATGGAATCACCCCATATGAATTGATTTTCTACACTATTTTATCTAAATAAATGGTCACCATATATATATATATATATATATATATATATATATATATATATATATAGATGTAATTGTTGTTTTGTGTTTTTCCTTGATTATGCCGTCTAAGTGTGGCGTTGTGTTGTTTGTCATCTTGGTGTGACATGTTTGCTTTCTCGTCTTATTGCGATGTTTGTTTGGTTTAGATTGACAGATCAAGTTCAATCCATTACTAATTCAATCAATGATTTAGGTGTCAATGTTATAGATCTGGAGCATGAGTATTCTGGTCACTTTGATTTTGTCATATAATTGTAGGCATTTTTCCGTTTTATGCTTGTTGTGAAAATTGTTGTGCAAGTGCACACAATCAAATTAAAACAAGTAATAAAGAGAAGTAATTGAAGTTCGTTCCCATGAGAATTGATTAGATTAACTTCCAAGTATTTTGCCTAGATTAATGAGCAAAAATAGGAAAAAAAAAAGGTAAGGTAAATTCATCATTGTTTAAAACAGTAATTATTAAGAGAAATATGCAGTAGAGAGTAAAAAGTGATTGGTGAAACTGGTTGGAAATTATCAAAGATTCAGTTCAATAATTTTTTCCCCTAATGCTACAATGCTAAAAGTGATGTTTGTCACAACATCAGTGTGCAGAATTGAAAAATGGGCTTTCTAGCCATTATGTAGCAGAATGTTGTTAAGATGTTCCAATTCTTTAAGCTCTCGTTAGGTTCATTCTAAAGTTTTTTTTTGTCTACAATTCTACCGTTTGTTTCACATGATTCAGACCACACAGTAGTTTTGGTGTAGCATAAAAGAGTCATTACAAGGCTTACGAAGTGATGAATTAGCAAGGGAAATAAAGGAGTAGAGGAACAAAATGGGAGGCATGTGTAGACCCCTACTATCATAGATCTCCTTCTTCCAGCTCAGTCCAGCCAGGGACAGCCCTGAGCCTAGGTCGGGGGTGCAACCGCCTAGAGCCCACGTTTGTAGGGGGCCCAAAAAAAGTTATACTAAACGTAAATTATACTAGTGTTATAACAAAATAAAAATTAAGTAAAAAAGACCCAAAAAAATCTACACAGACTATTTCTTTTCCCTAAAATAAACTCACACGGAGAAAACTCTCAGAACCGTCAAACTCCTTTAAACGTGCAAACATCTCTGCAAATCACTGTTGCCGCATCATTGTCCTTCTCATCCAAACCCAATTATACAAAACTGAAGTAGATTAAAACCTACTTGAGATCATCAATGTCGCAAGCAAGATTGAACGGTTTGGCAACTTTGTCAATTGAGAAAGATATGTTGGAGAACATTGATGTTGATGATATTATAAATGATTTTGCATCTCAAAATGCTCGAAGAAACCGCTTCTTATAACTTACCAAGAAAAGAGAAATTTTTTGATATTTTGCAAAACTATTATTATGTATTAAGGCGTATTATGCTAAATGAAAAGTTATTTTTTTTGTCTTTTATTGAGATATTTCAAATTAAAAAATAGTTATGTAAGGGGGCACCTTTCTCACAATTAGGGCCCATAAAATGTCAGGAACGAGACTGAGTCCAGCACTGCAACAACAGCATAAACAACATTGTGTAGCAGAGTAGGCTCCAAAATGGAGTTTCAGCACCAAAAATGGAAGATGTGAGAGATGGTGTGTGGCAACTGATGGGATAGAAAATGCATGTTAGACCTAGGGTTCCGTGTTTGTAAGGAAAGAATTACTATTTTGGGCAAAAATGTTTTTCTCTCTCATTTGGGCTCTTACATTAAAAATGCTATTACCCATGGAAAAAGATTTTTGTTAGTTGATTAACCTTAAAAGAGCCTGGCACACAATCTGGGGTCCACTTCCTACAGAGAGAAAATTACTTGTCTTTTGTGCTTCTTGATTTCAAAATTCTACAGTTATATTTCATTAATTCGTAGCTAATGCTCCTAATCTATATATATATATATATATATATATATATATATATATATATATATATAAAGGAGACCCCAAAGGAAGCTCCACAATTTTTCTCAATATTTTTATGTATTAAAATATTTATTCATAATTTAGACATAAAAAAACTTTAATTTCAATTAAAGAACATAATTGCCACTAACTTATTCAATGATAGTGGAATATTAATTAGATATTTATATCTATATGAAAATGATATTTTAATTTTAACTAATTAAATATGTTTAAGAACAAAATAATATAATATAATATAATATAATATTTTGTTTATTTTAAATATAGATAAGTTATATTTGCCTTTTGGTGTCTCTAAATTTATATCATGATTAATACTAATTATTATAGTTGGTTATTAATATAGATAAGTTACAATTTTTTCATTTTCTTTCACTTTAAGCCTTCTTTCAGAGATACTATAAATACCTAAGAAGAGAAGTCACCAATTATCTTTTCATTTTTTACATCACATTTGTTTAGTTGTTACATGACTTATGTAAATTTTTTGGTTTTTACATCACTAATATTCAAGCTTGAATAAAGTCATTGTGGTAGTTAGCGTCCCAAAGTTTATTTGTCTAAATTTGTCTTTTATTCATAACCTTTAATTGATTGTTGATTAAGTATTGAGATTGTTATAGGTTTCAAGTTTAATGTATACATCGTATTCTTATAGTGTGTAAACAAAATAAACTATCTCTTCTTGGATTGAAGTATATCTTCAATTATTATTCGTAATTTTCTTGATTATATGGTTGAACCGTAACTTAGATGATGTTGTGATTTTTCTTTCTCTCTCCCCCCTCTCTCTCTCTCTCTGTCTTTCTCTTTATATATATATATAAAGGAAACCCCAATGGAGCCTCCAAAATACTTCTCACGAGTTTTACTTATTATAATATATACATATATATATATATATATATATTATTTACCATATAATTAAGTGATAAAACAAACAAAAATGAATAGCCATACCTTACGTTCTAACCAAAAAATAAAAACTTTGAATTTTTGATTCATTATATAATTAGTTGAAAAAATTGTTTAATTTAGGAGTACAATGCAAATGAATAGTCACATTCTAACCAAAAAGATATGAATAGCAATATTCTACGTTGTACTATTAGTAAGTTGTTTTTTTATGTAATTGACGTAATATAAAGAAATATATATATATATATATATATATATATGTATATATATATATATTATTTACTATAATGTTTATTTATTTATAAAAATTAATAAGTCCAAATCAACCTTTATTGAAAACTTAAAATTTAAGTTCATATATATATATATATATATATATATATATATATATATATATATATATATATAGTAGATGTAATGAAAGGTTGTAACAGAAAAGGCTTTCTATAATATAGCTTTCTATTATTAAGTAATTTTTCATTTTTGTAACTAATACACTATTAAGTATCAAAATATTATTTATGATTCATTCTAAATTATTGTCATAATTTTTTTGTTTAGTTATTATAAAATAAATAAAAATTAGTTTAAAATATATATATATATATATATATATATATATATATTAAGATTAATAAGTTGAAATCAAACTTCACTAGAAACTTAAAATATTAGTTCAAATACATATATATATATATATATATATATATATATATATATAACTAATTTTAATTATCAGAATAATTTAAAACTTATGTTTAATGTAAAAACTAAAAATAACCTTATATATATATTATTTATATTATAATTAAGTGATAAAATAAAAAAAAAATTGAACAACCATACCCTACGTTCTAATCAAAAATGGCATAAATTTTAATAGCTCATTTATTACATAATCAATTGGAAAAATTATTTAATTTAGTATGCTAATGGAAATGAATAGTCATGTTCTAATTCATTGTATAAATATTTTTAACTAAAATAATGAGTGGGTCTTTGAAATTCTTTTTGGTGTAACTGTTATACATTGAATGTGGAGTTTCATATTAATATGAATCATTTCTTAGTTGGAAATAAATTCATGAGATACTAAAAGATAAGTGCAAGATGTGTAGTTTTAATTAGTTATGATATGACAAAACTATTTATAGGAGAATATTTTAAATGGTGAGGGAAGTGGTTTTGGCAAAAAAAATTAAAACAAAAATAGGATGTGCATGTGAGCACTAGAAAGGAGCGGTAACACGAGAAGAGGTAGAGTGCGCATAGAGAAATATTAGAGTGTGCAGTCAAGGGAGAAAAAATGAAGTTTACATGTATAGAGAAGAAATAGAAAAGACAAATCATAAGATTTGAGGTTCATATTCTTGACAATTCTAATGTAGTCAAAAGGACAAAAAGAAAAATTGGGATTAGTTATTGAGTTAGATAATTGAGCCACAATTTTGTTGTAAAGGTATAGACATGTATGAGTTATGTTTAATTTTAAAATTGTGCTTTAAAAAATGTTTAATTTTAATAGCTTACATGAAACTGGATGATGTGCTATATCTAACAGTTTTTGTTATATTGAACATTCACAAACGAATGTTCAAGCATAAAAGAAGACGTTTTTGTCTCTAATTAGAAAGTTCATTTGTTTTGTTTTAAAAGTGAGTACATGGATCAGAAACTATGAATATTGTATTGTTTCTAATTTTAAAATACAATTTTAAGAAATTGCTCTAATTTTGTGACTTCCAAAAATAGTCACTAAAATTAGTTACCATCGAACATAATTATAATGTTAAATAATAAAAAATATGATTCAAGGAAATTTAAAATCACATCATAATAATTCATTCATATATATTTTACTAAATAGACTACATATAGTTTGCAAGAGCGTAATATTCAACAAAATTGTTAGTTAAAGAAGAGCGTAACATTCAATTACGAATATGCGAAAATATCATTAGTTAAAGAAAATGATAACTAATATCTATATCTTCTTCACATGTCTTCTCATTATTGTTATCACCCTCCTACATTTTTAGGTGATAGGTATAAAAATCAATATGAAACATAAGTCTTTCAAACTTCAATTACAAAACGTCGTGTTATTTAATTTCTATTATATTATTTAAATGACATTATAAAAACTATCACTTATTCAGAATTTATTCTTACATTGTGCATAACTTCAATGAAACCGAAAGAAACGTGTGAACTGAATTGGTACAGAAATGTAGAGTTGTTCATTTTTTTACTGATGTAGAGTTGTTCTTAACTTGAGTCAGAATTGATTCTCTTAGTAGGATATTGATTAACTATTTTTATATTTATATGAAAATTATATTTTCTTATGGAAATATAGAAGTTGATAATAAAAACTAACAATATTTTTATGTATAATATTTTTTTTGATACAAATGAAAGAAATATTTTTATCTATAATATAATATAATATAATATAATATAATATAATATAATATTTATAAATAAATAAATAAAAGAAGCTTGACTCTTGAATTGTCGGTTTTTCTCCATTTTTCAATTTTATTTTAAAACACTTTATTGATAACTCTTAACTCATTACTTTTTTTCCGACAAATTTTAACTCATTACTTGATGTTTTGTTTTTTTTTTTTTGCATTTTTGTATCTCTAAATTATTATCATGATTAGTAGTAATTATTATAGTTACAAAATTTCATAATTATAGTTACAAATTAAATACACAAACATAAGTATTGAGAGGGGAGAACCACACGGACTGGCAAAGCCGAGTATAAACGTGGCCAGTCAGATTCTCAGGTGTAGATTAGTCATCGGCAAAGCCAGTGGAAACTGGGCACCAATAACATGGAAGCAAAAAAAATACACAAACATAAGTTATTACTTTTATGATAGAGAAAATAATGGTAGAGAAAAAAAAATAGAGTCTAATAAAGCTTAACAGAAAGATAGATTTATATGAAGTATGTATTATTTTTAATTTTTTGAATGATAAATGTAAACAGATACAGAATTTAAATATCAAAATATGCAATAATTACTATAAAAAAGTGAATTAAATATAAGATCAATTAATTAAAACTTTACATCTTCAATCCATATTTTAGAAACTCATAAGTTTAATCGAAATTAAAGGAATACAATTTATAAAAAATATTTATTCTTAAAATTTTATGTCTTTGACTAAAATTTACATTTTATATACGTTTTCCAATTTATTGTATAAAGATTATGTAAACATAATATTTTGTGTAGGAAGCTCAAATGGAGCATTTAGGTTGCTCCTTATTTTTATAATTTATTTTCATATTAAATCCCAAATTTCTTATTTTAAAGTATTTATTCAACTTTGTAAATTCGTTTCACTTTTGTAAAATTATTTTCAAAACAATTAATTTGAAAAAGAGTATTAACAAATATTTATATTTAAAAACACATACTTTATATAAGATTATTGCCTAAAATAAATAAGTTTGATATAAGAAATTAAAATTATATTAATACCATACTATATTCTATATTTAAATAACAATATTAGAACAACCCGTGCAACGCACGGGCATTTCCCTAGTATCAATAATATCAAACAAAATAATTCTAGTTACAATTTCAGCACACTACAAAACACATTAAATTCCTAACAAAGGGTACTAAAAGTGTCCAATACACATTTTAACCATTAAAAACAATAAAATAGAAATTCCTAAACATGCAAACTATATTTATATATACAATTTACTCTAAAATGTGCAAGATTCTTGTTAAATGAGGACTAATAACTCTTATTTCTAAGAGTTATCAATACTATTAATTTGGGTGTTGTGAGTTTGTTTCACTACCAAAAAATCGACAATTAACGATGACCAAAAGCCGTCGGTACAGTAAGAAATTTGTCGCAAATGGGTCGATGATGGTTACCGACAGTTTTTCAAGAAGGTCGTCGGTAATTACCACAACCGATATAGCTGTCGGTAACTTACCAATCAATATATATGTCGGTAATAATCTGCCACTCGTTTCTGACGCCCTTTCTGTGGGTAGTAATCTTCCACTCGTTTCCAACAGTTGCTCTGTCGGTAATTCTGATCGTACCTGATCAATACGATGAGTTGTTGCTGCCTGATGATGTTGCTCGGTCGTTGGGATGAAGGACCGAGTTCTGAGCCGCACGAGGGTGGTACCTGCAAAGGCACTCCAACGCTCAAGTCAGAGGTGTTTCAACGGGCAGGTGGTCACAAGGTGAGTAAAACATACCTGAAGCCACATGCTGGTTGTTAGCCTAGAATTTCGACAAGGCTTTTGAATGGTTATTTAATAGGGTTTGACTTGTCATTAAAGAACATTCATATTGCCTTCAGAAAGAATAAGTGACATTTATATCATCTTAGCATGTTTTCGACAGAAGAGGTCTTCACCATTTCGACAGAGAAGAGTTTTCGACAGGACAGGGTATTCAAGATTTCGTCAAGCAGTTATTAGCAGACAGTTGTGTCGAATTTCAAGACTACAGTTAATTCAACGTGGGTAATATGTGGCGCCGAACGTGGCACGAAGTCCATCATGGGGTAATAAGACGTGGCCACGTGTTCATAGCAGTTTACATTTCAGTCATTATTTTCTGTATAAATAAGGGTTTCTACGTAGAAATCAAGGGTGGCAAATTATTATACCAAACACACAATTCTGAAACTCTAACTTCCAAGTCACAGCGAAAACAGAGCAAAGGAATTCTTGTACAACGTATGTGAATTTGTACACCATTCTCTTTACATTTCAATGCAATTTATTATCTTCAATACAAGTTATTTTACATTTCTGCGTTCCATTTTATCACTTCTTTTACTTTGATTTCCACTTTCATGGTGAATTGTCTCCCTTTTAAAATATATTTGTTGACAAACTGTGGTGTTTAAAGGCAATTGCTTCAGAGATTTCTGGTTTAATCTCACAAACATTTCTAATAAAACCAGTGATTGTTTGCTAAAAACACCAGCAAACAAATTGGCACGCCCAGTGGGACAGTTTGCCTTTAATACATAAATTTTCTATGTTCTTGTATGTGTTTGTATTTGCATGCACTTAAGAAGTGGAAAAATGGTTCGTCATACTAATAATGCGTCTAGTTCCAATCCTGTGGTTTCACAAGAACAAGGAACAATAGTAGACTCTGCAAACGTAAATGCAGGGTTGGTTGTGGGAACAGTATCCCCATCATCATCAACAACTGTTCCCTCAGTATCAATGACTAACGTTGGATTAACGCAGTCAAACATGGCATCTATACCTATGCCTTTGCCGTCACATATGGGACTTCATAATCCTTATATGGCAGTAGGAAACGGTTTAAATCCACATTTTCATAATGTAAGTTTTCCTGCGTTTCCTCCTGGGTCATATGGCATGCCTACTGGAATGCCACATATTTCGACTATGTCTCCCATACATGTTTCTTCTGAAAGTGTAATAGGTCGAAATCCTACTGCATTAACCAATGAATCTTTGTTTGCCTTACGACAACAAGTTGATGAGAGCAACCATGATATGGTTAATATGTTAACTCAACAAATTGGTACAGTTTTTAATCCATTGATTCAAAATACTAACACTAGTTACCAAATGTTAGCCAATCAAATGGGTCGAATTGCAGATTTCTTTGGGACCCCAACGGTTAATAATAGGCAAATTCCCAATATAGTGGGTAATGTGCCTGGCAACCCTCAAAGAGCAGTTACGGTCGAAGCCCAGGCAGTTGTAGGCGAACAACAAGGGTTAGCAAATCATATCCCTGAAGTAGTTTTGGTAAACCGAAACCAGAACGCTGACGAGGTTATTCGACAAGTACAACGAAATAATGCTGATGTTCATGATAATATAGCCACTTTAGTAGAAACTATAATGGCGCAGAATGGTCTTAACATAGGTTTGCATAGGCCAAATTTCATATCACCATTGTGTGAATATGTGTTGCAAACTGAGTTACCAAGGGGCTGGAAAGTTCCTAAGTATACTAAATTTGGTGGTGACACAAAAGAGTCTACTGTCGAACATATTGCTCGTTACTTGACTGAGTCTGGGGATATAGCCCAAAATGAGAATTTGAAAATGAAATATTTCCCAAATTCTTTAACAAAAAATGCTTTTACTTGGTTTACTACATTACCCCCTGGTTCTATTTTCACATGGGGGCAATTAGAAAAAGCATTTCATGCGCAATTTTACATGGGCCAATCGAAGATTAGTCTCAAAGAACTGGCCAGTGTTCAGCGCAAAATACCCAAGACTGTTGATGACTATTTGAATAGGTTTAGGCTATTGAAGGCTCGTTGTTTCACACAAGTACCGGAACATGAACTCGTCGAAATGGCTGCTGGTGGCCTTGATTATTCGATCAGGAAGAAATTGGACACATCTCATTTAAGGGATATGGCCCAATTAGCTGACAGAGTTCGACAGGTAGAAAGGCTTAAAGAAGAAAAGTCTACGTCAACTAGGTTTCATAAAAAAGAAAAAGTAGCTTATGTCGAAGAAGAATTCGACACCACACTTAGTGATGTCGAAAGAGAGGAGATAGACGTGGCTGAACTCAAGCCTGGTCCTCCTTATACTTGTAAATTACTAAGGCCTGCAAATGGGAAAAATCCTGTTGAGCCAAAAAATGACAGATTTGTGCCAAAGACATATACTTTTGATGTTACTAAATGTGATGAAATATTTGAGCTATTAGTAAAAGATGGTCAGATATTGGTACCTAGTGGCTTAAAAGTGCCAACTCTTGACCAGAGAAAGAAAAAGGGTTATTGTAAGTTCCATAATTTTTTGGGACATAACACTGACCGTTGTGTGCTTTTCAGGGATCTTGTGCAAAAAGCAATCGAAGAAGGGAGACTAAAATTTGAAGATAGAAAGATGAAAACTCAAATGCAAGTTGTAGATGACCCTTTACCCAAAGCTGAAGCCATGTATACAGAACCTTTCGAAATGAATATAAACATGGTAGATGCTGAAATGAAAGATCCTCCAAAGAAACTTAAATCCTCCACCAAGAAATTGGAAGGTTTTATATATGCTGAAGGGAAGAAACAAGAGATAACCTTGAAAGAATATGATGGGAAGCTACATGCTGTGTTCCCAAAAGCTGAAGAGGAATTGATAGATTTCCTCAACAGATGTAAATGGAATAATTCTGAGGTCATGTTATGTCCTAGGTGCAGTGCTGTTTTCGACAAAGAAGCAGCCAAAGCTGTTGAAGGGTACCAGGATCAGGAACATCGAAAGAGGAAATGGCTTGACAATAGGCCATCTTTTGATTTTGGCAGCACTGAGCTCCCTGGTTACAAGGCTAATGTTACGACTAAGCCTTCATCTAGCAAGGCTAATGTTTCGACTAAGCCTTCGACAAGCCAAGAGCCAGGAAAGAAAGGATCCATAAGACTGTTTGGTAAATCCTTCGTTCCACAAATGAATTCCCCTGTTGGAAAATGGGTTCACAACAATGCACACGCTCAAGTTGTCCATCAAGGTGATTCCAGCAAGTATAATTATTGGAATAATTATAAAGGTAAGAATCCCATGACTAAAACCCAATGGCGTCGTTTTCAGAGAAACCAGAAGAAAAAAGCTTCTTTAGACGTGAACAAGGTTCCTAGTCACTTTGGAATCAAAGTCCAGGTAGGTGATAAGAAGGTGGCTTCTAAGGTTGAAGCAAATACCAGTGCTGATGTTGCTAAGCCTACAAGTGGGGTAAATAAGGCAAAAGGTAAGGATGTTGTGATGGAAAAACCTAGAAGGCCTGCACTTGAAAGAATCTGTCCTCCATCTTCGACATCTAAAGGGAAAGAAGTTCAGTTTGACTTTGATGAGGACATAGGTTCTAGTTTTGATGATTCTGATGATGACTTTGATGTCGTCTGTAATGTGGTGTCAATATTGCCACTGGAATATGATGTCATAACTGTGCCTAATAGTGAGGAAGATTTTACTGAAGATATGGCTTGTCACAAACCCATGTGTTATTATGTGATGAATGATGGCTGTGTCGAAGAGCAGGTGGCTACTTTCGAGAGGCCAGATACGAGTATGCAGAACTACCTGAAGCCTTTATATATTCAAGCTAAAGTTAATGGCATTGGCATTAACAAAGTGTTGGTTGATGGAGGTGCTGCTGTAAATCTTATGCCTGAAGTGCTTATGAAGAAGATAGGCATATCCATCACCGACCTCAAGCCACACAATATTGTCTTAAGTAATTACGAAGGCAAAACTGGCTACTCTCTTGGAGCCATCGAAGTGGAATTGATTGTTGGAACTATCAAGAGGACCACTTTGTTCTTAGTAATTGCTTCCAAAGCAAATTTCAATATGTTGCTTGGGAGAGAGTGGATACATGGGGTCGGCGCTGTGCCTTCAACAGTACATCAGAGACTAGTGATGTGGAAAGAAGATGGTCTTGTCGAATACATTGAAGCAGACCAAAGTTATTTTCGTGCTGATGTAAATCACATCACCAAGGAAAATTTTGAGAAAAAATTGGCGAACATTGCGCCATGTTCATCTTCTAATGAGGCATACATTCCTGCTGATAATGTATTTGCTTCAGTTAATTTGCATCCAAACTATGGTTTTGTTTGGGAAAGGCAAATAATAGGAGATGCTACTGCCCAACCTGAAGGGTGGTATTCTGATTCTTAAAATGTTTCCTATGTCAGTTCCTAATGCATGGAACAAGATTACGGCTTATATGGCCGAGAATAAGTTAAAAGCGGCTATGGAAGCCGAATTAATTCATCAAACAATGGCTGTCGAAGCCAAAGATCCTGTAGACGAAAATGGCATTATTATGAATGAAAAACTTGATTGCATTTATGATAATGAGCCATTAGGTTTTGAAAAAGATCCTAAAGATTCAACAAAGCGAATGCAAGCTCAAGATCCTTTGGAGGAAGTAGATTTGGGAGATGGCTCAAAGAAGAGGCCAACTTTTGTTAGTGCATACCTGGATGTTGCATTGAAAACCCAAGTTATCACATTACTGAGGGAGTTCAAAGATTGCTTTGCTTGGGACTATGACGAAATGTCTGGATTGAGTCGAGACATTGTGGAATTACAATTGCCAATTCGACCAGAGAAGAAACCCGTGAAGCAGATGCCAAGAAGGTTTGCTCCTCAAATATTAACTAAAATTAAGGAGGAGATCGAAAGGTTGTTCAGGAACAAATTCATCAGAACTGCCAGGTATGTCGAATGGTTAGCCAATATAGTTCCTGTAATTAAGAAAAATGGCACTCTTAGAGTTTGCATAGATTTTAGAGACTTGAATAATGCGACTCCCAAAGATGAATACGCAATGCCTGTGGCAGAAATGTTAATAGATTCAGCAGCAGGATTTGAATACCTCAGCATGCTTGATGGTTATTCTGGGTATAATCAAATCTTCATTGCTGAAGAAGATGTATCGAAAACTGCATTTCGTTGTCCCGGGGAATTAGGTATTTATGAATGGGTAGTAATGCCATTTGGTTTAAAAAATGCTGGTGCTACATATCAGAGGGCAATGAATTGTATGTTTCATGATTTTATTGAAAACTTTATGCAAATATATATAGATGATGTGGTAGTTAAATCTTCCTCAGAAAATGGCCATTTAGACCATCTTCGACAATCTTTTGAAAGAATGAGAAAATATGGATTGAAAATGAATCCATTAAAATGTGCCTTTTGTGTGCGTGCAGGAGATTTCTTGGGTTTTGTAGTGCACAAAAAAGGCATTGAAATTAATCAGAATAAGACTAAAGCTATAATTGAAACGAAGGCTCCTTCAACCAAAAAAGAACTTCAGTCATTGTTGGGAAAAATCAATTTCTTACGGAGATTCATATCAAATCTAAGTGGCAAAACTCAAGCATTTTCGCCATTATTGAGACTGAAGAAAGAAGAAGTTTTCAAATGGGAATCAGTTCATCAAGCAGCCTTTGAAGAAATTAAGTCTTATTTGATGAAACCACCAATTCTAATGCCTATTATTAGAAACAAAGTGCTCAAATTGTATATAGCAGCATCTGAAAAAACAATAGGTAGCATGTTAGCTCAAGAGGATGATAATGGTGTCGAACGAGCCATATATTACCTTAGTAGAATCTTAATAGATGCTGAAACTAGGTACAGCTCTATAGAAAAATTGTGCCTTTGCTTGTATTTTTCTTGTACAAAGTTAAAGCAATATATAAAGCCAGCTAATGTTTGTGTGTATTCGCATTCTGATATTATTAAGCATATGCTGTCGAAACCAATAATGCATAGTCGAATTGGTAAGTGGGCTTTAGCTTTGTCTGAATATGACTTAACTTATCAACCTTTAAAATCAATTAAAGGACAAGTGGTTGCTGATTTTATAGTGGACCACTCTGTTGTCGAAGAAACATTACATTTCGTAGACACATATCCTTGGAGGTTGTATTTTGATGGTTCAAGTCATAAAAAAGGGGTTGGGATTGGTGTTTTAATTATTTCACCAAATAACATTCCAACGAAATACAAGTGTAAAATTCGAAATCATTGCTCAAATAATGAAGCTGAGTATGAGGCTTTAATTATAGGCCTTGAAATTTTACTTGAGCTGGGGGCAAGATGTATTGAAATAAAAGGTGATTCAGAATTGGTTATCAAACAAATGACCAAAGAATATAAATGTATTAAAGAACACCTTATTAAATACTTTATTATGGCCAATTCCTTGTTAAAAAGATTTGACTCTGTTCATTTAGAACATTTACCACGAGTTGATAATCAAGTGGCAAATGATTTGGCCCAAATTGCATCAGGTTATAGAGTTTCAAAACAAAGCCTCGAAGAATTAATCGAAATAAAAGAGAAACTCGTGTCTGATGATATTTCTTCCTCATTATTGTCAACACCAAAAACTGGGGGGGCAACAAATACAGATGAGGAATGTTTTGAACATAATCACATTGTTGATGAAGTTGTTTTAGCAGAAGTTTTTGCTATTGACAATATGGCCAATGATGATTGGCGAAAGCCTATTGTAGAATACTTGCAAAATCCCACAGGAAATACCAATAAAAAGGTAAAGTACAGAGCTTTAAGCTATGTGATAATTGGAAATGAATTGTTTAAGAAAACTCCTGAAGGGATATTATTGAAATGTCTTAATGAAAATGAGGCATATTTAGCAGTTTCTGAAACACACAGTGGAGCTTGTGGTTCGCACCAAGTAGGCCATAAAATGAAATGGCTATTATTTCGACAAGGAATATATTGGCCATCAATTTTGAAAGATTGTATAGAGTTCGCCAAAGGATGCCAAGAGTGTCAAAAACATGCTGGAATACAACATGTACCTGCAAATGAATTGCATGCCATAGTGAAACCTTGGCCATTCAGAGGTTGGGCTCTAGATATAATTGGAGAAATAAAGCCAACATCATCAAAAGGTCATAAGTATATATTAGTAGGAATTGATTATTTTACCAAATGGGTTGAAGCAGTACCTTTAACCAATGTTGACCAAGAAGCAGTAATACGGTTTATCCAAAATCATATTATTTATAGGTATGGAATTCCAGAAACCGTAACTACAGATCAAGGTTCTGTTTTCACTGGTCGAAAAATGGTGGAATTTGCTTTTGAAATTGGTTTTAAGTTATTAACTTCGACACCATATTATGCACAAGCCAATGGTCAAGTAGAAGCTGCCAATAAGATCATTATTAACTTGATTAAAAAGCATGTTGGGAAAAAACCCAGAAATTGGCATAATACTTTGGATCAAGTTTTATGGGCTTGTAGAAATTCACCCAAAGAATCTATCAATGCTACTCCATACAGATTAACCTTTGGACACGATGCAGTATTGCCTGTCGAAATCTGTTTACAATCAACAAGAATTCAAAGACAGTATGAAATTCCTTTTGATCATTATTGGAATATGATGCTTGATGAGTTACTTGATGTAGACGAAGAAAGGTTATTAGCTTTGGAAATGCTTATTCGACAGAAGGAAAGAGTAGCTAAAGCTTATAATAAAAAGGTTAAGTTAAAAACCTTTAATTCAGGTGATTTAGTTTGGAAAGTGTTGTTACCTATGGATAAAAAAGATAGAGTCTTGGGTAAATGGTCACCCAGTTGGGAAGGCCCATTTCGCGTGTTGCAGTGTTTTTCGAATGGCGCTTATGAAGTCGAAGAACTAGGTGACGAAAATAGAATCTTCAAAATAAATGGCAAGTATTTAAAACAATATAAGCCAATGTTAAACGAAGTTAGAATCGAGCAAGGGTAAAATCATAAATTGGTTCAAAATGGTAATGTATTCGATCAAAATAATTACATAGCCATTAAAAGAAATCCTACACTATTACAAGTTATCAAAGACTTTGAAGAGAATGCTTGAGCCTGTAGAGAATTTTGGTGCCCACAGCAATGGAAGAATCCAGAAAGCTTAACTCTTTATCCAGTTGAGCAATAGTGGCTTGATGTTGTTGAGCATCTTCAAAATGTTTAAGAGCCTCTGTAGCTGCCTTTTCAATACTCGACTTAGGGGTCTCCATCCTTTGTTGCACCAAACCTTTTTGGTATTTAGCATTTGCCAGTTTTGTTTGGAGAATTCTTATCTCTTCATCATAATGTTGAATTTTTGAATTCCAGTTGGCAAGTTCTTGCTCATCCTTCGTTATTTGAACTTCTAATTCATCAATGGAGGTTTGAGAAACTTTGAAGGCATTAATTTTCTCTTGATGAAGTTCAGCTTCTTGGTTTTTCAACATAGAAGTTTCAGAGCGTTTACTGATGTGAAGTGCGAAAGTTTCAAAGACTGGCAAAAATTCAACCAAGAAAGCGAAAAGTTTCGCATTAGGCTCTGATTGCAGCAATTTTTGAGCGATGTCCTTAATTGCAAAGCTTTCTGATGGGTTTTCTTCAATTTTAGTAAAAAGATTGCCTTCCAAGACCTTAGCTTTTAATTGCTGAAGCAATTCTTCAGTAGACTCTTGAGTAACAGAGGTCAAGGAAGTAGTCGAAGCACTGGAAACCATGGCAGGAGAAGAAGAAGAAAGGCTCAGCAAGTGTTTTAGAGCAGCCAAAGGATTTGTCGCCTTCATTAGCGAAAATTCCTGGTCACTCATAGCGCTACTAGTCGATTCCTTGGTAGAAGCATGTTCGTGAGCCTCAATTTCGATCGTTTCTTTACTTGAAGCCTTAGCGCCTGCCACATCTGGTGTTTGCTCGTTGGTTTGCTCAGGTTCTATTTCGACATTCACATTAGTGGCAATGTTTGTTCCTTCAACGTCAACAACCATAGGAGAATTTTGGGTAGTTGGAATTATTGTGGAAATCTCCATAGGCGTTGATGGTGCAGGTAAAATTTGTTCAGTCGAAAGAACATTTGGGGCAGTTACAGATTCGACAACAGGAATTTCGACTGTTGTGTGAAGTCTTTTAGGAGGAGGTCCTTGAGATTGTTCTTGTGGTTCTTTGATCACAATACCTTTAACCCTTGTATGAGATTCGGGTTGCATTCGTTTCCTTGACCGATGGATAAGAGGCATGTTATCACCATCACTATCAGTATCCTGCGAAAGAGAAACATGAGTTTAACACATAATCAAGTGTTAAAAGAGCCGAAGAAATTTGAAACAAAAAATGAAGATATATTTGTTACCTCAGAACTGGAAACAAGTAGGCTTTTCCCTATTGCAAGAGAACTTGTTACTCCAGGCTTCTTCTGAAAGAAGAAAAGAAATAAAGGTGATGAAATATGGTCGAATTTTCTACTTTAAAGATCTAGTTAATTAATAAAGATATACCTCTATTTGGGGTAAGCTGGAAGTAGATTTGACCACAAGTTTCTTCTTTGTTTTGGGTGGTGTCCTTGCTGTTGGTTTGTTTTGCTTTGGTGCTGCTTTAGTAAGCTTCTTCTGTGAAACAGCAGCTGTTCATAATGCAAAAAATTTTGTCAGGTAAATGGTTTTAAATTTTAACTAATAAAGAAGTATGTTTCCATTTATCTGAGGATACCTGGGGGTTTGTTTTTCTCAGCAATTTGAGAAGGAAAA
Source organism: Astragalus membranaceus (assembly GCA_039519185.1). Taxonomy (NCBI): domain Eukaryota; kingdom Viridiplantae; phylum Streptophyta; class Magnoliopsida; order Fabales; family Fabaceae; genus Astragalus; species Astragalus membranaceus. The sequence continues at coordinate 50,779,969 of CM076851.1, forward strand.
GCTGAATACAAAATTTTCGAAATTTCTGCATCAGTTTTTCCTTTAAGAGCTTTAATATAATATCCACCCCACCAATCTTGGAATGCCTTCGTACAAGAAAAGTTGGGTTGAAATTTAGCAGGTTCAAAGAGCAAATCTTTGAAACGAAAATTCTTGAAGACTTGTTGATAAGCTTGCTCTGTTTCTGGAGTGTTGAATTCTCTCCTATGCAAGCAGACCGGAGCCGGTCGAAGTTGGCATAGCCCAAATTGCCTGGAAAGATAGCTGGGAAAATATTTGCTAATGCCAAGATTGTTTTTATTGTTGCTTGGAGAGAGCCTGATCGAAAGAAGAGAGGGCGAAAGATAGGCTTGCCAGATTTGGTTTATTTCTTCAGCATTTTCTGTTGAGTTAGAAGGAAATTCGTTGGTGAACCAAGATGGTCCAAAAGTGCATCTGACAAAAGGCGCCATAGCATCAACGAAATTAGTGCACTTATTGAAGATGTCGAAGTACATGGAAAACGCTTCTTCATAAGACAAGTTTGTCTCCCTATTCTTCAATTGTGCTAGTCGAACTCCTTGGGTTCTTCTAGTTGGTAAAGTTGGTCGAACTTCCTTAGGAATAAACAAGTTTAACCTTGATTCAAAAGTGGCTAAGAGCCAAAGTTGCATAAGCCACATAGGACCAGCAACGAGCAATTTGTCAGTTGGTTCACCTTCTTTCAATTCGAGAGTAGCACCATCAAGATGTTGATAGAGATTCCCCAAGATCAATTTCGCCAAATTGATATTTTTGGCCTTATGGAGTTGAATGGCCAAAGGAACGAAAACTTTTGCTACTTGAAGAGAACGGGAGCAAAAGACAAAACACGACAACCACAGGGTAAGAAAAGCTATATGTTCTAGATCAGATACTTCAGCATTCTCAGTATCGTGGTGATCAGCAATATAGGCACTGAAGGTAGGGTTGTTAAATGAAAAGCCATAGTCGTTGGTGGCCAGTTTAGGGTCAAAGGTTTCACCCAATGGTTTCAGGCCAGTAATGGCAGCCACATCCAACAAAGTAGGAGCTAACATGCCACATTTCAGATGGAGACTATGAGTAGATATGTCCCAGAATTGCAATGCTGCTAGAAGCATAGTGCTGTCATATTTGGGTCCATATTTCGACAGCTGGATAATGTCGAAAATTCCCTGTTCTTGCCAAATGGTTTCCTTTTGTTTTTGAACTTTGTCAAGCCATGCGATGTAATCACTTTGTTCTACCTTGGGAGCAGATCTAAATACTCTGTTGGGATTTTTTAGGAATTCCAAATGAAAAGGAGTTTCCTCAAAAATTCTGGGTTGAAGTTTTCGGTGACTAGGAAAAATCGCTTTAACTTCTTCGCTTTCTATGGGGTCAGGAAGAGGACCTAAATAAGCATGGGTGAAGGGTTTACCAGACGGAATGAGTATCTGATTAAACCAAGTTGGTGAAGGTTCTGCAACGAAGCCTTCAAAGCCTTGCACAGCAACTGTTTGTTTTTGAGGTTGAGCGCTGGAAGAAGCCATTTGTTGTAAATAACGAACAAAGAGAGTTGGGTTCTTGGTAGAAATGTCGAAACGGTGAAAAAGTTTGAAGCTTTCGTGAAGAGGCAAGTTTAACTGAGAAATTTTCAGAGTTTAAAGTTCAAAGGGAGCATGAGATTGAAGATGATGAAGTGAAACGTATTTATACGTTAGAAGGGCAGCGGTTACACAGTCACGACGCTTCGCACGTTTGAGGTTCTGAAAAGACGTGGTCTACCAACCAAATGACGTGGCCCAATGAAATGGTTCGCTTTATCTGCGTAAGGTCATGATTATTTTTGCCTATCACCATTTAATGTAAAGTTGTTGGAGGCGACGTTTCGAAATCTTCAAAAATATTCTTTTTCTTCCTTAAACATTGTCGAAAAAGCTATTTTTGGGGGGCAATTTGTTAGCCTAGAATTTCGACAAGGCTTTTGAATGGTTATTTAATAGGGTTTGACTTGTCATTAAAGAACATTCATATTGCCTTCAGAAAGAATAAGTGACATTTATATCATCTTAGCATGTTTTCGACAGAAGAGGTCTTCACCATTTCGACAGAGAAGAGTTTTCGACAGGACAGGGTATTCAAGATTTCGTCAAGCAGTTATTAGCAGACAGTTGTGTCGAATTTCAAGACTACAGTTAATTCAACGTGGGTAATATGTGGCGCCGAACGTGGCACGAAGTCCATCATGGGGTAATAAGACGTGGCCACGTGTTCATAGCAGTTTACATTTCAGTCATTATTTTCTGTATAAATAAGGGTTTCTACGTAGAAATCAAGGGTGGCAAATTATTATACCAAACACACAATTCTGAAACTCTAACTTCCAAGTCACAGCGAAAACAGAGCAAAGGAATTCTTGTACAACGTATGTGAATTTGTACACCATTCTCTTTACATTTCAATGCAATTTATTATCTTCAATACAAGTTATTTTACATTTCTGCGTTCCATTTTATCACTTCTTTTACTTTGATTTCCACTTTCATGGTGAATTGTCTCCCTTTTAAAATATATTTGTTGACAAACTGTGGTGTTTAAAGGCAATTGCTTCAGAGATTTCTGGTTTAATCTCACAAACATTTCTAATAAAACCAGTGATTGTTTGCTAAAAACACCAGCAAACACTGGTGTGGTATATATAATGTTGGCGTTCTAGCCGTTGCGGTTTTTGCGGGGTCGGCCGCATCTTGCGGAGCAAGTTAGATATTGGGCCGCGATGGGCCTGTTGTACGGAATTGGCCTTCGAGCCCACTCCAGAACAGTTGCCCCCCAAGCCTAGGTCGCCTGGGGGCGGGCTAAGGCTTGATTCCTTGCCCCCCAGCGTGGTCTCAAACGACCGTTCTGGACTGGTCGAACGTAACCTGGTCGATCGCTAATTAGTTGATTGCGTGGTCGCTGCCACGCGACCTGGTCACACGGGGCCAGGTGCCGTCTCGGGGGTGACGCCTGACAATCAATCGTCATGAATGCTGAGGCGACAGTTACTTTAATGAGGTGACGTTTAAAGACTCGAGGAGCTTAGGCAATGATGGCACGCGAAGAGTGGCGCCTCTTCGCCTCCGGCCCATGATGATGGTTGGCCCATTATATATAGGGTTCAAGGGGTGCCTCATTTGCACGTTTCTCCGATTTCTCCGCTCTCGCTGATCGCTCGCTTTTACCAAAGCTCGCTCGCTCCTGCCAAAGCTCGCTCACTCCGCTCGAAGCTCGCTCGCTCTTGCCAAAGATCGCCCGTTTTAAACTCGCTCTAATTCCAGGTAACTACGACCGCCCTGTCTTTATTTCCATTTCTGTTTCACCTGGTGGAGGGGTGTCAGGTCTGGGGACGACCACGTCGACCCCTTCCCACGCGCGAGCAAGACCTTGACTGTTATTCCCCTCCACAGGTTCACTCTGGCGCGGACCAAACAAACCCGCCGTATCTTGGGAATCCCAGTCGTTTCTCTTGCGCACAATATGACCCGACCAGTGGAGCAAAGTCCTGCGCATGCCGGGTCCTCTACTTCTAACGACGAGTCTTCCTCTGAGTCTTCGACCCAGAACTGGACTTCCTCTAGCAAATTCGGGACGCGGCCGGACAGAAGCGGGGCGCTATTCACCGAGGATGTGGTCAATGACACCGCAGAAAGCAACGCGCGGGTTGCCAGCGATGAAGGTATTTGCCAGGCTGCGGCCGACGACACTGCAACGGCCGACAGAGGCCAGCAGGGCGACCATCGAGAAGATCCTGAGGTCGCGGTTGCAAAGGACATGTCGTGGGTTTCTCTTAACCTGAGAAGTCAACGCAGCAAAATTCAACATGGGAGCCAGGACCTAGAGTATCTGGCGACCGGGCTAAATGAAGGTTGGAGAGTAGAAGGTATGACTAAAGGGGAAGATGTTGCGGCCTGGACTGATGTGCTGAAATTTACAATGTATCGCATCGTTTTCGAACGCATGGGTATCATTCCGCCGTTCACCAGGTTCCAACGCCAGGTTCTACGCTATCTTCAGGTCGCCCCTTCTCAACTGAACCCGAACGCTTGGGCGTTCCTGCAGGCCTACGAAGATGTTCTCGTGGTCCTGAGACGGCCGGTCTCCGTAAGACTGTTTTTCACTTTGTTCGAAATGAGCTATATTTATGAAAAAGGCTCCAAGGGCGCCCGCAAGGAAGCGGTCTCATTCAAAAACCGGTCAACATACAACTTTTTCAAGCCCTACATGGAATCATTGACGACCGGGTGGAAAAGGGAATTCTTTTGGGTCGTCCCCAACTCGGCCGAAGCCCATCGAGGGATCGCCCAAATGTCCAATGATCAGGAAGGAACACCCCTGTTTCCCACAGTGTGGAGTTTCAACCATTTCTCGAAGAAACCAGGCCAGTATGCTTTCAAGGACACTGAACTTGACGACCTGGACAGGGGGACGATCCAAAGGCTGAGAAAGATTGCGTCCCTGGTCCCTGAGGGTCGCATCAAGGTCAAGAACGTTGTGGATGCTCGGGGCAAGAAAAGAGTCAAGGCCGCTCTTGGTCGGTGGCCGCTCGCCTACTTTATTTTCTGTCACTTAGTTTTGTTTAACTGTTTCTAACCATCTACTTTGTCCTTTGCAGCTGACATGGCGAACAAGAATGACTTTGACCTCTTGGAGCAATGGGTGGCCGAGGATGGCGATGCCTCGCCCGTCCGCGGAATTCCTGAAGCTCAACCCGAAGGCACGCCCCTACCTGCCGGAACTGGGTCTCAGCCCGGTCGTCATACTCCTCGGGCGGGCACACCAGCACAAGCCATTGACCTGAGCAGCCCACCCAAAAATCAAGGAAAGTCCAAAAGGAATAGGTCGGTCGATGATGGGGGCGAGAAAAAGAAGCACAAGAGTGGGAAAAGCCACGGGCACAACCGGTCGCCCAAAATCGACCTGCTTGGGTTGGGTGATGAAGACTGTGCTCGTTTCAAGGAGGAACCTTTTGAAGTGATGGCCGATGCAATGAAGGCCGCTGGTATTCTGTTCAAGAAATACCAAGATGAAGAATCAGATCGCCTGGAAGGTAGGCGCCTTGCCCATAGATATTCATTGCTTGAAGACGACCTAGTCGATAAAAATTTTAAATTGAATTCTGCCTTGTCATTGCTCCCAGAAATGAGGGGCGAGCGAGACGACCTGCTCAAGAAGATGAAGGAGCTCGAACCGAGAATCGAAGCGGCCGCTGACAATGAGAGGAAGCTTGTCGAAGCAGAACGCCAGCTTGTGGCTGCTGTCTCTGCTCAAACACTGGCCAAGTCTGCTCTGGACAAGGCGGTCGCTGACAAGGAAACAGCTGAGAAAGAGGTCGAACGCCTCTCTTCCAAGAATAAAGAGCTGTCGAGCCAGGTCGTTGGGCTGAAAACTGAGCTGGATGCAGTGGAGGTGGAAAAGAACAAGTTTAGAGGTCGCTATAAAGACGTTCTTGACCGGGCGAAGGGAGCTGCGGAGGGTCAATTTGAAAATGCTGTCAGCCAGATCAAGATCCTCTACCCTGATCTGGGGGTCGATCGCGAGATTGTGCAAAGCACACATCGTACGACCGATCAACAGATCGTCCGTCCCAAGAAGATGTCGAAGGGGAAGGTTCTTCAAGAAGAGGCGGTCATCTATCAGGCCCCCAGCGACTCTTGTAATTTTTTTCTGAATTGTAATCTTGGCCCGCCTGCGAGCGGTGTTTGAATTGTAATTTTTCGACCAAGGCGTCTTTGTAATCGATGACAATTTTTCTATGAATTTGGCCTGTTTAATTGCTTTGTAATTCGATTTGATTCTTTTTACTACGGTCGGTCGCGACCTTGAATTTTTTATGGGTCACTTTATTCGGTAGCACTTTTTCAGGCCGCTCGGCGGCTATCGTTTGGGCCATTTGATGGCACTCTTTTAGGCCGCTCGGCGGCTCTCGTTTGGGCCATTCGATGGCACTCTTTTTAGGCCGCTCGGCGGCTATCGTTTGGGCCATTCGATGGCACTCTTTTTAGGCCGCTCGGCGGCTTTCGTTTGGGCCATTTGATGACGCTCTTTTAGGCCGCTCGGCGGCTCTCGTTTGGGCCATTCGATGGCACTCTACTGGTCGCTCGACTGCTACTCGCATGGTGAGCGACCGTGCATACAATTTGCATGAAAATAAAGTACACAAGTCGAATTTTAAGGTCGGTCCTCGGTAAAAAACCCCTGTGGGGAAAAAGAGCGACCGCCTGTTCTTTATTGATCAATTGATGTTTACAACTTAAACATAATATTTTCTCAACTTATCAGCATTCCATGTTCTGGGGATGGTCGCCCCTTCCATGGTTTCCAGCTCGTAAGCTCCCTTTCCAGTCTTGCTGATGACACGGTATGGTCCTTCCCAATTGGGGGCGAGCTTTCCCTGGCGAGCATTCTTATTCCTTACGTCGGCCCTCCTAAGGACTAGCTGTCCAATGGAGAATTCCCTCTTCTGGACGCGGGCATTGTACCTGGCAGCGACCTTCTGTTTGATGAGTTGCTCCCTAAGTGACGCCTTGTTTCGTAGCTCTTCAACCAGGTCGAGCTCTTCTCTTGTTGCTCGTTCGTTTGCGGCCGGGGTTGGTGGGTTGGTCGTCCTCCAACTTAGCTCTCCCATCTCAATCGGAATGACAGCGTCAGTTCCGTAGACAAGTCTGAAAGGTGACTCCCCGGTCGATGAGTGGGGGGTCGTTCTGTAGGCCCAAAGGACCGACTGTAGTTCTTCTGCCCAATTGCCCTTAGCTTCGTCCAACCTCCTTTTCAGTCCGCGTAGTACTACCCTATTGGCCGCTTCTGCCTGGCCATTGGTTTGTGGGTGCTCGACCGAGGTGAAACGCTGTTTCACGCCTAGGTCGGCCAGCATTTCTCTGAACTTTCTATCTGCGAACTGAGTTCCATTATCAGTCACCAGTTGTTGAGGCACTCCAAAGCGGGCGAGCACATTTCGACTAAAAAACTTAGATACCTTCGCTGAGGTAATGATTGCAAGTGGCTCTGCTTCTATCCACTTAGTGAAATAGTCGATCGCAACTATGAGGAACTTCAACTGACCTGGTGCAGGTGGAAAAGGGCCGAGCAGGTCCATGCCCCACCAAGCGAACGGCCATGGTGGGGTTAAGCTGTGTAGTTCTGATGAGGGCGCTATATGTACGTCGGCATGGATTTGGCATTTCTTGCACTTTTGAACAAGTATCTTTGCGTCCTCATCCATGGTCAGCCAATAGTATCCGGCCCTGAGCGCCTTCTTAGCAATCGACCGACCACCTTGGTGGCTACCACAATCTCCTTCATGTATATCTCTCAGTACCTGGTCGGCCTCGACCGACGTAAGGCATCTCAGCAATGGGGATGAAAATCCCCTTCTGTACAGTCTTCCTTCGATCACTGAATACTTGGTCGCCCGCAACCTCAGAAGTTTCGCTGCCTTTTGGTCGCAAGGTTCTACTCCATTGAGAATATATTGCAAGATAGGAGTGATCCAGTCTTTATCAAAGTCGACCGCTAGAATGGATAATGGTTGGGCGGGCTTGGTTGATACGCTCGGCCGCGTTAACGTTTCTTGGATTAGACTTCTGTGGTTCCCAGGAGTCTTTGTACTAGCTAGCTTTGATAGGATATCAGCCCGAACGTTCTCTGTCCTGGGGACGTGCTTGACTTCTGCTCGGTCGAATTGCTTGAGCAGATCCCTTACCTTGGCCAAATAATTTTTCAAGACATCGTCCTTTGCGTCGTAAAGGTCTTGAATTTGGGAGACTACCAGTAGAGAGTCCAAGTGGAGTTCAACACGGTCGACGTTGAATTCTTTGGCAAGTTGTAGCCCGGCAATGCACGCTTCATACTCGGCCTGGTTGTTTGAAGTGTGAAATGCGAAAGTTAATGACACTTCAACTGTAAGTCCTTCCGAGTTCTCAAGTATCAGACCGGCCCCACTTCCTTTGCTGTTGAAGGATCCGTCTACGTGCAAAGTCCAGGTCGTGATGGCCTGATCGTCCGGTATTGGAGTCATCTCAGCAATGAAATCGGCCAACACTTGGGCCTTAGTGGCCGATCTAGATTCGAACATGATCCCAAACTCACTGAGTTCTACAGCCCACTTGATCATACGCCCTGCTAGGTCAGGTCGGTGAAGAATTTGCCTGATAGGCTGGTCGGTCCTCACCACGACCTGATGGGCCACGAAATAAGGGCGCAGTCTGCGGGTGGCCACAAGTAACGCTAAGGCTAGCTTCTCAATCTTCTGGTATCTGATCTCTGGGCCTTGAAATACCTTACTGATGAAGTAGACTGGGTTCTATTTCAGGTCGCTTTCTCTTACGAGAACAGCGCTCATGGCCTCGTCTGTTATGGCCAAGTATAAGTAAAGCGTCTCCCCTGGTTGTGGCTTGGTCATGATGGGCGGGTTGGTGAGTGCTGCCTTCAGCTCGTCCAATGCTCGCTGGCATTGGTCGGTCCATTCAAACTCGACCTCCTTCTTCAAGAGCTTGAACAGTGGAAGAGATTTGCACGCTGATTTAGGTATAAACCGTGACAGGGCAGCGACCATGCCATTCAGCTGCTGAATTTCTTTTTTCGTAGCGGGCGGCCTCATGTCAGCGACCGCCTTGCATTTGTCAGGGTTTGCTTCTATCCCTCGTTCTGTTAAGTGGAAGTCCAGGAACTTGCCCGCCCTTACTCCGAAGGTGCACTTCTCTGGATTCAACCTCAAGGAGTTCTTCCTTGCTTCCTCAAAAATTTCCTTTAGGTCGTCAATATGGTCTCGGTCGGTCTTGCTTTTAATGATCATATCATCCAAGTAGACCTCTGATATCCGACCGATCTGCCGCCTGAAGACCTTATTCATCATTCTTTGATAGGTCGCTCTGGCGTTCTTCAGACCAAAGGGCATTACCTTGTACTGAAAGTTTCCACGATCGGTCATGAACGCGGTCTTGTGCCGATCGGGTGGGTACATAGTGATTTGGTTGTAACCTGAATAAGCGTCTAAAAAAGATAGGAGTTTATAGCCCGCAGCCCCGTCGACCAGTTTGTCAATGTTTGGCAGGGGGAAGGCGTCCTTCGAGCATGCCTTATTCAGGTCGGTATAGTCGACGCACATGCGCCACTTACCATTTTTATTCTTCACTAACACGACGTTGGAAAGCCAAGTTGTATACTTAATCTCCTCAATGAAATTGGCCTTGATGAGGTCGTCAACTGCCTGTTCGGCCGCCAATGCTTTCTCTTCGCTCTGAGTGCGTCTCTTTTGTGCGACCGGTCTGGCTGTCTCATCGACTGACAGTTGGTGGCAAGCAATATCTATTGGGATCCCGGGCATGTCTGATGCCCGCCATGCGAAAAGGTCTGCGTAATCCCTGAGGCAGGTGATGAGATCTTGCTTGTCTTGTTCAGGTAGGTCGCTCCCCAACTTAACTGTCTTGGTTGGGTCGTCCGATAACTGAACATCGATCAATTCCCCGTGGGGCTCGGGCCTCTTCAGTTTATTCTTTAGCTCGCGGGCTAACTCGTCGTCGTCGTCCTCAGGGTCGCTATCTGGGTCGTATCGGGCATCCAGGTCGGCCACATTGACCTGATGCCCCTCTCCGAGATTCTGAGGTTTAGCATTTACCGCCTCCATATCACAAATCTCTTGATAGAGGAAATGGCTCCTCATGGCCGCTTCCATGTCGACCATTACTGTCACAACTTGGTTGCTTTTACTGTAGAACTTCATCTTCAAATGTACAGTTGAGGCTACGGCCTCCAATTTTCCCAGTGTTGGGCGGCCAATGATGCAGTGGTAACACGATTTGATGGGCAGAACTAAGAACGTCGTTCTGACCGTCCTGTACGACGTGCTGCCGTTCGTATCATCTCCAAAAGTAACAAGTAATTCTATCGTCCCCAGGGGGTATGTGGTCGCCCCATTGAACCCGGTCAATGGGGTTGGTACTGCTTGTGGAATAATTTCGCTCCTGTCCACGTTTAACTTGTCAATCAGTTCCTCAAACATGATGTCGGCCGAGCTCCCTTGGTCGACCAGTATTCTTCTGACCTCAGTGTTGGCCATTACGGCCGATACTACCAAAGGGACGTAATTATTGACTTTTCCATCGAGCAAGTCTTCGTCCCCAAAGGAAATGGGCGGCCTATTCGAGGCCGCCGACCATCATGAGTTCATTCCACTTCCTCTTCATTGCCTTGTTGGACTCTCTGATGTCCAACGGATTACCTCCATGGATGACCATGGCTACATTGCGGCCCTTCGACTGTCTGGGGTCGCCCTCTTCCTCAGAATTGTTACGCGCTTGCTCGACCGTTGAGTTGACGATCGCTTTACCTCTGTCATTGGCGGGTAGGCCAACGGCTTTGTTCAGGGCGGTCGTTACCTTCATCTTTGACATATTGCCTCAACTTGCCCTTCTGTATGAGATCTTCTATGTCATCTTTTAGGGCCATACAGTCATTGGTATCATGCCCCTTACTCTTGTGGTATCTACAGTATTTTTTGGTAGGCTTACCTCCTTTCTTCAATACTAGAGGATCAGGTCGCCTTACACCAGTGAACTCGTTGTTCTGGCACTCCGTGAAGATCTGCGCGATCGGAGTGTTCAACTTTGTACGATGCTCGTACTTCTTGGGCCGGTGCTCGGGCTTATTGTCACGGTAGTTTTCTTGCCCTTTGACCAGCCTGCCATTTTCTTCCTTTTGGGACGCGCGCGGGCGCCCTTGTCTGCGGCCAATTGCTCTTCATAGCCCATATGGTCGTTGGCCCTTCTAAGGAACAGGCCGAGGTCGTAGTAGCGGTTCAATGAGAACTCTTCAGCAAATCTGTGGTTCTTTCTTATACCACGTTTGAGATACTTCAGTTTGTCCGTGTCTGATAGGTTGCGGACTGTATCAGCCTCTGTCATGAACCGATCGATAAACTCCCTCAATGGTTCATTCTCTCCTTGGACGACCGAGTCCAAGTGCTCTTCATAACGATACTGACAACGGTTGGCTGTATAATTGGCCAAAAACATTGCCACAAGACCTTCCCAAGAAGAGACGGAGTTGGGACGCAGGGATTCCCACCATTCTAACGCCCGGCCTTCGAGCGACTGAGGAAAAAGCCTGCACTTCATCATCCGACCTAGCTCTCTATAGCTACAGTAGTTGTTGAAGTACATGAGGTGTTTATCTGGATCCCCGCGGCCGTTAAATTTGTTCAGGTTTGGGGGCTTCCTCAGGTCCCTTGGGATGCGATAACGCCTGATTTCGCTGGTGAAAGGCCCTTGTCCGGTCGGGATGAGATTCTGTCCGTAGGGCTGCATGGCGGCATAAGTTTGGTCGACGGGCAGACCGTAAAGGCCGACCGGCTGGCCAAAGAATCTGTCAGCAATTGGAGCGGGTCCATGGGGTCCGTGGTATTGTGGAGCATGCGACGGCGACCGTCTTCTAGGCCGCTCTGAATGGTTTCTTCTTGGTCGACTGATGGCACGGGAGACATCTCTAATCTCCCCGTTGCGGTAATCGTCAAACTCCTCGTACGAGTCCCACGACCTGCTTCTTGATCGGCGGGATCCTGAGGACTCGTTGGACGAGTATCTTGTTGGCGACCCTTCGGACTCTGGTCGGTAGCTCGAGTCAGCATAGTCGTAATCTTCCACGGGGGAACGACGGTGGCGACTTCCTCGATGGGGGGGCGACCTGTGTACGATCGCCCTTCTTGAAGGATTGCGTCGGGATATGCCTCGACGAGGAGGAGCTTCTCTTCGTGGTGGTGAACGATGGGGCGGAGATGGTTGCCCTCGGTGACCGCTATCCGCACGCGGGCGGATCGAGATCGACCCTCTCTCGTAGCGTTCGATCAGCTCGTCTCGATCAGCAATCACTTGATTCTTTTGCTCCAGAATTTGTATGAGTGCTTGGGTCACATGCTCTGGCAATGCTTCTGGGATCCCAGCTTCGGCCAGCTCGGCCGGTAATTGCTGGACCGGATGGATGACTGGCCCGCGGCCGCCCTGCACTGAGGGTTCTTGGCGAGGCTCGCCTTGTGATTCATGAACTGTCACAGGCATGCCCTCTGGGGTCCGTTGGGGTCGGTTCTGTCCAGAGGTGTTGAGCCTGAAAGAAGTGCGTTTCTGACGTGGCGGCATGGTTTGATGTGGAATAGCGCTCGGGCCTCCCACTGTGGTCGCCAATTGATCGTACCTGATCAATACGATGAGTTGTTGCTGCCTGATGATGTTGCTCGGTCGTTGGGATGAAGGACCGAGTTGAGCCGCACGCGGGTGGTACCTGCAAAGGCACTCCAACGCTCAAGTCAGAGGTGTTTCAACGGGCAGGTGGTCACAAGGTGAGTAAAACATACATGAAGCCACATGCTGGTGTGGTATATATAATGTTGGCGTTCTAGCCGTTGCGGTTTTTGCGGGGCCGGCCGCATCTTGCGGAGCAAGTTAGATATTGGGCCGCGATGGGCCTGTTGTACGAAATTGGCCTTCGAGCCCACTCCAGAACATTTTCCAACAGATTTTCCATCGGTAATGTGGTGCAGATGATTTTGGAAATTCTTTCTTTCATACTTACCATTTACAACATATATATATATATATATATATATATATATATATATATATATATATATATATATATATATATATATATATTCACACCATACAATTTACTTCAGATTTATATACAAGTCTCTGCCAATTGAAAATTCAATTCACAACCCAATTTAACGAAACTAAAACTGCCAACCAATTTTTTTTTAATCAAACAGGCAGTCAGCCCGAATTTATTAATAAAATAAAGAGAGATATAAAAAGCACAAGGGGGGACTAGACCAAAACCCTTAGTAATAAGGACAATAATAGAATGCCCAACAAGGCCTCTAAAATAAACAACCATAGAACTCTAATGGAAGAAATTCTAAGGCGAACAGAAAACCCGAAAGGAGGCAGGGCAACACCTGAGAGTCCCCACACAACCTCCACCCACCACCTCCTGAACTCACACTCCAAACCACAACAGCCTGCATCACCTCGCTATCCTCACATTAAGCACATCACAAAGTATCGAGGTTAGAGGTGGAGGCCCGGAGACGATTGGGAGGGGGCAAAGAAGCAGAAGGCAAAGGGGGAGGAGCCCGGCGATCTGCAAACTGCAATCTGGCGTCCGACAAGGTACAAACTATCGAATCAGCACCCACCGACAGCACACCCCCAGACATCCGGCACCGTGACTCCAACCACCATCGCGAAGTCGTGCTACCGGCCAACACCGCGACAACACCTAGCTTGATCGAGGTAGCCGAGCCACCAACCACCACCGCGGCCTTGCGCCCCCAACCAATTGATTTCATATTCAAATCACCATTTAGTTAAACGATATAAGTGCTAGCTTGTGGTCACTAAAATTTGATTCACATTCAAACGATTTAATTAACGAAATTAATAAACTACTATAAGTGCCAACCAGTGGCCAAAAAGGTCGACAAGTGCCAAAACCTACAACACGTGCCAAAAAGTTCACATGCAACTACAATATGAGTCGCATCCATAAACTACTATAAGTGCCAAAAGTGTCACATCCGAAATCCATAAACTACAAGGGAGAGGGAAGCATATATAAACGAAGTCCATAAATCTATATATCCATAAAAAGTGGCACATCTATAAACTTAATCTATAAACTCAAAAAACCTCGGCCGCTTTGAGAAGCATACTCTATTCCAATTCCGAACATTGTACCTAACAAATCAAAAACAATAATGTTAAGATTGTATAAAATCGAAAACTAAGATATTTTTCACATTAATTAAAATATAAATTACCTAAATACCATGAGTAATCATCCCGCTAAGGAGAGCCTCCAGCAAGTCCTTTTCATCTCTGTCCAGCTGCACGGGCTAATTCTGCCCAGGCTGGTCATGCTCTGGCTGCTGCGGCGGAGGCTGATGCGGCGACGGTGGTGATGAAGGTGGTATACCTAACTTCTCTAACATTGCCTCCACCATATGTCGTTGTAAAAGCTTCGAGCATATTGGTAAATGATTTTGACGACCCTTCAAACAATGACTTGTTTGCCTTTAACAACATATTATAAAATCCGTGTGCTTTCCATTCGAAAGCTCATCCATGTTATCATAACGCTTCTCCTCGAATGACACATTCACCCCAGGAGCGTTACAAACCATGTTTTTGCATCAAGTCAATTTGTTTACCATGTCCTATATTCGCTGAACTATTTGAAGCACATGTGCAATATTTTCCAACCATTGGGGCAACATTGGACTGCTTTTCACCATTACTCGTCCAAATCCAATAATTAGGCCTGAACTTAACTCTCTTCAAATCATTAATGACCTCGGTTGGACTCTTAGGATCCGTTTGATTTGCAAACAGTTATACTCTACTAGATAGTACTGGACATGACAGTATTGGACAACATTTTGTGCAGTACACTGTCTTATGAACACTGCACAACATAAGCAAAAAATTGTAAATTTTTACTATAATTCTCTTTATAAGGTTTATAATGAATATTTTATGTAACATATTATAATATAATTAGAAAATTATAAAGTAACATGTGTGAGAGAAAAAACAGGGGAGAAAGAGAGAGATGGGGAAGAGAGAGGTCTTGAGATGAGAAAATATAGAGAAGAGAGATGAGAGGAGAGAGGTATAGAGAGGGAGAAAGAAGAGAGGGGAGAGAGAGACTTAGAGTACTAAACAATAGTTTAGTAATTGTTACTAAATGCGCATAATAGTCATTTCCTCATCAATGAAAAAATTCGGTGACCACACCGGCCAACACTAAATTGTGGTTAGTATGTACTAACCAGTGTTTTCATTTACCCGCTCACTCACCACACAAACACTAAATTGTGATTAGTATGTACTAACCATTGGATTATTGTATAATGGTCTCCGAAAAATTTATTAATTGTTACTACGGAATTCTTTAATTTCATAAGTCATTGCCGAGAGAAAGGAAAGAGAAGTGATAGAGAGAGAGAGAGAGAGAGAGAGAATAGAGGAGAGAGAAGATAGAGAAGAGAGATAAGAGAGAGAGAGAGAGAGAGAGAGAGAGAGAGAGAGAGAAATTATTGAGTAGGAAATAAAAATAAATATTTTGGTATTTTTTTATGTGGATAGAAAGTTGTACTGTAGACAGAAAGTTGTACTGTTCTTTTGGGCATGACAGAAATATGAGTTTTTGTCGAGTCTCTTTCCCCCACTATTGTCCAGTACCATGAACAATTTCCAATTCAAACAAGGTACAATTTGATTTTTTATGTCGAGTCCCTTACTTTTTAAAAAGTGTGATCTGACAAGTGTCGGTGTAACCGTTCGTTACCCAACTGAATGTGAGGGACCAAAAGTATAAATGAAGACAAAATTATGGTCCATACATACGCTAAAGAAAAATTTATTTGAGACTAAAAATGAAAACCCTGTATTTCGTAACGACTAAAAACATATTTAACTCATATATCAAAATATTTTACTTATTTTCCTTCTAATATATTTTTAACATATAGTAAGCGTGTATTACTAACAGAAAATTTGTTTCTTTTAAGTAAAAGCTCAATTTTCCTATTATTTTTAAAAACCTTTTATCCATTAAAAAAGAAGATTCTATAGTTCAGTAAGCGTGTATTACTAACAGGAAAATTTGTTTCTTTTAAGTAAAACCTCCATTTTCCTATTATTTTTAAGAGCCTTTTTATCTATTAAAGAAGAAGCTTTTATAGTTCAGTAAGCGTGTATTACTAACAGGAAATTTTTTCTTTTAAGTAAAAAACCTCTATTAATTTTCCTATTATTTTTAAGAAGCTTTTAGCCATCAAAAAAGAAGATTTTATAGTTCGGTAAGTGTGTATTTGTAACAGGAAGATCTGTTTCTTTTAAGTAAAACCTTCATTTTCGTATTATTTTAAAGAAGCTTTTAGCCATCAAAAAAATAAGGCTTTATAGTTCAGTCAATATGTATATATTTCCAATTGTAGTTTCCACGAAGAGGTTCAATTTTTGTTCCATTGAATATCAGCAAAAATAAGGAAAAAGTCCAAATTCACGGCTCGTTACATTTTTTTTTTGCCTTAACAATTTTCTATTCAAAAAATATTCAAACAAACGTTACCATAAATCTTGGCTTGTAGGAAGTTATAGCTTTAAATGTCATTTATTTCTTTGACTTAATAGCAGTAAATAATTTCAATCCCTCTTCTATATTTAAAAACCGATTAAAAAATGAAATAAACAGAAAAAAATATTGATATTATCAAAGGGAATATTCCATTACCAACAACCACATTCTGTGTACTTATAAAAAAAATAAAACCACATTCTGTGTTTATATAAGTAAGCGTGTAATGAAGAAAACTTCCGACACAACAAAGGAGAAATCGAAGTGCAAATCATCAACTCGCAGGAGAAAAATGTGTTTTGGTTATATATGTAATGAAGAAGAAAGGGAACTGGGTAGGCAACGAGCTCCAGGATCATGTCCTTATTGTGGTGGCAAAGTAGAAGCTATGGATGTTGAGATCCAATGGAGGTTTTGTTTCTTGCCTATGTGCTTTAAGATTAAAAGAAAGTATTTTTGTACTTCATGTGCAAGACGTTTGGAATTGTATTATTAGATTTTAGAGACAGACATGCAAAGGAAACATGTTCATGGTTTTGTTATATTTGCTTTTCTTTATTTTATTTGTTTAATTTTTTGGCTATATGGAAAGGAAATTAAAAGTGGGATTTGTTAAGTGTTTGTTTGTTACTTCATTTTTTTTTCTGTAAAGGTAGTTTAATTTTGTATAATATTTGAGATACTTTTATCGGTTGCTGGTTTTTAAATCAATTGGAGTTTAGAAATTAGGACCATTGGAATTTCATTTCATCCATTGTTTCCTCATCCTAAAATTGATGTTGAAATTAATTGGCGATGAGCAGAGCTGGAATTATTTGCTGTATCTGTTATGGGTCGGAGAGGAAAGGGAAGACACTTTGAGAGTCAAACTGTTCAGGTTTGTTTACAATAGTGGCAACGTAAGAATTACTCCAACTATAGGTGTGTGAAACGGTGAAGCTAGACTTGAGAATAGTGAAAAAAAATTGTATGAGAGAAATAATAAAGGGTGTGGAAATATTAAAAAAACGCCCTTAAAGAAACGGCAACATTTATGACTGCAGTGAATTACAATTGTTACAAACCGAAAGCATTTAAAGGCTATATTTGAAGACCACTTTCAAACTTTTAATGCACATATTTGCATTACGGCTCATCTCCTTGATATTCGCAAGTATACCAAATTATTGCAAAAACGGTAACATCGAGTGTCGAACTCAATTATCGAATGCAAATACTAATAAATGTTAATAACAGCTAAACAAACACAAATGAAACAAAATTTGAGTGATATGCTAAAGTAACTAGTATTTTACCCGTGCATACGCACGGGTGATACTGTATGGTCGGTGTATTGCCATGACGTCATAATAGTAATTTGGAAGATAATCATAAGTTGTGAACAATGTCCAAAATGTATGATTTGAAATTCAAAGTGGAAAGAGATAGGTATTATGTCATATAAGATACAAATGAAAATTATATTGAGACGAAGAAAATAAAGGAGATTGACAATCAGAATTACATTGATCCATAATAATGTATTTGGATATTAGAGGTAAAATATGCATCCCAGTTGACACTCCTGTTTGCATACTCGTTGACCCTCCTGTTGGCACTCCCGTTGGCGCTCTCGTTGCCTCTCTCGTTGCCACTCCCGTCAGTGGCGGACCAAGGACCCCGGGGTCAGGGGTGTCAAATTTTTTATGGCCAGTGTCAAATGGGTGCAAAACTTGGTCTATTAGTGTAATTTAAAATTTTCAGGGGGTTCAAAATAAAAATTTCAGGAGATTTGGGCTATTTATATAGGGCGGTAAGTGCAATTTTTTTTTCCAGGGGGTTCATCTGAACCCCCTGGATACAAGGTAGGTCCGCCATTGACTCCCGTTGCAGCTCCCATTGCCAGTCTCTCGTTGTCGCTCCCGTTGCCACATGTTAACTCATATTATTCTATATGATTTAATATTAATTAAATCATATTTGTTTAATTATAATGAAGTTATTTTGTAAAGTTTGGTAGTGGCTAAAGTTGTATTTTTATAATTCTTAGTGGTTAAATTGATTGATTTTAATAGTTTTAATAGAGAGATTATAGTAAATAATAAATTTTAGATGGAGTAAAAATGAAGAAACAAAATCGGTATCTTCTTGTAATATTAATAATGGAGTAAAAGGTAAAATATGTAGCTCCGTCGCTCTCGTTCCCTCTCTTGTTGGCACTCTCGTTGGCGCTCTCGTTCCCTCTCTTGTTGGCACTCCCGTTGCCGCTCTCGTTGCCGATCTCGTTGTCAGTCTCTCGTTGCCGCTCCCGTTGCCACATGTTTTCTCCTTTTTTTCTATATGATTTAATATTACAATTGTTAGTGGTTAAATTGATTGATTTTATTTATTACATGAAAAATTGATTCATTTTAGTAGTTTTAATAGAGAGATTATAGTAAATAGTAAATTTTAAATTATTTAATTATTGAGTGTGATATTAATTTAATAATTTATTTTTTTGGAATAAATAATTTTGAAACTATTGTTAGAGGTAAGGTTTATTTTGACAATTGATAGTAGTTAAATTGATTAATTTTAGTAGTTTGAGTAAATTATAGAAATAGTTAAAAAAATAATGTTTTTAGTAAAAAAACTGAGAAAAAAGTGATTTTTTATGGAAAGAAAAACTAAAAAAAAATTGGAAAAAAAACTGAAAAAAAAAATTGGTTTTAAAATTTGTTGTTTTTTGTCCTTTTGCTGCGTCAGTTGCAGCTTCTGATTGCAGTTTTCAATTAGTTTTTTGTCCTTCTATCGTTACCATTCCTGTGGCCTCTCCCGTTGGCGCTCTCGTTGGCACTCCCGTTGGCATTCCTGTAGGCATTTTACTCTTTTTTAGTAATTATAAAATAGATATTTGGTAATTTTTTGTAGTTGTTAAATTGATTGATTTTAACAAAATTAGTTAAATTGATTAGTTTTAGTAGTTATTTTTGTAATTTTTTGGTAGGGGTTAAAGTTTTTTTACAATTCTTTTTTTGACAATGGATAGTGGCTAATTGATTTGTAGTAACTAATTATTTTATTAATTTTAGTAGTTTGAGTAGATTATAAAAATAGTGAAAATTGATTTATAGTGTCTAATTGTTTTTATAAAAATATTGACTGCCGGTTTTTAAAAAAAAATTAAAAAAAATAGTGTATAATTTTTTTTTAAATCAGTTTTTTTAAAAAAATTGAATTGAAAAAACTGTATTTGCACTGTAGCGCGTCAGAAACGTCACTGTAGCGTAATGTAGAGTGACATAAGCGGTACTGTAGCGCATCAGAAACGTCACTGTAGCGCACTGTAGTGATACTGTAGCATTTTGTCTTTATGTGGTGAATTGTCTATTTTGCCCCTAAATTGTGACAAATATCAAAATTTGCTAATGTCTAAAAATGTAATTGTGCTAGCATATGTTTTGATTATATAGAAAGTAGATTTTTTGTAGTGGTTAAATTGATTGATTTTAACAAAATTAGTTACATTGATTTGTTTTAGTAGTTATTTTGTAATTTTTGGTAGGGGTTAAAGTTTTTTTACAATTCTTTTTTTGACAGTGGATAGTGGCTAATTGATTTGTAGTGACTAATTATTTTATTAATTTTAGAAGTTTGAGTAGATTATAAAAATAGTGAAAATTTATTTATAGTGACTAATTGTTTTTATAAAAATATTGACAACCGGTTTTTAAAAAAAATTAAAAAAAACAGTGTATAATTTTTTTTTTAAAATCAGTTTTTTTTTTTAAAAATTGAATTAAAAAAACTGTATTGGCACTGTTGCGCGTCAGAAACGTCACTGTAGCGTACTGTAGAGTGACATAAGCGGTACTGTAACGCGTCAGAAACGTCACTGTAGCGCGTCAGAAACGTCACTGTAGCGCACCGTAGTGATACTGTAGCATTTTGTCTTTATGTGGTGAATTGTCTATTTTGCCCCTAAATTGTGACAAATGTCAAAATTTGCTGATGTCTAAAAATGTAAATGTGCTAGCATATGTTTTGATTATAGAGAAAGTAGATTGGTGATGTCTAAAAATATAAATGTGCTAGCATATGTTTTGATTATATAGAAAGCAGATTGTTTTTATAAAAATATTGACAACCGGTTTTTAAAAAAAAAAATTAAAAAAAACAGTGTATAATTTTTTTTTTAAAATCAGTTTTTTTTTTAAAAAATTGAATTTAAAAAAAAAGTGTATTGGTACTGTAGCGCGTCAGAAACGTCACTGTAGCGTACTGTAGAGTGACATAAGAGGTACTGTAGCGCGTCAGAAACGTCACTGTAGCGCACTGTAGTGATACTGTAGCATTTTGTCTTTATGTGGTGAATTGTCTATTTTTCCCCTAATTGTGACAAATCTCAAAATTTGGTGATGTCTAAAAATGTAAATGTGCTAGCATATGTTTTGATTATATAGAAAGTAGACAAGAATTTTTGAAGTAAAGACAATAAAATACTTTTGTATTTTTGATAAAGAACCCTAAAACGCAAAGTTTAAGATATGATAAAATAAATTAGGGATGAACTTCCATTTACTTCACACTATTGCAAACTGATTTAACAAGGAAAACAACCCCCTCTTTTACTTTGTTATCAAACCCACAATATTAATTAATCCCTAATTCTTTAGGTGAATTATGAACAACTAAAAATCCTAATTCCTTAGGTGAATATAATTGACAACAAGCATTAGAATCAAGGATTTGCAATATACAACAACTCCAAGGCTATTCCTAGACTAAGAATTGAAGGCATTCAATCTAAAGCATTCAAATATAAAACTTCCATTCCATAGATGAACCATAAATCATTCCATAGGTGATCAAATCATGAAAAGCATTAAGAACATAAATTGAACACACAAAACATGAGGGAATATGTCATTTAATTAAAACAATCAAAATCATATACAATAGTGATTCATCAATGTTCATTCATCTCTAACCTAAAAGGATTTAGCTAGACATATATAAAGAATAAAGAAAGCATAAAACCAAACTCAATGGAGAGAATGACCACATTGAAGTTCCAAAATCTTGTTCCCAAGCCTTGAATCTTCGATGATGATGATGATAATGATGATGATGATGATGATGATGATGATGATGATGATGATGATGATGATGATGATGATGATGATGATGATGAAAGGTGTTGAGTCCTTGGTCGCCTCCCTTGCTCTCTCTCTCTCTCTCTAATTTAAGTCAAGAAAGTGGCAAAAAGATCCCTAAGTTGGATGAAAATCGCAACTTTTGACCAAATCGCAGAGCAAAAGCGCCCAAGTGCACGATAGAAGCGCTTGGGTTGGGCGCACGACGGACAGCAGCATCAGCTGCAAAAGCGCCCCAAGCGCATGACAGAAGCGCTTGGGCACACGACAAGCAGAAGCATCAAACATGAAAGTGCCCCAAACGCATGACAGGAGCGCTTGGGCACACGGGCAACAGAAGTAACACAAAAGGAAGCGCCCCAAACGCATGCAGAAGCGCTTGGGCATTTTATAACAGTTCTTTGAAGTAGTCTGCGCTCCGAATGCTCGGCAAACGCATCCTTGTGCACACCGTAGAACTTTTAGCAACTCAACTTATTCTTTCAAGCTTCAACATGATTCAAAACATCAATTTGCACCTGAAAATCATGGTTATGACAAATGTGGAAATTTGTGGTCCAAAATCAATGTAATTTCCTAAATTTAATATAAAAACACTTAATTTTGGACCAACAAAACTATACGCAATGCAGACTTATCACAACCCCAAATTTAAAGTTTTGCTTGCCCTCAAGTAATTAACCCAATTTAATCAAAAGGAGAGTTGCACACCATAAAAAAATTTCTCTTAAAACTTCATTCAACTTTCACGGCACTTTGCACAATCTACCAACTTTGCAACAATCAATTCATGATCAATTCACTAATTCTTTGAATTCATGCTACCAAATGAAAGTAACTCAAAGTAACCCAAATTTTTGATCCACTTGAGGCAACATACCAATCCTCTCTCTCTCTCTCTCTCTCTCTCTCTCTCTCTCTCTCTCTCTCTCTCTCTCTCTCTCTCTCTCTCTCTCTCCAGAACATGTGGTTTTCTCACACTCAAGTGTTTCAGGGTATAATTTACACTCAATTCACATCACTTGCAATCATCTACCATAGGCTTGACAAAATTCTAAGAAAAACAATCACACACAAATACCACACATATCATGAGGACTTAATGAAGGTTGTAATGGGGCTTAGGTTAGGGTGCATAATTTTTGGAAATTAGGCTTTCTTGATTGGAATTGAGAAATGCAATCTTCACTCTAGATCCCATCCTAACTCACCAAACCTCTTCAAAAGAATTGTCCATGAGGAAAAATTGTCGTTCTTCACTCAAGATCATATCCTCACTCTCCAAACTTCTTCAAAATAATTGCCACAAGGAAAAATTGTCCATGTTATCAATTGCCCACAAGGAAGTTGTCCTTGTTATATTTTCTAAATATTTGTTGTGCTTTTATTTCCCTTTTCCTTTTGTTTCTTTTTTTTTCTTACATTTTTTGGTACTTGCCTTTTTTTTCTTTTTTTTACAACTTATTTTTGGTATACCAACCCCAAACTTAGAACACTTGTTTGTCCTCAAGTAACCCCAAACTTAATTCATATCTGAGGATCCATAAGGACAACGCATTCCTCATTTCCAAACAAGTGGGACACTTGGTTTTTCAGTTAATGGCTTGTAATGAAGTTTGTAACCAGTAAAAAGGATTTAAGGCTCAAATGGGCTGCTCAAAGGTCAAGATTTAAGGGTAGGCATTTTAAGGCTCTAGCTATCAAGAAAATGAAAGTCCTCAATCATGTATGTGTGTGTATATGCAATGCAAAAACAATCAAGAACTTAGTCAAGTTCTGAAGAATCTTGAAAAGTGATGGAGCACTCAAAAATGAAGATTCTGTTTAGGCTCAACACTCACAGGCTTTGTTTAGTGAGGAAGGGTATGTTACACCCAGATTCACAATATTTAGGTTACAAGGAGTTGCTTACACTAACAGAAGAATCGTCAAAGAATTTCAGCTCATTGATCAAAAAATTGATGTACAAATTCAATGTCAAGTTCAGAAAAAGATTTTCAGAATGAAATTTAAAGTGCAAAAAATTCAATTATATGCATGATTAGCTAATCTACTTCCTAGAAAACGTCCAAAAAATATTAGAGATAAAAGATAAGAAATAAAGTAAGATGAGGGTAAAAAGATTGGGTTGCCTCCCAAAAAGCGCTTCTTTATCGTCACTAGCTTGACGTTGAGGTGATTCTTCAATTTGGCTCATGTGGGGGACTCTGCTTCTCAGGTTCCTCCTCCAGTTCTCCTTGAGTACCTTTTCTTTTAAGCTTTAGTTTCCCTTGCCTAATAGTTGCATGAGGGGAATAGAATTGAGGAGCCCATGACATAATCACAACTTTTGTCTTGGTATCACCCCTTTTTCAACATCTTTTGACACAACAAGTGCATTCTCAAAAGGTGAGTGGAGGGCTTGATCATGAATTTTTGTTTCAATTGTGGGATCAAGTACCTCAATATGGTAGCACCATTCTTTTCCTCTTTTAGGGTCCATGTTGAGCACATTGAAAGTCACAGCTTCATCTTTGACTTTTAATGTCAGAGTTTCATCTGCCACATCAATTACAGCTCTAACAGTAGCTAGGAAAGGTCTACCCAAAATCAACGGTATGTCATTGTCTTCTTCCATGTCCAGAATCACAAAATCCACCGGAAAGATGAATTTGTCATTTTTCAGAAGGGTATCTTCAACTACACCATATGGATGTTTCACCGAACAGTCGGCTAGATGCAAAGTCATCATGGTATTCTTTATCAGACCAATCCCCAAATTTTTGAAAATGGAGAGTGGCATTAGGCTAATACTTGCTCCCAAATCACATAATGTTTTCCCAAAAGTTTTGTCCCCAATAGTGCAATGAGTAGAGAAACTTCCGGGATCTTTGAGTTTTTGTGGAAGGTTCCTCTGCAAGATTGCACTACACTCCTCAGTAAGCATGATTGTCTCATCATCTACTATCCTCCTCTTCTTTGAGAGGATCTCTTTCATGAATTTGGCATATTTGGGCATTTGTTCAAGAGCTTCTGCAAAAGAAATGTTAATTTGTAACTTTTTGAAAACATCTAGGAACTTACCAAAATGCTTTTCATCTTGCTCCTTCTTTAATATTTGAGGTTAAGGTAGCTTGATGATTTGCTTTGGAAGCTCAGACTCCTCTTGCAAAGTAGTATCCTCTTGCACCTTAGAAGGTTCATCAACACCCGCAAACTGCTTCTCATTTTTCTCCTTCTTCTGTCTTTGTGGGGGAAAGGTAGCTTAAAAATTGGTTTTTGAAATTTTGGCTTCTCTTTTACATTAGAATTCTTGTCAACACCCACATGAGCTTTGTCGCCAGACTCAACCACTTTTTCTGAACTCTTCTTTGCTACAGCTTCAATTGTTTACCACTCGGTGTGGTTATAGCATTCACTGTTTCACCACTCCTTGGATTAGGAATAGTGTCACTTGGAAGAGAGCCCGAAGGTCTTTGTGCAACTTGCTTGGCCAGTTAGCCCGCTTGAGTTTCTAGATTTCTCATGGATGCCTCTTGATTTTTAGAACTAGCTTCTAGAATTTTGAAACCTACTCTTGCTTCCTCCATGAATGAAGAAGTTTGTGCAGCTAGTCCCTCAACTGCTATCTCCCAGTCTGCTTTCTTTTAAGGAGCGTTTTGGCTTTGCCCTTTATCCTTCCAAGAGAAATTCATATGATTCCTCCACCCCGGATTGTAAGTGTTGGAAAAGGGATTATTTTTGACAAAAAATATCTTCTCTTGGATAGGTAAGGGAAGTCCAAAATCATGATTAGAATGTGGACCTTCACAGTAGTCACACTTTAAACCTGTCACAACATTTCCTTGAGCAGAATGGTGTTGCACAGAATTCAACTTTAGAGCTTCCATTCCCTTTTTTAGTTCTTCCAACTGTTGAGTGATTATTTTCTGTTGAGCCCGAGCATCTAAATCAAGAAGACTTCTTTTAGATGTACCTCCTCTATCATGAGCCACCAAGTAATCATTTAAAACCATAGCTTCAATTATTTGTCTCGCTTCTACTGCGGTTTTGAAATTTAGAGAACCACCTGCTCAGGTATCAAGCATCATCCTAGCATTCGGTCTGAATCTAGTACAAAAGATCACTACAAAAAAATTGCCCATTAGCGAAGGATTTTTCCCTCGTTAAATGCCCCAAATCCGTCGCTAATTCTCATTAGCTAGGGAATTGGCGACGAAATCAGTCCCTCGCTAATGGGAATTAGTGAGGGAATTTGAATCCCTCGCTAATTAGCGAGGGAATATTCCGTCTCTAATTAGGGAGGGATTCAAATTCCGTCGCTAAGTCTGACAGCCACGTTTTTTTTATATTAGCCTATTTTTTTATATAGTTATTATTATTATTGTTAATATTATTATTAATATTATTATTATTCTTATTATTATTATTATGGTGTGGTGGTGGTGGTGGTGGTGGTGGGGAAGGGTATTAAGGTAGAGAGAGAAGGAGAGAGAGAGAGAGAGAGAGAGAGAGAGAGAGAGAGAGTGAGAGAGAGAGAGAGAAATGAGCTATGTGGTGGTGGTGGTGGTGGTGAAGGGTATTATGGTAGAAAGACAAGGAGAATAGTAAGGGAGAAGGACAGAATGAGAGAGAGAGAGAAACGAGTGGTGGTGGTGGTGGTGGTGAAGGGTATTAGGGTAGAAGAGAAGATAGAGTGAGAGAAGAGTGTGAGGAGGTGGTGGTGGAAGAGTGAAGAGAGAAGAAGAGTGTGAGAGGAGGTGGTGGTGTGGTGGTGGTTTGGTGGTGGAAGAGTGAAGAGAGAAGAAGAGTGTGAGGAGAGAAGAAGAGAGAAGAGTGTGAGGAGACTAGGAGAGAAGAGTGTGTGTGAGAGGATAAATAAGCTGAAAACTCAAAAAGTTAGCGAGGGACTAAAAATTCCGGCGCTAATCACCTGCACGGAGCCCTATGATCTGAAAACTGTCAGAAATTAGCGAGGGACTGAAAATTCCGTCACTAATCACCTGCACGGAGCCCTGTAATCTGAAAACTGTCAGAAATTAGCAAGGGAATTAGCGAGGGACACCAAATTCCGTCGCTAATTAGCGAGGGACACCAAATTCCGTCGCTAATAATTGAATTAGCGAGGGGCTAAAAATTCCCTCGCTTATTCCCTCGCTAATCAACTTTTTTTTTGTAGTGGATTTGCATTTGCTGATGGTCATCAAAACCATGATTCGGGCAAGCCTTCAATGTTGATTTCTCCCCTCTTCTTAATGAACATGGATGGGCGGAAAATTGTTCAAGGAACTTGTCGTCAAGATCATTACAAGTGGTGATGTTACCTTCAGGCTGCGAATCAAACCACTCTTTGGCTTCATCCTTTAGAGAGAAGGGAAAAAGTCTCAGTTTCTTAGCTTAATCAGTACTACCATCCACTTTCACTGTTTCACATAGCTGTGCAAAATTGGTGAGATGCTTGTTTGCATCTTCACATGGTCTTCCACCAAATTGCTTCTCCCTCAATTCACGGAACAACCCTGGATTGATCTCAAACCTATTCACGTTCATCGGTTGATGAGCAATCGGTAACCTCTGCCTGTTTGGGTCACGATTCCCATAGTCTCCAAGAGTTCATCTCACTGGTGGGTATGCCATCTCTTCAGTCACAGGAAACTCAAACAAGCGTCAAAGCAAAATGTGTAAAACAAGGTATAAAGCAAAAGAAAAAGAAAACTAACAACAAACAAAAATATATACGTTCGAATTAGCAGTTGCCTTCAAATTTACTGGTAAACGTAATATTGATCCCCAGCAACGGCGCCAAAAACTTGATGCGATATTGGCAAGTGTACCAAATCGTCACAAGTAATAATAAAACGGTAAGACCGAGTGTCGAACTCAAGGACCGAATGCAAATACCAATAAATGGTAACAACAGCTAAACGAACACAAATGAACCAAAATTTGAGTGATATGGTAAAGTAACAAGAATTTTTGAAGTAAAGACAATATAATGTTTTTGTATTTTTGATAAAGAACCGTAAAACGCAAAGTTTACGATATGATAAAATAAATTAGGGATGAACTTCTATTTACTTCACACTATTGCAAACTGATTTAACAAGGAAAATAACCCCCTCTTTTACTTTGTTATCAAACCCACAACATTAATTAATCCCTAATTCCTTAGGTGAATAACCCTTTGTGAACAACTAAAAACCCTAATTCCTTAGGTGAATATAATTGACAACAAACATTAGAATCAAGGATTTGCAATATACAACAACTCCAAGGCTAGCTATTCCTAGACTAAGAATTGAAGGCACACTACAAGAAAATCGACGATTTTCGACGGCAATTTTCGTCGCAAATGCAGCAATTTTCGTCGAAAATTGACGTTTCCGACGGACAAAAAGTCGTCGCAAAATCGCTCGTCGCAAATTTTTTTTCCGATGAATAGCATGAAAGCAATTGACGTTTCTTATGTCTCACAACTAAGAATCGCATGAAGGCAATGAGACCCAGCCAGTAAATTAATGCTATTACTAATTTCAGACAAAATTTATTATGCAAATGACTCATCAATAGGTGCAAACACAAGTTGAGCACATGCTCCAATTGAATTCTCATCAACTCCACTGCACAACTGCATCATGTTTCATCACTAAATTTTCTACTTCAGCTACTTTTATCCAATTCCAACCCCAGCTACTTTTATCTGGTTGAAATTCAGATGAGGCAGCCTGTTGTCTTGGTCCTGCCTGCCACTGCCAAGGGGGAAAGGTGAAAAATCTTACATCAAGCTTGTGAACCAAAAAATCTACCAAAGGAAAATGGATACTATAATTCATAGCTTTTGGAAAGACATCTTATTTCAAACTTCAAAATGCACATTTTCCAAACAATGGTTTACTTTCCTGGTCAGAAATCAAGAAGCATGCATATTGCATGCACCTGCTAGTTTTTCACACCAACCTCTAACCTCAAACAATGTAAAAAATATTGATCCATAGGACTGATCTTTTGAAGTATGGATACTACCAAAAATTTGCAAAATGAAAAGGTGAATGCAAAAGACATCAAGCGTCATCCAAATCCATGCTACTTAATCAAAGTTTAATTTTTTTTTATTCCAGCAATGAACATCGTGAAAAATATATAATTCCAAAATGTTGTAGTGAATCCTTTGGGGATAAAAGTCAAGCATATCATGTATCTCCTTCAAATTAGGTACCTAGAAACCTTGACTCATTTAGTTATAATAAACAGACTTAAGCTTGCTCAAATTACTTGTGCATTACAGCTTACAGTTTCCATTGCTGCTTCTAAATTTCAATTAGTTCAAAATATGTCACATCATTGATTGAAGGTAAATCATTTGCAGCCAATACAACCTGCATTCAAACAGAATAACATAAATTGAACATTCTTCACAGCCTGCATAATCATGAACACCTTAGTTAAGGGTGAATCACATATAAACACAATCAAGGCATATATGAGAAATATTATCATAATAACGAAAACATGGAAAACGCATGGCGACCTTTGATAACCCGCTAAAATTCACTGGCAATAGATTAGAAGTAGCTTCTTTGTTTTGATCAGGAGTTAAGACAACTAATGTGTCTGCTTCAAGAGTAATTGGACGATCAGTTTTGTTCACAACATGCAATTCTGGACCCACAGTATCTTGCATAACCTGGAATTCGACCAAAATCGATGAACTTTTTTACATTAACTACCCTTCAGAAGGTGTTTTGCAAGCTAATATATTAAAAGCGCAATTTTTTGTGATATTTCACAAGTCATCATATACATGTATATACCATAGATAAGTAAAAATAAACAGCAAACATGACAAGCTTACCGCACAGAGTTTCTTGGTGCCCTTGATAGCAGCCCTTAAATTCTCCAATGTCTCTTGGTGATATTCTGGGTCACCCCATGAGAAGTCAAACCTCACCACTAGCACATGGTAAGAAAAGAAAAATAAGATGACTCGGAAGCAGACTATAGAACAAGAACAAAACATTATTACTCAACTCATTCATGATATGTATTTTCCACAAAGTGAAAGAAAAACTTCAACAAGCTAGAAGTTAATAGGTTAATTGTCTTCCTTTCCCCTTAAGATTATGTTTTTTGGGGAAACTGCAAGGCCTTCCAACTTGATCTAAATTACAGTCATTTCTGATTGACTGAGTTCTAATTTTTGGACAGCATATATAGCAATAAGATAAAAAAAACCAAAAATTCTCAATCTTAATATTCCTAACTGAAAGAGCTGAAAGAGTAAGGTCTATGTGACAAAATAAAAGCTACAATCAAATTTGAACAGAAATCACATACAATGGAAGGTTTCCATCACCATAAAGATGTATAGCATCTCTAGCTGCGCGATAAAATTCCAAAGCAACTCTTGTAGATGACAGGCAAACATCCTGCACAAATTATTTATGCATCATTTACAAATATCAGTTTCACTGTTAATATAAAACTATCAGTTTGACACCATAAACTGTGAATTTGCATTCAGAAGATGAGGTGTGCAAAAATTAAGCAACAAACTATTGAGAAGACCAGGAACTTCCAAGGAAAAGTAAAAGAAAGATACGGTAATGAGATGTAATTGAGGAACTGATTAACCTTTGTTCAAGAGTAGGAACTCCATCAACGGAACGCCTTTCAGCTAGTCTTAGCAATGCATGAGCAGCAAGCATATGTTGCCGCTTCAGCACATAATACCGTGCCAAGAGTTCAAAGTTCTTTTGGACTCAAATATCTAACCAATTGTTGATCACATATATTAGCTACAAAGAATTGAAATAACTAATCAAGAGAAGATCACAATGTAAAAATGCAGTATACTAATGGAGTATTAACAGCTTACCCTATGCGCATTCCTGCATGACCAGTGCTTTTTGAGACAGTGAATCTCAATGAATCTGCAACTACAAAGCAAGTATATGTAAAACCTCCATGCATTTGTTGTAAGATAAATAGATCAACATAAGACCTTGCTCATCACTTAACTTTAACATATTGTTTAAGGAGTTTAATATGCAGCAACTCAAATGCAAGATCTATGAGAGTTCAAAGCAAAATAACTTTCAAAAATGTCCAACAACAAAAATACACTTCTCCAAAATTCTCTTTTGCTTTTACTTAATTTCTATCACAATAAAAAGTGCATTTTTAAAACATGACCAAACTAAGTAACAGAAAAATTAAAGCTACTAACATGCAATTAATGAGAAAGGAAAACAAATTTTAAGCTTAAATTGTAATTTAAATTGGCTGCAACACTTTCAACAAATACTTTGATTAGAATTTGGTGATCACTGACTACCTCTTGTAGCAATCCATTGTTATCAAATACGCTTAAAGCTTGCCAAGGGTGCAAATACAGAAAGCATATACCCTGTTTTACTTGAAACAATTAAATGTAAGAAAAAAAACGTCTTACATTATATATCATAATGATGAAAATCAATAATCCTCTCCTTCCTCCTCATCTTCTGCTCCCTCAGCACCAACCTCCTCATAATTTTTCTCAAGAGCAGCAAGATCTTCACGTGCTTCCGAGAACTCCCCTTCCTCCATGCCTTCACCCACATACCAGTGGACAAAGGCCCTCTTGGCATACATGAGATCAAACTTGTAATCGATGCGAGAGAACACCTCTGCAACAGCAGTGTTGTTACTGATCATGCAAACAGCCCTTTGTACCTTGCAAAGGTCACCGCCGGGCACAACTGAAGGAGGCTGATAGTTGATACCACATTTGAATCCAGTTGGGCACCTGTTTCAAATATCAACAAAAACAACATTATATGACCATCCCCAATAGGAGTACTAGTTTCAAACAACACAAACGACAAAAGCCTTCCCTAGAAAGTCGAATCAGTTTGCTTACACAGATCTATCCCCATTCATAAGATCGTGTTATGAATTATGGCTATTAATATATCACAGATTAAAAGGCTATAAAATCTTATAAAACTACTAGATCACACAATGCAAGACTATAAAATCTTTCTACCAATGATGAATGAAAAGAATGGTTACCAGTCAACAACTGAACAGTCCATTTAGTTTTGATGGTGCCAACAGCAGCATTGACATCCTTTGGAACAACATCTCCACGGTACATCAGGCAGCAAGCCAGATATGATCTGAGATATCAACCTGTTCAGATTTGTGTATGTAGGCCTCTCAATATCAAGGGATCTCCTGCAAATATCATAGATGGCCTCGTTATCCAAAAGGACAGCCACATCGGTGTGTTCAAGGAGTGAGTGGGTGGAGAGAACACTATTGTAGGGTTCCACAACAGCTGTTGAAACCTGAAACGAAAAAGGAACAGTTTAACATTAACAAAAACAAAGAGCATTTGCAGTTACAAAATAGATTTGGAATCGATGCGTAATGCGATGATATACCTGGGGGGAAGGGTAGATTGTGAAGCCAAGTTTGGATTTCTTTCTGTAATCGACGGAGATACGTTCCAACAAGAGAGATCCCAAACCAGAACCGGTACCACCACCAACGGCGTTAAAGACAAAAAACCCTTGGAGACCAAACACCAGAACCAGAAGCCAAGTTTTTTCAATGGTGAGAGGCAATTTCAATGGTGAGAGGCGATTTCGAGGGTGAGAGGATGAGAGGCAATTTCGAGGGTGAGAGGATGAGAGGCGATTTCGAGGGTGAGAGGCGATTTCGAGGGTGATGAAGATGCTACGGTTCGAAGGTGATGAAGATGCTACGGTTCGCAGGCTCTGAGAAAGAGGGGAAGAGGCGCTGAGAAAGGAGAGGAGGAGAGGCGCTGAGAGAGGGAGAAGATGAAGGAGAGGC
This sequence comes from Astragalus membranaceus, assembly GCA_039519185.1. Lineage (NCBI taxonomy): Eukaryota > Viridiplantae > Streptophyta > Magnoliopsida > Fabales > Fabaceae > Astragalus > Astragalus membranaceus. The sequence continues at coordinate 50,812,053 of CM076851.1, forward strand.
GCTGAGAAAGAGGGTGAGAGGCACTGAGAGAGGAAAGGAGGAGAGCATCGAGGGTTTGAGGAGAGTGAGGAAGAAAGGCGCTGGTTTGAGGAGAGTGAGAGGCATCAAGAGTTTTAGTTCTTTTTAATTCGTGTCTTATGGTTTCCGACGGATATTTAGTGGGTTCCGACGGAAGTGTCCATCGGAAATTTGCGACGAAACACGTTTTTGTCGGAAACGTAAGCGAGAATTTAAGCGCCTTTTTTCCTGAATATTTGCGACGACTTTTTCGTCGGAAATTGCGACGAATAAGAGTTCGTCGGAAAAAATGACAGGAAACAGCAGTTATTCTTGTAGTGGCATTCAATCTAAAGCATTCAAAAATAAAACTTCCATTCCATGGATGAACCATAAATCATTCCATGGATGATCAAATCAGGAAAAGCATTCAGAACATAAATTGAACACATAAAGCAAGAGGGAATATGTCATTTAAAACAATGAAAACCAGATGCAATAGTTATTCATCAATGTTCATTCATCCCTAACCCAAAAGGGTTTAGCTAGACATAGATAAAGAAGAAAGAAATCATAAAACCAAACTCAATGGAGAGAATGACCACATTAAAGTTCCAAAATCTTGTTCCCAAGCCTTGAATATTCGATGGTGATGAAAGGTGTTGAGTCCTTGGTCGCCTCGCTTGCTCTCTCTAATTTAGGTCAAGAAAGAGGCAAAAAGATCCCTAAGTTGGATGAAAATCACAACTTTAAACCAAATCACAGAGCAAAAGCGCCCAACGCGCACAACAGAAGCGCTTGGGCGCACGAAGGACAGCAACATCAGATGCAAAAGTGCCCTAAGCGCATGAAAGAAGCGCTTGGGTGCACGACAAGCAGAAGCATCAGACAAGAAAACGCCCCAAATGCCTGATAGAAGCGTTTGGGCACACGGGCACAAAAGGAAGCGCTTAGGCGCTTTATAACAGTTCTTTGAAGTAGTAGGCGCTCCAAATGCTCCGCAAACGCATCCTTGGGCGCACTGTAGAACTTTTAGCAACTCAACTCATTCTTTCAAGCTTCAACATGATCCAAAACATCATTTTGCACCTGAAAATCATGATTATGACAAATGTGCCGATTTGTGGTCCAAAATCAATGTAATTTCCTAAATTCAATAATAAAAACACTTAATTTTGGACCAACAAAACTATATGCAATGCAGACTGATCACCAGCCCACAGAAAACATTTCTATATCCTCGTAATTTTAGCCATGACCTTCGTTGACGCTTTGAAGAATGAGGGTAAGCCGAAGATATAATTAGGGACTAAATATTAAAGAAAAATTTATTATTGGCTAAAAGTTAAAATCTCGTATTTTGTTGGGAAGAAGAACATGTCTAACGCATTTATCTATATAATTAACTTTTTTTTTTGAAGATATCTATATAATTATCTTAGTTTCCTTCTAATATTTTATTCACAATTTCACATATACTAAGCGTGTATTAATAACAGGAAATTCGTTCCTTTTAAGTAAAACCTTCATTTTCCTACTATTTTTAAGAAGCTTTTAGCCACACAAAAAAAAGCTTTTATAGTACAATCAATATTTTTCCAATCGTAGTGTCCACAAAGAGAATCCCAAACGGCAATGCTATACAGTATGACTGATTTTTCCCCAAAAGGATACGAACAGGTATTTATTTGACCAATTTAGAGCTCTGCTAAACAAACATATCTGGGTTTGTAGGAAGTTATTGGATTTATAGCTTTAAATATTAGGTTTAAATATTATTTTAGTCCTTATAAATATAGCAATTTTTGGTTTTAGTTCTCGTAAAAAAGTCTTTTTTTTGTTTTAGTTTCTGCAATTTGTAAAACCATCACTTTTAGTTATCAAAGTGTTTTTTGTGTAAGGGAAAAAAATATGGTAGTTATCAAAGGGATATTCCATTACCAACAACAACCACATTCTATGTATAAGTAAGCGTGATGGATCGTTCTTTAGCAATTAACAGTAATCCAGCTGTTAAGCTAGGGGAAACCGACAAAATGCAAAGTTCCCAAACAACCGAGGCGAAATCGAAGTTCTTCAAATCATTGTCAACATCAACTCTCGCATGAGAAAAATGTGTTTTTCTTTAGGTATGTATGTAATGAAGAAGAGAAGGGACTTGGTAGGCAACGAGCTCCAGGATCATGTCCTTATTGTGGTGGCAAAGTTGAAGCTATTGATGTTGAGATCCAATGAAGGCTTTGCTTCTTGCCCATGTGCTTTTAAGGTTAAAAGGAAGTATCTTTGTACTTTACATGCAAGTATGGTGTCTGAAACAGTTAAGCTAGACTTGAGCACTGTCAGTTTCAACTCGCAAAATGGCTTTCTCCAACTTCTTTTCTCAAACTTCTTTTTACAATATATAAAAACAAAGTAAATAGTTTCAACTGAAAAGAAATTTTAACACAAGTGATTTATTCTAGTTCACCACCTCCCGTTGGCTACTTTCAATCAAAACACTTGAAAGATTCCACAAGTTTTCACAAACGTTTACAAACTCAAGAGTATCTCCTATCAACTTTAGCTATACTCCCAATTTCTTACAACAATTTGACCGCAAACCTCTAAGGAAATGTCACTACACTACATGATTACAAATAAATCTAATAAACGATATTTGGTTTACTCTCTACTCAGGATCTAGATCCCTCGACCTGGGAGTGCAAAATTTTATGAACACACTATCGCTAAATGTGATAAAACTAAAACTTTAATATACTTAGGGTTTAGGGTTTGAGAAGGAAAAGATTTGGGGATTTAGGGTTTGAGCTTGAGAAAGATGATTTGGGGAAGATGGTTGAGGAAATAAAAAAAATAATAAAATAGAAAAGCCACGTGGAACGCCACATCATTTAATCATGCCAAGTATGAGATGTCATGTCAGATTTTTGTTTGCCTTGAAGTATTCTCTTTGGGTTTGATATATTTCTTTGTTCACTTGAAGTGTAATAGCCCTTGTCTTGAAGTATTCTCTTTGTGTTTGATATATATATTTCTAACTTAAGGGAAATTCAGAGAGCTTAATAGTATTTCTTTTGAGATATTTAATATTCTTAATTTCTGAACAATGAGAGTTTTGCTTATATACCAAGAGTAGTGATGTGAATCCACACATTCATCACTAAATTTAGGATCTAGAAAATTACAAATCTATATGAATCTCTAATTAAGTCATGATGATGAACAAGAACACAATTTAAATATTAGATAATGACACTTACTTGAAGAACACAAAAGTGAAGAAAGAATCAAATGTGGAAAGAATAGAGATGAAGTGGAGAATGATGTCCGCCACTTCTTCCTTGAGAAGAAGATGAAGACCACACGCCGCTTTGAGCTTCTCCAAGCCTCAAAGGTAGGTGCTCAAGGTTCCATTCCAAGAACCAAGGGAGAGAAAACTATGCTCTCAAAAATCAAAATTTTTTTTCCTCCAAGTCTCCCAATTACAAGGAGTGGAATAGTATTTATATGTTGGGTCTAATGGATCCTAAGCCCAACATACAATCCACTTAAAGATAGGAAAACAAGGCTTATGGCACATCAAAGTAACTAAAGACCTTAACCTAAGTGGGACGAAAGTCACCCGTAAAACTCTGCTAGGGTTTAGGGTTTTGGTTCCCATCTAGGGTTTCGTTTCCTTGTAGGAAGCAACATTTAATGTTGCAAAAACTATCTCTACCATTAAAGCTTCCTTTATCTCTACCATTAAAGCTACAGTACCAACTTTAGTGTACTGAGATACCAGGCTCAACAACCTCGTTTCTCAGCATTCAATACACTGTGCAGGACAGGTGAATCTAAAAACCATCAGTCCATTACAATATCCTCACATTATTCCCTGCAAGGTCAGGACCGAGGTAGTATTCGTTTACAAACTCAAACTGTACAACTGTTCTATATACAAGTTCACAAACTACAGATTCACAAGGAACAAACCCTAGTTAGCCAAACCCAGCTACAAATTTACAATCAACAAGCTCTTAAACTTGGCGCTGGTACTATCTACAAACTCAGCTCATCGTTTCAAGAGTCCATATATTCAATTTCTCTTCTCACATTGGAGAGAATCAGTTCTTCTTTTATAACCTTGCATCGTGGTACGAGTTCCCAATGGCTTCCAGCTCGAAACATCAACACACTCATCATCAGGATAACACCGAAGAACTCAATGAAGTCATTATTCCTGCTGGTTCACAAAGTGCAGATCTGGTCAACAGGACTCTTGTTGGGTAGCTCCTCACCAACAAGAATCAGAATAAAGAAGCTACAAAAAACATCATTGCAATAGCATGGTCAGCCACTCAAAATCTCCAAATTTCAGATCTAGGTAAGAACAAGTTCTTATTTACATTTGAAAAAGAGGAAGACTGTAATGAAATATATAATAGGGCACCATGGTACTTCATGAATCATTTGATGTGCTTGCAATATTGGAATCCTTCTATAACAACAGAGGAGATCCTCTTTGATTGGAACTCATTCTGGGTCCAAATCCACAACCTTCCAATGGAGTTCCTAAATCCCTCAAATGGAAGGACTATTCTACAAAAAGCAGGAAAGATTCTGTCAGTGGAGGATTCCATAGTGGAAGGTAGGGTTCTGCGAACCTTTCTAAGAGCTAGAGTCCTCATTGATGTCACAAAACCTATTCCAACTGGCTGCTGGATACCAAGACAGAAACTTCCTAAGGTCTATGTTCATTTCAAGTATGAAAGAATGCAAGACCTATGCTTTAATTGTGGCTATATGGGACATGAACAGAAATACTGCAAAATTCCTAGGTTGATGTCTGCTATATGCAACTCAATCCCAAAATACAGCCAAAGCATTCAAGTGCAACCAGCAAAATCAACAAAAGCTATTCTGAAGGAACACAAGCAGAGATATGGAGATACAACTAAGAACACAGCTCAAAAGCTTCAAAATATGTATGGTATGGATGAACAATCAACAAATGTACAAGTAAACTACAATGCTCAAGAGGAGGATGAAGAGGTAATCAGGGAAAGAATTAGAAGGGAGTGGGCAGAGAAGATAGCAAACTACTCTGAAGGTACCGGAAGTGCTAATATTCCTCTAGGACTCTCCACAAAGAACAAAAACACAGGGAAAACTATCATTGAGGAATATCAAACCTGTGACACAGTACATGAAGACTCTATGCCATATGAAGCTTACCTCAGCGACTGGGAACTAGCTGACTTCAGAAATCTGCAGAAGCAGTATGTGTTAACTGGAGCATCACATCAGAATCTGGTGGAAATTCATAAAAACCAGCTGAGAGTTAAGGAAAATCTGCAGAAGAGAAGGAGACAGCTTCATGAATTAGCTAGGAGGGAACAGGAAAAAAGAGACAAGGAAATAGAAGAAATCATGAATAGTGTGAGAATTCAGTTAGGGAAAGCAATGCCAAAGCAGCTTGATAATCCTCACCTTCAAGAAGAAATGGCTGACAACATAAGGCAGGTAACACAGTTGAATAATCCTGATCTATACTCACAAATGGTCACTGGAGCTCATGCAAGCAGGAACCAATTGTTCAGTAACGCTTTTTGTGGTCTGCCTCGTGTTCCACCTAAACTTATTCCAATTGATAAACAAGATTATACGGTAGAATTTCCCCCTGAAGCAGAAGACACAGAGGAAAAATACAACAACAAGAAGGAAGAGGAAGATTACAACCTTGCTATTATCCTTGATAATGGTTTAAACCTGCAAAAGAAAAGAGAATTAGAAATCAAGTATAAAAGTGAAGCAATGGTAGCAAAAAGAGCAAAGACAAGCATAGAAGCAGCAACAGCAGGTTACTCAGGTCATCAGTACAATAGAAGTTCCACACAAAACAACAATGCTAAGGCTGAGGAGGCGGGCCAATCCATGCCCCCAACCTTCAAATGACTTGTATAAGTTGGAATTGTCGGGGATTGGCGGCGTCCTCGACAAATAGAGAGCTGAAAAGCTTAATCAAAAACTACAAGCCGGCCATTATTTTCCTTATGGAAACTAGAGCCCATAAGGAAATAGTAGAAAAAGTCAAAAGAAGATACAGATACCAGCACTTATTTTATGTTGAAGCTCAAGGCATTTCAGGAGGTTTATGTTTGCTGTGGAATGATCACTTTGAGATTCAGATTTTGGAATCTTGCTCTAATTTCATTCACACTGCAGTAAAAGAAAAAAGATCTGGTCATTGCTTCCAGGTATCCTTCATCTATGGCAATCCAACTTTTGCGAATAGAAGGAACTTATGGTCCAAGTTAGCTAAATTAAAACCATTCAACAATGGTCCTTGGTGTTGTATGGGGGATTTCAATGAGATGACAAGTAATAGTGAGAAGGATGGCTTGAATGATGTGGAACCTATAAGAATGAGGCTGTTCAATGAGTTCATAGAAGACTCTGAGTTAATGGACTTTAAACTTCAAGGGTGTAAGTATACATGGTTCAGTAATCCGAGGGATGGATTTATAACTAGACAAAAAATTGATAGAGTGCTAGCAAACTTCTCTTGGAGGGAGCTATATCCTCATGCCTTGGCTACTGCTTTCCCAATTGTTAACTCGGACCACTCTCCTATTATCTTCCAACCTAATCCCCCTTTGAGAAGTGGAAGATCTTTCAAGTATGAAGCATTTTGGGAAGAAAATGAAGGCTGTAGAGAGGCTGTTGAATATGGGTGGTCTACTGATGCTGCAGCTGAACCATGGGAAAACTGGAAGAAACGGATTAAATCTTGCATAGCTTATTTGAAGAATTGGCATCAAAGTACTTTCAAGAATGCTTCAAAAGAAATAAGGAAGTTAAACTCTCAGATTGAGTATGAACTCAATAAACCTCACTCTACAACAGATTGGCAGTGGGTAAATCAAGCTAGAAGAGAAATTGACAAGTTGTGGAAGCAAGAGGAAGTATATTGGGGTCAAAGATCAAGAGTTAAGTGGCTGAATTGGGGGGATAAGAATACAAAATTCTTTCATGCCTCTACTGTCCAAAGAAGGGATAGGAATAAACTTATCAGAATTAAAGATTTATCAGGGCAATGGTTGGAAGGACAACAACAAGTTATGGATGGAGTCTGGGAGTTCTATAATGACCTATATTCCTATGAACAACCGTCTAATGTGCAAGAATGCATTAACAGCATCCCAAAGGCTGTGACTAGTGATATGAATCAAACTCTCCTTAATCCCATCACTCTAAAAGAGGTGGAGGCAGCAGTGTTCGGTTTAGGAACATATAAAGCTCCTGGCCCAGATGGATTAAATGGATTGTTCTTTCAAAAAAATTGGCATACAATCAAGAATGAAGTCTTCCTAGTTGTTGCTGATTTCTTCTCAAAGGGGAATCTAGGTGAAGAAGCAAATTTCACAAATGTCACATTGATTCCAAAGATTCCTATTCCAGATGCTATATCTCAACTAAGACCAATCAGTTGTTGTTCATTCATATACAAGATTATTGCTAAGATCATGGTGGCTAGACTAAAGGCTATAATTGGAAAAATTATCTCTCCTCAACAAAGTGCATTTGTAGGGGGCAGAATGATTCAAGACAATTTAATTGTGGCTCATGAGGCCTTTCATTTTCTAAAGAAGAATCAAGGTGAAGGAGGTCAAGGCATTGCAATCAAGCTTGATATGAATAAAGCCTATGATAGAGTCAACTGGGAATTCCTAAAAGCTGTTCTTATTGCTAATGGGTTTCATGAAGACTGGGTTCTCTCTGTGATGAAATTGGTAACCACAGTTTCATACTCTTACCAAATTAATGGCTTTTCATCAAGGCAAGTGTATCCAAAGAGAGGGGTAAGACAAGGAGACCCCCTTTCTCCTTACCTCTTCATAATGGTATTTGATGTTCTGTCAAGGTTAATTACTCAAGCAGCAGCTGCAGGTAATCTAGAAGGTCTTAAATTAGCCCCATCAGCCCCGATTTTGACGCATTTGTTCTTTGCTGATGATGCAATTCTTTTCTTTAAAGATAACACTGAGAATATGTACCAAATTATCAAGATTCTGAACCTCTTCACTAGTGCATCTGGTCAAAAGATAAATCTATCCAAATCCGGGGTTGTATGTGGCTGCAAAGTCTCTCAATTTGTCAAGGAGAGAATATCTACCATTTCTAATATCCCAATTTGGTCTACCCCCGGGCATTACCTAGGAGTTCCAGCTGAATGGGGAGGTTCAAAGATTCAGAGCTTAAATTGGTTAAAAGAAAAGGTTACTACTAAACTTGAAGGGTGGAAGGGTAACTTGTTGAATCAAGCAGGGAAAGAAGTACTTATTAAAGCGGTAATACAAGCAATCCCTAGTTACATTATGTCAATTCTGATTCTGCCGAAGACCTTTTGTGAATCTCTTACTTCAATAGTGGCTAAATGCTGGTGGAAAGCAAGTGGCAGGTATAATGGTATTCATTGGAAGAGGTTTGAAGCCCTCTGCTTTCCTAAAAACAAAGGAGGACTAGGATTTAAAGATTTTAAAAAGATGAACTCTGCTCTCCTGACTAAGCAAGTATGGAGGATGATTAATGATCCTAACTCCTATTGGGCTGCTACCTTAAAGGCTATTTACTTTCCTAATAGTTCTTTCTGGGATGCCTCCGCTCACAAAGGAACCTCTTGGATTTGGAAGAGCTTTCTACAGGGGAAAGATCTGTTGACAACCTCTGGTAGGTGGCTTGTGGGTACAGGTACAACAATCAACATCTCTAGGGATAATTGGCTAAGTTCAGGTAATAAAGCAATGTTGAAGCCGAATGCTACAGCTACTACTGTATCAGATCTAATGGGACCTGACAAGAAATGGGACTTCAATTCCTTAAGGCAGAACCTACAATCTCAGTGTGCAATTGAGGCAGTGAGGACTCCAATCTCATGGACGGCTCAAAAGGACTACCTAATGTGGCCTCATAGCAAGGATGGTTGCTATTCAGTTAAGACAGGCTATAGAACCTTGATTGAAGCTACTCCGAAGGCAAATCAAAGTGCGTCCAGCTCTACAATCTGCTCTGAAGATCTTTGGACAGTGATTTGGTTGGCTAAAGTCCCTAATAAGCTTAAACATTTCGCTTGGAAGGTATGTCATAATATAGTCCCTACTAGAGAGAATTTGTGCAAAAAAAGAATCCCTGTCCCTAGCTTATGCCCAATTTGTTTTAAAGAAACTGAAACCATAGAACACATGCTACTTTTATGTGAATGGACTAAACCACTGTGGTTTGGTCTACAATTTCTTCACCCCCCTCCCCCCTAGGCTTAACCACCAGACAACAATGGATATTGGATGCTCTAGAATCCCCTATGGCTAGTGAAAACAACCTCTCCTCTTGGATTTTCTTTACTCTTTGGACCATTTGGAATGCTAGGAATGATATGGTTTTCAACCATAGGATGCCAAATCCTCTAAGTAGTCTCCACAAAATCCAATCTCAGTGTCATGAATATCTAACTACTTCTAGTCTCAAACAGAATAACACAAACCAGACCCAAGACAATCCCCATAATAGGGTGCAGGCTTCTCCAACTCAGTGGAGACCACCTCGAGAGGGTTTTATCAAATTCAATAGTGATACAGCATATGAACAAACAACAGGGAAAGGCTTCTCGGGTATAATATGCAGAAATGAAAAGGGTGACTTACTCTCAGCAGCTACAACCAGATTCTTCGCATCTTCTCCTCTTGTATCTGAAGCCCTTAGTCTTCGTGATGCTGTTTCCTTTGCGGTCAACCTCCATTTTGATCACGTCATCTTTGAGTCTGACAACAAAACCCTCATTGAGGTATGCAATGATAGATCAGTGAACAAGGAAATTCATGGAATAGTGGAAGACATAAAAGATCTTAGGACTAACTTTGTGAACTCAGAACTAACCTGGATAAAAAGGGAAGGGAATAACTGTGCTCACACAATTGCGATGCTTGCTAAGGATGATGCTCTTCTCGGTTCCTGGACCATTCGCCCTCCTCCTCTTCTTCGCCGAGCGCTAGTCATGGACGCTCAAGCTTTGTGGAAATAATTCGCCTCTAGTGAACTCCATCCACCGATGACTCTGCGGTGATCGATTGCCAGAATATGCAGCTATCTCGAAGGGGCTCACCTTGATTCTCAATTAGGCTTCGGCATCGTTTCTCAATTGGACAGATCTATGATCAATTGCGACCTGATGCGTCGATCTTGAGGGCTCGTAGGAAATCATGGAAGAATTGGAGTGGCTTATAGAGACCACCACTGAGTGGTGTCATGAAGATTAACTCTAATGCGAGTTTCCTCTATCAAGATGGCAAAGTTAGTGGGGGTTATGTTGTTAGGGATCATGAAGGGAGTGTAGTAGCAGCAAATACTTACAGTGGCAGGATTACAAGCCCATTACTTGCAGAAGCCCTAGTTCTTCGAGATGTGTTGATCTATGCTAGCAATTTGGGGATCGAGAAGGTTGTCATAGAGACTGATTGTCTGCAATTGGTTTAAGCCTGCAGAGGAGAGATTGAGATGCAAAACATCAAAAACATCACGCAAGATATCAAAGCTCTTAAAGAGAAGTTCATTAGCTTTGGGATAACCTGGGTTGGTCTTGATGGAAATCAGTGTGCTCGTCTCATCGCGGATCTTCATAGAATCAATTTGCTGCTGAATGGTTGGCTTCGTCGTCCCTCGATTGTTCTGCGAGTCGCCATAGCTCAAGATCGAATGCATGTGCGTAGTTATCACAGAAATATCAATGGGTAGTTGAATTGGTGGCCTGCAATAATTTCAATTGATGATGGTTGGTGTGTCTTCGCTGAAGTTTGGTGGAATTTGGCTTGTTGCCATTATTGTCTATCTTTGCCGAATTAGGGTTCACTAGTGCAAAAAAGGGATTTAAAGTCAGGCGAAAAGGGGATTTAAAGTCAGGCGAAAAGGGGATTTAAAGTCAGGCGCCCGCTTGACTTTTATTAAGTCGACTTTGTATGTCAGGAGTTTTAAAGTCAAGCGATAGCCTGACTTCGTAAGTCTGATTTAAAGTCAAGCATTTATTTCGCCTGACTTCGTAAGTCTGTTTTAAAGTCGAGCATTTATTTCGCCTGACTTCGTAAGTCTATTTTAAAGTCAAGCATTTATTATTGCCTGACTTCGTAAGTATGATTTAAAGTCAAGCATTTATTCTTGCCTGACTTCGTAAGTATGATTTAAAGTCAAGCATTTATTCTTGCCTGACTTCGTAAGTATGATTTAAAGTCAAGCATTTATTCTTGCCTGACTTCATAAGTTTGTTTTAAAGTCAAGCATTATTGCGCCTGACTTTAAAAGTTTTTTTTTTTTTTCAAATTTTAGTTTAATCTATACACCCTGGTTATACGAATTTTGGTCATTCATCACATTCTACTATAATTCAAAACTAAAATTCATCACATTCTCCCAATAAATAGAAACTTAAATTCATCACATTATACTTTATACATCCAAAGCTAAAATTCATCCGTTTAAGTAAGAATTCTACACTTTAAGTACAAAATACATCTAAAGCTAAATTACATTGTACTTAAATTCATATACAACAAACAGAACAACACAGTCACAAACAGAACAACACAGTCACTTAAATCACATTCTACATCATAAACATCACTAGGCTTGATATTGATATAGTTGAAATTGATTTCAAGAATAAATGGAGTGCTCAGCTTGAACACAACTAATGACTATCCAGGACCTGTTGTAAACACAGAGGGATCAGCAAAGGACTGTACAAAGTCATTTGTGGGATGCTTGTTTCAAGCCATAGAGAGAAACCACAGCTTGTGAGTTGTCTCAGGTGACTTGCTCCTCTAGTGCAAATCAAACCCAGAGTCCACAAGCACAAGAAGAAGACTACAAAAAATGAATATAAAAATGGTCTAGTAAGTACCTTCAATTTGTATTTGATAGAGCAAGTTCTTTAAATCAGTTAGTTCACCATAATAAAAATCCCCAAAAAAATTACTACTCACCATGAGCAATGTTGGATTTGTGCAGCTTCTTCTTTGAATTTGAAATGAAGCTAGTGATCTTCTTGTGCAGCCATGGTCTTCAATATCAAAAGGTGTCCATATTGCTTAACTATATGACAGGAAAAGTATAAAATAGGACCTGCATATGCAATATGTCCATTTAGTTACTGTGACAAACAAGTGCATAATAATCAAACACATGTCAATATCAATAAATAAACCAACAGAACCCATTCTCTCTTTCATTCTGATAATGTGAATGCATAGTATACCAACTAGAGTAAAATAAGAAACAAAAGGAAAATGGTAATGACTACTGTAGTGATCAATTTTCTGGACTCCAACTTCAAAATTTTTAAGAGTGGAATGTATCATCCAATAAGATCACACAAGTTATACATTGCAATTAAAACAAGAGCATACCTGAAACAAATGGAAAACATCAACTCTTAAGGTTCCAAATACATGACACAACACAATGTAATGAACCAAGAATATAACTGGAAAAGTCCATTCCCTCCTTTACCAGATGTTGCTAAATCCAACTGTGGAAAATAAATAGATAAAATAACATTAGAACTTAGAAGTCAAATACATATTATCCTAGAGGAATCAAAGTTTACAAACAAGTTAATATATAATATTTACAATTAACACAGCCAAAGTGCTGAAGAAAAAGAGACTATATCCAAACAAATTTCGCCGCCTTGTATTGATTTTGGCCTCATTGTAAGCTAGTATTGCTAGTGTTCCAAATGCAAATGGCTGATATACAAGAGTTAATCTCAACCATTCATATATTTTTAAGTTCAACAATACCTCCTTATGAACAAAGGAGGGACCAAAATTCAAAATGAAGTCTACCAAGACCATTCTTAACATTAGAGAGTTGAATGATCAAAACTACCAAATAGCAAAGGGAAATACCTTCTGATGAGCACACCAAAGATGAAACCTGACAGAGCAATCAACAATCCTGCACTCTATACAAGAACCTCCCCATCGATTGCAAATAGAACAGACCTGGCAGAAGTAATATACGAGAAAACATGGCAAATATCAAATGCTGCCAAAAATATATTTAGCTGTAAAACAAATTTGAACATATTTATTTGTAAAGGCATATCATAAAGACAACAAATTTCTCCATTCTCGTAGTTTATAACTATTATAACACCATTTCCTTTATTTTGACACTATATATAACCCTGAAGGAGGAAAAAGTTGTAGTTAATTGACCCTTAAATACTCTATATAATCCAGTGTTCAGTCTTTTGAAAAGCAGATTCAGCCTCCACCTTCTCTCGTTCAGCCATCTGAAATGTAGATTTAGTATCCACCTTCACTTGTTCAGTCATTTTAAATGTAGATTCAGTCTCCACGTTCACTCGTTCAGCCATTTGAAATGTAGATTCAGCCTCCACCTTAGCTCGTTTAGCTTGTGACTCCTCTACAGTGACAAAAGCAAATGATTACTAAAATCAAATAATCAATTAAAACACCAACAAAAACCCATGTTGAAAAGTTAATAACACGGTCTCCTTTAATTTTGACCATTTATTTACTACTACTTACTTGAAGGTCCAAGTGGGATAATGTGTTTAGCCAGCAACTTATTCATCTTGAACATGTCAGTGCAGTCAGTGTCAAACAGGGAACGCAGAGCATCATCACAAATTATCTTCCTTTTGTTACTAGGATCTTGTAGGTTGTTTTTCCTTATGTATGCCCACAGCTTCCTTACAATCTGAATCGAGCATATCAAATAGTTTCAAAAAATCATTTGAACCCATGGTTCATTTCAGATAAATGAAAACTCAAGCATTAACAATTGACAACAAACTTGTTAACACACGGAGGATGCTTGTTAGATTGGAAAATATGAAAAGCTACCTCAGTTCTTGGCAGGGCGGGTTCACCAACAACTGCTTGAAGTTCAGGAGAAACATCACAAACCTTGTTTAGACCACCTGCACCCCCTTTTCTTTTGCCTCCAGTTGGAACACTGGTAATTCATTTATAAAGAAAACAAGAAGACACCATTTTGATATGTTAATTCTATAACACGGACCATGCCATTTTACATACTCAAAGCTAATCCGAGCAATATGATGCAATACTCTTAACAATAACCATATAAACAGCTCGCGGATAATGGTTATCTGGCTGAACTGAAGGCTAATTGTTTATAAGGCTGAACTGAACTAAACAATATTCACATTCACATAAAAAATGTATATAAACTAAAGTGTCTACCTGTAGAGGTGATTTTGAGCGCATAATAAAACAAGTATTTTCTATACCATAGTCTTCAATATAGCTCTTTGATTTCTTGTTTTCTTCTCTGTTGATGTGTGTGTGTGTGTGTGTGAGTCCATTCAACAAGTGGTTGAATATCTTGCAAAGAAACAGAAAACACAGAGTTAGAAATCTCTCAAGTGGAGCTGTATTATATCAATTTCTATGTTTTGTGATTTGCACACTCCTTTGTTCAAATATGCATGTAACCTAACTTGTAAACACCTTTAAAGCCATTGTTCTGAAAAAGATCATCCAAATCATCAAAATGATCAACCTCCTGCGGAGTGCAGACATAGGATTCATGAGAAAATAATTATTGACAATCCAATCTTAGGATGCATGAAATTAGCTTATAATTACAAGCAGAGATTAAATACTAAATTGGGCATAATTTAGATCAAATTAGTATGTTCAACTATTCTTTTTATACCTTCCACGCCTCAGTAGAGATGCATGAAGATCAACAGAAGCAGAATAACGATCCTCCATATGCTTCCTCCTACCTCTCTTACAATACAAAGAAAACCCTCTTCTTTTGAAAATTACTTGATTTGGTTCACCATGTTTTGTACATTATTATTTACTAGAATTGAATGGTAACTAATTTTAAAAAGACGCATAATTTCCAGTTCCACCGAACAAACAGAGCCATGCACCGGCACCTGAAAAGACGCATAATTTCCAGCAGTTGTGACAGCAACCTCAACAGCAGCCTTGGAAGAAGAAAGAAAAGAACTTTGAGGGAAGAAAAGATCGGTAAAAGTTAAGATAGATAGCTACCTTGTGCAAGTGAAACTTGGCTTCTCTAATTTGAACTAGAAGATCACTTGGAATATCAGCTGAAACATACCTGCATATGAAAGAGAGGAAATGTTATCAAAAGTTCAAAACAATATTATCAGAAGTTTCAATTCAATCTTTATTTTCAAGTCACTACTAGTATCAGATCACAGCATAGAAGATTAAGCTGAAGATGCATTTGTTGTTCATTTAACATACCAAGAGTTGCCACTTTGGTGAAAACCTTCAATCTTAACACCGGGTTTGGTTGAGGTGAGAATTCCACCACCATATTCCCTTCCAGCTGCTACTTCACTCTCTGATTCCCACATGCTGAAAGTGAAAACCAGATTCAGAAAGTAAGTGTATTGGGATGGATTGTTTTGTTTATCTCAAACAAAAAGAAAAGTGGCTTTAAGGGGAGAAAATTGAGGAGGGATAAACAGCAAAATGATCAAAGTTTATGGAAAGGAGGGAAAAACAGCAAAACAAGATTGAAGATTGCTGTGTCATGTGTCATATTAATAACTTATTGATAGAATCAAAGTGAATGCTCCTGATATAATGAAATTTGTAAGGTGTTAAAGTGAATGCTCCTAAAAACCAATTACTTCTATTTTATGGTCCACTTCTGCTCCCTTTTGAAAATAGATTTCCTTCTATACTCCTGTAACAGTCAAACAAAACATTGATTCCAGAATCAAAGATATACCATTTCCATCTTGCTATGTGAATATCTTCTAGCTTCAAAAAACATGAGAAATTAGAAAAATAAGAGAAAATTTAGGGGGAAACCATTTTAGAAAGCAATCACCAGTGGTATACAATGTTAAAGTTGAATGGAAAACATAAACTTAGTATTAGGCAGCAGGCCAAGTAAAACTTTTTCAAATACTGTCATTACTTGCAAAAAGGAAATGAATAAAAGATTCCTGTAACTGAACTATGAGGAGATAAATATATATATCAACAGCACATACCCACAAAATAATACAAAATCATCAGCAGAAGAGAAGTATAAACATCATTCAGACGTTGTTGATGCCAGTGATGCAGCATCTGCAATAATAAAATAATAATGTGATGGTCAGTTCAGGAGATCTTGAACCTTCTGTCGTCAAGGAAAAAAGAACAGTTATTGTATGCAGTTAACTTATACATACATGAATGTCTGTCAAAAGTTCAACACAGGAACTAGATGTGAAGCATAGTACAGAGACCATAGTTAAGCCTGCAACCTGAGAAAAGAAGCCATGAGTTGCCACCCAAGTTAGAAGATCCCAAGCCCTTCAATTTCAAAATAAATAAGTTCAACCACAAAGGCTATGTGTTGTCTAATACCCCTGTGGAAACAGCAAGGCATTACCTTCCCCATTTCAGATGAAAGTTTCTCAGCCCTCACTTTGCTCATCTTTAAGCATAACAGGATTCCTGTAAAAGAACCATATGGAAAAAATTACTTTGAGAAACAATGTCTACAAAAACAAGAATTCCACTACTCAGTAGTCATTAAAACTTCAACTATTAAAAAAGATTGACTTGCACCTTTTCAAATTACATAAATCCATGCAAAGCTAGTTCATGTAATTAATTTTTATTAGCAAAGAGAAATTTCTTTTTATGATATTAAAGTAGAAAAAGAGATGAAAACAAGTACAGTTTCATTTTTTCAGGCTAGCTCTAGTTTAATATTTAATAATAACAGTAAACGCCATAGTTATTGATATTGGGTCCAGGAGCTAAGTGAACCTTAATCATTCCAGTCTTTTTGTCAAGTTCATATTTGACCTTACTTCCCTTAGTGATCTCCACAACCTGCGGGTAGCAATTAACCACTGAATAAGTAGAAACAATATAATATAGTTGAAAGGACTAACGGAAGCATGAAGATACCTGATGGATCTTGCTTGGTTCATTGAGTAAGTTTTATCGTATTGATCATCTGGACCTGGTGGTAAAGGACCTCTTGCATCCCCCTTAGAATTTGTATAGTGCAAGATACCAACCCCAGTAACTCTTTTCCAACGTGACTCATTCACAAACCTTGCACTTGCTACAATGTAGTAATCTGAACTTGCATTCTGATCCATTGTGATCAGAAAAGAATAAGATTGTCCAACATGAATATCTAAGCTAGTGTAGTTCTGTTGCGCGGTATACGATCCCTCGGACTCTGCTAGAAATAAGTTATGGCTCTGAATCCTGAAATTCAGACTTGTTGATACTCCAACATTATGTACACGAAGGCGGTATGTTTTCCCTGTTGCACATTATGAAAAAAGCCATTAAAAATTTAGCAGCAAAATCACTGTCAAGAATGTCATAACACCAAGCTTACAGCTACTTTTTGTCAAAAAAAAAAACTTACAGCTATTTAAAACAAACTGTATTAAAGCATCAGCACAAAAACATCAAAGATAACTTCAAGTAGCAATCCAAGGAACAAAAAATTACAAACTGTATATAAGCACCATAAATAATGATTCTTTCTAAAGCGAAATTTAAAATTTGAAATTTTCTTACATAAGGACTAATGGAGCTCATGTCACGATCCAACCACAGAGATTGTAAAGCTCTAGTTCCACTGTCTACAACTGTCACTGCATAAATCATGTTCCATAACCTTGAGATGAAGGAAAATCACACAAGATGCGCCCAAGGTTACAAACACAGTGGCTGCATTAGTAATATAATTAGTATGATAAACTTAAAAACGAAATCATTCACCCTAACACCAAACAAACATAAAACAAATAATAAACAAATCCTAAATCCTAAACGAAATCGCACAAAAATCAAACAAACACAAAGTACCCATTGTTAGGGTTGACTACAAATCGCACAACCTCAACAACCCACAAATCAAACAAACACAGAATATCCATTGTGTTCTTGACTCAAGAGATGAAGACTCTTACCCTAATAATAGTGTTCTTCTTTGGGGTTTTAGGCCAGCGGGCATCAAGATCAGCGACGACGGTTGTACGTAACAGCCGCGAACTGAGTGTCGCCATTCCTCTGTTTTTGCATAGTGAAGAGAGCGATTATTGCGTTGAGGTTGGCGAAGGAGAGAACCAACGAATTAGGGTAACCGGCGAAAAAGGGAGGGAGAAGAAGAGAGCGTTGAGTAGGTTCGCGAAGGTTGGGTGAGAGAGTTGAGAGCATGGAAAACAGAGAGTGGGAGGGCGAGATGATCAGCATCGTGGAGGTTAATCGTTGCATCTGAGTTTGAGATCGTGAAACCCTAGCAGAGCGAGGTGAAGAAGACGAAGAGAAGAACGGTGAGGAAAATTTTGAGATCGTGGAGGTTAATCGTTTCTTGTTTTCTTCTCTGTTGAGGGAGTGAGCGTGAGCAAGGGTGACGGTGAGGGGAGTGAGCGTGAGGAAGAGGAAAGGGTGAGTGTGAGGAAGAGGAAAGGGTGAGCGTGAAGGGAGTGAACGTGAATTCGCTTGAGGGTGAGAGTGAGCAAAGATATTTTCACTACTTTAGAAGTCAGGCGTTATTCGCTTGACTTTAAAACTTTACCTCTTAATTACAAGTTTGCCACCGTGTCTACTTATGTAGTCACGCATCTGATAGCATGACTTTAAAAGTCTAATTTTTTTCCTATTTTTCACTTTAGAAGTCAGGCGTGTAATCGCTTGACTTTAAAACTCGCGAGTTTTGCCTCTTAATTACAAGTTTGCCACCGCCTCAACATATAAAGTCAGGCATTTGAGCGCCTGACTTTAAATGTCTAATTCTTTTCTTGATTTTGCACTAGTGGTTCCTGCCATTTTCACGAATCTATCTGTTTTTAGGTTATGTTTCTGCTTTTGTGAAAGTGTTATATTCGTGTTGTTTCTGATGGACCGGTTTACCCCTGACCCGACTTGTGGGTTTCATTGGTTACATGGGCCACATGCTTATGTATTTGGTTTGGGCCTTGCCCATTTATTTCAATGCAAATCAAATACATACTTGACCAAAAAAAAAAGACCTTAACCTATATATTCTATTGCCAACAAGGCTCAAATCAAAACCACATTACACTAGAAATTAAATCATACATTTATTAAAAACTATTACAAGGAAATAGAAAACTCAAGAGTTTGGGATGTCTAGGAATTTCCCAAAGTAACCTTGGTAATTACAAGTCTTGATATTTGTGACTTCTATCCAAGCTCTCATGAGTAGGCTAGCCATTCATGTGGGCTCACGTCAAGTAGGAAATGTGGTCGTTGTATAGACTTTTGTTTGTAGGTAAATATAATTATCCATTGTGACAAAGAATTAGGAAATGTGGTCGTTGTATAGTACAATGTCAAAAATCTTCTATGAGGTCATCCAAATATAATTTTGGCGCTATTCCTTTATTATTCTTTTTATTCCTTGTACCATAACTCTTTTTGATTTCACAATTGTTGTTGAAATAGAAAATTGAAAAGAAGTATAATTTATATAAAAAACAATTTAACGCCGGATTTTTTGCTAATAAAAGGCTTTAAATTTTAACACCGATCGTAGAAAAAACTCTTGTAAAAAGTCCAACTTACTATACTTGTAGAAACTACACCCACTCCATAACCGATGTAGAGAGTTAAATTTAATCCGCGTTGTATCCTTTAACTCTACTAATAAATTTTGGATTATCGTTTTTCTCTAGGCTTAGTTCATGCATTTACAATAATGCATGTACTTTTTTTTGACAACTCAATAATGCATGTACAATCTTGTACATATATAGCTCTTGTGGTTATAAATGCAAATGCATAGATTTCCTGTTGTCAACAAAACTGGAGTTTGTTTTGAAGGCAAACATACTATTATATAGGAATACCTAGTTGAGCATGAGGGGTACTCAACCCAATACAAGCGAAAAATTGGAGAAAGCAAATTCTCGGTGGACCTCCAGTGCAATTCAATTTCCAATTTGCTCCCCAAGATTTACACAGCAGTGTCTGAATCCGTGCATTCGAGGTCAAAATCTCGTTGGAGCCTCACAAATAATGCCCAAATATAAGAACAAATTAATGAAGCCAAGTCAAGAAAAATAACTTTTGGTTATCTTATCTCTTATTCCAACTCTCTCTTTTACCAAGATTATATATATAACATATATATGTTTTTGTCCGTTGCTCAAATCGGTGAATTCGATACCAATTAAGTTGGTATTAATTCATACGTCTTCGGGAGAAATAGGATGTTTTTTTTGTACCCCCAGTACCCCCATATTTGATTTTAACCCAAAAATACCTTTTTTATTTTTACTAAAATCGGATCAGTTCCCACAAAATTGTAAGATTCTTGAAAATATCTAAAAAAATGTATTTCCGGAAATATTATCAGTTCAAGTTTCCGGAAATAGGGTATTTCCAGAAATTCAAATTTTTAACCTTCCGAAAATACCTTTTTTTGACGTATTCCCGAAAAGTTTTATTTTTTAAACTTCCGAAAATACCATTGTTTAACGTATGCTTTTTTTACCAATATGGCTACGACAGATGGCAGAGACCCATTTATGGATTTATCGGATGCGTTTACCACATCACATGTTTTTCCTACTCGGTATATTGTTACTCGTTGGGCTAGAGTTATCGGGAAAGCCAAAGGGGTAATTGTCATTATTATTCGATCCGAGTCGAGTGAGAATGGTAAAGGGAAGAAAAATAAGATTGTTTTTTGTTGTGATAGGCATGGGAGATATAGTGGAGTAGATGTTGGGTGTTCTAGTAGACACAAGACCTCAAAAAGGTGTGGTTGTCCATTTAGATTGAAAGCTAAACCACTCGATTCTCCTAGTCTTGATTGGAAGGTCAAAGTTATCTGTGGAATTCACAACCATGAGCCTCTTAAGACTATCCTTGGAGCAGCAATATTTGGTAAGTTTAACAAGAAGGAGCGGTTAGCAGTTGAGGAGCATATGTGGTTGGGAGTGAAAGCAGCAAAAAGTCTAGAGTCAATAAAGAGGAGATTTACCAACAATTTGAGTAACATTTCACAGCTGTATAGAACCCCGCAATAGTCTCCGGAAGGGAAAGAGAGGAAGTAGGACTGAGATGCAGGAGCTTCTGACACTGATTCAGTCTCATCATTAAATTTGTTGGACCAGACGGCTTGAAGAAACTGATATTGTTGAGGAGATCATGTAGTCACACCCTGATAGTATCAAGTTATTGAGGATGTTTCCTAATGTCTTGATTATGGACTGCACCTTCAAGACCAACAAATATGCATTGCCTCTACTTGAGATTGTTGGTGTCACTTCTACTGAGTTGACATTTTCTGTTGCATTTGCTTACTTGTCTCATGAGAGATATGATGACTACACATGGGTTTTGCAGAGCCTAAAAGATTTGATGGTATTAGATATCCCACTTCCTCAGGTTATCCTCACTGACTGTGAGGAGGGATTGATGAATGCTATCAAGGTTATGTTTCCCGAAGCAGTTAATTTGCTTTGTCGGTATCACATTAACAACAATGTGAATGCTAAAATTAAGAAGGCTGTCAAGGGAGATAGGGTGAAGTCAGTGATGAGTCTTTGGCATGCAATAGTTGAATCTGTATTTGAGGATGAATTTTATGAGAATTTTCATGATTTTGAACAATCATGTTCTGATATACCCCAACTTATCAAATATGTGAACAAGTATTGGCTGTATGCTCACAGGGAAAGATTTTGTGGACCGTGGACGGATAAAGTGAAACACTTTGGAAACACCACGACTAATAGCGACTAGATATCAGATAGCCCTTGTTATGTTGTCACTTCAAGATGGTGGGTCATGGACATTCTTCCCTTTGAGAGGAGCCTATGTTCCTAGTCAGAGCCGCTTGTTCTGTGTTGGGTTTGTCCATGGGAATCATTGGGTTCGGGTTATGTTGAACGCTACTAGTCCAGTACCTCCTATTTATCCTACTTGGGGTGCATATGCTTCAGCTGAAGCTAGATCGTGGTTATATCCATACCTTGGACGTGTACAGTTATGGTGTTCTTTTGTCCCAGATCATGTTGCACCGACCCTCCCAACTGATGTAGATTACATTTCCATTAAATGATTGTATTATATTATATTATATTTTATCCCACGATTTTATATTATAATAAATTTTAGGCAGAATAGCACTTTTGGTCATTTATGTTTGCTCCAGATTTCACTTTGGTCCTTTATCTTTTTTTTGGTCCGTTTTGGTCCTTTATGTTTCATTTTCGTTTCATTTTGGTCCCTCACGTATTATTTAATTCAATTAAAACATTAAAAACATTAAAACAATTAAAATAAATTATATTGTAAGAGAGGGGAGAGAGGGGGTGCGCAGCGGTGGGGGGAGGGGGGAGGGGTTCACGGTGGGGGAGGGGGGAGGGGTTCACGGTGAGAGAGAGAGAGAGAGACAGATCTGGTGGTGGGTGGTGGTTGACAGTGGGGGGTGGTGGTGGGTGGTGGTGGACGGTGGTGGGTGGTGGTGGGTGGTGGTGGACGGTGGGGGGAGGGTTTTATGTTTTATTTTTGTAATTGTTTTAATTGTTTTAATTGTTTTAATGTTTTTAATGTTTTAATTGAATTAAATAATACGTGAGGGACCAAAATGAAACGAAAATGAAACATAAAGGACCAAAACGGACCAAAAAAAAGATAAAGGACCAAAGTGAAATCTGGAGCAAACATAAAGGACCAAAAGTGCTATTCTGCCTAAATTTTATTCCACGGATTTTTTATTTGACGGTCTAGATTTTGCCGACACTATTTAACGGTCTAGATTTTGCCGACACTATTTAACGGTCTAGATTTTGCCGACACTTTAAACGGTCTAGATTTTGCCGACCAATTTTCATCCAACGGTGGAAATTCACTTTAGGGTTTCAGATTTTCCCTATAAATATACCCATTGGGTTTCACTTCTTTCATACACACAACACAAAATGATGATGCTATGACCAACGAAGAGTCCTCCCTCACTATCATTTTTACGAATCAGGGCCTCATTGATCATCAGGGCACACTACAAGAAAATTGACATATAGCGACGGCAAAAATCCGTGGGTAAAGGGTTAAAAACCGTGGGTATAGCACCAAAAACCTATACCGACGGACAATTTTTTCGTCGTCTTTATTTGGCTATACCCACGGAAAAATGGCGTTGCTATAGCCTATAGTGACAGTTTTTTTACCGTTGGTATAGGTTATACCCACGGTTACTTTTCCGTTGGTATAGGTTTTAACAACACTCTTAATTTTGCTATACCCACGGCTGAATCTCCATCGGTATAGGTTTTATTGACGCCTCCTAATTTGCTATACCCACAATTTCATTTCGTTGGTAAAGAACTTATTACCAACACTTGTAGGTTTTAGTGACACCTCTTGTCATTAAACAATTAAAAGCTAAATATAATTTTTTACCATTGCCACCTTCCATTGCAATGACCAAGGGGCACCTTCATACAATTTTTTACCATTGCCACCTTCCATTGCAATGAGAACAACAGCAATTCCAGCAAATATCAATGATAACATAGAATTTAACTTCCTTCCAAAGTATAATGCCTCTAGATATTATGTGTACTTTTACTTTGCTGAAATCCAAAAACTCCAAGCAAATGAAGTTAGAGAGTTCAACATTTTTGTAAATGGAGAGCTTTTAAATAATGATCTAGTTAATCCTTTGTACCTGCAAAGCCAGTATTATGTGTCAGCTATAAGTGAAACTGGGTTGGAGCTTTGGATTAATAGAACTAACAGATCAACTCTTCCACCTCTCTTCAATGCCATTGAGATTTAAATGACGAAGGATTTCTTACAATCACAAACATATCAAACAGATGGTATATATTTAGTTAGATACACTGATTTTATTGACATTCATTGTTCTTATAATACTGTTTTGAATTTTTTGACTGACCTACTCATATTTATGACAATAGTTGAAGCTATCATAAATGTGAAGTCAAAGTATAAGATCCAGAGAAATTGGCAAGGAGATCCTTGTACTCCACTTTCTTACTTGTGGGATGGTCTTAATTGCAGCTATGCTAAATCTGGTTCACCAAGGATCATATACCTGTAAGTTATGTGACATGAAACATATATGTTGATTGGAATTTGCAATAATATTAGTGAAATTTGCAATCATGCTTTTAGGAACTTATCTTCAAGCGGCTTGATTGGAAACATAGCTCCTGTCATATCCAATTTGAAGTCAATAGAATATTTGTAAGTCAGTCTCACTGAATCTATCATATATAAATATCAAGCTATATAGTTGATAATAAAAATGAAGACTGCTCCTAAATTTGAGTAAAAATAACTTGTTCACATTGTAGGGATCTGTCCAAAAATAGTTTGACTGGGGTTGTGCCAGATTTCCTATCTCAGCTGAAATTTTTGAGAGTTCTGTAAGTCATCATCTATCTTGATCTGGGTAAATTCTATAGAGCTTCGAACTGCAAGCATACGTTCTCCACCAAACATTAAAGTTAGATTTCAAAATAAAACACACTAAAAAACATAGTCGAACTCACTAAAAAACACAGAAGTAAATCAAATCAATAAAAAACAGAACACAATCATGAGTGAAAAATCTAAACACTTCTTTTTTATTTATAAGCAATAGTTAAATTTTGACCAAAACAAGAACATTAAAACAAAGAATGCAACATCATCAAACAAACTCCAAATAGAACACTGAATCTTGATTGAAAGAAAAGGAAAAACAAGAAGAGTAAAAACTAAATTAAAAATTACAGAGGGGGGAAAAGGAGAGGATGAGTTGTTTGACATAAATAATGAATATAAGTTATAAATTTGGTTACTGAGGACCAAATTTCCATATACAGAATTTCGGCAATAGGTGATGAGGACCAAAGAAAAGAGCTTTGACACTGATCTCAACTAATAACAACAATCAAGTTTGATTTTAATTTAAGCTTGATGGTATGTATGGGTATGAGATTGACTTTCTGTGTAAAGGTGGCCATCACTTCTATATAAAAACAAAACTTGTGACACTGAAACAGAGGGGAATTGCAAATAATATCTTAACAGAAGAGGCCATCTTATTATAGTGTAGAACATACCTAGCTTGCAGAAACTATCATCACTTCCACAGTAAATAAGATGGCTAGTTTCATCGGCAAAACATACAGTATTCACATCAGACTGCAACATATAATGAAAACCAAAAGTTATAAGTTAGAACCTCTCTAGGTCCATACTTTTGATCCAGAAAAAGTAACCAAAATGTGAAAATTATTTCTCCACATAAATAATACATAACTGATGCCTAAATAAAAGCAAATCAACTATTCTATAACAACAGCTATTTGACTATTTATTGCCTAATTACATGACTGATGCCTAAATAAAAGCAAATCAAATGCATGTGTGTTGTGGGGAGAGAGTCAGAATATGATCACAGAATTAAGAGGTAGCTTACCTGGAACTTTGCCATCTCACCATCAAATGTCTGTTGCGCATTTGAAAGAGGAATACTGCAATTTTCAACATAATTGCTTATCTCTTCCTGCCTTCTCCTATCAAAGCACTCATATGCACATTTAAAATAGGCTTTCTGCAAATATCCAGTCAAACAATCAACTATACGCAATGGAAATTATATTTTTCGAGAAAAAGAATTACAACATACTAACACTTAAATACACCTCACTTCATTGGGGCATTTTATCAAACAGCATGTGAGTGGTAACCACATAGAAGAAAATCAAGAGATACAAAATCAAATTATAGCCTTCAAACTGTAAAGGTAGAGAAGAGAGTTAAGGATAGAGAAAGAGGAATCGATTGAAGCAAAAGACAGTAAAAAAATTTGAAAGAGGAGAAGGAAGAAAAGTAAAGAAACCAAGAAAGCAAAAGGAAAGAGAGGGAGAACCTCCACCACACTCCGGCGAACCACCGGGAACGCCACCACCACGGCGAGGACCATCACCACCGCCCTCCTGACATCTCACTCGCAGTTCTCCCTCCGCCGTCGTTCCTCTCTCTTGGTCGCGTTCTCTCCCCCACTCCTCTCTTTATCGGCCAAACACCCTCCCTCACCACCATCATCTCCATCGCCTAATAGCTTCTCAACTTCCACCGTGCTCCTCCTCTACGTCTCTCTCATTCTGTTTCTTTCTCAAGTCTGCGTCTCTCTCATCTAGCTCTCTCTCCCTTGCGCTTTTTTGTGGTTTGGGGATTTGGAGAAAGGTGTGAACTTTGTAGTGGGTTTTTGCTAAAATGGGGAATTTGGAGAAGCATGTGGTGTTGTTGGAAGAGGAAGAGGAAACAGTTGCGTGAAGGATGATGTTCCGATAAAAAAAAAGACAGGATGCATGAATGAGAAAGGTCACCCCACGGTTTGATATAGAATATCTATACCCACGGTTTATTATTACACGCCTGTGGGTATAGGACACTTATACCAACAGATATAGTATGCGGTATCCGTGGGTATATGGCAAATTTGTTGTAGTGGCATCATCATCAACGAAGATGATGATGTCTGTTTCGAAGGGTGAGACACGTTCCAGTGTAGGTTAAAACACAGCATAACATTCGCTCCCCTGAAAGAGAGACTACTGCGTAAGGTGCAACCGGAG
This sequence comes from Astragalus membranaceus, assembly GCA_039519185.1. Classification (NCBI taxonomy): domain Eukaryota; kingdom Viridiplantae; phylum Streptophyta; class Magnoliopsida; order Fabales; family Fabaceae; genus Astragalus; species Astragalus membranaceus. Next base: position 50,838,721 of record CM076851.1, read on the forward strand.
GGCGATGAGCATGAAATAATTAGTATAATTTATCGGAAACCAGCTTGGGTTAATGTACGTGTGCACTGGTCTGCAATGGATGTCAACAACGACGATGACGTCCAAGCCATGATGGCCATTCATCTTGTCTTTAAATGGAAGGGTTATCTGCATTTATACGTCGAAGCCAGAAGGACCGTCGCTGAGATCCTTCGACGTTTCACTCCATCATCTCAGTAGTTTCTATTATGTTTTCGTTTTGTTTGTTGTTGCAATCTGTTATTTTAAATCAATGTAGAAGGCGTTTTTAATTAATCAAATAAATGTTTCATTTTTTATTTTTGCACTCCGGAAAAACCATATTATATGATAAATTCGGAAGGCAATTTTAAGGGATTTCCGGAAATACATCAAATTGGGATAAATTCGGAAGGCAATATTGAGGGATTTCCGGAAATACCTCAAATCTAGATAAATCCAGAAGTATGTTCTTTTGATTTTCCGGATATATCGCATTTTACGGTATTTCCGAAATGTAAAATGTGATCTGGAAAGACCGTAAAATGCGATATTTCAGGAAAATCAAAAAAACATGTTTCCGGATTTATCTAGATTTGAGGTTTTTCCGGAAATTTTGTGGATTTAAGGGGTAGTTTCGTCTGTTTAGTCATTTAAGGGGGTATATGCTATAAGAGGGGGGTACACAAAAAAACAGCCGGAGAAATAAAGAGACGTTTCATGTCTTTGTGGCAAATAAAGTTTAGGGTTAAATATATTTTTGATCCCAACAAAATTGGAACCTTTTAACTTTAGTCCCTACATTATGGAAATAAGTGTTTTAGTCTCCAGAAATTTTCCCGTTTTCATTATTAGTCCCTGTCAGTAACTGCTACTGAGTGGCAACCAGAACCAATCCGTAAGAGAGAAAGCCTGCGAGGCCTCCTTCAAATGCTTGGAAACTTTTCATAAGAGAGAAGGACAACGCTATCTGTAAGTACTGTATAAGAAAACATATAGAGCAAATACTGGTACTCATGGAACTAGTAACATGCTAAAACATTCAAAAAAATGTTTGAAAAACCCATATAGGAATGTTGATAAGAAACAAAAGACACTTCCTCTTGGAAATGAATGTGAAGATGAGCCTAATAGTGTTAGCTTCAAACTTGTTGAGTTCAATCAAGAGAAAACTCGTGTCTCACTTGCAAAGATGATAATTATAGATGAACTTTCCTTTAAGTTTGTTGAAATGAAGGGTTTAGACTATTCATGGGTGAAGCTCAGCCTAGATTTAAAATTCCATCTCGTATCACTGTTGCTAGGGACTGCATTCAATTATATAACATTGAGAAGGATAAATTGAAATGCATTTTGTCTGCAAATAAACAAATGGTTTCATTTACCACTGATACTTGATAGTTTTTTTAATTAGGATTCACTTTGGTTTTTAATTAAAAGCACGTGATGTGTGTTTAGACTTTTTAGTTATATTTTAAAAAGTTGGTGTTAGCACATGACCTGCGAGCCCAATCCGAACCAACCCATTCAATATCGGATTGGTTTGGTTCGAATTTTATAGTAAAAAACTCAAAATCCGAACCAACACAAACCGATTAAATTTGATTGGTTCGAATAACGGATTTAGTCAAAATCCATCCAAACCAACCCGTGAACACCCCTACTAACAGATGATTGAAACACACACACACACCAAATGTCTGAAACAAGTGAATTGAAATAAATTAGAACAACAATAGAATTGAAATAACCAGAACTTGAACAAATAAACCCTGATTTGAAATATCCCAATTTCACAACATTGAACCCTAGAACTCAATCCCACCTCTTCTTCTTCAAAACACCACACATGAGAGCTTGAACCAGCAAACACTGAACCCGTCGTAACCCCCAAGTCTTGAGATTTTCCCTTTGATTAACCAATCATTCATTCAATTCAAGGGGAAGAAGCATAAAAAGTATGTTGTAAGAATTATGGCTAAAGCATAAACAGTGAAACTTGATAAAGGCTTTCCTAGATATGAAGTTTAAACACTGTGAGATTAGAAATCTCTAAGAAAGAACACGAAATAGGTTGTTTCTTTTGGTATGATGGGGTTGGAAGTTGAGATTTTTTGGGTTTTAGTTTGAAAGGTTTTGACTTGAAGATGAAGATTGAGGTGGGTTTAGGAGGAGGTTAGGTTTTGATTTGGAGATGGTGGTGTTACTGATACGATGTGGCCCATCGTATGTTAACTTGGAAGTGTGTGTTTCAAGCTGCTGATCCTGTTAGCAGCATTTTTGGATTTTAGGGATAATGGGGAAGATGAGTGAGGTGAGCTACAATTAAATAAAAAAAATAAAAATAGAAAAGCCATATGGAATATACATCATTTAATTATGCCACATAGGAGATATTACGTCAGCATTCCGCTTGCCACTCAGTAATGGTTAACGACAGGGACTGATAATGAAAATGGAATATTTTTTAGGACTAAAACACCTATTTTCATAATGCAGCAACTAAAGTTAAAATGTCTCAATTTTGTAGGGACCAAAAATATATTTAACCCTAAAGTTTATAATAATATATAACTAAATGACAATAATTATATTGTAAGTATTATCAAAAAAATTATAAATTATATTGTAAATATCTTTCAAAACTAAAAAATAAAATATTTATTGTCAATAAAATATATTTTGTAACCGCCACACACATGAATGTCATTATTCCAACAATCCCCCACTTATGGGAAGTAGGGTGGGAAAAGGCCAGACCGGCCTACAGGGGCCTACGGCCCAGGTCAGGCCAGCCTTTTTTATGAATAGAAAAGGTCAAGGCTTTTTTAAAAGCGTATTTAGGTAAAAAGGTCAGGCTACGGATCATCGAAAAAGCCTTTTAAGCCTACCAGACCGGCCTATTTAAATAAATATTAATAATATTTTTTAGGCTAAATAGCACCATTGGTCATTTATCTTTGCTCTAGGTTTCATTTTGGTCTTTTATCTATTTTTTGTCTCGTTTTGGTCTCTCATCTTTCATTTTCGTTTCATTTTGGTCCTTTTTAGTGTTTTTCGTCCATTATTTTTAACGGACACCACGCTAGCAGTTAACTGCTGACGTGGCGTGTGAATTGTCAAAACTGAGGTGGATTATGATTAAATGATGTGGCATTTTGTTTTTTTAAATCAAAAACAAATTAGCAAAAATTAAACTAACAAATTAACAAAAACTTAATTACTTCATCTTCGTCTTCACTGCCCACTTTTTACAGAAAACCTAAGTCCCAAATTGAAATACTTTCCTCTCCATCATTCTCCTCACAAACCGTTCCTAATCGAACAACATAGTACTGCTACACACACCGTTCCTAATCCATGGACCACAGAACCACAACAAATCAAACAAGACTCAGCTTCCTGGACACACCGTTCCCAAAATAGAACTAGAATATGATCTGGATATTCCTTTTCTTCTTCAAAACCCACGCTGATTTTTCTATATCTTTTCAAAACCTCTTCCAAAAAAAAATGATATTCCTTTTCTTCTTCTCCAGAATCTGCTTCTTTTTGTGATTTTTCTTTGCTTTAAATCCAAAAACCCCATGATTTTAATTGCATCTCTATCTCCTCTTCTGCCGTACAAAACTGATAGAGAGGCAAATCTTCAACTATAGGTCAATGACATGGAAGAAACAACGATGAAATAGTGGCGATTAGATCCACAACTTTGGTACCGTTATGTTTTGGGGAAGAAATAGTTTGATGTTATTTGAGAGTGAAGAGAAGGAGATGGTTGTTGTTCTGTTGAATGAGAGAGATCCAGATCTGGAAAAAAACTCTGAAATGGTTTAGTTTTAATGTTTTTAGTTTTTATTGTTAGTTTAAGTTTATTGTTTTTAAAAATTAAAAAACTTAATTGCTTATGTCTCATTTCATTTTGAATTAAATAATACATTTATTTGCCACATCATTTAATGAATGACTACACCGTCATACATGACACTTAAGACGCCACGTCAGCAGTTAACTGCCAGCATTGCACCTGTTAACTTCAATTGACGGCAGAGACCAAAATGAAACGAAAATGAAAAATGAGGGACCAAAACGGACACAAAAAAAGATAAATGACCAAAAGTGCTATTTAGCCTATTTTTTATTAATTACTACTATTATTATATTAAATTTTCTACTTTGTTTAACTTATAAATTTGCTTACATTTTTTGATTATTTAAAATGATGACCTGCATCAATTTTTAACATATTTAAAAGTATTATTATAAAATAAAATTTAAATAAAATGTCTTATAAAGATAATTCTCTAAAAGATTTTGTTAGATTTTGAATTAGATCTTAATTTCATTGATCGATTAGTTTGTTCGTCTATTTACAAAGTCTACACTAAGGTTGTAGACTTACGTAATTTTTTTTTGTGAAATAGACTTTTAAACAGGCTTGCAGGCCTCGTCAGACTTTCTAAAAGCTCGGGCCTCAAAAGTTGGCCTATCACAGGCCACAGGCTCATTCCCAACATTTTCAAGGCAAGCCAGGCCCAGACCATGTAAAGCCTAGCTCGGCCCAGTCTATTCCCACCCTAATGGCAAGCAAGTGGAAAAACATATTTAGATTTTGTAGAAAATAAAATTTTTGGGCAAAGAAAGTTTTTTCATGCTTAAGTGTTAATATCACGAACACTGAATTATCACGAACACTGAATTAACACGTACAGAAATGAGACAACACCTTTTGTCCAAGAAGTGAATTTCTCTTGAACTAAGTGAACTCAAGATGAGACCCCCACAACGCACACTTTTACCATTAAAATTGTGAGGGTTCCAAGATAGAATTTACACAACAATTGGGGCACTTAAATAAGATTGGGTTACTCATGAGTGCTCTAGAAAGATTGCCTAAATCTTTCATGGAAGATGGCCTTCGCCTTCACACTCACCTAGGTAGATACATCAAGCACTAGCCATGTTAAAGTGCATCTCTATAGCACTAGTTATGTCAAAGGCTATGTATCTATTAAGAGCTCGTGGCTCAACCTCACATCAAGCACTATCGCACGCCATATGGATGAGTAATGTAGTGCATATAGGAGTATTCATATGGCTTCGTTTGACCACAAATGTGTGTCCACCATATTTTTCTCCACTCAAGACTTAGAGCTCATCCCCTCGACGTTTCCAAGACAACTTTCTTGGGTAATCTTTTCACATAAAGACAAAAAAATTATCATTTTCACTTTTTGCATACTCAAAATACCGTCTCTTTTTAAGTGTTGCACAATACTATCCCCTACACATCGATTGATGCTTATGAATCATCGATCTTTGAATGTTTTAGGTCTCTTCACAATGGTACATAAAGGACCAAAGTCATGCATATATTTTTCATATAATCTCCTTTTAAGTTGTTCTACAATTTTCAAATAAAATCATAACATCATGTAGTTTACAATAAACTCTCAGTTTAGAACCACTATATTAGCATATTAGAGCTTCACAATAAATCATGAAATTTTTATTATCACGTTATCATCACTTTATGATAATCATAGGAATATTTTTGTTAAGAATTGTACGTTCACCAATAAGAAAATTTCAGATACTTCCATGCAACCAAAATCATAAGATCACATCCATAACTTTAAAATTTATATGCGTAAATATTTCGAGTTCATGCCACTTACTTGGACTCCAAACTCATCTCTTAATCACAACTCATATAAGACCCATTTTTGACATCAAGAAAACCATAAAACAAAACCGGTTAAGGGTCTAAAAATTATTACAAACCAAGATGAGATATTAATACATCAGATTAAATAGTTTTTGGCGTGATCTATCCTCCAATGGGTTTGACCATTTTTTTAATGAAGGAACCAGTGAATAATTCTTTGTAGGTTCTCCAAACTACTACAAGGGAGAGAAATCACAAACAAATATCAATATTTTCAATTATATATAAAAACAGAAAATATATAACTTGCTTTCAAATTGTTGGAAATATTGGTGAAAACGGTTATTGTTGGAGAAAAAAGGAGTATGAAGAAGTTGTGGCGTGGCAAAAGCAACTGCCTTGAAAGAAAATTCTCGATGGACCTCCGGTGCAACCCAGTTTTTGGTTTGCTCCTCATACACGGCAGTGCCTGAACCCATGCACTCGAGGTCAGAATCACGTTGAAGTCTCACAAACAATGCCCAAAAATAACAACAAAATGTAGCCAAGTCAAGAAAAATAGTTTTCGGTTATCTTATCTCTTATTCCAACTGTCTCTTTTACCAAGATTATATATATATATATATATATATATATATATATATATATATATAACATATATATGTTTTTGTCTGTTGCTTAAATAGTGAATTCAATACCAATTAAATTGGTAAGGGAGAAATAAAGAGACATTTTAAGTCTTTGTGGCAATTAAAGCTTATAATCATATAAATTAAATAACAATAATTTTATTGTAAATATCTTTCGAAACTGAAAATTAAAATATTTATTGTTAATAAAATATATTTTGTAACTCCCAGACTTAAATGTCATTATTCCAACACTTACCCCTATTCTGGAATCATCGCCTGGATGGAGATGAGATCCGGTCGAAAGATCTCCTAAAATCAGGTATGCATACAAAGAAAATACAATTGTTTCTCGAGTATCAAATGACACAGAGAACAGTGGGTCTGATGAGCATCAACCCACGCCTACACCTAGCTGGACATCTAATATGAATAAAGTGAAGGAACAAGGATAGAATGTTCTATTGTATCACAAAATCAAAACTCAACCAACTGACGATAGCATACCACGTCGCAGAAGCAAATCTGCAATTACACAACAAATGAAGAGAGGACTCTTCGAAATCCCGCACAAAAAGCAAAAAGAAGCCGCAATATCCGTGATCACCCCTCTATTAAATAAGTTAATCCGAGTAGGTGTTCTATCCAAAAGAAGCTGCCATGAAAAGGCAACAATCTTGGAAAGGGAAAAGGTGAAGCTTAATCGGAATAAAAATATTAGGCTTAATCACAGTCGCCACCACCGTAGCCTCACCCTCACTTCGCCATCACGCATCCACCCCCACAACCTCTGTTACCTCCACCATCAACAACACTGAACCATCGAACGCCTCCCCTTCGCAACCATCACCATCGTACCTCACCTTTCCCCTTCGTTCATCGTCCCTCGCGGTGGTGAAGTGAAAGAGAGCGATATTAGGGTTAGGGGTGAGGTGAAGAGAGACGAGATTAGGTATGTAAGAGGAGAAGAGAGGAGATCGGGGGGAGACGAAAACGAAGTCACGTTTGAGGGAGAGAGAGCAAACGGTGGGAGAAGAGAGAGTGGGGAACAGCGCTGAGGGGGGAGAGAGGAATGAAATTAGGGTTTGCTATTTTGGGGGTGGAGGCGCTGTGGAGATGAGAGGTTCACGGAGGGGGGGTGGGAGGGGAAGAGGAACAGTGGAGAGGTTCAGGAGGAAGAAGAAGGTGGGGTGGGGGGGAGGGGGTGGGGGGGGAGCGGGGTGGGGGGTGCGCCTACGTGGCAGTCCACATGGGCTGCCACGTAGAATAAGTCAGTCAAAATTGACTTTCAATTTTGACCAATTAATAGGGGGACCTTGATTTTACAAATTGGGAAAATAGGGGGACCTTAAAATCGTCAAATTAAAACTTTGGGGACCAAAATCGTGAATTGGGGAAAATAGGGGGACCAAAACTGTAATTAAGCCAAAATATTAAACACTTTAAGCTAGTTTGTACGTTATCAACTATATATGATTACTGACCCAGGGGTGTGGTTGAGCGGTTGAGGCTCATCCTCCCTTAACCAAGTGTCGAGGGTTCGATCCTCACCTTGGGTACGGAGCAGCTTTAAATCTCTGGGCCAGCTGTCCCACCATTTGAGGTGCCTCCAATCCAGCGAGTGGATTAGTCGCTGCGTTTGGCGGTGGATACCCTGGTCTCGACAAAAAAACACTATATATGATTACTATTCATTCATCCACTAAAAGTTAATTGTTAATTTATTGGTTATTCACGAACTTATCTGGTACATGGCTTAACTGTTTTTCCAGTCAGAACATATATTAAAAATTGATTATGAAGTGGTAAGGGAAAAAATATTGAAGATATCAAAAGGGATATTCGATTACCAATAACTACATTCTGTGTATAAATAAGCATAATGAATCGTTCTTTTGCAATTAACAATAATCCAGCTGTTAAGCTAGGGGAACCCGACAAAAAGCAAAAGTTCCTAAACAACCCAGGCGAAATCGAAGTCCAAATCATTGTCAATCTCAACTCGCAGGAGAAAAATGTGTTTTAGGTATGTATGTAATGAAGAAGAGAAGGAATTGGGTAGGCAACGAGCTCTAGGATCATGTCCTTATTGTGGTGGCAAAGTTGAAGCTATTGATGTTGAGATCCAATGGAAGTTTTGCTTCTTGCCCATGTGCTTTAAGGTTAAAAGGAAGTACTTTTGTACTTTGTGTGCAAGACGTTTGGAATTGTATTATTAAATTTTAGAGACATGCAAAAGAAACAAGTTTATGGTTTATTTTTCTTCGAGTTCTTTCTCTGTATATTTGGTTAGCTTTATCTTTTTTGTTTGATTTTTGGTTATTGTGTAAATGGAATCAAGTGGAATTTGGTGTTTCTGTTCTGTTATGGGTCAGAGGAAACGGGAAGACACTTTGAGGTTTCAAGCTTGTTTACAATACAGCCGCTAGGTGTCTGAAAGACTGAAAAAGTTAAACTAGATATGTATCTGTATCGGTCAACAACAATTTTTTTTGTTTATTTGTTAATAATTATTATTTTGTTTTCTTGTACAAAATTATTAACTTGTTGCTGTGTAATTAATTAGGGGTGTCAAAATGGATGGATCGGATGGATTTGGATTTGGATTATAATGGATGGATTGAAGACAATCCATTTATCCATTTATATCCATTAAAATTGTGTCAAAAAAATCCAATCCAATCCATCCGTTTATAAAAAAATTCATCCAATCCATCCATTTGCAATTTTTTTATGGATGGATATCCAATCCATCCACTATATGTATATATAATATTATTAATATATATAGATATATATATAATATAATATATAAATATGTATTTAACTATCTGTATATATATAACTATATGTATATATAAATATGTATTTAACTATATGTATATATAGATTTACTATATGTATATATAAATATGTATTTAACTATATGTATATATGTATATATAATATTATTAATATATATATAACTATATGTATATATAATATTATTAATATATATATATATAATATAATATATAAATATGTATTTATATATGTGGTGGTGGGGGGCGGCGGGTGGCGGAGCTCCGGCGGCCGGCGCGGTGGCCGACGGCAGAGCTCCGGCGACCGGCACGGCGACCGGCGGCGGACCTCCGGTGGACGGCGGTGGCGCTCCGGCGGCCGGCGGTGGTTCCGGCGGTGGCGGACGGTGGTCGGAGGTGGCTCGCGGTGGCCCTCCGGTGGTTATATTATATTATATATATATATATATATATATTATATATTATATATATATATATATTATATATATATATATTATATTAATCTTTGAATGATTTTTTTGGTCAAAAAAATTTTTTTTTAGAATGAATTTTTTTAAAAGAAGTTTCTGGAAAAAAAATCTATTTTAAAATTTTTTTTTTGGTAAAAAAGGTATTTTTATAATTATGCAATGGATTTGTTAAAAAAAATTAATTATCCAATGGATTTTGATTTTTTAGTTATTGTAATCCAATGGATTTAGAAAATATAATGGATGGATCACAACCATCCACAAAATCAAACGGATGGATTCAATCCAATCCATTAATATTTTTTTTTTTGTAATGGATGGATTGGATGGATTTTGCTATGGATGGACCGGATATCCGGTGGACAAATGGACCATTTTGACACCCCTATAATTAATGTTTAATTTGTCATTGTGTTGTGGTTTATCCATTAGTTTATTGTCAGTTGAAGTTAGCCACAACAACTGTTGAAAGAATCTTTTCTCCTATGAAAATTGTAAAGAACAAGTTGCATAATCGAAAGAGTGATCAAAAGATGAATGATTGTTTAGTTTTTTTGATATAGAATGATTGTCTAGTTACTCATATTGAGAAAGAAGTGTTTATTAATATTGACACTGAGTTGGTCATTCAATTATATTATGATGCGGAAGGCAGCGTCGGGGAATATTTGGAGTATTAAAACGATCCTTAGAAGCTTCAAACTTGTCTTGGGATTGAAAATCAATTTTCACAAGAGCAAGCTTATATTGGGATTAATGTTTCAGAGGATTTCTTGAATTCGGCATCATCGTTTCTTCATTGTCGAACAGAGTCTATTCCTTTCAAGTTTTTGGGTATTCCGGTGGGGGCAAATTTAAGTAGGAGTGCAACTTGGAAACCGATGCTTAATAAGCTTCGCAAAAGGTTGTCTTTGTGGCAAGGGCGTCATCTTTCAATGGGTGGTCGGGTAACTCTTATAAATTCTATTTTAAATACACTACAAAAAAATTGCCCATTAGCGAGGGATTTTTCCCTCGCTAAATGCCCCAAATCTGTCGCTAATTTCCATTAGCGAGGGAATTAGCGACGGAATCAGTCCCTCGCTAAACTGCTCCTCGCTAGTGGCAATTAGCGAGGGAATTTGAATCCCTCTCTAATTAGCGAGGGAATATTCCGTCGCTAATTCCCTCGCTAATTAGCGAGGGAATATTCCGTCGCTAACTCTGACAGCCACGTTTTTTTTTTATATTAGCCTATTTTTTTATATAGTTATTATTATTATTATTATGGTGTGGTGGTGGTGGTGGTGGTGGGGAAGGGTATTAGGGTGGAGAGAGAAGGAGAGAGAGAGAGAGAGACACACACACAGAGAGAGAGAGAGAGAGAGAGAGAGAGAGAGAGAGAGAGAGAAATGAGCTATGTGGTGGTGGTGGTGTTGGTGGTGGTGGTGGTGGTGAAGGGTATTATGAAGCCCGGGTACGGGATACGATACGGGATACGACACGATACGGATACGGGGATACGGGAAAATTTTGAAAATCAAGATACGATACGGCTGGGATACTCTAATAAAAAATTAAATTAAAATTTAAATATATATAAACATAACAGAAAAAATAAAATAGAATAGAAACACAAATAGAAAAAAACAAAGATGAAAAACTGAAATATTGCATTTTATAGATACGAAAAAACCTGCCCAAATAGATAAAACAAATCAAATAGAAAATATATGGATGAAAGGAAGAGGACAGCCGACACGCCTATGTATGAGTGAGTAGTCATAAAAAGTAAAGGTGGATGAAAAACTGAGACCATCCGAAATCGTATAATCCGAATAGTTAGTGGCAGAAATAGATGACTTTTTATAGACTAAGATATTCATATTAGTACATAGTTGCTCAATAAAACATAAGCATAGCATTAATCAATATATGATCATCACATTGTTAAAATAAATACTCGTGATCATATCAAGTAGATATAGTTACGTATATTTATCTCACTCATATCACAATGTATTATTTATTCTATTATTGTATTACGAAAAAACATGGAATTTTGTCTTTTAGTTATTGAGGTATTAAAGTGTATCATATATGAGTGACAATCATGTGGTTAGTTGGTAAGAGGTATCGAAAAAGTATCTGAGAAGTATCATTAGTTGGTAAGAAGTATCAAAAATGTATCTGAAAAGTATCGAGTCAAATATTTTTTAAAAAGAATTAAAAAATTATTGGATACTCTTTGGGTACGTATCCGGAAGTATCAGGTGCGTGTCGGTATCGGATACGTATCCGACACGGGTACGTCTCCATTTTTGAAGTATCCAGGCTTCCTAGGTACTATTATGGTAGAGAGAGAAGGAGAATAGTAAGGGAGAAGGAGAGAAAGAGAGAGAGAAACGAGTGGTGGTGGTAAAGGGTATTAGGGTAGAGAGAAGATAGAGTGAGAGAAGAGTGTGAGGAGGTGGTGGTGTTGGTGTGGTGGTGGAAGAGTGAAGAGAGAAGAAGAGTGTGAGAGGAGGTGGTGGTGTGGTGGTGGAAGAGTGTGAGAGGAGGTGGTGGTGTGGTGGTGGAAGAGTGAAGAGAGAAGAAGAGTGTGAGGAGAGAAGAAGAGAGAAGAGTGTGAGGAGGGTAGGAGAGAAGAGTGGCGTGTGAGAGGATAAATAAGCTGAAAAGTCAGAAATTTAGCGAGGGAATTAGCGAGGGACTGACAATTCCGTCGCTAAACACCTGCATGAAGTCCTATCATCTAAAAGCTGTCAGAAATTAGCGAGGGACTGACAATTCCGCCGCTAAACACCTGCACGAAGTCCTATCATCTAAAAGTTGTTAGAAATTAGCGAGGGAATTAGCGAGAGACTGAAAAATCCGTCGCTAATTAGCGATGGACCTAAAAATCCGTCGCTAACGACAAAATTAGCGATGGACTAAAAACTCCCTCGCTAATTCCCTCGCTAATAAGCTTTTTTTGTAGTGATAGTATTCGTCTTTACTATTTATCTTTTTATAAGGCGCCGAAGATGGTGATCAAGAGTTTGATTAAAATACAAAGAGACTTTTTGTGGGGTATAAAGATGATGCTAGAGGTATGTATTGAGTGGCGTGGGACAAGGTTTGCAAGCCTAAGAAGGAGGGTGGCCTTGGCATTAAAAATATTGAGTTGTTTAACATTGCCCTCTTGGCCAAGTGGAATTGGCATATTTTGTCGGATGAGGAAGCTTCATGGAGGGATATTCTTTCTTACCGGTACGGTGATTTGGGCTCTATTTTGTTTACCGAAATATCACCGGTTAGAAGGACGGACTCCTCTTTATGGTGGCGTGACCTTAGTAGGGTGGGTGAGGAGTGGTTTTAGGAGGAGTGGTTTGAGGCGAATGTTAGAAGGGGGTGGGAGATGGCCGTGGTGTGAGTTTTTGGCATCACCATTGGATTGGTCAACGTCCTTTGAAGATGGATTTTCCTAACATTTTTGCAGGTTGTTCTCAGCAAAATGCGAAGATTGCTGATCTTGGTATGTAGCGTCAAAGCAGTTGGCGCTGGAACTTGTCTGCCTTTTCGTTTGGTTCGCAGCTTCCCAGTGACGACGGTGTTGTGTTGATTGATATTTTAAGGGAGGTGCGTTTTAATTGTGATCGATCAGATTCTTGGAGATGGATTTTGGAGCCCTCAAAGTGTTTCTCAGTGCGGTCTTGCTACCTCTTTCTGATGTCAAGAGATTCAACGCATTCAGAGGCGCGTGACAACGGGTTTTTCAGATTTTAAAGTTCTTTGGAAAGCTTCAATTCCATCGAAAGTTCTTGTTTTTGGGTGGCGATTTCTTATTAATGCTTTATCGGTTCACGACATCCTGTTGAGGCGTCATATCATTCTCTCGGAGGAAGGGGCAATCTGTGTGCTTTGTAATAATCACAGAGAGGAAGCTCAACATTTATTCCTGGATTGCGACTTTTCGAGGAAGGTGTGGCAGGAGGTGGAGCACTGGCTTGATATTGTTTTGCCTAGATCTCATAACTTACACCGACATTTCATTCATTTTGGCGAGCTATGTATTGGGTTGAAATCCAAGAAGGTTAAATTTTTAATCTGGTTGACAACCTGTTAATCCATCTGGCTAGCTCGGAATGGTGTGTGTTTTAGAGGTGAATAAGCCAAGCTTGACTCGATTGTAGCTCGTATCAAATATCTGTCTTGGTGTTGGTTTATCTTTGGGGTGGGAAGAGATTCTAGTTTGTCTCCGCCACTATGGTGGAACAATGCTCTCACTTGTATCAACAATATCTGGTTCCTTTGTGTTATTCTGGTTTTGAGCATACCAAATGCTCTATTCAATATATCATTGCTTATCGAAAAAACAAGGAAAAAATAAACGATTTCAAAATACCAAGTCATCCAAACCGCAAGGTAAAAACACATCCGCTATGGTTCGGTTGCCTTTCTTAAAAATTTCTGAACCAACGCTAACCGAAACAATGTGGTTTGGAGCCAAATATAAAAAAAAATAATGTGATTATTATTTTATTCACATATGAAATACCAAACTAAATATGTAGTAAAATTAAAATAGATACTTCATGTGACTAAGTAAGGCGTAGAGGTCTGTGAGTTTAAGGTGGCGCATGTGTTTGTGTGACTAGATTAAGTAAACATTTTTATGTTTTTATAACGCATAGTAATATAATAATATGTGCAGTATCGTTTGGTTTGGTTCGGTAATGTAAAAAACAACCCGTCATCCGAACCGAACCGACCGTTTGATTGAAAAAGCGACCCGAACACATCCAAATCAAAGTGGTTTTTTGCGATTTTCATTTGGATTCGTTCAGTTTGCAGTTTCTATTGATTTGGTTCAGTTTTGAACACTCCTGAATGGTGGAGGTTATAGAACCTGTTGAGCCAGTAATCACAAAAAGAAAACTTATAGAACCTGTTACCAATTATAATGTTTAAAAAAGTGTGACGTGTTTCCACAATATAAGCGAGTGCTTAATAGCATGTGACTGAGCATGGTTCGTAGCATTTCTCTTAAATAATTTAAGGATCGGTTACTAAAACTAAGGTTGGGAAACTCGGTAGCTTAGGCCCAATTCGGAGTGATTTTTTGTTTTGAAATTTTTAAAACTCAAAACAAGATTTTATTTTGAGATTTAAAAATTTCAAAAACAAAAACCAGATTCAGTTTTGAGTTAAAAAATTTTCAAAAATCAAAATCATTTTCAAACCTAAACATAACAATAAATATTCATCATAAACGTATCTTAATCAAAACAATATATAAAATTAGGTTTGAAAAAAATTAAAAAATTACAAATATATAATGTATTTATTTAGTAAAAATTTTAATAATAGTGGTTGAAAGTAGCATTTGTCGATAGATGCCAGTTAGAGTAGTAATTGGTGGTGGTCAGAGTGGTGGTGCTGCTGGTGGTTGTAGTGGTAGTCAATGGTGTGACAAGTGGTGGTCATATCAGTGATCAGTGTTGGTGACTGGTGGTGTTCAGAGTAGTCATTTCCATTGGTCAGAGTAATGGTTAGAGAGGTGGTCATTGGTGGTGACCAATATTGTTTAACGTGGTGGTTTTCGGTGGTCGGAGTGGTAGTAGGTGGTGTTCGAATTGGTGATTAGAGGTGGATGGAGTGGTGGTCGGCGGTGGTCGGAATAGTGATTGTCTGTGGTTAGAGTAGTGATTGGTAGTGGTCAGAGTGGTAGTCGGTGGTGGTCAGATTGGTGATCATAGGTGGATGGAATGGTGATTGGCAGTAGTCAAAGTGGTGGTCAGCGGTGGTCGAAGTAGTGGTTGGCAATGGTTGGAGTGGTTGGTAGTAGTTAGATTGGAGATCATAGGTGGATAAAATGATGATCTTATATGTTGTCATAGTGGTGGTCGGAGTGATGGTCAGAGTGGTGGTCGATGGTGGTCGAAGTGGTGATTGAGGGTGGCTAGAGTGGTGGTTGGCGATAGCCGAAGTGGTGACCGGTAGTGGTTGAGGTGGTGGTTGGCGGTGGTCGGACTAGTATTTGGTGGTGGTCAGACTAATGATCAGAGGTTGATGAGGTGGTGATCGGTAATGGTCAAAATGACGGTCGAATTAGTGGTTGGCGACGGTGGAAGTGGTGGTTGGCAGTGGTCAGGGTGGTGACCAGTAGTGATCCAATGGTGGTTAGATTAGTGGTCAGCAATAATTGTTGGTGATGTGTTAGTGTTAAAAAAACAAAAACAGAAATTATAAAACCTATTTTTTTGTTATGAGTTTTGATGGAAAACTGTTTTGTAATTAAGGAAAAAACCAACTCAATCCCATTTTACCCGAACATGTTTTTGTTTTGAGATTGACTTTCAAAACTAGAAACCAAAAACTCGCAACCACCCCAAACGACCCTTTAAGTTTTGAGTGTTGTTATTTACTACAAACGGATATCCACGAAATGTAAGAAAAGAATAAAAACTCACCACACTGGCGCAAATGCATAAAACCGAGTATGACTTAGACTACTAAGCAAATCTTTAGTATTTTTTGCTAAAAGGTTATATAGGTAATTTGCTTATTAAATTAAAATAGGCTAATCAATATTAAAATAGGCTAATAAATATAGGCGAAATATTTGGGATACAAGCCTAAAATCATGGAACAGTTACACAAAACCAAAAATCATGGGATTGTGGATATTTTTTTTCATTATACGGCTTCTTCTGTCTCTGGTTCCATCTCTCTTTTGTTCAATCTCTCTTTTGTTCAAAACCAAAACCAAAAATTTCAACGATTCCAATCTCTCTTTTGTTCAATCTCTCTGGTTCCATCCCTCTCATTCGGATTCGGAAACACTTCAATCGCACAAGGAGGCCATCGCCGTCGCCGTCACACATAGTCTGTCGCTGTTGTCATCTCCTTTGACTTCGCCGTCGTCGTTGCCGCCACCGACACCATCACACGTAGACGCTCACACCATTACCATCACACAGATAAGTAGTTGCTGCTCGCATTCAGTGAACAAAGGTACTTCTCTTGTTATTGTAGTTCTCTTGTTATTGTAGTTCTCTGGTTATTGTAGTTCTCTTTGCTCGCACTAGATGTAACCCTAGTACAGTAGTTCTCTGGATTGTTGCACTCACCAAATTTTACAATACTTTGGTTAGTACACTAATAACCAATGTACAGTATTTCACTAGTTTTTATTTTAGTAGCCGAACTTTTGAATAGTTTGGTTAGCGGAAGAAGCATCTCTTCTCTGTGCTGGTTCATTGATATCTATTAGAATGTGTTCATGTGGTGATTGAATATGTTATATGTGTTTGAAGTAGAGCATGGTGGAAGAAACAAATCAAATGGAAGACGCCTTGTTTTATTTTGAGACAATTTCGAAGGACATATTAAAATTCATCTTTGACTGTGAAGGACATATTAAGACCATTTACAAGAAGTTGAAGTAGAATAGGTTATATCCAATGTTGTGTGATAGTTAGGTTATAAAACAACTAACCAAAGTATTGTAAATTTGTGGTTATTATTGCTTCCTTAAATCTGATAGCCAATTTACAAAATTAATGCTTGTATCTTAAAACACATGCTCACAACTTCTCTTTTAATAGATGTATTTGATTCCTTTTTTCAGGGGATGATGGCAATAAGAGACCAAAAGGAAGATATAGGTGCTAAAGAACCAAAACCTCCTTCAAGATACAAACCTAAATGTAAACCAATGATGGCAATAAGAGACCAAAAGGAAGAACGAGGCAAACATTTTCTGCCAGCAACTGCAAGATGAGCTTTTGTTAAATGGGTGCGGAGAAAAGGCTGCTGGAAAAAGGCGTAAAAAATAGGCAAAGTAGTAAAGTTACTCCCACATAGAAATGGTTATGTATTGTTTATTTTGACTGTTCTTTCCACAAGCGTACAATTACTTCCACGTACCTTTTTAGCATTTCTGAATGTCACTGCTGTCGTGTACTTGCTATATGCCGGTTACTACTAAATTCCACACTTGTGGTTTCGTTATAACAAAATTAAGTATTTGCTATCCATTTTACAGCAAGTGAATTTTAAAATGAATATAACCATACTACTGAATTTTAAAGGCTGCTGCAACATCTAACCATATTTGTGCATAAATGCGGTTAAATGCCACAAACAACATATGTGCGTGTATATTTCCATTCACAATCATTAATGCACAAATATGCTTAGATGTTCCAGCAGCCAGTTATTACGTTATTAAGTAGTTCTTTTATATGAGTCATCTTCGACGGTATTAAGTAGGAATGTAGATATTAACTTTGAACTGTTGGTTACTATTCTGGTTATGCTTTTAAAGGATATCAGGTTGTGCTTCCCCTCTGTCTCTTTAGAAAAAAAGGATGTTTTTGGTTTATAAAGATCTTTGTGAGATATCTTTGGAATATCCCAATTATCAAGATCTTGATTGATATTTTCAAAATGAGTTTCTTCTTTGAAAATCTTATTTGAAAGAGATTGTCTTGATTGGTCTTCGCTAATCGAAGGAGATTGAGATGAAGACGAAGGTCTACTTGAGCTGCAGGAGAATCGTGAGGAAAAGGAGCGGAAATTTTTAAGAAAAGCCTTTTGTTTGATCATACTACAAACATAATTAATTTTCTTGATATAATTTAGAAAATAACTTTTAATTCAAGTGTAAATATATTCTGGGATAACTATTGCCTTGTCTTGTAACAATTATAATTAACTCTAAAATATGTTTTTAGAAAGTAATTGCAATTTCAAGTTTAATACCCAGATAGTATGGCCTTAAGCTGATGTATGAACAAGTACAGGTAACTCTAAGGTATTTTTTAGAAGGTAAGTTATTAAGTTCATTTTTAATACCTATATTCTTATCAAACCAAGTGAAGGCGATGATGCTTATGGGTGAGGAAAAACTATCTATACATTTCTTTAAAGCTTTTCCCTCACAATCTCCCGGTATGTCTCCTATCCTTTCACCCTCTTCTAGTTTTATGACTCCATCTCCTTCAAATCAATCTTTTAAAAATATCGATCAAAACAAAAATCTTTGCAATCTTGGTCAAACCTCTCTTAATGAGGATTAATCTTTTTCAAAGCAAGTCTTCAAAAAAGAAACCCGTTTTGAAAATCAAACCTCTTTATCTAAGTTTATCATAGATAAAAAATCCCTTAAAAAGGATTTTAATTCTGAAGAATGGTCTCTTCACAGAGAGTGGTTCTTCCAAAATTTCCAAGGTGATAAAGGTTACTTTATCCAGGAAAATTTTTATAGATTCCTTAAAAGGGTCAAACTCAATATCCCTTTCTTTCGCTGGTTTCAAGCTTACACCATAGCAAAAAACATCGATTATCCCTTCCGTAATAACCATGACGGGAGAAAGACCAATACTATTTGGCACCTCAAAGATGGCCAAATGGTCCAATCCGAGCTACCCCCAAAACACCTTTTGCTCCTAATAGCAAAGACCAATCCACTCCTGTTATGGCCTCTCCTTTCAAAACCAAAACTAAGGAAAGACCTGTCTCTGCCGAAGACATCAGGGTCCACAGGGAACGGATGGAGCAATCCAATTATCCCCAAACCTCAATTACTTCTACCAAGGTAGAAGACTTTATTGCCAAAGTAGCCGGAACTAACTGGCAACGCATTTAGCGTGTTAAACAGGATAGCACGAAGGAACTCTTAGCCAAAGTCAAGAAGGAGCTTGCCCTTCTCAAAACTAAGGCCCCTGGCACTCCCTCGCCTAAAAGTATTAGGTCTACCAAAGTATTAAGAAAAACCTCTTCTGGTAACCCAGAAGGTATGGTCAGCAAACCAAAGCACTATGACAAGAAACAGGCCGATAAACCTAAAACCCAGGAAAGGCCTCAAGCTACTCCAAACACTTGCTGCACTTGTGGTAAGAATCAAACCAAAACTCAGGATAGTAACCAATCTACCAAGAAACAGCATGATAGCCTCAAAGGGCCTATCACTTGCTTCACTTGCGGCAAAACTGGTCACAAGAGCAAAACCTGTAGGATCGTAAGGAAGCTTAAAGCCCTTAGGTTAGATCCTAGTATCAAAACCAATATCATCAATTGCTTCAAAAGTGATAGAACCAGTCACACTAACAGGTATGATAGGATCAAAGGGAAACTTGAAGCCCTAGGTTTAGATCCTGAAACCACAGATAAGGTTAAAAAAATATTAATCCTATCTTCAAAAAATGGTTCTGACACTAGCTCAGAGTCCACTAACCATTCTTCTGAAACCCTTATCCGAACCCAGAAGAATGTGTTAACCAATCAGCAGTTGATCATTGATCACCGTAATAACCATTGGTCTGGAAACAAGTCATCTCTTGAGGCTTCTGCTTCCAAGGATGTTAAAAAATCCACTAATGATTATTTAGGTCAGATTGATATTAATCTGCTCTCAGCCATTATTCAGTTTTTCAAAACTAATGCATCCTCTTTTTCCTTTCAAAAAACGGAGGATGATACAATAGCTAGTTACCCAAGACAACCTACCAAAACTAAGTGTATCCTTAGGAAAGGTCTCCCTGTAAAACCTTTCGATACAAATATCTTTTCTAATTCTGACCTAAGTTCTGGTTTTGAACAGAATCAAGTCAAAATAGATAAGAATATCAATATCAATTTTAATGTCTTTTCTGGTCATTATAACTGGAACGTTATCTTTGGCCTTAAAATTACTTTATCAGAATTCCAAAATACTCTGAAAAGGTTTATTAGTCCTCACACCAGTTCTCCCATTATTGACATTTTGCATCAAGCAGGTTATGGTGTTCTTAATCCCAATACCCAAAAAACCTTTATTTATGTCAATACTAATACCAGATCTTATGGTAAGTATCTTGGTCAAACTGGTAAAACCCAACCACAAAGTCTCTTTAGTTATCCTTATATCTCAGAATCTTTTCAGCAACACAGCAATCACGTTAAAACCTTTCTGATCAAAAGAGATGTTTTGACAAAAGATTTAGCTGTCTCTGAATCTCAATCCAATTTACTTATCCAAAAGTTTCCTATTTGTATTACTTATAATTTTAGTAGAGGAACTTTACAAAAGGATCATCATCCTGGTAATCCTATTGACTGCTTCAAATGTGGTAAGTCATGTCACATAAGCAGAAACTGTAGGGTCATAGGAAAACTCAAGACTCTTAAGCTTGATCCTGATATTAAGGACAAGATTAACAATTTGTTAGCCCAATCTTCAGAAGAATCCTCTGATCATTCTTCTGAAAACCTAAATCATATCTAGAAGGATTATTTAACTAGCTCCTCTAATCAAATTAGTGTCCTCACCAGAGAACATGATCTTCTCTTTGAGGCAAACCTCCCTAAAAGTCCTCTTGTAACCAATAGGTTCAATCTTAGAAATACCTTTAAGAGGTTAGGGAAAACTAGTGTCAAACCTGTTACTTCTCATGATCTTCAAATCAAAGTTAAAGGTCTGAATCTGAAACAGGCTGATCACCAGTCAACCATTGACCAATGGAACGACCATGAGGATAGTTCATCCTTCCTTGGTCTTATCAATTATGTCAGGATTCACAAATTCTGCATAAACATCAATATTGTCATAAGTGATTTCATCCTTGAAACCGTCACTCTGTTTGACACTGGGACAGATTCTTATTGCATCTTAGAAGGTCTTATTCCTACAAAATATTTTGAAAAGACTTCTAAACAACTTAGTGCTGCAAATGGCTCTAAGTCAAAAATCAATTTCAAAATCTATACCTCCTTTCTTCTTGTTAAGAATTTGAAAAACAAAGTGACTTTAGGTACTCCTTCCATAAGATCAGTCTTCCCTTTTCAAGTTACTAAGGAAGGTATAATAGCCCAGCTTTTGGGACAACCAATTATTTTTAAGTTTTTGAGAAAACCTTTTATCAGGAACTTAAACCCAAATTCTTATCAAATTATTTTTCTGAAAGGAAAAGTCTCTTTTAGGAATATTGACCATCAGTTGCAAAAACAGGATAGTCAATTCAAAATCAAAAGTCTTTTAGAACAAATTCAATCTACTATTTATTCTAACATTCCCAATGCTTTCTGGGAAAGAAGCCATCATAGAATTGAATTCCCATATGAAAAGGATTTTCAAGATAGGCAAATCCCTACCAAAGGCAAACTGATTCAAATGAATCATGAACCTCTCCTTCTTTGTCAAAAGAAAGTAAAAGACCTTTGGGATAAAACCCTTATTCGCAAGAGTAAGAGTCCATGGTCTTGTTCTGACATTTATGTCAATAAACAAGCTGAGATCAAAAGGGGAAACTCCCAGACTTGTTATTACAAACCTTTCAATCATGATCTTTGCTGGATTAGGTTCCCTATTTCCAACAAGAGAAATCTCCTTGAGAAATTTCTTGATGCAAAAATCTTCTCTAAAATTAAATCTGGCTTTTGGCAAACAAAAGAAGAGGACAGGTATAAAACTACTTTCACTGTCCCTTTTTGTCAATATGATTGGAACGCTCATTCTGAATTTCAAATCATGAATGAGAATTTTAATCAAAATTCAAAATTTACCATTATCTATATTGATGATGTTTTAAATTATTCTCAAACATTTTACCAGCATCTCAAGCATAGCAGCATATTCATATCTGTTATTAATAGACTTGCTGTCTCCAAAACAAAAATCAATTTGTTCCATGCAAAGAATAAATTTCTTGGTCATAGCATTCACCAGGAAACAATCATCCCTATCAGTAAAGCTATTGAGTTCTATGATAAAATTCCCAATCAGATCATTGACAGAACCCAGTTGCAGAGGCTCTTTAAATGCCTTAACTATGTCTCTGGTTTCTCCCCTCAAATCAGCAAGAGAAATTCTTCAAAAGGTATGAACCCTAATCTTTCTCTTAATCTCAATTTAATTGTTTTCCAAAACATTTTCATCAAAATTTCTTTGTTTTTAACAACTAATAGCGTCCCTGAACAAGACGACTGTAGTGCCCCAGGCATGAAAAATTGTTCTTACACCCTGGAACACGGTGATTGTAGTGCCTCTGGCATGAAAAACTGTTCTAAAAACGCCCTTGATCATGGCGATTGTAGTACCATCAGTGGTATGAAAAACTGGTCTTGGTTCATCAATCATTCCTCTCTCAGCCATCATCAGCTGGAGATGACAACTGTTCTGGGGCGTATTCCCCTAACATGCATCAATAATTTCATCAATCTCAAGGTAATCATGCCAGTAGACAAGAGGCAGACAAAAGGTATCTTCATCATCACAAGGAACAAAGTAGTCAATCATGCCATCATCAAAGGCATCTTCAATCAAATCCTCCGTAAAGCAAATAGTGCCTTGTGACCAATTAGCACTATTTCTTGGATTCCAAATAGTCCAAGTCACCAAGATACTCAATCCAAGTCACCAAGCATTGGATTCCATAACCATTTATTGTTCCCTGTTTACGTGGCCCCCTCTAGTCAAAGCCACAGCAATCATGGCAGACAAAGAGCATCTCTGCTTTTGTCCCCCACCAATTCAAAGCATCAATCATGGCAGACAAGAATCCACTTTTGTCACCCTCCTAGACTCCACAGGTTCAAACCTTGGATACCAAACAGTATCGGTTCCCTGACCACTATTCAAGTGCATAGTACCGGTCAACAATTCAAGACTCAAGTGCACAGTGCAGGTCACCTAAGTGCACAGTCCCAGTCAACAGTCATTGGATTCCAAACAGTAGTCCTTTACTGTTCCTACCGGTTAGTGACTGGTTACTATTTCAATTTCAATCTATATATACGTGCTTAGGCTTATGTTAGAAGGCACGCTTCAATTTACTCTTCAATTATATTTCTCTCTCTAGTTCTAGTAAGAAGGCAGAGCACTTGTAAGCTCCTCTCTTCTTCCTCTTCAATCTCTTCTTCAATTGTAAGATCTTCTTCAATCTTCAATCTCTGTAACTCATAGACAATTTACTGTCTTACATGGAAGGCTTTGCCTCCTAAACTATCTATGTTATTTTGATTCTGCAATTTAAATTTGTTGTTTAGCATTCCGCATGCTACCTACTTCCCCTCTGTCTCTTTAATTTCTTTTATCTTCGCCTTCCGATCCCCTCTTGGTATCAGAGCCAGATGGTGGAAGTAGAAATGTAGATATTAACTTTGAACTGTTGGTTACTACTCTGGTTATCCTTTTAATTTAATCATACACTTGTTCATACTCATATAACTGCCATAAATGGATATTAATTCTAAATTAAAATTAAATTAAAAGTTATACTATTAGTGTACTCTTTGACTATAGCTAAATGCCGCAAGCGTACGTCAATACAGGCGTCTGGCAAGGGCAATTGAAATGTGCCGTATTTATCCGCCTCGATCGGATAATCCTATAGTCAACCAGTCCACTATTTTATAACTATTTAAAAATGAACGTAATAATATTTGAATAATTTAATTATTCATCTATGTTTATATCTTGCAGTAATTACTTGTGTTCTCAGTACTATTATTGTAACATACTGCTATGAATTATACTAAGATACACTTTTTAGTTCTTTGTTATACCTTTGCACTTAAAATGTTTATGATCAAAATACTTCTAAAGCTTTTCAAAGAAAAATTTTATATACTCCAAGGACCGTAGAATATTAGTAAGGATATCTGGGTATCTCATTAGTGACGTAAATGGTAGTCGGAGTACGTAAGACCCTGCTGGTTGACTGGTCAGTCATATACCATTATTTGAGATTTATTATCCTAAAGTATTCTAATCCTGAAGGAGAAAAGTATTTTCGAAAGTGCTTTATTTTTGATCATATACATGTTTAAAACAAAGAATAACTTAGACTTTGAGTGTTTAAATCTGGTTTAATATATTTCAGTATTTACTTTAATTTTCTCTGAACTATGGTAGCTTCTACTCCAAAATATAAAATAGAAAATAATTTTAGTATTCAAGCTTTGATATCCGGCAACATGGCTTTATGAATTGAGTTTTGAACAAAACATGATTAACCTAACGGCATTTCCCAGATGGTAAGTAACTAGTTCAGATTTAATACTTATATTTCTGCAAGTAACCAGATGAAGGCAATGATGCTTACGGGTGAGGAAATATTGTTTTATATATGTTTAAAGCCTTTTCCTCACGATTCTCCTGCAGCTCAAGTAGACCTTCGTCTTCATCTCAATCTCCTTCGATTAGCGAAGACCAATCAAGACAATCTCTTTCAAATAAGATTTTCAAAGAAGAAATTCATTTTGAAAATATCAATCAAGATCTTGATAATTGGGATATTCCAAAGATATCTCACAAAGATCTTTATAAACCAAAAACATCCTTTTTTTCTAAATCTGATTACATCATCAGAACGGTTGAACAAAAAATCATACTTCGAAAAGATGATGAAGAACTTCATCTTCTCTCTGAGAAAAGTGTGAAAACCCATCAACTGAACAACTTTAACTACTTGCACATAGGAAGTGTCTAGGTAGGTATGAAACCCTTGACTAGAGAATCCCTTAACGTAGCAGTTTTGCTATGTTTAAGAGATGCTCGTCACAACCAGTTTCATGATTCCTTATTAGGAACTGTCGAAACTAGCCTTATACATGGGCCTATCTTTTTCAATTGTTTTCCTGACCTAACTGTTAGTCTAGATGATAAGAACATCCTTGACGTTCTGTTTCTTAATGTCAAATGCCATGGCTTTGACATGAAGGAAGGATCTGTCCCAATCACTCTGATATACAGAGTTCAATACAAAGTAATGAACTCTATCAGATCCAACTTCCTCAAAACAAAATGTCACAAGTCAGAGGAAACCACTTTGTTTCTCACTGACAATAGTAAGGCCAATATTATTGTGCCTAAAACTATCCAATGGAGTGACATCACCTTACCAGAAACTTGGACCCTAGAAAAGGCTGCTCCTGCGGCACCTAGGTTAACGCCAGAATTCCAAGATGTCACTCAATACCAATCTGGAAAGGTTGCCCTTGTCTTTAATAGGAGTAACTCCCTTTCCATTCCTAGATCCCTGCACTCTGAAGAAAGCTTCAGAACAGCTATGTCTAGGGGAACCCTATCCAGAAAGTCCTTCTCAACTGAACCTTCCAAGCCTCATATTGGAACATCCCATGATGGTTCCACTATCCATTTACAGGGATTCAGAACCACAACCCCTGTAACAACTTCTTATCAAAAGGATGATGAGGAACCCAGATCTATCCAATCTCCAACCTACTCTTCCCTTAATGAGCCTTATGATATCTAAGTTCATTATTGATAAGAAAACCCTTAAGAAAGACCTATACTCTAAGGAATGGTCTCCTCAAAGAGAGTGGTTATTTCTGCATTATCAGGGTCCCAAAGCTAAGGAAATCCAAGAAAAATTCTATAAATTTCTCAATCCTTTACCTAACAAGAGTAAGTCCATCAGTATGGTTAAACATAACCCCCCTGACAGTAATAAAATCTTCTGCTTCAAATGCAGTATGCCTGGCCACATCAGCAGGCATTGCCCTAACAATCCCCAACCTGGTTATATACCCAAACACCAAAAGAATAGAAAGGCAAACCAAGGGGCTAACCATGAACCTGATATCCAGGACAAACCTCAGGCTACTCCTAGCATTTGTACTTGTGGTAAGTGCACTTGTGGCAAGAACCAATCTGAAACCCAGGCTACCAACCAATTGCCAAAAGAACAACGGGATAAACCCAGAGAAACTACCATTTGCTTTATCTGTGGCAAAATCGGTCACAAAAGCAAAACTTGTTGGATCACTAGGAAGCTTAAAGCCCTTAAGATAGATCCTAATATCAAAAGCAATATCATCACCCTTTGCAAAGGTAACAAACCCAGTAGGTTTGATGATATCCATAGTATTCTTAGAACTTCCAATCTTGATCCCAGAACCAATAGTAAGATTTACAATTGGTTAAATCAGTATCTTAAAAACTCCAGTCCAGAGTCTTTCAAACCTCCTTCTACCATTAGCAAAATTAATACTTTGTCCTATATTAAGATCATTGAGAATAGAATTATCTGAGAATCCCCAGTTATACCGCTCTTCTTTCACCCTTCTATAAATGGCATAGGTATCCTCTACTTAGGACAACCCGTAATGTTTAAATCTTTGGATTTAAACCACAATATTATCTCTAGTTTTGATACTAGTTCTGGCCTAAAACAATACTATATCAAAATAAGGGCCAATAGGGGTACCAATAGGATTACTAATGGACCAGTCTCCAGTACTGGTTCTTGTACTGGTTCTTGTACTGATTCTTATGTTTATCCATATAATCTTGCTAAAACATTCTCTGACAAAAATAGGAATTTCACCATCATTGGTTTCATTCCTGACAAACAAATTAGTTTATCTTTTAATCCTGTTAAAACCTTTTTAAATAATAGAAAAGTTTTAACTATCAATTTCCTTGAACCAAGAAATCAATTTAGATTGTCTTTTAAAAATAAACTTGTTACATATTGTGTTTATATCAAAAGGCACAATATCCAAAGTATTTTTGATATTTTAAGCTTATTTGATTTTGATATATTAAAAATTCAAGTAATGCTTTCCCTGACTAACCCTCTTATGGTTTACTACAGGGCTACAATCACTATGGCTTCCAGGGCCTCCTCCTCCAGAGGAAGAGGTAGAGGTAAAGGTAAAACCAATTCAGATGCCTCACCAATTACTACAGGAAACCCCATTTTACCAGTTACTACAGGATCCCCCTTACCAATCACCACAGGGTCCTCCATCAAAAAACAAACAGGGTCTTCCTCCCAGAATACCCAACCAATCTTACCCCAAAATCAACCTAAACAAACTAAGCAGGATTATGCTTTTCCTGTTCAAACTCTCCTTGCTCTTCAGGAACACGGAGCAATCAATCTTCCCAGGAGAACTTGGGCCAGCATTGCCGAGGATGGCAGTGACCAAGATATGCCCTCTCTGGACCTGGCTATCCAAGCCCAGAAAAATCTGGTTACCCGGAACAACCCAGGATCATCCCAAATTACCACAATCAGAACTCAAACAACTCAGGTTCAGTACATACCTAAAGAGAATTATTTCTTTTTGACTCATCTAGAACCTGAGTTCATGGATAAGACCCCTAACAAGATCCCATCCAAGATCTTCCCATCTCAATCCCACTTTATCCCCCTGAGTTCAAACAAAACCCAGACATTCTATGAGTTTATTCTCATAGATACAGAATCTGTGTCTATCAAACACTATAGGGACCCAAAAGACCAAACTTTCATCACTCACTCAACCTTCCAAATTCTAAAGGTTTTAACACCTACGGACTTTGGCCAAAACCCAAATAGACCCAAGAAATTTTCCCAGAATTTTGATCCTATAGGATACAACTATTGGGACTATGTCAAAGCCTGGGATTATGCTATCCTTGGCTTACAGAACCAAACCTTCAAACATTCTTGGTTAATCTACTTTAAAAGGGCAACCAAGTACTCCTTCCCCAATTGGTTCCTCCAATGGTGGAATTTCTTTGGGCCAATCCCTGAAATTCTTCCCATTGAAGTCCATGAAGGATTTCAAACCTTTTCGAAAAGATTCAATAAAGATCTTAACCATTACCCAATCCTTTTAAACTTTTTTACCACATTCTCGTTGTCATGGATCTTTTCCTGGCAATACAAGATTGGTGATTATCACCTAAAGAATGTTTCATCCCTTTATAAACAGTCTTTTGTCAAATGGTGGCCTAAGTTTGATGCTTCAATGGCATCTTCTCTTAGCGTAACCGACTGGTTCAAAAACAATCCTAGGTCTTTGCAGGTTGCTGATCCAGAAACTTGCAGGTTCCTCAATCAGAAGGCTAGGATCTCTGCAGCCCTTGCTGCTTCCACCTCTAAAGAAGATGTTCTGGAAAATTTGCAGAACATTATGAATCTTCTCCAAGATCAAACCATTAACAAGGTTACCTCTTCCTCTTCTGCAAGTAAAACCAGAGGAAAGGAACAAGTTCAAACTGCATCTTCTTCATCCTCTGATTCATTCTATCAGAATGAAGAAGGTTGTTGCGACGATTACTCTCCTGATGATCTTCACTAGAGATCTTCAGAAGACTTTAAAAATCAATCTTTTCAAAACATCTGTCCCTGAATATGACAACTGTACCACCTTTGGTGGGAAAAACTGTTCAGCCACCCTTGAACATGGTGATTGTAGTGCCAGTAGTGGCATGAAAAACTATTCAACCACCCTTGGACACGGTGACTGTAGTTTCAGTAATGACATGAAAAACTGTCCAGTTTTTACTATTGTTTTACCTAACCAATTATTGTTTCCTATAGTCAAAGACAGTAATCATGGTAGACAAAGAGCATCTCTGCTCCTATCCCCCACTAATGCAAATCATCACAAGCAGTCAAAAGGAATCTACTTTTACCCCTGCTTTCCTTGCCACTTGGCAAAAGGCATCAATCATGGCAGACACGTGGTTCCCACCTCCTGCCACCTTCCAAGACTCCACAGGTTCAAGCCTTGGATACCAAACAGTACCGGTTCCCTGCCCACTATTCAAATGCATAG
The DNA here is from genome assembly GCA_039519185.1 of Astragalus membranaceus. Classification (NCBI taxonomy): domain Eukaryota; kingdom Viridiplantae; phylum Streptophyta; class Magnoliopsida; order Fabales; family Fabaceae; genus Astragalus; species Astragalus membranaceus. Next base: position 50,867,810 of record CM076851.1, read on the forward strand.
TACCGGTCAACATTTCAAGACTCATGTGCACAGTGCAGGTCATCTAAGTGCACAGTCCCAGTCAACAGTCATTGGATTCCAAACAGTAGTCCTTTACTGTTCCTACCTGTTAGTGACTGGTTACTATTTCAATTCCAATCTATATATTCGTGCGTAGGTCTTTGTTAGAGGGCACGCTTCAATTTACTCTTCAATTATATTTCTCTCTCTAGTTCTAGTAAGAAGGCAGAGCACTTGTAAGCTCCTCTCTTCTTCCTCTTCAATCTCTTCTTCAATTGTAAGATCTTCTTCAATCTTCAATCTCTGTAACTCATAGACAGTTTACTGTCTTACATGGAAGGCTTTGCCTCCTAAACTATCTATGTTATTTTGATTCTGCAATTTAAATTTGTTGTTTAGCATTCCGCATGCTACCTACTTCCCCTCTGTCTCTTTAATTTCTTTTATCTTCTGATTCCGATCCCCTCTTGGTATCAGAGCCAGATGGTGGAAGTAGGAATGTAGATATTAACTTTGAACTGTTGGTTACTACTCTCGTTATGCTTTTAATTTAATCATACACTTGTTCATACTCATATAACTGCCATAAATGGATATTAATTCTAAATTAAAATTAAATTAAAAGTTATACTATTAGTGTACTCTTTGACTATAGCTAAATGCCGCAAGCGTACGTCAATACAGGCGTCTGGCAAGGGCAATTGAAATGTGCCGTATTTATCCGCCTCGATCGGATAATCCTATAGTCAACCAGTCCACTATTTTATAACTATTTAAAAATGAACGTAATAATATTTGAATAATTTAATTATTCATCTATGTTTATATCTTGTAGTAATTACTTGTGTTCTCAGTACTATTATCGTAACATACTGCTATGAATTATACTAAGATACACTTTTTAGTTCTTTGTTATACCTTTGCACTTAAAATGTTTATGATCAAAATACTTCTAAAGCTTTTCAAAGAAAAATTTTATATACTCCAAGGACCGTAGAATATTAGTAAGGATATCTGGGTATCTCATTAGCGACGTAAATGGTAGTCGGAGTACGTAAGACCCTGCTGGTTTACTGGGCAGTCATATACCATTATTTGAGATTTATTATCCTAAAGTATTCTAATCCTGAAGGAGAAAAGTATTTTCGAAAGTGCTTTATTTTTGATCATATACATGTTTAAAACAAAGAATAACTTAGACTTTGAGTGTTTAAATCTGGTTTAATATATTTCAGTATTTACTTTAATTTTCTCTGAACTATGGTAGCTTCTACTCCAAAATATAAGTTAGAAAATAATTTTAGTATTCAAGCTTTGATATCCGGCAACATGGCTTTATGAATTGAGTTTTGAACAAAACATGATTAACCTAACGGCATTTCCCAGATGGTAAGTAACTAGTTCAGATTTAATACTTATATTTCTGCAAGTAACCAGATGAAGGCAATGATGCTTACGGGTGAGGAAATATTGTTTTATATATGTGTAAAGCCTTTTCCTCACGATTCTCCTGCAGCTCAAGTAGACCTTCGTCTTCATCTCAATCTCCTTCGATTAGCGAAGACCAATCAAGACAATCTCTTTCAAATAAGATTTTCAAAGAAGAAATTCATTTTGAAAATATCAATCAAGATCTTGATAATTGGGATATTCCAAAGATATCTCACAAAGATCTTTATAAACCAAAAACATCCTTTTTTTCTAAATCTGATTACATCATCAGAACGGTTGAACAAAAAATCATACTTCGAAAAGATGATGAAGAACTTCATCTTCTCTCTGAGAAAAGTGTGAAAACCCATCAACTGGACAACTTTAACTACTTGCACATAGGAAGTGTCCAGGTAGGTATGAAACCCTTGACTAGAGAATCCCTTAACGTAGCAGTTTTGCTATGTTTAAGAGATGCTCGTCACAACCAGTTTCAAGATTCCTTATTAGGAACTGTCGAAACTAGCCTTATACATGGGCCTATCTTTTTCAATTGTTTTCCTGACCTAACTGTTAGTCTAGATGACAAGAACATCCTTGACGTTCTGTTTCTTAATGTCAAATGCCATGGCTATGACATGAAGGAAGGATCTGTCCCAATCACTCTGATATACAGAGTTCAATACAAAGTAATGAACTCTATCAGATCCAACTTCCTCAAAACAAAATGTCACAAGTCAGGGGAAACCACTTTGTTTCTCACTGACAATAGTAAGGCCAATATTATTGTGCCTAAAACTATCCAATGGAGTGACATCACCTTACCAGAAACTTGGACCCTAGAAAAGGCTGCTCCTGCGGCACCTAGGTTAACGCTAGAATTCCAAGATGTCACTCAATACCAATCTGGAAAGGTTGACCTTGTCTTTAATAGGAGTAACTCCTTTTCCATTCCTAGATCCCTGCACTCTGAAGAAAGCTTCAGAACAGCTATGTCTAGGGGAACCCTATCCAGAAAGTCCTTCTCAACTGAACCTTCCAAGCCTCATATTGGAACATCCCATGATGGTTCCACTATCCATTTACAGGGATTCAGAACCACAACCCCTGTAACAACTTCTTATCAAAAGGATGATGAGGAACCCAGATCTATCCAATCTCCAACCTACTCTTCCCTTAATGAGCCTTATGATATCTAAGTTCATTATTGATAAGAAAACCCTTAAGAAAGACCTATACTCTGAGGAATGGTCTCCTCAAAGAGAGTGGTTCTTTCTGCATTATCAGGGTCCCAAAGCTAAGGAAATCCAAGAAAAATTCTATAAATTTCTCAGAGAAACCAAACGTAATGTTCCCTTCTTCTACTGGTTTCGCAAGTATACCATTAAGAAAGGAATTGATTACCCCTTCAAATCCAATTTAGCAGATAAACAGGACGTCCCTGTTATTCCGGCTAAACAACCTATAGATACCTTTAAACGAAATAGGCATCTTCAGGCCTTAGGAAGCCCTACCCAAAACCAAGATTCCACTATCAACCATGATGATAGTAGGATAGAACTCTTAGCTATAGTAAAAAAACAGCTTGACCAACTCAAGGTTAAAAGGCTCAATCCTTTACCTAACAAGAGTAAGTCCATCAGTATGGTTAAACACGAACCCCCTGACAGTAATAAAATCATCTGCTTCAAATGCAGTATGCCTGGCCACATCAGCAGGAATTGCCCTAACAATCCCCAACCTGGTTATATACCCAAACACCAAAAGAATAGAAAGGCAAACCAAGGGGCTAACCATGAACCTGATATCCAGAACAAACCTCAGGCTACTCCTAGCATTTGTACTTGTGGTAAGTGCACTTGTGGCAAGAACCAATCTGAAACCCAGGCTACCAACCAATTGCCAAAAGAACAACGGGATAAACCCAGAGAAACTACCATTTGCTTTATCTGTGGCAAAATCGGTCACAAAAGCAAAACTTGTTGGATCACTAGGAAGCTTAAAGCCCTTAAGATAGATCCTAATATCAAAAGCAATATCATCACCCTTTGCAAAGGTAACAAACCCAGTAGGTTTGATGATATCCATAGTATTCTTAGAACTTCCAATCTTGATCCCAGAACCAATAGTAAGATTTACAATTGGTTAAATCAGTATCTTAAAAACTCCAGTCCAGAGTCTTTCAAACCTCCTTCTGCCATTAGCAAAATTAATACTTTGTCCTATGTTAAGATCATTGAGAATAGAATTATCTGGGAATCCCCAGTTATACCGCTCTTATTTCACCCTTCTATAAATGGCATAGGTATCCTCTACTTAGGACAACCCGTAATGTTTAAATCTTTGGATTTAAACCACAATATTATCTCTAGTTTTGATACTAGTTCTGGCCTAAAACAAGACTATATCAAAATAAGGGCCAATAGGGGTACCAATAGGATTACTAATGGACCAGTCTCCAGTACTGGTTCTTGTACTGGTTCTTGTACTGGTTCTTGTACTGATTCTTATGTTTATCCCTATAATCTTGCTAAAACCTTCTCTGACAAAAATAGGAATTTCACCATCATTGGTTTCATTCCTGACAAACAAATTAGTTTATCTTTTAACCCTGTTAAAACCTTTTTACATAATAGAAAAGTTTTAACTATCAATTTCCTTGAACCAAGAAATCAATTTAGATTGTCTTTTAAAAATAAACTTGTTACATATTGTGTTTATATCAAAAGGCACAATATCCAAAGTATTTTTGATATTTTAAGCTTATTTGATTTTGATATATTAAAAATTCAAGTAATGCTTTCCCTGACTAACCCTCTTATAGTTAACTACATGGCTACAATCACTATGGCTTCCAGGGCCTCCTCCTCCAGAGGAAGAGGTAGAGGTAAAGGTAAAACCAATTCAGATGCCTCACCAATTACTACAGGAAACCCCATTTTACCAGTTACTACAGGATCCCCCTTACCAATCACCACAGGGTCCTCCATCAAAAAACAAACAGGGTCTTCCTCCCAGAATACCCAACCAATCTTACCCCAAAATCAACCTAAACAAACTAAGCAGGATTATGCTTTTCCTGTTCAAACTCTCCTTGCTCTTTAGGAACACGGAGCAATCAATCTTCCCAGGAGAACTTGGGCCAGCATTGCCGAGGATGGCAGTGACCAAGATATGCCCTCTCTGGACCTGGCTATCCAAGCCCAGAAAAATCTGGTTACCCGGAACAACCCAGGATCATCCCAAATTACCACAATCAGAACTCAAACAACCCAGGTTCAGTACATACCTAAAGAGAATTATTTCTTTTTGACTCATCTAGAACCTGAGTTCATGGATAAGACCCCTAACAAGATCCCATCCAAGATCTTCCCATCTCAATCCCACTTTATCCCCCTGAGTTCAAACAAAACCCAGACATTCTATGAGTTTATTCTCATAGATACAGAATCCGTGTCTATCAAACACTACAGGGACCCAAAAGACCAAACTTTCATCACTCACTCAACCTTCCAAATTCTAAAGGTTTTAACACCTACGGACTTTGGCCAAAACCCAAATAGACCCAAGAAATTTTCCCAGAATTTTGATCCTATAGGATACAACTATTGGGACTATGTCAAAGCCTGGGATTATGCTATCCTTGGCTTACAGAACCAAACCTTCAAACATTCTTGGTTAATCTACTTTAAAAGGGCAACCAAGTACTCCTTCCCCAATTGGTTCCTCCAATGGTGGAATTTCTTTGGGCCAATCCCTGAAATTCTTCCCATTGAAGTCCATGAAGGATTTCAAACCTTTTCGAAAAGATTCAATAAAGATATTAACCATTACCCAATCCTTTTAAACTTTTTTACCACATTCTCGTTGTCATGGATCTTTTCCTGGCAATACAAGATTGGTGATTATCACCTAAAGAATGTTTCATCCTTTTATAAACAGTCTTTTGTCAAATGGTGGCCTAAGTTTGATGCTTCAATCGCATCTTCTCTTAGCGTAACCGACTGGTTCAAAAACAATCCTAGGTCTTTGCAGGTTGCTGATCCAGAAACTTGCAGGTTCCTCAATCAGAAGGCTAGGATCTCTGCAGCCCTTGCTGCTTCCACCTCTAAAGAAGATGTTCTGGAAAATTTGCAGAACATTATGAATCTTCTCCAAGATCAAACCATTAACAAGGTTACCTCTTCCTCTTCTGCAAGTAAAACCAGAGGAAAGGAACAAGTTCAAACTGCATCTTCTTCATCCTCTGATTCATTCTATCAGAATGAAGAAGGTTGTTGCGACGATTACTCTCCTGATGATCTTCACTAGAGATCTTCAGAAGACTTTAAAAATCAATCTTTTCAAAACATCTGTCCCTGAATATGACAACTGTACCACCTTTGGTGGGAAAAACTGTTCAGCCACCCTTGAACATGGTGATTGTAGTGCCAGTAGTGGCATGAAAAACTGTTCAACCACCCTTGGACACGGTGACTGTAGTGTCAGTAATGACATGAAAAACTGTCCAGTTTTTACTATTGTTTTACCTAACCAATTATTGTTTCCTATAGTCAAAGACAGTAATCATGGCAGACAAAGAGCATCTCTGCTCCTATCCCCCACTAATGCAAATCATCACAAGCAGTCAAAAGGAATCTAATTTTACCCCTGCTTTCCTTGCCACTTGGCAAAAGGCATCAATCATGGCAGACACGTGGTTCCCACCTCCCGCCACCTTCCAAGACTCCACAGGTTCAAGCCTTGGATACCAAACAGTACCGGTTCCCTGCCCACTATTCAAATGCATAGTACCGGTCAACATTTCAAGACTCATGTGCACAGTGCAGGTCACCTAAGTGCACAGTCCCAGTCAACAGTCATTGGATTCCAAACAGTAGTCCTTTACTGTTCCTACCTGTTAGTGACTGGTTACTATTTCAATTCCAATCTATATATTCGTGCGTAGGTCTTTGTTAGAGGGCACGCTTCAATTTACTCTTCAATTATATTTCTCTCTCTAGTTCTAGTAAGAAGGCAGAGCACTTGTAAGCTCCTCTCTTCTTCCTCTTCAATCTCTTCTTCAATTGTAAGATCTTCTTCAATCTTCAATCTCTGTAACTCATAGACAGTTTACTGTCATACATGGAAGGCTTTGCCTCCTAAACTATCTATGTTATTTTGATTCTGCAATTTAAATTTGTTGTTTAGCATTCCGCATGCTACCTACTTCCCCTCTGTCTCTTTAATTTCTTTTATCTTCTGATTCTGATCCCCTCTTGGTATCAGAGCCAGATGGTGGAAGTAGGAATGGGGTATTAACTTTGAATTTTAACTTTGCTTATCTAAGTTATGCTTTACAGTTACTTATTTATGTTCTTAATTAATTAAGTGCCATAAATAGGGGGGTATTAATACTGAAAGTTTTATGAAAATACAAAGTATATTATACTATAGTATACTCTTTGACTATAGCTAAACAGCCAAATACGTACGTCAATACAGGCGTCAGGCAATGGCAGTTTCACTGTTGTATTTTCTCAATTTACACCTCTTGGGGGGCCCCAATGTGGGTATGACCATGGGTTTTGGGAAATCCTATAGTCAATTTGTCTACTATTTTATAATCAATAATTATTATTTATGTTTTTATTCATCTGGATCATATTCTGCAGTTTAATTACAAAGTGTTCTTTACAAAGCTTTATGTGCTCTCTATATATTTCCTTTTGAATTATTACTTGTTCATCTATTTTATGTTCTGCAAATTAATTATTTATGTTTTTGATCAAACGGATAAAAGGTTTCTAAAATGTTTTGGTCAAAACTCTTTGTGTAAGAGGATGGTTCTCAAGGACGACCCACTCGTATTTACGTGGCATCCGTAAGACCCGTTGGATAGGGCGAAAATAAGTCCATAAATTAACCGAGGTACTGGGCAGTGTTTGGTCAATTCTTGTCTTGAGGTTCCTCAACCAAAGAGCGGAAATTTTTAAGAAAAGCCTTTTGTTTGATCATACTACAAACATAATTAATTTTCTTGATATAATTTAGAAAATAACTTTTAATTCAAGTGTAAATATATTCTGGGATAACTATTGCCTTGTCTTGTAACAATTATAATTAACTCTAAAATATGTTTTTAGAAAGTAATTGCAATTTCAAGTTTAATACCCAGATAGTATGGCCTTAATCTGATGTATGAACAAGTACAGGTAACTCTAAGGTATTTTTTAGAAGGTAAGTTATTAAGTTCATTTTTAATACCTATATTCTTATCAAACCAAGTGAAGGCGATGATGCTTATGGGTGAGGAAAAACTATCTATACATTTCTTTAAAGCTTTTCCCTCACAATCTCCCGGTATGTCTCCTATCCTTTCACCCTCTTCTAGTTTTATGACTCCATCTCCTTCAAATCAATCTTTTAAAAATATCGATCAAAACAAAGATCAAAACAAAGATCTTTGCAATCTTGGTCAAACCTCTCTTAATGAGGATCAATCTTTTTCAAAGCAAGTCTTCAAAAAAGAAACCCGTTTTGAAAATCAAACCTCTTTATCTAAGTTTATCATAGATAAAAAATCCCTTAAAAAGGATTTTAATTCTGAAGAATGGTCTCTTCACAGAGAGTGGTTCTTCCAAAATTTCCAAGGTGATAAAGGTTACTTTATCCAGGAAAAATTTTATAGATTCCTTAAAAGGGTCAAACTCATTATCCCTTTCTTTCGCTGGTTTCAAGCTTACACCATAGAAAAAAACATTGATTATCCCTTCCGTAATAACCATGACGGGAGAAAGACCAATACTATTTGGCACCTCAAAGATGGCCAAATGGTCCAATCCGAGCTACCCCCCAAAACACCTTTTGCTCCTAATAGCAAAGACCAATCCACTCCTGTTATGGCCTCTCCTTTCAAAACCAAAACTAAGGAAAGACCTGTCTCTGCCGAAGACATCAGGGACCTCAGGGAACAGATGGAGCAATCCAATTATCCCCAAACCTCAATTACTTCTACCAAGGTAGAAGACTTTATTGCCAAAGTAGCCGGAACTAACTGGCAATGCATTTACCGTGTTAAACAGGATAGCACGAAGGAACTCTTAGCCAAAGTCAAGAAGGAGCTTGCCCTTCTCAAAACTAAGGCCCCTGGCACTCCCTAACCTAAAAGTATTAGGTCTACCAAAGTATTAAGAAAAACCTCTTCTGGTAACCCAGAAGGTATGGCCAGCAAACCAAAGCACTATGACAAGAAACATGCCGATAAACCTAAAACCCAGGAAAGGCCTCAAGCTACTCCAAACACTTGCTGCACTTGTGGTAAGAATCAAACCAAAACTCAGGATAGTAACCAATCTACCAAGAAACAGCATGATAGCCTCAAAGGGCCTATCACTTGCTTCACTTGCGGCAAAACTGGTCACAAGAGAAAAACTTGTAGGATCGTAAGGAAGCTTAAAGCCCTTAGGTTAGATCCTAGTATCAAAACCAATATCATCAATTGCTTCAAAAGTGATAGAACCAGTCACACTAACAGGTATGATAGGATCAAAGGGAAACTTGAAGCCCTAGGTTTAGATCCTGAAACCACAGATAAGGTTAAAAAATATTAATCCTATCTTCAAAAAATGGTTCTGACACTAGCTCAGAGTCCACTAACCATTCTTCTGAAACCCTTATCCGAACCCAGAAGAATGTGTTAACCAATCAGCAGTTGATCATTGATCACCGTAATAACCATTGGTCTGAAAACAAGTCATCTCTTGAGGCTTCTGCTTCCAAGGATGTTAAAAAATCCACTAATGATTATTTAGGTCAGATTGATGTTAATCTGCTCTCAGCCATTATTCAGTTTTTCAAAACTAATGCATCCTCTTTTTCCTTTCAAAAAACGGAGGATGATACAATAGCTAGTTACCCAAGACAACCTACCAAAACTAAGTGTATCCTTAGGAAAGGTCTCCCTGTAAAACCTTTCGATACAAATATCTTTTCTAATTCTGACCTAAGTTCTGGTTTTGAACAGAATCAAGTCAAAATAGATAAGAATATCAATATCAATTTTAATGTCTTTTCTGGTCATTATAACTGGAACGTTATCTTTGGCCTTAAAATTACTTTATCAGAATTCCAAAATACTCTGAAAAGGTTTATTAGTCCTCACACCAGTTCTCCCATTATTGACATTTTGCATCAAGCTGGTTATGGTGTTCTTAATCCCAATACCCAAAAAACCTTTATTTATGTCAATACTAATACCAGATCTTATGGTAAGTATCTTGGTCAAACTGGTAAAACCCAACCACAAAGTCTCTTTAGTTATCCTTATATCTCAGAATCTTTTCAGCAACACAGCAATCACGTTAAAACCTTTCTGATCAAAAGAGATGTTTTGAGAAAAGATTTAGCTGTCTCTGAATCTCAATCCAATTTACTTATCCAAAAGTTTCCTATTTGTATTACTTATAATTTTAGTAGAGGAACTTTACAAAAGGATCATCATCCTGGTAATCCTATTGACTGCTTCAAATGTGGTAAGTCATGTCACATAAGCAGAAACTGTAGGGTCATAGGAAAACTCAAGACTCTTAAGCTTGATCCTGATATTAAGGACAAGATTAACAATTTGTTAGCCCAATCTTCAGAAGAATCCTCTGATCATTCTTCTGAAAACCTAAATCATATCCAGAAGGATGATTTAACTAGCTCCTCTAATCAGATTAGTGTCCTCACCAGAGAACAGGATCTTCTCTTTGAGGCAAACCTCCCTAAAAGTCCTCTTGTAACCAATAGGTTCAATCTTAGAAATACCTTTAAGAGGTTAGGGAAAACTAGTGTCAAACCTGTTACTTCTCATGATCTTCAAATCAAAGTTAAAGGTCTGAATCTGAAACAGGCTGATCACCAGCCAACCATTGACCAATGGAACGACCATGAGGATAGTTCATCCTTCCTTGGTCTTATCAATTATGTCAGGATTCACAAATTCTGCATAAACATCAATATTGTCATAAGTGATTTCATCCTTGAAACCGTCACTCTGTTTGACACTGGGACAGATTCTTATTGCAATTTAGAAGGTCTTATTCCTACAAAATATTTTGAAAAGACTTCTAAACAACTTAGTGCTGCAAATGCCTCTAAGTCAAAAATCAATTTCAAAATCTATACCTCCTTTCTTCTTGTTAAGAATTTGAAAACCAAAGTGACTTTAGGTACTCCTTCCATAAGATCAGTCTTCCCTTTTCAAGTTACTAAGGAAGGTATAATAGCCCAGCTTTTGGGACAACCAATTATTTTTAAGTTTTTGAGAAAACCTTTTATCAGGAACTTAAACCCAAATTCTTATCAAATTATTTTTCTGAAAGGAAAAGTCTCTTTTAGGAATATTGACCATCAGTTGCAAAAACAGGATAGTCAATTCAAAATCAAAAGTCTTTTAGAACAAATTCAATCTACTATTTATTCTAACATTCCCAATGCTTTCTGGGAAAGAAGCCATCATAGAATTGAATTCCCATATGAAAAGGATTTTCAAGATAGGCAAATCCCTACCAAAGGCAAACTGATTCAAATGAATCATGAACCTCTCCTTCTTTGTCAAATCATGAATGAGAATTTTAATCAAAATTCAAAATTTACCATTATCTATATTGATGATGTTTTAAATTATTCTCAAACCTTTTACCAGCATCTCAAGCATAGCAGCATATTCATATCTGTTATTAATAGACTTGCTGTCTCCAAAACAAAAATCAATTTGTTCCATGCAAAGAATAAATTTCTTGGTCATAGCATTCACCAGGAAACAATCATCCCTATCAGTAAAGCTATTGAGTTCTATGATAAAATTCCCAATCAGATCATTGACAGAACCCAGTTGCAGAGGCTCTTTAAATGCCTTAACTATGTCTCTGGTTTCTCCCCTCAAATCAGCAAGAGAAATTCTTCAAAAGGTATGAACCCTAATCTTTCTCTTAATCTCAATTTAATTGTTTTCCAAAACATTTTCATCAAAATTTCTTTGTTTTTAACAACTAATAGCGTCCCTGAACAAGACGACTGTTGTGCCCCAGGCATGAAAAACTGTTCTTACACCCTGGAACACGGTGATTGTAGTGCCTCTGGCATGAAAAACTATTCTAAAAACGCCCTTGATCATGGCGATTGTAGTACCATCAGTGGTATGAAAAACTGGTCTTGGTTCATCAATCATTCCTCTCTCAGCCATCATCAGCTGGAGACGACAACTGTTCTGGGGCGTATTCCCCTAACAGGCATCAATAATTTCATCAATCTCAAGGTAATCATGCCAGTAGACAAGAGGCAGACAAAAGGTATCTTCATCATCACAAGGAACAAAGTAGTCAATCATGCCATCATCAAAGGCATCTTCAATCAAATCCTCCGTAAAGCAAATAGTGCCTTGTCACCAATTAGCACTATTTCTTGGATTCCAAATAGTCCAAGTCACCAAGATACTCAATCCAAGTCACCAACCATTGGATTCCATAACCATTTATTGTTCCCTGTTTACGTGGCCCCCTCTAGTCAAAGCCACAGCAATCATGGCAGACAAAGAGCATCTCTGCTTTTGACCCCCACCAATTCAAAGCATCAATCATGGCAGACAAGAATCCACTTTTGTCACCCTCCTAGACTCCACAGGTTCAAACCTTGGATACCAAACAGTATCGGTTCCCTGACCACTATTCATGTGCATAGTACCGGTCAACAATTCAAGACTCAAGTGCACAGTACAGGTCACCTAAGTGCACAGTCCCAGTCAACAGTCATTGGATTCTAAACAGTAGTCCTTTACTGTTCCTACCGGTTAGTGACTGGTTACTATTTCAATTTCAATCTATATATACGTGCTTAGGCTTATGTTAGAAGGCACGATTCAATTTACTCTTCAATTATATTTCTCTCTCTAGTTCTAGTAAGAAGGCAGAGCACTTGTAAGCTCCTCTCTTCTTCCTCTTCAATCTCTTCTTCAATTGTAAGATCTTCTTCAATCTTCAATCTCTGTAACTCATAGACAGTTTACTGTCTTACATGGAAGGCTTTGCCTCCTAAACTATCTATGTTATTTTGATTCTGCAATTTAAATTTGTTGTTTAGCATTCCGCATGCTACCTACTTCCCCTCTGTCTCTTTAATTTCTTTTATCTTCTGATTCCGATCCCCTCTTGGTATCAGAGCCAGATGGTGGAAGTAGGAATGGGGTATTAACTTTGAACTATTGGTTACCTTTAAAGATGACTCTGGTTTGTTGTTAACTTCCATCTGGCTCTGATACCAAGAGGGGATTGGAATCAGAAGATAAAAGAAATTAAAGAGACAGAGGGGAAGTAGGTAGCATGCGGAATGCTAAACAACAAATTTAAATTGCAGAATCAAAATAACATAGATAGTTTAGGAGGCAAAGCCTTCCATGTAAGACAGTAAACTGTCTATGAGTTACAGAGATTGAAGATTGAAGAAGATCTTACAATTGAAGAAGAGATTGAAGAGGAAGAGGAGAGGAGCTTACAAGTGCTCTGCCTTCTTACTAGAACTAGAGAGAGAAATATAATTGAAGAGTAAATTGAAGCGTGCCTTCTAACATAAGCCTAAGCACGTATTTATAATTGGAAAATTAAATAGTAACCGGTTGCAAACCGGATAAAAATGGGATCCAAAGCAAGTAACCGGTACTGTGCACTTGATTGACCGGTACAGGAAGAAACCAAGGAGGGACTGTAGTAGCATGCGTAATTTTTCAAAATTTTGAGTTTTAAAAGATGCCTTTGATAATGGATGGTGAGGTCCACCATGGAGCATAATGCGCATGTCTCTTTGATTAATGGAATAATCATGATGGTTGTTTTGGTGGTGGGAGACAAAGTGCAATCCACCAAAATTTGTTGATAATGAAGATTCTTATCTTGGCAAAATTCTCCAGAGAAGTAAACCGCTACAACAAAGATATTAAGATAATAAATGATTAAAATTAAAACTGAACAGTTTTTCATGCCTTCGCAGACACTACGATCACCATTTCAAGGGTGGAGGAATAGTTTTTCATACCAAAATTGGTATTACTATCACCATATTCCAGGGTGTTGTAGGAACAGTTTTTCATGTCATTGCTGACACTACAGTTACCATGATCCAGGGTAGGTGAGCAGTTTTTCTCACCGAAGGTGATACAATTGTCTTGCTTAGGGACACAGATTAAAAAGATTTTTTGAAATTGCTTAAGGGGGAACTAATTATTTCCCTGTAAGTACTCACGAGTGAGATAGTCAGGAAGGGAATTGTCAGATCCTTTCAGATTCTCAATATCAAAATCGAATATGCTAAGGATTGCCTGCCATCTGGCAAAGATATGTTTTGAAGCAAGATTTTTAACATCCTTTTGGAGGATTTCTTTCGCTGATTTGCAATCAACTCTAATAAGAAACTTTTGGTTTAGCAAATCAGACTGGAATTTTGATACAGACAAGACAATGGCTAAGACTTCCTTTTTGACTGTGGAATAATTTTGTTGGGCTGGGTTCCAGTGTTTGGAAGTAAAAGCAATGACCTGTTCTTTCCCAGATATTTTTTGTTTTAACAATTTTAAAGGCATCGGGATTGGGGAGGTAAAGACAGGGAAGCTCTTTAACCTGAACTTTGATTTGCTTGACCACACTAGTATGAACATCTGTCCAAGGAGGGGGATCCTTTTTAAGACGATCATGCAGGGGTTTGATGATATTGCTGATTTGAGGGAGAAAATCGGAGACATAATTAAGACACCCAAGGAATCTTTGTAACTGGATTTTGTCAATGATTTGATTGGGAAATTTGTCAGAGAATTCTATAGCCCTGTTGATGGGGACGATGGTTCCTTGATGAATATTGTGACCAAGAAACCTTATTTTTGTTTGGAATAAATTGATTTTTGTTTTGGAAACAGCCAGGCCATTCCTTTTGATAACAGATATAAAGGTGCCAATGTGCCTGAGATGTTGATCAAAGGACTGAGAATAAATAAGAACATCATCAATATAGACAATGGCAAAATGAGAATATTGATTGAAAATATCATTCATAATTTTTTGAAACTCCGAAGGAGCATTTTTTAAACCAAAAGGCATGACACTCCATTCATACTGGCCGAAAGGGACAGTAAAGGCAGTTTTATACCTATCCTCTTCCTTTATTTGAATCTGCCAGAATCCTGACTTCATATCAAATTTTGAAAAATTTTTTGCATCATGAAGTCTCTTAAGGAGATCCTAATTGTTGGGGATAGGATATCTAATCCAACAGAGGGCTTGATTGAGAGGTTTGTAATTAATGACAAGCCTGGGGGTGCCCCTTTCAATTTCAGCCTGCTTGTTGACATAAAAGGCAGAGCAAGACCAAGGGCTCTTGCTTCTGCGAATAAGGCCTTTATCCAAAAGGTCTTTGACTTCCTTTTGGCAAACCAAGAGAAGGTCTTGATTCATTTGAATAGGTCTGGCCTTAGTAGGGATTAGCCTATCATGGAAGTCCTTTTCATAAGGAAGATAAACTATATGCTGCTTTCTTTCCCAAAAAGCATTAGGAAGGTCAGAACAAATGGTGGTTTGGATTTGTTCTAAGATTCCTTTGATTTTAAGTTGATTTTCTCTTTTCAGTAATTGATGGTCAATAAATTTGAAAGAAAATTCTTCTTTAAGGAAATTGATCTGATTTTCTTTGTAAGAAATAAGATTTAAATCCCTAACCGAGGATTTTCTTAAAAAATTAAAGATGACAGGTTGTCCCAAGTGCTGGGCAATTATACCATCTTTAGTGATTTGAAACGGGAAGAGAGATCTTATGAAGGGTGTCCCTAAGATCACCTTGTTTTTCAAATCCTTGACAAGAAGAAAAGGGGTATTGATTTTGAAACCTGCGTTTTCAATAACTGCAGAGGATAATTTGTAAGTGATTTTTAACCTAGAACCATTAGCAGTGCTAAGACGTTCAGAGGTTTTTTCAAAATACTTAGTAGGGATAAGGCCTTCTAAGATGCAATTGGAGTCTGCCCCTGTATCGAACAAAGCAGTAGTTTCAAGAGTAAAATCATTAATGACAATTTTTAGTTTTATAAAAAACTTTTGAATTTTGATGTAATTGATAAGGCCAAGAAGACGATCATCTTTAGATTCCTCACCATCTTCCGTGTCCGTATTGGAGACATGAGAATCATTAACATGGTCCTTCCATTGATTAATGATAAGCTGGTGGTCAGCATGTTTGTTTTTTAGATCTTTAACTTCGTGTTTTAAGAAGTTAATTTCTGTTTGAAGATCATGAATAGTGGTAGGTTTGGTACTGGCGTTTTCTAGTCTTTTGAGGGTGTCTTTGAGATTAAACTTATTGGTTACTAGGGGATTTCTAGGAGGTTTTATCTCAAGGGGAGGTTTTGCCTCAAGGGAAGCCATAAGCTTATCGAGGTAACTTCCTTTCTTGTTGATCGGTAATGGCGTTTATGGCCTCGAGGAGCAGGTCATGATCCCGAGTGAGGACATTGATATGTTTAGAGGAATTGCTGGAGGAATCTGTTAGGTCATCATCCTGGATTTGGTTTAGGTTATCAGAAGGATGGTCAGATGAAGTTTCAGTTTCAGAGGATTGGTTTAACAGGTTGTTAATCTTGTTTTCGATGTCAGAGCCAAGATTTAGGGTTTTGAGTTTTCCTACTACTTTGCAATTTTTGCTGTAGTGTCCTGGCTTGCCACAATTGTAACAGATAATAGGTTTTTTGGTTTTATCATTACTTTCATAATGATTCTTGATATTTTGATTGGTAGGTCTAGGCCTAGGCTTTCCCAAACGCTTTTCTTTGTAGTAGAGTCAGGTCTGGGTAAGACTTTGCTAATCTTATGCTTGGCTTTGGCTCTGTTTTTCTCCGCACAGGGGAGACCAAATTGTTCGCAGAAAGTTCCAAGATCTCTGCGATTCTGAGCCTTTTCTTTAGATAGCTGGCGTTGGATTTTGTCATCCTGACAAATTTTTAAGGCCACTCTCTGGATAATAGCAATAAGCTGGCCATAGCTTAGTTGCTGATAGGGGATGTTACCGTCAGGGTTATGACTTCGCATGCTACCTATTAGTATTCTTTGAAAATCTTATTTGAAAGAGATTGTCTTGATTGATCTTCGCTAATCGAAGGAGATTGAGATGAAGACAAAGGTCTACTTGAGCTGCAGGAGAATCGTGAGGAAAAGGCATAACCGGAGTTTATAAAGTGTACTCTTGGTACATCCCCTAAGATAAAAGAGTACACTAATCTTCACCAGTCCCAGTCAACAGTCATTGGATTCCTCTCTAAAAAGCATAACCGGAGTTTATCCCTGACTTTATCTCCTAAAGACTTTGGAAGACCAGCAAGGAACTTCTCCTTCCAGAAGGCTTGTTGACTGTCCTCCCTGGTGTAAACCCTGGTTAGGAACGTGTCTTTGTACCATCTGAAGTCACCCAAGGTTTTACATCTAAGGTTTGACAATAATTCGGCAGATCTGTCTTTTATAAGAGAGGGATCTCCGATGAAACGTTGGGTGTTATACCCCAATTTTGTCCGTCTTCCTTGTCTAGTTTTAGTCGTTTATTTTTACTTAAATTGTGTTTTGAAGTCGCGTGATTACGAGAATTATCAGTATGGTGTCTCAGTTACTAATCCTGGTCAATTTCAATGACCCTGTTCGACTAAATCGAAATACCGTTGTTTTAAATTAGGCATGCACGCGAAGGATTGATCGTTTCGTGCGTTCTTCAATTTAATCTTCGTATTTGGGATTTAGTCGAACCTAATTGGGACTACCAAAGTCATTTTTCTCGCGATTGGGTTTGTCGTTTCAATTTGGGCTTAAGAATGCAATTCCAAGTTAATTTTTAGCGTTTTTAGTTAACAGGCCCATTTTTCTATTTTTGGGCCTCGTTTTAGCGTATTTGTTTAGTCTGGCCCGTTCTCGTCTTTGTATTTGGCCCGACTCCTTTTTCTTGTTATTAATTTTATTTTGTTTATATAATTTATTTAAGCAATATAGTATCAAAAAAAAATGTCAAAAAAATCTATTTAATTGTTATTACAGTATAGAAGTGTCTAGAATGTCCGAAGGTCCAAAAATACAAAAAAAATGATAATACTAAAAATACCAAATAATACAATCCGAAAATAATAAAAAAAATGCAAAAAAACACAAATCAAAAAAGGGCGCATCAGCCCAAAATGACAGCTGCTTCGACAGCAGCTGGGCCTTCTTGGTTCCTTGCCCACCAAGTCTTCTCCAACGTCCAGCCCAACATCTTGTTCTTGCTGAGCAAGTATCAAATCTGAAATAGGAAAACAAAATCAGGATAGAATCAGAAATTAATTTCCTAAGCCTAAGCCTATAAAAACAAGCTTGGATCACAGAGAAAGGAGGACAATTCACAGACACACAAAAAAGGCACCCAGAAAATCAGAGCAAAAAGGTTAGGGTTTCACGCTGGAACCCTAATCGCAAAACAGCAAAAATTCAGAAACGGAAGCCACAGAGCCGTAAGAAGGTTTAGCAGCAAGAGTAGCAGAGTAAACATGAGGTTATTCAGAAGCTGGAGAAGAGGTAGGTCATCACGACTTTGTCTTTTCAAGTTTAGTTCATAAATATGTTATTTCGAGATTTATAGTTGTAGTTTGTATACTAATCCAAACAGCATATATATTCAGCTTAATAAATTAGTAATATGAATTGTACATATATACTGTAAAATAAGTGTTAAATTAGGGTATTAGGTACAAAATTCGAACCTATTCTTTTAGAAAATAGGCTTATAAACAAATAAGAGTTCATGGTTCATATTGTAAATAGGCTTGTAAATAAGAGACTGAAGCATGCCCTTTTGTTTTTTAAAAATCAGAATGCTAACTATAATAAAAATTGGTTTTAGAAGCAGAGATCAGGAAAATATAGAGAAGAAAAATATGCATAAAAAATGGGATCTGAACATACCTCCGGCCACCGTAGACGGTGGTCGGGTCGTAGGCCCAAGAGTCGTCGCAAACCTCCCCGTCGTGTCGCAAGACACGTCGTTGTCCCCGGTTGAACCATCGTCGTCGCCGTTGACCACACACCACTGTGATCCTCCAATGTCCTCATTTCTTTCTCTCCCCTCGCCGTGTCTATCTCTCTCTCACCACCGTCTCTATCTCTATCTTCGCGTTTCGTTCACTCTCCTTCTCTCTCTTTGTTCTGCGATTTTTCCTCTCTCTCTGTTCTGCGAAAACCACCACCTTCGTCGTCGCCGGAGACGACGCGAACCTCCACCATACGCCTCTCTCTCTCCACTGCTGTCACCGTCTCCTCTCCACGGTTCCCTCTCTTCCTCCCTCCTCTCTCCCTTCTCTCAGCGCATCCACCCCTCCCTCTCTATCCAAAAATCACGCCTTCTCTCTCCTGAGTGTGGCCGCTGCGGCGCAGCAAAAGAGGAGGAGGAAATTAGGTTACAAAAACCCTAATTTTCCACTTTATACCCCCTCCCATTTTAAGTTCAATTTTAATTTTAATTTTTTTAAAAAAACAGATTCGGTTCCTACTTCCACCCCTCATTTCCCATTATGCACCTCCCTACGCTAGCCCGTAAATTCGCAGGCCAGTCTACAAACTGGGCTTCTGTTTTTCACACCCCGTTTTTAATTATACAACCCCTTGCGACTAATAACCCCCTATTTTACCATTTCACCCCCTTTCTCGTTTTTTTAATTTAATTTAATTCTCTTCAAGACAAAATAATTTCTCATAAATCAAAAACTTTGTTAATAGTCTTGTGAAGCCTTTGCTTGCAGGATTATTAACAATGAGGTACTAGTGGTGGTCACTTGGAGCCTTTGCTCGATTGATCATCATGAATGCCTAATTTTCCTAAAGATTTTCACTAAATCAAAAACTTTGTTAGTAGTCTTGCGAAGCCTTTGCTTGCGTGATTATTAACAATGAAGTGCTAGTGGTGATCACTTGGAGCCCTTGCTCAATTGATCATCATGAAAGCTTGATTTTCAAAATTAAACAAGATAAAAAAACAAAAAAACCGTTTTCAAAACAAACAAGAACTACGTAGCTTTGAATTCTCCATCGCACCGGGAGATACGTAGGAGCGGGCCATGTCCCGTCAAGCACT
Organism: Astragalus membranaceus; assembly: GCA_039519185.1. NCBI lineage: Eukaryota > Viridiplantae > Streptophyta > Magnoliopsida > Fabales > Fabaceae > Astragalus > Astragalus membranaceus. Next base: position 50,887,379 of record CM076851.1, read on the forward strand.
TCTTTCTAAAAACCGTTTTTCCTCCTTTCTCGCCAAAAATAAAAAATTTTATTAAGTTCTTTAATTCATTTTTCAATAAGAAGTAGAGAGGCAAAATTAAATATTTTCAGGTCGACATATAAAAACCACACACTTAATTAAAGGTTCCCTCTCAGTAGAGAGGACGTGTGGGGTGCTAACACCTTCCCCGCGCGTAACCGACCCCCGAACCCTCTTCTCTAGTTTCGCAAGACCACTTGCTTTCCAATAAAAGGTTTTCCTAATATTTCCCTTAATAAATATTGGTGGCGGCTTCATTGACTTTAGAAAAGTTGTGAACGAGGAAGGTTCTCCCTCGGGGACTTTTTCGGGCGCAACAGCTGGCGACTTCACTGGGGACACTAAAATTTTTTTTTTTTTTTAAAGTGGGTCAAGCCTAATTAATTAAATGTGTGGTTTATATGATTGATTTGAATATCTTGCTTTGGCTCTCTTCTTCTTCCTTTTTCATAAGCATGTTACATCCATGTGCATTCTTATTCTATGTTTGCTTTTGCAATCGATAGTTACTTCTTTGCTTAGTTCCCTCATGCATTTCTTCCCCTTTCTTATCATGTCCCCTTCTTCTCTGCTCCCTTTCCTATGGTAAGCACATGCATACTTCCCCTTTCTTATCATGTCCCCTTCTTCTTTGCTCCCTTTCTTGAGGTAAGTAGTGCATTGTTATTGGCACCCTAGATTAGTTTATATTGGATCGATATTGAACCCTAGGATAAACAACGTGTTATTTGTCTGGACTGCTCTGGATTTTCATTTGCAGGTGGGGAAGGGTAGTTATTCCTAGGTGTTGTGCCCTCGACACACTTCACATCCTATACTTGTGAGCATTGAGTGGGGCCTAAAACCCAAGGTCTGAACAAAAACCTAGGAGAGTGGGAACGATTAGGGACTGCCATTCGTAGACCTTTGTCTGTATGGCTCTCATGAAAGTTCCGCCCAAGAGTGCGCTTTGTCATGATGCCTCACACTCGGTAGCTTTCTACGATTGTGGGTGCCATCATGAGAGAGACTTTAGCTCTTGGTTGCCATTGTAAGGAAGTGATTAGAACCTACATGGGAGGATTACCCCTTTCGTCGACTTTAAACCCTAGGATTCCCACCCTTTGTAGGACACGGGGGCACGCCTTTGTTTGTTGCATTAGTTTAGGCATTCCTTTTTCTTAAACTCTATTTCAAAATCGTAGAAAATAATATCCTTATTTTCTTACCCTCTTTTTATGTAAATGACACATCATTTTGCATCCACATCATTTCGCATTCACATCGTTTCGCACCATTGCATTTGCATCTAACAAAAGTTTGAAAAAAAAAATCATTCATCTTGCATTCCCTTTCATCACATAAAGATAAAACAAAAACAATTATCATCTGCATAGCATAAGCATTTCATTTATAATCACCCTCGTCGAGTTCATCCAAGATGAGACATTCATGCATAAGCATTATTTCAAAAAAGACACAGTAGAACTACGTAAGCTTTGATTCCTCATTACAATGGGGATACGTAGGAGCGGGTCATACCCCGTCAAGCACATTTTTCTAAAACCTTTTTTCCAATAAATCATTTGCATCTCCATATAATTTTCAAAATCATGTTCCAAAACTAAAAAACAAAAAAGAAAATCATTGTGAGTATCACGCATCTCATTGCACAAAAAAAATGAAAACAAGAAAGCATCTCATTCATAATCATGAATAAAAATCATCATCAAATTTACTCCAAATGTAGCATTCATGCACCATTTCATTAACCTCATCACTTTGGTTCAAATACATCATTCCTCCATACATGCATCTTTCAAAAAAGGAAGGGGCATTGGCATTTCATACCTTGCCTTGCCTCTAAAAAAAAAAAAATCATCATCATTTAGAGAAAAGCATCATTCTTGCATCTTTCATCATTCAAAAGAAAAAGGGGGCATTGGTATTTCGTACCTTGTCTCGCCTCTAAAAAATAAAAAATCAAAATCAAAAATCATTTTGAAAAAAAAAGGGGCATCATTCTTACATCATTCGCATTGGCATTCCATGTTTTGTCTTGCATTAAAAATAACAAAATTATTTAGAATAAGCCACGCTCTTCGAGTGGTCATTCTCCGCGCATTTGCATCATACTTGCATATCATAATAATTTGTTCATTCATTCATTGCATAAAATAAGAGTTGTGATGGGAAGCGAGACGTTCTTGCGAAACAATCATCCTTTTTGAAAAAGTTTATCCTTACTTGGTTGCAAACTCAAGGTGTTCCAAGGCACTCAGTTTTTCAAAAGCACTGCATCCCATCCATTCCATGACAAAAGACTGAAATAGTGTATCAAAGAAAAAACAAATTTTTAACTCATGTTAACTCTCTGTGAAGCATTCTTCTAATGAGCGTGCATGCTATGAGTACATTCTCTTGTTTGAGTCCGTTGGTTTTCCTCCCTTACCACAGTTTCCCGTCCAAGTCTAGTCCCGCCCCGTCCACCCATAAAGTGCATATTCTCCCCATCAGTGCGTATTTGACTTTTGGTTCAAGTCCTCCATGCTGGGGCAAGTCTGTGATCATTAATTCCCCTTGATTAATATCATATTCCTTCAGTGCAAGTCTCTCAAAAAAATAATAATAATAATATAATAAACAAGAAAACAAGCTCGCTAGGTTGAAAACCCGCAAAGGGCGGCCTAGGCAAAAAGGAGCGCCCGGTGGACTGAAAACTCACAAAGAGCGGTCCAGGCAAAAATTAGGGCACAAAAAAGGAAAAAAGAGCAAACACATGAAGATAGATAAATTATTGTTCTAAAGTTAAGTCTTATAGAAATAAGCAATCGGGATTTGAAATGAAGTTTGGCCATCTCCTCAAAAACCCCAAAATCCCAGAAAGTCCCTTTCCTACCCACCTTGAGCCAAGAAAAACCAAAATCCAAAAATCACCCTAGACAAGGATCACCCCAAATAAAAAAACAGTGCATCACTTTTTATCAGCTCACCCGAAGAAGGAAAAGAATCATAAATAAATAAAAAAAAAGGAAAAAGAGAAAAAAAAGGGGATTCAAAAATGAAAATCCCAAAACAAAAGAAAATAAAGTGGTGAGCTGGTACATGTTACCACAAAATACAAGAGATCCTTGTCTAAATAAACCTTCAAACACTCCACCATTCCAACACCTGATTCCATAAACCTTCAAACACTTCCTTTGGCCTCAACATCAAACCCCTTAGTCATTCTACCATGAGACACGAATTTGCTTTAACAGAGCCCAAACAAGCCCAATAACCATCTTCCTCATAGACCATTAACCGTCAATCAACGCCAAACAAAACTCATCCTCCTTTTAGCCTCAAACACTTCATTAAGCCTAACCCTCTTTCCTCCACAAAACACCACAATCCTGAAAAGTCCATTCCGATCAATGACCGATTGCTTTTGTTCACTCGAATTCTAATCTTAGGACGAACAAGCTTATCTAGGTACAATGTGTTTGCTCAAAAGAAAAACAAACGATCAGAAAAAAGAAAGCTGATCAAGAAAGAATAAACCCTCAGAAAAAAGAGAACTGAGGAAACAAAAACGAACAGTCAGAAAAAAGAAAGCTGACAAAATAAAAAAGAGGGACTTGCACTCCAAAACACATTCAAGATGCATTAAAACAAGGTTTAGTGATCACCAGGTAAGGATTCTTTCGCACCAAAAGTCAAGACATCAGTAGAGAACCAAAGATTTGCACTGAGAATACCGCTCAGACCCAAAAGTTGGGGCATTCTCTTCACCACCCACACACCCTAGTCTTGGGAAAGTCTGTTCAATGCCCATCCCATGTCACTCCAGTTGTCAATGTCATTCCAAAGTGGGGCAAGTGCATTCCCACTCCTTCACCTCATTCATTTCCATAAAAACCTCACCGGGGCAATTTCTCAACTCACTATCCTAAACAAGACCTTTTCATTCTGATTGGGGCAGCTTTGTCCTTGTTATGACTGGGGCAACATCAAATTCTGTGGGTTGAAGCAAAACCCCTTTCATTCCAGCTTTCATCCCAAGAGCCGAAGCGTTCCCAATTCATCATCTTCTACACCCATATTTGTTGTCACCACTAAACAGGGGCAAACCACTCACTCATCAAAGACCTGAATTGGGGCAATCTTGTATCTCTTGATCCCTCACAAGCTTCGGCAATAGCCATGTCGGTCATTCCTTCACTTGCCATAAAAGTCCATGCCCTAAACCAATTCCAAGTTAACTGACTCATTCATTAACATTTGCACTCTTATGCATGCTTACTAGACAATGCTTCAAAAAGAGAGAACACCAGTTGTTTACGTGATATCTAAAATTCAGTCATCTTGGGAAGGAGGAGAACACAAGTGAGGTTGTTTGTAAATAAAAACCTTGAGAACACCGGAGTTTGAATCAAATTCAATTTTTCAACAGAATGGTCAATAATCATCTCAATTCCTTGCATTCAAAGTCTCGCATCTCATCATCACAAAAATGTCTACCTCATGTATCTAGGCATTATAGCATATGCATCAAAGCATTACATTTGCATCTTCACGTTTTGTGCATTCATCACATAAGCAAAAAGAAAAAAATGTTCCACGTCAGTTGCACCATATTAATACCTGCATTTCATAGAGGAAAATAGTAGAGAAGAAAAGGCAGAAATCTTTTCACTGCATTGGCATCATATTAATGTTCGCACTTCATAAAAAGGAAAAGAACAAAGTCATTGCATGTCATTCATCGTTAGAGCATTACATTTTGCATCAGATATTTCATAGAAAAAGCAAGGAAAGCAAAAAGAAAACAAAGAAAAGAAACCACAAAAGCAACACATGAGCATTCCATGTCATTCACCATTCCACAAGATACTAATCATTGCATGCGCCATTGCATCATCAAAATTCTTCAGACCATTAGATCGATACAGACATATGTTGACCCATAAACCAGACCCTTGGGTCCATAATTCAAAGCTACTCCCTTGATCCCAGGCGATCCTCATTTCATGTCTTCTCATTCATTGCTTTTTCATTAGCACATCCAGTGTTGACTCTCACTTGCAAACTCCAAACAAGCAACAAAAAGAACAGAAACAATCCCTGTCATCCAGCATTCCATATCATTCATCATTTCATAAGCATTCCTTTGTCATTCAATCCTCAAACATTAAAGCGGTGCATTTGCATCATATTAACGTTAGCATTTCCATAAAAGAAAAAGAACAAAAAATCATTGCATCAAACATCAGAGCATTGCATCATGTTAATGTTTGCATTTCATAGAGGAAAATAGTAAAGAAGAAAAAGCATTCATCATCATTGCATCAGACATCAAATCAAGTCTCAGATGCAAAATCATTTTCAATAAATAGGAGACTAAGTCGAATGTACATTCGAAATAGTCATCACGATAGGACACTTGAATTGATCACTCAAGAATCCTAAGGTCCTTATGCCAAAAAAGAAAACAAACAAAAACATTCAGTGTCGTCTACATCATGTTTGCATTCCATAAAACAAAAAGAACCAAAATTCATCATCCCATCAAACATCCAAGCAATACAGTTGCATCACACCAATATTTGCATCTCGTAGAAGAAAAGAAAGCTAGAACATCCCATGTCATTCATCATTTCATGTTATTTATCATTTTATAGCAATATTCCCATTTCATAAAAAAAAAAACAAAAAAAAAGGGGAAGAGAAAGTTTTCCTTTGCATGTCATTCCATTAAAATACATGAGCATTCCATGTCATCAAAAACCAAAGCTTTGCATTCGCATACCCTTGATTCTTAAAAGAGCAAAAAGAGAAGCCAAAAGAGAGAAAAGAGAAGAGCCAAGAGAGCAACAAAAAGAAAAGAAAAGCTAGAGAAAGAGAAAAAGACATATAAGAACAGGAGAAAATCGTGCATTCATCAGACATAAGCGAAAGAAAAAGAAAATCATGCATTGCGTACAGACAAGAGAAGTAAAGGAAAATCATTGCATTCATCAAGCATATAAGAACAGTAGAAGATCATGCATTCATCTGACATAGACAAAGGAAATAAGAAACTCATCATTCATCATAAGAAAAAAGAAAACAGCAATCATGGCATTTGCATTGCATGCATTTGTTCATTTTCAGCTACAGGTACAAAGAGGGGAGGAGCACTTCGGTGTTATCCCTCGCCCCCAGATTTCAGAAAATGTTCCCCCAAGTTGGGAGTTCAGAAAGAAAAAAGGAAAGAGAGAAATAGAAAAGAAAGAGAGAAAAGAAAAGAGAGCGCTCAAGCGCGCATTGCGGATCGGAGCACAGAGATCATCGCTCCCTTCTGCCCAGGTCTCACATCGTGTACGAGCAACGCGATGGACCGCAGCTCCATGTGAGGTTCAACGAAATAGTTGTATCAGCCTTAGATACAGTGGACGCCGTGCATTGATCAGTATATCAGTTCCGGAGCTGATAACGATCCCCCCGGTCGCTCGAAAAGGCCAATAGGAAGCGTGCTCCTCAAAGCCACGTGCAAACTCGGATTCGTCAAGAGTCCGTTTAAGGATTACAGGTTTTAGGCAGCCTGGGCAATTTACCGCTTTCTGCACGCCAAGTGCCCATTTACCACTTTCTGCACGCCAAGTGCCCATTTACCGCTTTCTGCACGCCAAGTTCCCGTTTACCGCTTTCTGCCCGCCAAGTGCCCGTTTTACCTTTTTTGCCCGCACGTCAGTGTTCATTTACCGTTTTCACATCGACACGAAAGTGTCTACTTTTTATCTTCATTTTACCTCGGAATATGTTTCGGCCAATTCATATTCTTTGTTAAAATCCAGATAAAACAAAAAAAAAATAATAAATAAATAAAAAGAGAAGGAAAAGGAAAAGAAAGCTCAGGTTTCTCTAGGTAGACAAAATTGGTATAATTTCTGAATTCTTTATTTCCATTTTGCCTCGGAATATGTTTCGGCCAATTCATATTCCTTGTCAAAATCCAAATAAAGAGGGGCAGCTGTTATACCCCAATTTTGTCCGTCTTCCTTGTCTAGTTTTAGTCGTTTATTTTTACTTAAATTGTGTTTTGAAGTCGCGTGATTACGAGAATTATCAGTATGGTGTCTCAGTTACTAATCCTGGTCAATTTCAATGACCCTGTTCGACTAAATCGAAATACCGTTGTTTTAAATTAGGCATGCACGCGAAGGATTGATCGTTTCGTGCGTTCTTCAATTTAATCTTCGTATTTGGGATTTAGTCGAACCTAATTGGGACTACCAAAGTCATTTTTCTCGCGATTGGGTTTGTCGTTTCAATTTGGGCTTAAGAATGCAATTCCAAGTTAATTTTTAGCGTTTTTAGTTAACAGGCCCATTTTTCTATTTTTGGGCCTCGTTTTAGCGTATTTGTTTAGTCTGGCCCGTTCTCGTCTTTGTATTTGGCCCGACTCCTTTTTCTTGTTATTAATCTTATTTTGTTTATATAATTTATTTAAGCAATATAGTATCAAAAAAAAATGTCAAAAAAATCTATTTAATTGTTATTACAGTATAGAAGTGTCTAGAATGTCCGAAGGTCCAAAAATACAAAAAAAATGATAATACTAAAAATACCAAATAATACAATCTGAAAATAATAAAAAAAATGCAAAAAAACACAAATCAAAAAAGGGCGCATCAGCCCAAAATGACAGCTGCTTCGACAGTAGCTGGGCCTTCTTGGTTCCTTGCCCACCAAGTCTTCTCCAACCTCCAGCCCAACATCTTGTTCTTGCTGAGCAAGTATCAAATCTGAAATAGGAAAACAAAATCAGGATAGAATCAGAAATTAATTTCCTAAGCCTAAAAATTGCCTATAAAAACAAGCTTGGATCACAGAGAAAGGAGGACAATTCACAGACACACAAAAAAGGCACCCAGAAAATCAGAGCAAAAAGGTTAGGGTTTCACGCTGGAACCCTAATCGCAAAACAACAAAAATTCAGAAACGGAAGCCACAGAGCCGTAAGAAGGTTTAGCAGCAAGAGTAGCAGAGTAAACATGAGGTTATTCAGAAGCTGGAGAAGAGGTAGGTCATCACGACTTTGTCTTTTCAAGTTTAGTTCATAAATATGTTATTTCGAGATTTATAGTTGTAGTTTGTATACTAATCCAAACAGCATATATATTCAGCTTAATAAATTAGTAATATGAATTGTACATATATACTGTAAAATAAGTGTTAAATTAGGGTATTAGGTACAAAATTCGAACCTGTTCTTTTAGAAAATAGGCTTATAAACAAATAAGAGTTCATGGTTCATATTGTAAATAGGCTTGTAAATAAGAGACTGAAGCATGCCCTTTTGTTTTTTAAAAATCAGAATGCTAACTATAATAAAAATTGGTTTTAGAAGCAGAGATCAGGAAAATATAGAGAAGAAAAATATGCATAAAAAATGGGATCTGAACATACCTCCGGCCACCGTAGACGGTGGTCGGGTCGTAGGCCCTAGAGTCGTCGCAAACCTCCCCGTCGTGTCGCAAGACACGTCGTTGTCCCCGGTTGAACCATCGTCGTCGCCGTTGACCACACACCACTGTGATCCTCCAATGTCCTCATTTCTTTCTCTCCCCTCGCCGTGTCTATCTCTCTCGCACCACCGTCTCTATCTCTATCTTCGCGTTTCATTCACTCTCCTTCTCTCTCTTTGTTCTGCGATTTTTCCTCTCTCTCTGTTCTGCGAAAACCACCACCTTCGTCGTCGCCGGAGACGACGCGAACCTCCACCATACGCCTCTCTCTCTCTCTCCACTGCTGTCACCGTCTCCTCTCCACGGTTCCCTCTCTTCCTCCCTCCTCTCTCCCTTCTCTCAGCGCATCCACCCCTCCCTCTCTATCCAAAAATCACGCCTTCTCTCTCTTGAGTGTGGCCGCTGCGGCGCAGCAAAAGAGGAGGAGGAAATTAGGTTACAAAAACCCTAATTTTCCACTTTATACCCCCTCCCATTTTAAGTTCAATTTTAATTTTAATTTTAATTTTTTTAAAAAAACAGATTCGGTTCCTACTTCCACCCCTCATTTCCCATTATGCACCTCCCTACGCTAGCCCATAAATTCGCAGGCCAGTCTACAAACTGGGCTTCTGTTTTTCACACCCCGTTTTTAATTATACAACCCCTTGCGACTAATAACCCCCTATTTTACCATTTCACCCCCTTTCTCGTTTTTTTAATTTAATTTAATTCTCTTCAAGACAAAATAATTTCTCATAAATCAAAAACTTTGTTAATAGTCTTGTGAAGCCTTTTCTTGCAGGATTATTAACAATGAGGTACTAGTGGTGGTCACTTGGAGCCTTTGCTCGATTGATCATCATGAATGCCTAATTTTCCTAAAGATTTTCACTAAATCAAAAACTTTGTTAGTAGTCTTGCGAAGCCTTTGCTTGCGTGATTATTAACAATGAAGTGCTAGTGGTGATCACTTGGAGCCCTTGCTCAATTGATCATCATGAAAGCTTGATTTTCAAAATTAAACAAGATAAAAAAACAAAAAAACCGTTTTCAAAACAAACAAGAACTACGTAGCTTTGAATTCTCCATCGCACCGGGAGATACGTAGGAGCGGGCCATGTCCCGTCAAGCACTTCTTTCTAAAAACCGTTTTTCCTCCTTTCTCGCCAAAAATAAAAAATTTTATTAAGTTCTTTAATTCATTTTTCAATAAGAAGTAGAGAGGCAAAATTAAATATTTTCAGGTCGACATATAAAAACCACACACTTAATTAAAGGTTCCCTCTCAGTAGAGAGGACGTGTGGGGTGCTAACACCTTCCCCGCGCGTAACCGACCCCCGAACCCTCTTCTCTAGTTTCGCAAGACCACTTGCTTTCCAATAAAAGGTTTTCCTAATATTTCCCTTAATAAATATTGGTGGCGGCTTCATTGACTTTAGAAAAGTTGTGAACGAGGAAGGTTCTCCCTCGGGGACTTTTTCGGGCGCAACATTGGGCAATGGTGAAGATTAGGGTGTTGACGGAATCAGGGATATGGGTATCACCGTCGAGGATGGGTTCACCATTGGGTTCTCTCTTGACAGCTGTGAGGATAGACTGTTTGCAATCTTCGGTGAGATAGTTATCCCACCATCCTTTGAGCTGGCCACAGAAACCCGAGATGAGGATTTCTACGATCATAGCTTCAGGACAATTGTTGGCAGTTTCATAGGCAGTAGCTACCATGGTCATATTTTGTAAGATTTTGATTATGCCATATTCGTTTTCTCCGTCTATGTTCCATTCATAGACGTTGTTTGCACTGAAGCTTTTGATATTTGTTTCTTTTTCCTCTAAGAGGAGGTCAGGGGCAGTGGCCCTGGGATAGTAAAGTTTGGTTTCCTTACGCCACTGGTTGTTTGGGTTGTAGATAACAGGATTGATACCGTTTTTGATACTCTCAGAGTGGTCAGAGGAGGCTTCATTAATCATGTTGACGGTCCTGGTATTTTTAGGGGGAGGGGTGCCAGGAGAAGGTGTTTCAGGGATAGTAGTTTTGAGAAGGGCTATTTGTTCTTTGACTTTAGCCAGAAACTCATCGTTGGCATTGTCAACTTCTTTTTTGACGTGACTTTTGGAGTTATTACTTTGGGATTCTTTAAACGTTTTTGAGACTCTGTAGGGTTTAAAGAGAGGCTTCTCAATCTTTTTAGAGGAAGAAGATGACTCTGGTTTGTCGTTAACTTCCTTACCTTTACCTCTGCTGGAGTCTCCTAAGGCTTGGAGGTATTTGTTCGTGTAATTGGATTGTTCCATAAGATCTTTGATGTCTCTGGCTGTGATAGGTTCCCCATGGATTTTGGTTTTGAAAGGGGCGGCCATGACAGGGGTAGCTTGGTCTTTGCTATTAAGGGCAAAGGGTATTTTGGGAGGTAATTCAGATTGAACCATTTGGCCATCTTTGAGGTGCCAAATAGTATTGGTTTTAGGCTCGTCATGATCATCACGAAAGGGATAATCAATATCTTTTATTATGGCGTAGGCTCGAAACCAGTGAAAAAAGGGTATATTGAACTTGACCCTTTTAACGAACCTATAAAATTTTTGTTGGACAAGGTATCCCTTATTACCTTCAAAATTTTGGAAGAACCATTCTCTATGAGGAGACCATTCCTCAGAGTAAAAGTCCTTTTTGAGGGATTTTTTGTCTGTGGTAAAACTGGGGGAAGTTACTTCCTGATTGGTAAGACCTTTCTCAGGGTCCTGATTATGGTTACAACTGGATTGGTTCTGGCAAATGTTACTACCAGTGGATGATATAACAGAAGTAAGGGGAGAAGAGGGTGTAGAAGACATAGTGGTGAGGAAAAAGCTTTTCTTTAAAAAGGATGTAAGATATTCCTCAACCGTAAGTATCATTGCCTTCATCTGGTTACTTGTAGAAATATAAGTATTAAAACTGAACTAGTTACTTACCATCTGGGAAATACCATTAGGTTAACCATGTTTTGTTCAAAACTCAATTTATAAAGCCATGTTGCCGGATACCAAAACTTGAATACTAAAATTATTTTCTATTTTATTTTTTGGAGTAGAAGTTACCATAGTTCTGAGAAGATTAAAGTAAATACTGAAATATATTAAACCAGATTTAAACACTCAAAGTCTAAGTTATTCCTTGTTTTAAACATGTATATGATAAAAAATAAAGCACTTTCGAAAATACTTTTCTCCTTCAGGATTAGAATACTTTAGGATAATAAATCTCAAATAATGGTATATGACTGCCCAGTCAACCAGCAGGGTCTTACGTACTCCGACTACCATTTACGTCGCTAATGAGATACCCAGATATGCTTACTAATATTCTACGGTCCTTGGAGTATATAAAATTTTTCTTTGAAAAGCTTTAGAAGTATTTTGATCATAAACATTTTAAGTGCAAAGGTATAACAAAGAACTAAAAAGTGTATCTTAGTATAATTCACAGCAGTATATTACAATAATAATACTGAGAACACAAGTAATTACTGCAAATGGTGGAAGATTAGTGTACTCTTGGTATTAATTCCTACTTATTACATCCCCTAAGATAAAAGAGGGGTAAAAGTAGATTAGTATTCTAAGTTAAAAGAGTACGTCAATGGTACCTCCATCCCCTAATATATATAGGTAGCATGCGGATGGCTGGAACATCTTTTAACTTCCTTACCTTTAATTTAAATGGATATTAATTCCAAATTAAAATTAAATTAAAAGTTATACTATTAGTGTACTCTTTGACTATAGCTAAATGCCGCAAGCGTACGTCAATACAGGCGTCTGGCAAGGGCAATTGAAATGTGCCGTATTTATCCGCCTCGATCGGATAATCCTATAGTCAACCAGTCCACTATTTTATAACTATTTAAAAATGAACGTAATAATATTAGAATTATTTAATTATTCATCTATGTTTATATCTTGCAGTAATTACTTGTGTTCTCAGTACTATTATTGTAACATACTGCTATGAATTATACTAAGATACACTTTTTAGTTCTTTGTTATACCTTTGCACTTAAAATGTTTATGATCAAAATACTTCTAAAGCTTTTCAAAGAAAAATTTTATATACTCCAAGGACCGTAGAATATTAGTAAGGATATCTGGGTATCTCATTAGCGACGTAAATGGTAGTCGGAGTACGTAAGACCCTGCTGGTTGACTGGGCAGTCATATACCATTATTTGAGATTTATTATCCTAAAGTATTCTAATCCTGAAGGAGAAAAGTATTTTCGAAAGTGCTTTATTTTTGATCATATACATGTTTAAAACAAAGAATAACTTAGACTTTGAGTGTTTAAATCTGGTTTAATATATTTCAGTATTTACTTTAATTTTCTCTGAACTATGGTAGCTTCTACTCCAAAATATAAAATAGAAAATAATTTTAGTATTCAAGCTTTGATATCCGGTAACATGGCTTTATGAATTGAGTTTTGAACAAAACATGATTAACCTAACGGCATTTCCCAGATGGTAAGTAACTAGTTCAGATTTAATACTTATATTTCTGCAAGTAACCAGATGAAGGCAATGATGCTTACGGGTGAGGAAATATTGTTTTATATATGTTTAAAGCCTTTTCCTCGCGATTCTCCTGCAGCTCAAGTAGACCTTCGTCTTCATCTCAATCTCCTTCGATTAGCGAAGACCAATCAAAACAATCTCTTTCAAATAAGATTTTCAAAGAAGAAATTCATTTTGAAAATATCAATTAAGATCTTGATAATTGGGATATTCCAAAGATATCTCACAAAGATCTTTATAAACCAAAAACATCCTTTTTTTCTAAATCTGATTACATCATCAGAACGGTTGAACAAAAAATCATACTTCGAAAAGATGATGAAGAACTTCATCTTCTCTCTGAGAAAAGTGTGAAAACCCATCAACTGGACAACTTTAACTACTTGCACATAGGAAGTGTCCAGCTAGGTATGAAACCCTTGACTAGAGAATCCCTTAACGTAGCAGTTTTGCTATGTTTAAGAGATGCTCGTCACAACCAGTTTCATGATTCCTTATTAGGAACTGTCGAAACTAGCCTTATACATGGGCCTATCTTTTTCAATTGTTTTCCTGACCTAACTGTTAGTCTAGATGACAAGAACATCCTTGACGTTCTGTTTCTTAATGTCAAATGCCATGGCTATGACATGAAGGAAGGATCTGTCCCAATCACTCTGATATACAGAGTTCAATACAAAGTAATGAACTCTATCAGATCCAACTTCCTCAAAACAAAATGTCACAAGTCAGGGGAAACCACTTTGTTTCTCACTGACAATAGTAAGGCCAATATTATTGTGCCTAAAACTATCCAATGGAGTGACATCACCTTACCAGAAACTTGGACCCTAGAAAAGGCTGCTCCTGCGGCACCTAGGTTAACGCCAGAATTCCAAGATGTCACTCAATACCAATCTGGAAAGGTTGACCTTGTCTTTAATAGGAGTAACTCCTTTTCCATTCCTAGATCCCTGCACTCTGAAGAAAGCTTCAGAACAGCTATGTCTAGGGGAACCCTATCCAGAAAGTCCTTCTCAACTGAACCTTCCAAGCCTCATATTGGAACATCCCATGATGGTTCCACTATCCATTTACAGGGATTCAGAACCACAACCCCTGTAACAACTTCTTATCAAAAGGATGATGAGGAACCCAGATCTATCCAATCTCCAACCTACTCTTCCCTTAATGAGCCTTATGATATCTAAGTTCATTATTGATAAAAAAAACCCTTAAGAAAGACCTATACTCTGAGGAATGGTCTCCTCAAAGAGAGTGGTTCTTTCTGCATTATCAGGGTCCCAAAGCTAAGGAAATCCAAGAAAAATTCTATAAATTTCTCAGAGAAACCAAACGTAATGTTCCCTTCTTCTACTGGTTTCGCAAGTATACCATTAAGAAAGGAATTGATTACCCCTTCAAATCCAATTTAGCAGATAAACAGGACGTCCCTGTTATTCCGGCTAAACAACCTATAGATACCTTTAAACGAAATAGGCATCTTCAGGCCTTAGGAAGCCCTACCCAAAACCAAGATTCCACTATCAACCATGATGATAGTAGGATAGAACTCTTAGCTATAGTCAAAAAACAGCTTGACCAACTCAAGGCTAAAAGGCTCAATCCTGTACCTAACAAGAGTAAGTCCATCAGTATGGTTAAACACGACCCCCCTGACAGTAATAAAATCATCTGCTTCAAATGCAGTATGCCTGGCCACATCAGCAGGCATTGCCCTAACAATCCCCAACCTGGTTATATACCCAAACACCAAAAGAGTAGAAAGGCAAACCAAGGGGCTAACCATGAACCTGATATCCAGGACAAACCTCAGGCTACTCCTAGCATTTGTACTTGTGGTAAGTGCACTTGTGGCAAGAACCAATCTGAAACCCAGGCTACCAACCAATTGCCAAAAGAACAACGGGATAAACCCAGAGAAACTACCATTTGCTTTATCTGTGGCAAAATCGGTCACAAAAGCAAAACTTGTTGGATCACTAGGAAGCTTAAAGCCCTTAAGATAGATCCTAATATCAAAAGCAATATCATCACCCTTTGCAAAGGTAACAAACCCAGTAGGTTTGATGATATCCATAGTATTCTTAGAACTTCCAATCTTGATCCCATAACCAATAGTAAGATTTACAATTGGTTAAATCAGTATCTTAAAAACTCCAGTCCAGAGTCTTTCAAACCTCCTTCTGCCATTAGCAAAATTAATACTTTGTCCTATGTTAAGATCATTGAGAATAGAATTATCTGGGAATCCCCAGTTATACCGCTCTTATTTCACCCTTCTATAAATGGCATAGGTATCCTCTACTTAGGACAACCCGTAATGTTTAAATCTTTGGATTTAAACCACAATATATCTCTAGTTTTGATACTAGTTCTGGCCTAAAACAAGACTATATCAAAATAAGGGCCAATAGGGGTACCAATAGGATTACTAATGGACCAGTCTCCAGTACTGGTTCTTGTACTGGTTCTTGTACTGATTCTTATGTTTATCCCTATAATCTTGCTAAAACCTTCTCTGACAAAAATAGGAATTTCACCATCATTGGTTTCATTCCTGACAAAGAAATTAGTTTATCTTTTAATCCTGTTAAAACCTTTTTAAATAATAGAAAAGTTTTAACTATCAATTTCCTTGAACCAAGAAATCAATTTAGATTGTCTTTTAAAAATAAACTTGTTACATATTGTGTTTATATCAAAAGGCACAATATCCAAAGTATTTTTGATATTTTAAGCATATTTGATTTTGATATATTAAAAATTCAAGTAATGCTTTCCCTGACTAACCCTCTTATGGTTAACTACAGGGCTACAATCACTATGGCTTCCAGGGCCTCCTCCTCCAGAGGAAGAGGTAGAGGTAAAGGTAAAACCAATTCAGATGCCTCACCAATTACTACAGGAAACCCCATTTTACCAGTTACTACAGGATCCCCCTTACCAATCACCACAGGGTCCTCCATCAAAAAACAAACAGGGTCTTCCTCCTAGAATACCCAACCAATCTTACCCCAAAATCAACCTAAACAAACTAAGCAGGATTATGCTCAATTGGGCTTCCTAAGGCCTGAAGATGCCTATTTCGTTTAAAGGTATCTATAGGTTGTTTAGCCGGAATAACAGGGACGTCCTGTTTATCTGCTAAATTGGATTTGAAGTTGTAATCAATTCCTTTCTTAATGGTATACTTGCGAAACCAGTAGAAGAAGGGAACATTACGTTTGGTTTCTCTGAGAAATTTATAGAATTTTTCTTGTATTTCCTTAGCTTTGGGACCCTGATAATGCAGAAAGAACCACTCTCTTTGAGGAGACCATTCCTCAGAGTATAGGTCTTTCTTAAGGGTTTTCTTATCAATAATGAACTTAGATATCATAAGGCTCATTAAGGGAAGAGTAGGTTGGAGATTGGATAGATCTGGGTTCCCCATCATCCTTTTGATAAGAAGTTGTTACAGGGGTTGTGGTTCTGAATCCCTGTAAATGGATAGTGGAACCATCATGGGATGTTCCAATATGAGGCTTGGAAGGTTCAGTTGAGAAGGACTTTCTGGATAGGGTTCCCCTAGACATAGCTGTTCTGAAGCTTTCTTCAGAGTGCAGGGATCTAGGAATGGAAAAGGAGTTACTCCTATTAAAGACAAGGTCAACCTTTCCAGATTGGTATTGAGTGACATCTTGGAATTCTGGCGTTAACCTAGGTGCCGCAGGAGCAGCCTTTTCTAGGGTCCAAGTTTCTGGTAAGGTGATGTCACTCCATTGGATAGTTTTAGGCACAATAATATTGGCCTTACTATTGTTAGTGAGAAACAAAGTGGTTTCCCCTGACTTGTGACATTTTGTTTTGAGGAAGTTGGATCTGATAGAGTTCATTACTTTGTATTGAACTCTGTATATCAGAGTGATTGGGACAGATCCTTCCTTCATGTCATAGCCATGGCATTTGACATTAAGAAACAGAACGTCAAGGATGTTCTTGTCATCTAGACTAACAGTTAGGTCAGGAAAACAATTGAAAAAGATAGGCCCATGTATAAGGCTAGTTTCGACAGTTCCTAATAAGGAATCATGAAACTGGTTGTGACGAGCATCTCTTAAACATAGCAAAACTGCTACGTTAAGGGATTCTCTAGTCAAGGGTTTCATACCTACCTGGACACTTCCTATGTGCAAGTAGTTAAAGTTGTCCAGTTGATGGGTTTTCACACTTTTCTCAGAGAGAAGATGAAGTTCTTCATCATCTTTTCGAAGTATGATTTTTTGTTCAACCGTTCTGATGATGTAATCAGATTTAGAAAAAAAGGATGTTTTTGGTTTATAAAGATCTTTGTGAGATATCTTTGGAATATCCCAATTATCAGGATCTTGATTGATATTTTCAAAATGAATTTCTTCTTTGAAAATCTTATTTGAAAGAGATTGTCTTGATTGGTCTTCGCTAATCGAAGGAGATTGAGATGAAGACGAAGGTCTACTTGAGCTGCAGGAGAATCGCGAGGAAAAGGCTTTAAACATATATAAAACAATATTTCCTCACCGGTAAGCATCATTGCCTTCATCTGGTTACTTGCAGAAATATAAGTATTAAATCTGAACTAGTTAGTTACCATCTGGGAAATGCCGTTAGGTTAATCATGTTTTGTTCAAAACTCAATTCATAAAGCCATGTTGCCGGATATCAAAGCTTGAATACTAAAATTATTTTCTATTTTATATTTTGGAGTAGAAGCTACCATAGTTCAGAGAAAATTAAAGTAAATACTGAAATATATTAAACCAGATTTAAACACTCAAAGTCTAAGTTATTCTTTGTTTTAAACATGTATATGATCAAAAATAAAGCACTTTCGAAAATACTTTTCTCCTTCAGGATTAGAATACTTTAGGATAATAAATCTCAAATAATGGTATATGACTGCCCAGTCAACCAGCAAGGTCTTACGTACTCCGACTACCATTTACGTCGCTAATGAGATACCCAGATATCCTTACTAATATTCTACGGTCCTTGGAGTATATAAAATTTTTCTTTGAAAAGCTTTAGAAGTATTTTGATAAGTGCAAAGGTATAACAAAGAACTAAAAAGTGTATTTTAGTATAATTCATGCTCAGGGACACAGATTAAAAAGATTTTGAAATTGCTTAAGGGGGAACTAATTATTCCCCTGTAAGTACTCACGAGTGAGATAGTCAGGAAGGGAATTGTCAGATCCTTTCAGATACTCAATATCAAAATCGAATATGCTAAGGATTGCCTGCCATCTGGCAAAGATATGTTTTGAAGCAAGATTTTTAACATCCTTTTGGAGGATTTCTTTCGCTGATTTGCAATCAACTCTAATAAGAAACTTTTGGTTTAGCACATCAGACTGGAATTTTGATACAGACAAGACAATGGCTAAGACTTCCTTTTTGACTGTGGAATAATTTTGTTGGGCTGGGTTCCAGTGTTTGGAAGTAAAAGCAATGACCTGTTCTTTCCCAGATATTTTTTGTTTTAAGATGCCACCATAGCCAATGTCCGAGGCGTCAGTCTCAACAATTTTAAAGGCATCAGGGTTGGGGAGGTAAAGACAGGGAAGCTCTTTAACCTGAACTTTGATTTGCTTGACCACACTAGTATGAACATTTGTCCAAGGAGGGGGATCCTTTTTAAGACGATCATGCAGGGGTTTGATGATATTGCTGATTTGAGGGAGAAAATCGGAGACATAATTAAGACACCCAAGGAATCTTTGTAACTGGGTTTTGTCAATGATTTGATTGGGAAATTTGTCAGAGAATTCTATAGCCCTGTTGATGGGGACGATGGTTCCTTGATGAATATTGTGACCAAGAAACCTTATTTTTGTTTGGAATAAATTGATTTTTGTTTTGGAAACAGTCAGGCCATTCCTTTTGATAACAGATATAAAGGTGCCAATGTGCCTGAGATGTTGATCAAATGACTGAGAATAAATAAGAACATCATCAATATAGACAATGCAAAATGAGAATATTGATTGAAAATATCATTCATAATTTTTTGAAACTCCAAAGGAGCATTTTTTAAACCAAAAGGCATGACATTCCATTCATACTGGCCGAAAGGGACAGTAAAGGCAGTTTTATACCTATCCTCTTCCTTTATTTGAATCTGCCAGAATCCTGACTTCATATCAAATTTTGAAAAAATTTTTGCATCATGAAGTCTCTTAAGGAGATCCTAATTGTTGGGGATAGGATATCTAATCCAACAGAGGGCTTGATTGAGAGGTTTGTAATTAATGACAAGCCTGGGGGTGCCCCTTTCAATTTCAGCCTGCTTGTTGACATAAAAGGCAGAGCAAGACCAAGGGCTCTTGTTTCTGCGAATAAGGCCTTTATCCAAAAGGTCTTTGACTTCCTTTTGGAAAACCAAGAGAAGGTCTTGATTCATTTGAATAGGTCTGGCCTTAGTAGGAATTAGCCTATCATGGAAGTCCTTTTCATAAGGAAGATCAACTATATGCTGCTTTCTTTCCCAAAAAGCATTAGGAAGGTCAGAACAAATGGTGGTTTGGATTTGTTCTAAGATTCCTTTGATTTTAAGTTGATTTTCTCTTTTCAGTAATTGATGGTCAATAAAAATGAAAGAAAATTCTTCTTTAAGGAAATTGATCTGATTTTCTTTGTAAGAAATAAGATTTAAATCCCTAACCGAGGATTTTCTTAAAAAATTAAAGATGACAGGTTTTCCCAAGTGCTGGGCAATTATACCATCTTTAGTGATTTGAAACGGGAAGAGAGATCTTATGAAGGGTGTCCCTAAGATCACCTTGTTTTTCAAATCCTTGACAAGAAGAAAAGGGGTATTGATTTTGAAACCTGCGTTTTCAGTAACTGCAGAGGATAATTTGTAATTGATTTTTAACCTAGAACCATTAGCAGTGCTAAGACATTCAGAGGTTTTTTCAAAATACTTAGTAGGGATAAGGCCTTCTAAGATGCAATTGGAGTCTGCCCCTGTATCGAACAAAGCAGTAGTTTCAAGAGTAAAATCATTAATGACAATTTTTATTTTTATAAAAAACTTTTGAATTTTGATGTAATTGATAAGGCCAAGAAGACGATCATCTTTAGATTCCTCACCATCTTCCGTGTCCGTATTGGAGACATGAGAATCATTAACATGGTCCTTCCATTGATTAATGATAAGCTGGTGGTCAGCATGTTTGTTTTTTAGATCTTTAACTTCGTGTTTTAAGAAGTTAATTTCTGTTTGAAGATCATGAATAGTGGTAGGTTTGGTACTGGCGTTTTCTAGTCTTTTGAGGGTGTCTTTGAGATTAAACTTATTGGTTACTAGGGGATTTCTAGGAGGTTTTATCTCAAGGGGAGGTTTTGCCTCAAGGGAAGCCATAAGCTTATCGAGGTAACTCTTCCTTTCTTGTTGATCGGTAATGGCGTTTATGGCCTCGAGGAGCAGGTCATGATCCCGAGTGAGGACATTGATATGTTTAGAGGAATTGCTGGAGGAATCTGTTAGGTCATCATCCTGGATTTGGTTTAGGTTATCAGAAGGATGGTCAGATGAAATATCAGTTTCAGAGGATTGGTTTAACAGGTTGCTAATCTTGTCTTCGATGTCAGAGCCAAGATTTAGGGTTTTGAGTTTTCCTACTACTTTGCAATTTTTGCTGTAGTGTCCTGGCTTGCCACAATTGTAACAGATAATAGGTTTTTTGGTTTTATCATTACTTTCATAATGATTCTTGATATTTTGATTGGTAGGTCTAGGCCTAGGCTTTCCCAAACGCTTTTCTTTGTAGTAGTCAGGTCTGGGTAAGACTTTGCTAATCTTATGCTTGGCTTTGGCTCTGTTTTTCTCCGCACAGGGGAGACCAAATTGTTCGCAGAAAGTTCCAAGATCTCTGCGATTCTGAGCCTTTTCTTTAGATAGCTGGCGTTGGATTTTGTCATCCTGACAAATTTTTAAGGCCACTCTCTGGATAATAGCAATAAGCTGGCCATAGCTTAGTTGCTGATAGGGGATGTTACCGTCAGGGTTATGACTTCGGAGTTTATCCCTGGATTAGAATACTAATCTCCCAGCCATCCGTCATTGTGGTCCCTATATATATATATAGGGACCACAAATGTGAACCTCCCAAAAATTGATATTGAAATGTTAATAGTATACATTTGATTGTTAACAGTCACATTTTTTTATTTTAAGAATGGTCCAGAACCTCCAAAATGAACTTATAAGATTGTTAGATACAACTTGCCATTTGTTTGCGGACCATTGGTTAGATGTTGCAAAACCTCAAAAAAAATGATATTGAAATATTAATAGTATACATTTGAATGTTAACATACACATTTGTTTGATTTTAAGAATAGTACATAAAATTCAAAGTGAATTTATAAGGTTGTTAGCTGCAACTAACCATTTGTTTGCGGACCATTGGTTAGATGTTGCAAAACCAAAAACATGTAGTACGGTGGTTAGTTGACACTAACCAAAGATTGTATATATAATGGCTTGATAACAGTGTCATCTTATTTTTAGATTATGACTATGGTTAGCTAACACTAACCACGTATGTGCACCTCTATGGTCAGCTGTCACTAACCACTAAATTGATATAGTGTGGTTAGAAACCAGCTTCAACGGATTTGCCGTGTATTTTTCATAAAGGACTTACGCGCAAGTAACCGTGAAAAACTGATTTTAGTCCCATGTTCATCAACTGCATAATGAGACATCAATGGCGTAAAGGAAGTGCGTCCTTCAATAGCGTGGATCAACTGTGTCGTCCGTTTTTGCAACAACTGTGGGCGTCCGATTTCTTTGCGTGAGTGCGTTTTTGAGGCTTACTTTTGGTGATGTAATGGCGTGCGAAGAAGAGTGTGGAATATATAATAAAGATCATGAAAAAAAGAAGAAGAAGAAGAAGAAGAAGAAGAAGAAGAAGAAGAAGAAGAAGAAGAAGAAGAAGAAGAAGAAGAAGAAGAAGAAGAAGAAGAAGAAGAAGAAGAAGAAGAAGAAGAAGAAGAAGAAGAAGAAGAAGAAGAAGAAGAAGAAGAAGAAGAAGAAGAAGAAGAAGAAGAAGAAGAAGAAGAAGAAGAAGAAGAAGAAGAAGAAGAAGAAGAAGAAGAAGAAGAAGAAGAAGAAGAAGAAGAAGAAGAAGAAGAAGAAGAAGAAGAAGAAGAAGAAGAAGAAGAAGAAGAAGAAGAAGAAGAAGAAGAAGAACGTGAAAGAAAAAAACGTGAAAAATAAAGAAGATGAGCGTAAAAGAAAGAGGAAATCTGAGAGAAATACTAGCCATTAAAGAGGAAATCTGAGAGAAATACTAGCCATTAAAGAAAGAGGAAAAAAAACTGATTTTTTTTAATTGTCCCTAAAAAATGGCCCATTAAATGGTTAATTAAATTAAATTATTTAATGTAATTAAAACAAAAAAAAAGACTATGACACAAATACCCTTATTCAATACTAGCCATTAGATTAATTTTTTTTTGAAATTTTGTGAATCCAATGGCTAGAACTTATTTAGTAAAAATTACTAAGCAAAAGGCTTAGTAACACAAGCCTGTTTACCGTGATTTTTGGTAAACACCGCTAGTTACACACATGTGTTGCTTGCGAGATCAACTAGAAACATCTCAGAACATTTGTGGTAAAGTCTTTTACTAAAAATTATTAATGTTTGCGGTTTGTTTAAAAATGATGATGATAACCGTATACAGTGAAAGGAAAACAAGCAAAAACGAAGAACGGAGTGGAAAAGGATTTAAGTTAAGTGCGAAGAAGAAGATGAAAGTAAGTGCAGAAACTTAAATGCAGAGTAAAGCGCAGGAATCTTAGATGAATGTAAAAGACATTGCATTGAATTGAAAGGTTTGGTTCGAAGATTCATACATTCGTTCTTGATGACTCGTTTTCTCTGTTGCGGAAGTATGAGTTTTTTCAGAACTTGTGTAGAAATGAAATTGCGACCTTTAACTCTACGAGAAAACTCCTATTTATAATAAAAGAGTAAAACAATAACCGCCCAGCGGTTTTCTAAATAAAATAACTGCTATTTCGACTAGACAACTGCTTCATCTTTCGACCATATTGCTATTCCTCCCTTCGACAACGCTCTTTGACTTGGCCTGCTACCCGACTAACATTCTTCTTTTTGTCGAAATATTGGCCTCAGCTTTCCAATTTTCGCTAAGTTAAGAACTAAATTGATTCTTCTTGGCTACCACTTCCTGGTGTCGAAATATTGATCTTTCTTCTTGAATTTGTTAAGTCAAACCTTGTTGACTGCATTTAATTCTAGCCTGTCGAAAATGCAGGCTAACAAATTGCCCCCCCCCCCCCCCAAAAAAGACATTTTCGACTGAATTCTTGAATGAAGATAGAAAATGACTTTTTGAAATATCTTTCGACTATCCCATAAAATATTATGATATCATTTAATATCTTTTCTCAGAATATGAGGGGACGTCTCTGCGCAAAATACAGCTCGGTTGGCGCTTTCCTTCAATGAAAGAGTGCCACGTGTAGAAAAGCAACTGTTTAGATCTTCACGATCCCACGTTTCCCCACTAACGCCATGAGTATTCAGAATTTCTTTTCTTTTTTAATTAAATAATCGTGGCCAAAACCGATATAAAAATATCTGCGCCATTTCACTTCTCTCTTTTTTAGAAACCTTCATCATCTTCTTCTCTGTGAATCTCCATTTCTTCTTCCCCAGCGTGTGATACCAATGTTTTTAAAACCGGACCGGAGATCGAACCGGCGAGGCCTCCGGTTCATGGTTCAATCGGTTCAACCGGTTCAACCATGGTTGAACCGGATGAGTAATTTATTAAATAAAAAATAAAAAATATTAAATTTTGGAGAAAAAAGTAAATTTAAAAATAAAAAAATGTATTTCGGGCGGTTCAATCCGATTCGGTTTCCGGTTCAAAGCGGTTGAACCGCGGTTCAACCCGGTTCTTCCCCGGTTCGATCCGGTTCTGGGTGGTTCAATAGGACTACGGTTCAAATGGGGTTGAACCAACCGGCTGGGGGTCCGGTTCCCGGTTCAACCGGTTGAACCCGTCGATCCGGTCCGGTTTTTAAAACATTGTGTGATACAGAACTCTCTTTACGAAAAAAAAAATACCATTTCTCTGTGAGCTCTATTTCTGCGATAATGGCATCATTCCAACATCGCTCTTGGCACTGTAAGTTCTGAATAGCAAATACTTGTATCTGAACCGGTTCTAAGCAAGGAGCAAACCATAATTTACCAGTCTCAGGTATTAATCCCCTCTCCTAAACCTTTCAAATATGCATTTTAAGGACCCCTTCCTCTTTCTGATGACGATTCTGACAAGATTAAGAAAGTTTTTCCTAGCTATCACAAATATAGCCCTAGGGTCTTCAGCAAGGGTCCATACTTAATGGATTTCATGAGTAACCCGAATAGGGTTCTTAGGTCTTCACCCCCATCTGATAAAAACCACGCTCTTTATCTCACCTGGTTAGAAAAAGTAGAATTGAAAAAGAAGGAAACCTAGAAAGAGCAAGGTATTTTTGACTTGATACAACTATCGAAGTATGGGCCTAGATACCAAATCCCCATGCTTATTGCAGCATTGCATTTTTGGGAGATAACCACCAACAGTCTGCATTTGAAATGTGGCATGCTCACTCCCACCTTACTAGATGTGGCAGCTATTACTGGATTAACACCATTGGGGGAGGTCTTCGACCCTACTACTACTGGTAATAAGCATGAGTTTGTTTTCAAGCGTACCACTTGTAAAGGGTACGCCGAAGATAATCATGTCACCGATAGTGAAGAGGTTTCTGAGGAAGAGCACATTGCTTTTCTCACTTTTTGGCTCTCCTTTTATGTCTTTTGCTCTTCGTCACTCCAAGTGGCGAAAATGTATATCCCATTAGCCATCCAGATACATGAGCGTCGAAATATAGGCCTGGGCAGTCTCATTTTAGGGTCTCTCTATGATAGTCTTCGACAAGGGGTTCTTGCCCTGAAAGGGCGTCAATCAGAAGATAAATTTTTAGTTTCTGGACCGATTTGGCTGTTTCAGTTGTGGCTCTTGGCTACTTTTGAGTCGAAGTTACAACTATACGTCCCTGATGATCATCTTGCTATGGTCAAACAAAGAAGTGTCGAAGGTGAACGACTTGCTGTTTTGAAACCTAGAGAAATAGCAGTGTCCATCCCAGACCTATTTTCTGCATCATTTAACATGTTCATGAACTGCACAGATTTCCTTCCTTCAATGGCACCTTTTGCCAAGAGAACCCGTGGGCCATCTTGGTTCACGAGAAAGTTTCCTTCTACTACTCTTGTCGAAGAGGAGGAGACTAATCAAATTTGGGAGGCCTTTTTAACTCCCAAGTTTTTATCAGCTAGGATTTCTCCTGGGAAATCTGCATCTTCCTTTAGCACATGCCCCTATCACCCTAGTCTAGTAGCAAGACAATTCGGGTTATGCCAACTTTGACCTAGCCCTTTTTTCAGGTCTAAGAGAGAGATGGTGCTTCCAGAGAATGAGGAAGAATGGAGAGAGTGCCTTAACTGGTTTCCCCAAGACTCTTTTACTTTCGTTCCCATCCCTTTCGAACCATTTTTCTCCTGTACAAAGGAGTTTTCTAAATGGTGGAAAGAGTATTTCACCAGAAAATTTACTGATGTCGAATAGGCCACTTTGTTGTCACAACTAATTTCTGCTTTTCCTTCTGCGCAGAAAAAGACGACAAAGTCGAAAGGTACACACATTCAAGAAATTCGAGCATTTCAAAGATACTTTGAAACTCTATATGATCCAAAAACTAACCTTCGTCGAACTGTTTCTCAAGCTGCAAAAGTGTTTAAACAAAAACATCTTGATAAAATTCCAACCATGGTTTTTCCACCTTATGTGCCTGATAAATACTTTTTTGCTTTAACACAAAACAAACTTAAGTTTCCACCTTTACCAACCAGTAAACTGGCTCTGGCATTTTGGTCACCAATTCCAGAATGGTTTATATGTGGTTCGACTAAGGCATTGTTCAATTTTTCCGACTAAAACAGCTGAGAAAGTAGTTCCGGTTAATCAAGACATATACACGTTTGAGGGTAATCTTCATTTAGATATTCAACATATTCGAATCTTGTCTTCCAGTAGAGAAGGTGATGCACAAGACTTTTTAGAAAAAATGAATTTTTCTTTTGTGTATGATTTATACTTACATGTTTTGTCGAATATTTGTAGTGTTCCTATCACATCTTCCTCGACAGATGATGCCACAACAAAGACGAAGAAAAAGAACAGTGAGGCTTCGTCGAAAAAAGAACAACCTCTTCAAGAAGAAAAACAAAAAGTCAGTGTCTTTTCACTTTCTCTTTGTATCACCTTATTATACTTTTTGACTGATTATCTCTCTTTTTTGTAGAGTCAAAAAAGAACAAGCAGCTCTTTAACTTCAAATCCAAAGAAGACAAAAAAGGACAAACCATCAGTTGTGAGCGACTCAGAGGTCGAAACTCTTAACTTCTTGCCTATTTATGTTTACTTTCTTCTTCCTGCTTATGCTTATATGAGCATTGCATTTTCAGTCCGATGAGGTGCCACTGATCAGGACTAAGCCTGTTAAGATTCAAATTTCTGAAGTGGAGAGAGAGAGAGAGAAAAACGAAAAACTCTCAGGATGTCTCCAAAGTTATTCCTCAACAGACTTCTGTCGAAAGGCAGCAGAAAAAGGAGAGAAAACCCAAAGAAGATGCTCCCATCATTTCAGAGAAAACACCCAAGAAGGTTCTCAAAAAGCCTGTGAGCGCACTTTCTCGTGTTGAAGATACCCAATCCAAGGTACCTGATCGATACTTATATCCACTTTGAGAATTTTATTTATCTATGGTAACACCTACCTCATTACCAGGGAATTGACATCCTCGACCCCTGAGGCTCAGATAAGGAAGGTTACGCCTACCTCTACTCATTCCCCTCCAAAGACACCAACTGCTGAAAAAGGTGTCGAAGAAGAAAAACTGATTCATGACCAACCTCTTATTGATGTGGAAGATACTCCAATGGCTGAAGCAATTACCCCTGCTGATGTTACAAAAGAGGTTTCTGGGCATGGCCAAGAGCAAGCTGATATGAACGTTGATGAAGGCTATGATGCTGGCCAAGGTGGGGCTGAAATCAGCATACCTTCTTCTCCAAACATGGAGGAGCAAGAGTGCAGTGGAGAAGGGAATGAGGATGATGAAGAGGAGGAAAAAGAAGAGAAAGGTGAATCCCCTGAGGTAGCCAACCTTCCCTGCTCTGGGGCTTCGACACACCACACCAACATTAGCTCAGAGGAATTGTCAGCTTTACAGAATAAGAATCCTCTTGAAGCATTTAAACTAATGGTGAATGGTTTCTCTTCGACGGAGAGCCGACCAAGTGTTTCGACTGCTTTTGTTGGTGGTAACTTTGAGGGTTCTAAGAAGGATCTAATTCAAGAGCTTCGAACAATCCTCTTTGAGGTAGACTTGTTCACGGCTATCGAAGAAGATCAATCACTCACCTTTAAAATTAAGGCTTTGCTCAATGGGTTAAACACTTTAGGCTCAAGTGAATCTCTTTTAGGTTTCATTATTGAGTTTGAGCCTTTTTTAGAACAAATCTCAAGAGATATTCAGCGGAGAAAGAACCTTATTGTGAAGAGGGAGGGTGACGTCAAATTTTACAAGAAGAAAGTGCAGCAGTCGAAGCATCCGAAGCCAAAATTTCGACTCTGGAAATTAATGAATCAGTTGATGCCCAAGAAATAGGTGAACATGATGCCATCATTTTACAGTACCAGGAGCAAATTAAAGCTTTGCAGTCGAAAATTGTGGCAGAGGAGAAGAAGAAAGATATTGTCCGGCAGAGATCTTCAAAAACTGCACTTCAAACTGAAGCAACTCTGGCACTTAAGCATCTGGAAAGGGTTCAGAAATATGAAGCAGCAATTAAGAAGTCGATTGAAGATGCAGCCCTCCTTGACACCAGATTAAAAATTGCTAGAGGTGTCTTTGAAATAATTAAAAACACTTTTGTAATTTAATTTCTACTTCTCTGGTTTCTGAAATTAACTCTGTACTCTGACAATATTTGTTTGGCATTCGCATTTCGTACGCAAAAGGGAATTTTTAAAGACACCCAAAACATCTTTTCATTGTCACGGCAACGATCACTGGGAACAGCCACCTGGGGCGCCCCAGCAACCTTCAGAAATAATAAGTTTTTATTTTTAAAAATGGGACACGCAGATGGACAACTGAAAATGCTTCACAACGCTTTTTGAATCGTTCAAAACGGATGTCTGAGTCAAAAGATATGGCGAAAACAGTTTTCGAAAATATTTTGGAACATCCTGAAAACTGGCGCCCTGGGCACCCAGCTCCCAGGCACCTGGCGCCCAGCGCCTAGCAAGAAGCAACACACGCACGCACACACCCGAGCGCTCAGCGCCCAGCGCCTGGCGCCCAGCGCCTGGCGCCCAGCGCCTGGCGCCCAGCGCCTGGCGCCCAGCGCCTTGGCGCAACACACAACACACGCACACGGGCGCTCAGCGCCCAGCGCTAGCACCCAGCGCCCAGCGCTACGCAAACACACACGCGCACGGGCGCTCAGCGCCCAGCGCCCAGTCACACACGCACAGCAACACGCCCTGGGCACCCAGCGCCCAGAACGCTTCCAGCACCAGATTTTTACCCAAATTCAGCACAAACATCATTTTTTTCCAAATTGTCTCTTGACTCAATTACAACACACATTTCAATCATCATGGATACACATAGAAATCATCAAAATTATACACTATCCATTCGAATTCAACAACAATCCCAATTACAACATAGATCACGCATATAGCAACATCAAGAACAAGATTTCGTAAACATCGTAACAATCATAGTAACATCTAGGCTATCACTACTTAGGATCTATCATAGGAATTATTATAGAAATCGATAGGGCTCCCCTTACCTCGAATTAGAAAAATAGGATCTCTAGAGATGATCACGAACGGGACCACGGCAACCGGATCACGCCTCCTCTTTTCTCCTTGAAGCTTGCGACTCTTCTCTTCTCCCTCTCCCTCTCTACGGCGCGCCTCTCCCTTGTTTTCTCTCTTTTCTCAAATTTCGCAATTGGTCACAACAAACCCTAACCCCTAAGCACTTGTCCACTTCGCATATGACAAGAGTCATGGGCTTGGGCTTCTCACTTAAGCCCAAGTCCATTTAGTTTGGCACCTCCACCTTCTAATACTTCCTACACATATTAATATAAACTCTAATTAATTAAATTATACCCAGTAAATTAAATAAATTCCTAAATACTTAATTAAATAATTAATTAAATATTTAGGGTGTTACAGCTTCGACCTACTTAGTGAAGTAATCGATGCCTACTAATATATAACGGTGGCCTTTTGACGAAGTTGGTTTAATTTCACCATTTATGTCTAAGGCCCATCCTCTAAATGGCCAAGGTTTTACTATTGAATGTAACTCACTTGCAGGTACATGTTGCACCCCTGCGTGTTTTTGACATTCTTGGCATCCTTTAGCAAAATCTATGCAATCTTTTAGCATAGTTGGCCAGTACACTCCTTGTCGAAATAAGAGCCACTTCATCTTGTGGCCTGCTTGGTGAGATCCACAAGCTCCACTATGAGTATTTGATATTGCTAAGTATGCCTCATTTTCACTAAGGCATTTAAGCAAAACTCCTTCAGGAGTTTTCTTAAACAATTCATTTCCAATAATCACGTAGCTTAATGCCCTATACTTGGTTTTTCGATTTGTTGTTCCCGTTGGATTTTCCAAGTATTCGACAATTGGTTTTCGCCAATCATCATTCGACATATTGTCAATGGAAAAAATTTCGCCATTTTCATTTGGAGGTAGTAACAATTCTGACTTGTCTGCCCCCCCCCCCCTCCCCAAGTTTTGGCATTGACAATTCATCTTCAGAATAGTCTGTCGAAATTAATTTCTCCTTGATCTCTATGAATTCACTGAGTTTTGTTTGAGAAACTTTATAGCCTGAAGCAATTTGTGCCAAATCGTTTGCCTCGTGATTTTCAATTCGAGGTATATGCTCAATGTTAACATAGTCGAAGCGTTTCAACAGAGCATTGGCAGTGATGAAGTATATGATTAAATTCTCCTTAATACATTTATACTCCTTAGTTAATTGTTTCACCCCTAATTCAGAGTCGCCTCTAATTTCGACAGCTTTTGCCCCCAGTTCTAACAAAACTTCTAGTCCTGCTAACAAGGCTTCGTACTCGGCCTCATTATTAGAGCAAAGTTCTTAGATTTTAAATTTATACTTCGTTGGTATTTTTGT
This sequence comes from Astragalus membranaceus, assembly GCA_039519185.1. Classification (NCBI taxonomy): domain Eukaryota; kingdom Viridiplantae; phylum Streptophyta; class Magnoliopsida; order Fabales; family Fabaceae; genus Astragalus; species Astragalus membranaceus. The sequence goes on from CM076851.1 coordinate 50,917,786, forward strand.
TGGCGAAATAATTAATATCCCAATTCCAGAACCATTTTTATGGCTCGATCCATCGAAGTATAATGTCCATGGTTGAATACTCATATGATTAACTGTCATTTCGACCAATGAGTGGTCGACAATAAAATCAGCAACAATTTGCCCTTTGATAGCTTTCAAAGGTTGATATGTTAATGAATATTCAGAAAGGGCTAAAGCCCATTTACCAATTCGACTATGCAATATAGGTTTCGACAGCATATGTTTAATAATATCAAAATGAGAGTAAACATATACATCAATAGGCTTTATATATTGATTTAATTTGGTACAAGAGAAATACAAGAAAAGGCACAATTTCTCCGTTGGATGATATCTAGTTTCAGCATCATTTAAAACCCTACTAAGGTAATATATGGCTCTTTCGACACCATTATCATCCTCTTGTGCTAACATACTACCTATTGACAGCTCTGATGCTGCTATGTACAATTTCATCACCTTATCTCTGATAGGTGGTAACAAGATAGGTGGTTTAACTAGATAAGCTTTAATCTCGTCGAAGGATTTCTGGTGTCCTGGATCCCATTTGAACACGTCTTCCTTCTTCAATCGAAGCAATGGCGAGAAAACTTGAGTCTTGCCACTTAGGTTTGAGATGAACCTTCTAAGGAAATTGATCTTTCCCAACAATGACTGGAGCTCCTTTTTAGTCGAAGGCGCCTTTGCTTCCATGATTGCTTTCGTCTTGTTTTGATTTATTTCAATGCCTTTTTTGTGGACAACAAATTTCAAGAAATCACCTGCACGTACACAGAAGGCACATTTTATTGGATTCATTTTCAATCCATATTTTCTCATTCTTTCGAATGACTGTCGAAGATGGTCTATATGACCATTTTCTGTCGAAGATTTAACAACAATATCATCTATGTACACTTGCATAAATTTTTCAATAAAATCATGAAACATAGAATTCATTGCCCTCTGGTATGTTGCACCAGCATTTTTTAGGCCAAAAGGCATTACTACCCATTCATAAATGCCTAAGCTCCCTGGGCAACGAAATGTTGTTTTCGACACATCTTCTTCGGTAATAAAAATTTGATTATACCCTGAATATCCATCTAACATACTTAGGTATTCAAATCCTGCTGCTGAATCAACTAGCATTTCTGCTACAGGCATAGGGTATTGATCTTTGGGTGTAGCATTATTTAAATCTCTAAAGTCTATGCAGACTCTTAGTGTTCCATTTTTCTTAATGACAGGAACAATATTAGCTAACCAATCAACATACCTGGTAGTTCTGATGAAGTTGCTTTTGAGTAGTCTTTCGATTTCTTCTTTTATCTTCGACAGAATTTGTGGTGCGAATCTTCTTGGTGTTTGCTTCACTAGTTTCTTATCTGGTCGAATGGGTAATTTCAATTCAACTACTTCTCGACGCAGTCCAGGCATTTCGTTGTAATCCCAGGTGAAGCAATCTTTGTATTCTCTCAATAGCTCTATGGTTCGATCTCTCAAACCTTTGTCGATTTTAGAACTGATAAACGTTGGCCTTTTTATGGGGCCATCTCCTAAATCGACTTCCTCTAAGGGATCCTGAGCTTGAATTTTCTTGGTCGAGCCCATTGGGTCTTTTTCAAAGTCCAAAGGCTCATCATCGTAGATGCAGTCGAGCCTTTGGCCTTCGACCATATTATCTTCAAGGTTAACTTCATTGTTAACTTCAGTGGTTTGATTAACCATCATTTGTTGTATCTCGGCTTCCAAAGCCGCATTTTGTTTATTCTCGGCCACGTAGGCCGTAATTCGATCCCATATGTTGGGTTTAGACATCATCAACGTCTAGGGACCATCCCACCCTGTAGGCTTACAGAAGCCTCTTGGGCAGCTTGACTCACCAATCACCTCCCTCTCCCAAATAAAACCATGAGTAGGGTGTAGATCTAGTGAAGCATATACATTGTCTTGAGGGACATATGCTGTGTCAGAAGATGTACATGGCGCAATATTCGCCAACTGCTTGTCGAAGGTTTGCTTGGTGATATGATCAACTTCAGCCAAAAAATAGCTTTGGTCGCCCTCCACATTTTCGACCAAGCCGTCTTCTCTCCAAATGGAGATTCTCTGATGGAGTGTCGAAGGAACTGCCCCCCACTCCATGTATCCATTCTCTACCCAGCAATAAGTTAAAGTTTGCTTTGGTAGGGATAACCATGAACATGGTTAATCTCTTGACACTTCCTACCACCAACTCAACTTCTATGGCTCCAAGTGAGTAGCCAGATTTGCCTTCATAGTTGGTGAGAACTATATTATGTGGCCTCAGATCGGTGTCTGACTTACCAATCTTCGCCAGCATATGTTGAGGCATTAGATTAACTGCAGCACCTCCATCAACCAGCACTTTGTTGACACCCACATTGTTTACTTTGGCTTGAATGAACAGTGGCTTGAGGTGGTATTTCATACCCCCATCTGGTCTTTCAAAGACAGCACTCTGCTTTTCCATGCAGCCATTGTTTAACACATAGTAACAAATTGGCTTGTGTTTAGCCATGTCTTCATCGAAGTCCTTCTCGACCTCATTTATTTCTGATACCACATCGAACTCAATAGGAAGAATTGAGACGACACATATGATGTCGAAATCGGGTTCCGAATCTGAGAAGTTAGACCCCATTTCTTCGTCATCCAAGTTAAGGCCTTCTTCAGGATTGAGGCCTTGTTTGACAACTGCAAGAGGAGGGAATATCCTCTCTGTGGCAAGCTTTTTTGGAACTTCCACATAAGAGGCTATTTTCTTTCCCTTATTTGTGTTTGGGTTTCCACTTCGCTCTGCAGCTACAAACTTCATATGGCATTGATGTCTCCGCCATTGTGTTTTTGTCATTGGGTTTTTACCCTTGTAATTTTTGTTGTAGACATACTTGTTAGAATCAAATGTCTTGTTCTGATTTATGGCACTGGAGCTTCCTTGTGCCATTTTTGGGTAGTATTCCGCATCTTTTCCTCCGGAATATACCCATCTTTCGACAGGGGATTTTGCAGAAGGCACAAATGTCTTTGCTTGCCCCCTCTGAGGTTGCCTCGTCGAAGGTGTGACTTTGTATGGGATACCTCTTTGATTAAAGCTGAACTTGGGCCTGTTATCGACCCACTTATTCTTTCTCTTTGATTGAGGAGTAGAATTTTCAAGGCTTTTTGCAGCCTCCTTATCGAACACTGAACTACACCGGGGGCACAACATTACCTCAGTATTATTGATCTTGCAGCTGTTGAGGAAATCAATCAGTTCCTCTTCAGCTTGTGGGTATACCACTTGCATTTGATCCTCATATTGGTCTTTAGTGACCATCTTGATATTTGCCTCAGACATTTCAGCACTGTTCAACACACTATTGTTTCCAGCAGCGCCTTGACTAGTTTCGACAACAAGAATGTCGACTTCAGTATAATTCGCCTCTGCTGTTGGCAAAGGGTTGCTGTCAATCTGCATCGAAGGCTTCGACTTATCATCAAACTTCAGTCTTCCTTCGTTTAGTGCTTTCTGAACCAAATCCCTGAAAAGAACACATCGAGAAGTGTTATGGCCTAAAAAATTGTGATATTTGCAATAACCTCTTTTCTTTTGTTGTTCTAATGGTGGTATTTTTAGGCCTTTAGGCACTAAAATCTGGTCATCAGTAACTAACAAATCAAATATTTGGTCACATTTTGTGACGTCAAAGGTATATGTTTTTGCAATATATTTATCATTTTTTGGTTCGACACGATTTTTCCCATCGGAAGGCCTCAATAATTTACAAGTATATGGAGGTCCAGGCTTTAATTCTGCCACATTAACCTCCTCTTCGACATCTTCATATGATATGTTGAAGTCTTGGTCACTGTCATTAGTATTGACGTAAGCGACCTTTTCCTTTTTATTAAATCGACTAGTTCTGACTTTTTCATCTTTAAGCCTTTCGACTTATCGAACTCTGTCGGCCAATTGGGCCTTATCTCTTAGGTGTAAAGTATCTAACTTTTTCCTAATAAAATAATCTAGGCCACCAACAGCCATTTCGACTAACTCATGTTTAGGTACCTGAGTAAAACATCTTGCTTTGAGAAGTCTAAATCTATTGAGATAATCGTCAATAGATTCTGGCATTTTGCGTCGAACACTGGCCAATTCTTTAAGGCTAATCTTGCATTGGCCCATGTAGAATTGCTCATGAAACGCTTTTTCTAACTGATTCCAATTAAACATGGAATGTGGGGGTAACGTAGTGAACCATGTGAATGCATTTTTTGTTAAAGAATTTGGAAAACACTTCATTCTCAAATTCTCATTTTGCGCCATGTCACCAACCTCAGTCAGATACCGTGCAATGTGTTCGACAGTAGATTCGCTGGTTTCTCCAGCAAATTTTGTGAATTTAGGGATTTTCCATCCCCTGGGAAAATCTGTTTGTATCACATATTCCGACAGGGGAGATACAAAATTAGGTCTATGCAAGCCTAAGTTAAGACCATTTTGGGTTAAAATTGTTTCGACAAGATTTGCCAAATTATTTTGATTTCCAAAGTTGTTTTGCTGAACTTGTCTTATTACTTCGTCAGCGTTTTGGTTCCTATTAACTAATACCATTTCAGGCACAGGTTCTTCGACAGCCATCATTTGTCTTTGATCAATAAGAACTGCGTAGTTGGGCCTTTCAACAGGGAATTCAACAGGCCTAACATTCTGAACTTGGGGGATTCGCTGGTTGTGCACTGGTGGAGTGCCAAAGAAATCAGCAATTCGACCCATTTGTGTTGCTAACATCTGGTAACTGTCATTTTTGTTTTGAATTAATGGGTTAAACACTGTACCAATTTGTTGTGTTAGCATATTAACCATATCTAGGTTGCTATCATCCATTTGTTGCCTTAATGCCAACAGAGATGATGTAGTTATCGACGGCTGTGCATTTCGACTATAAATTTTTTCCGGGGAATTATGTATAGGCGAAAAGCTTGAGGCTAAGTTTTCTGCATACGTAGATGCATTTGTTTCAAGCCCTTCCATCATGGCTGTTGGCATGCCATGTGGATAATTTCTGCCATTCATGGGGAAATTAAACGGCACATTTCCGATCATGGAATTGGCCATTAAGGGACCAGTCGAATTTATATTTGGTGGTACAGGGACCATCATATTTGACACTGGATTAATGGTAGGAGCGGTTATAGCAGTTACACCCATAACTGTCGAAGAAGGCAGTGGAGTGGTTATTCCCGCTATGGTTGGAGAAGGAACAGGAGCAGTTACTCCTGGGGAAGATACAGGAGCGCTTACTCCTGAAGTATTTGCAGCGTTTGTATCATTAACTGACGCTTGGGAATGTGCATTTGATGTAGAAGCAGTATTCATATTAGAACGTGGCATTTCAGTAAGGCGCCTACCACTTCTTAAACGCATGCAAAGTATAAAATACCGGTTTTGTATTTGATAACAAACCCAGAATTGTTTAGTAAAAACCTTTACTGTTTAGCACAAAGGTCCCACCGGGCGTGCCAATTTGTTTACCGTGATTTTTGGTAAACACCGCTAGTTACACACACGTGTTGCTTGCGAGATCAACTAGAAACATCTCAGAACATTTGTGGTAAAGTCTTTTACTAAAAATTATTAATGTTTGCGGTTTGTTTAAAAATGATGATGATAACCGTATACAGTGAAAGGAAAACAAGCAAAAACGAAGAACGGAGTGGAAAAGGATTTAAGTTAAGTGCGAAGAAGAAGATGAAAGTAAGTGCAGAAACTTAAATGCAGAGTAAAGTGCAGGAATCTTAAATGAATGTAAAAGACATTGGATTGAATTGAAAGGTTTGGTTCGTAGATTCATACATTCGTTCTTGATGACTCGTTTTCTCTGTTGCGGAAGTATGAGTTTTTTCAGAACTTGTGTAGAAATGAAATTGCGACCTTTAACTCTACGAGAAAACTCCTATTTATAATAAAAGAGTAAAACAATAACCGCCCAGCGGTTTTCTAAATAAAATAACTGCTATTTCGACTAGACAACTGCTTCATCTTTCGACCATATTGCTATTGCTCCCTTCGACAGCGCTCCTTGACTTGGCCTGCTACCCGACTAACATTCTTCTTTCTGTCAAAATATTGGCCTCAGCTTTCCAATTTTCGCTAAGTTAATAACTAAATTGATTCTTCTTGGCTACCACTTCCCGGTGTCGAAATATTGATCTTTCTTCTTGAATTTGTTAAGTCAAACCTTGTTGACTGCATTTAATTCTAGCCTGTCGAAAATGCAAGCTAACAAAGCCATAGCCCATAAAACCACAGTCAAAGTGAATGTGTTGTCTTAATTTGTTTCGTACTAAAAAGTGATTCTTAAGTTTCTTTAGTACGAATGATCCGGCTGGGAGAATAGGGAAAGGGAAGTGGAGTCTAACCTTGTTTTTAGTGTTTACTAGCGGTGTTACCCGTGCTCTGCACGGGGGCGAAAGCCCTAAATATGAGGTATAAAAAAATAGAAGTTGTAACACAAAAGGTTTATAGAAATCGAAGTTCTAACACAACAGGTCAAAATATCACATTCCAAGAGTTGAGATGGAGCAAATTAAACAAAACAAAGATAAAAGGTCTTGAAGGTAAAGAAAGACTACAACAACCCATGCTACTAAATAAAGTCATTACATAATAATAGGATTATCAATAGTTTGTCCAACTGCTTGATGATCAGAAGAGTTAGGTGGAGGAATGTGGTGGTGGCCAACTCCATTAGAAGGGTAGCGAACTCGAATAGGAGGCGGCCGATTGCGCACTATTCAACTAAAAACTGAATATATATAAACTTGTGAAAGTAGGCTAATATTTTCAAGAAAACCCAAAACTTCTTCACCCAAAAATCATGTAACACAAGTGATTCAATTCTTCCATGTAATCTTGAAATCCAAACCTAGAAAGAATGAGATAAACAATAATACTGAAATGAATCATAGGAAAATAGTAAAAGACAAACACTGGAACGATTGTTTCTATCAAATGCCATTCTTTTAACATGAAAAGATCATTATCAAATATAATAGGTGATATGCCTACTTTTCTACTTGCCAAAGATCATCCTCATAATCACGTGGATTGATAACCTTTATCTGGTAATACCACACATAACCAAAGACACTCCTGATCAAGTAATAAGAAAATCTCTGGAGCTAATTACATATGAAAAACTTTGTGACTCTGCTAAACCTCTCTAGAGCATACATATGAAAATCTGTATGAATAAATTCCTTTCATTGTATTCATTGTTGTCATGCTAAATTTTGGAGAGGAGAAATAGAGATAGACATGGTCAAACACCTTTTGCTCATAATAGTTAGAGATAGACACATGCATATGCCACACTTTTGTTGATAGTTAAGTTTCTAAGGATATGAAAACAAATTTACTCATCCAATAATCATGTCCTCAACAGTGTAGAAAAACTTAAAGATATTCATGCTTCAACCAATTTAGAAAACATTTTGAAGGCGTTTAAAGGAATTACACAACAAACAAATAATATAGTTTATCCATCCAAAAACTAAAGTGAATAGTACAAATATACCTTACTCTCACAATTCTCCCCCTCCATCAAGTGTTAATTTTCCTAAGTACTGAAAGCTCCAGCACAAACAAAAAAATGCATCAATAGTTGCAAAACTGCAAATTTACCAAAGGGATAAAGTAAGAATGAAATTCATGTAACATCTAAACCAGAACATGTATATGCCAATTGCCAAGAGTCTTGCAAAATACATGAAGATACTTATAATGTATTTTGTATGCCATATTATGAATTGGCGGTCATCATTCCTACACTGTGAACTCTCCTAATTATGAATGTAAACTCAGTTTCCTCTGAGCTACAACAACACCCCAAGAAAGCTAGCAACACTTGGAACATCAAAATTTCAAAAAAACTAAACCAATTGTATGCTGTGCTACAGTGCTATGTTTCATATTCAGTCTTATGCTTATTTTCTTTGGAATTGCATTATTAATTTGTTACCCTGCCTTTAAACCAAGAAATCCAATATTTGATATTCTAAATGCAAGTCTAAATGCTGTGTATTTTGACTCAACACAATATCTCAATGGTGAATTTACTCTCCTCACAAATAGGTATACAAAATATTGGCAATTGGCATCTACAAACTAATAGGTATTGTGGTGAACTTAGATAGCAACTTGCCTCGGGTAAACTCTCGTTAATCTCATCAGTCAACCATCTGCAGACAAAAGTAAATTAAAATATCAATAGACCAAGAATTCAAAGAAACCTGGGATGGATAAGGTAAGTAACTCTTACATCGACAACTTAGACCACTAAGTTTTTTTAACAATCAAATGCATACACATCCATCGTATGTGGATATGCTGCTGGTATAGATTGCTTCCAAATTTTCGATAGTAAAAAATAATCTTAGTAAACTTCTAACAGCTAATAGGATCATAGCAATACCTATAATCAAAACTGGGGAAAAAATTATGTAGCGTTCACAATCAATCCACCATTGGTGAAACTAAGTGTTAGAGGGTTGAAGTATTTATTGACTTCATGTATGCTTTTGAAAGATCCTCTACCATGCCAGCACAAAGGTAAAGGCTGATCATGGGGTGCTACTTTTAATGGCCTTTTACTTACTTTCTTCTTCATCTGCATTTCAAAATTGAACAAAAAAACCATCTTAAGTAACCTGCCAATATTTTCTGCTATTACTAAATAAAACACATTGTTTATATATTTTTCTCATCATACAACTTGAATATCTAATGATGAAACTGGCATGATCTTATAGTAGAAATGCCTCATTTTGCAATACTTCAAATTGAGAAATATATAGTGAAAAATGTTTTAACTGACCCAAGAAAAATTTTCTATTTTAAAAATGTTTGGTTTTACTCATATTCATGCAGAAGAAAGCTGATCCAAAATATAGTTAACAATAAATATCCAAGAAAATCAGAAAAAACTGGAACCTTCATAGCAACTTTTTAGCCATCATGTGTGCAGGCTACATGAACTTGTGCAAGGGAATCACTTGCGAATGGGACTGGACCGAACCCGGAAAATATCTACTCATTAGAATGCAAAACTCACCCACCACGTTAATGATAAAACTAATTTCAGTATCTTTTACTAATCATGCATATTTTATTCTTCAACTATTGTTTTGTTAATTAAAAAGAAGAAAAGAATACTTAAAAACTTCAGGTGTAAGGAACCCTTGGAAAAATAGGTTCAATAACTGAAAATGAACTGCAATAACAGACACAATAGGGAAATATGTACATTATCAATAAAATCACCTTTACATAAGGTCCTTTTCAGAACTTTATATTAATGACCAACCCCAAATTTCATAAGCCTTTACTTGCCAACTAATTAGTTACTCCAACTTCTACCCCCATGATTTCATTGGTTTTTGCCCATGTGTTTCAAATTATCTTGATCATATATCCACACCTTGCAACAAAAAAATTTAAAGTAGTGGATCAAAACCTACATAATATATTCTCTCATATAAAAAAAAAACAAAAAAAGTATTTAGATTTGAAAACAAAATAGAACTTGGATTTGGATCCATTAGTAGTTGTAAGATGAAACTTATCTCTAATAAGTACCCCCAAAGTGGAACTATGGTTTGCATACTAATTTCAGTGACATCGTTGGAAAATTTCATGATCTACATCCTTCTAATTTTTCTGAACAACACATCAGAGACAACCACAGAATCATATGGCACTATATTGGCTTGTGCAGGACATGTGCTCTCTACATCTGTTATATCCTTTTTTTGGTACATATATGAGTTATATATTTTGAGTAAACACAACTTTTACAATCTCAAAAATTCACTCATAACAAAATTAAGTAAACATAGAGACAACTTATATCTACAGTGTATCTAGCTTTGGCTTTGTAACCTTTAGGAATTGGCACTTGATAAAAGACATAAAGTGATTCATTTTAATCCAGGCAACTAATACAAAAAATATTGAGCCAATAATACATCAACAAAATAGTTGAAAATGTTTTTTAAAATCAGGAAGTGTTCACTCTTTTCACTTAGAGACATAAAGTCTTCAACACACATATAATTCCTTAGACATCTTTTCTGTATAACCTTTTCCAGCTCTCTGTTGTTGATAAAGGCATAATTCATAACACAACTTTAGTTTCAGTTTAGATAACAAATCATGTTAACATTGACAAGTACAAAGATGTTTCCCACTATGAAAAAAAAGGTTACCAAATAAAGATTGCCATGGTGTCTATCCAATCCTTCATGTGATAAACACTTCAATCAAGTTCCTGTGACATAGAAACCAACATGTTTAACAGAATAAGCTTAAGTTCAATTATTCACAAGTATGATAAACACTTGCAATGGAAGTAATAATATAGATATTTGATAATACCTCAGCAAGATAGTCAATAACAGCTGCCATGTAAAATCAAGCTTGGGCATTTCATCAAACACCGTAACAGCAACACAAAGGGGAGACCTTCCTTGTAAAAGACCAAAAAAATAGAGACAAACAATTTAGGGAGAAAAATAATAAGAGTGAGGAAAGAAGAGGGGTACCCATACCTTCCGCCGTGAGTGCCGATTCAGTCACCGCAAACCACTATTGTGGTCTCTCTCACCACCACACACCCTCTCTCTCGTGGTGTCTTGCGGTTAGTGTTTAGGGATTTCAATCCCCAATGTCATCCCTTGATTCTATTTTAGTAGAGGGAGCAAAGATGAAAAAACCAAAAAGGTCAAAAATCACAACCACAAGAAGAATCAGACAACCCCGGTGGAGCGATGGGCGAGTGCGGTGATGACGGATGAGCGGCACGGAGTAGCTTCCCTGCATCGCAATTACAAACCCTCCGCCAAATACTAAACCTCAAATTTGTGGGAAGCTTGCTTGTAAGGGGTGGTAGAGAGAGAGAGAGAGAGAGAGAGAGAGAGAGAGAGAGAGAGAGAGAGAGAGAGAGAGAGAGGATGACGACGTAGATAGGAGGGTGGGGAGGAGATGGGTTTGGCCGCGGTGAGGGTGTGGGTTTTGGCTGCGCTGAGGGAGACAAGGGGAGGGAGATCGAAGGAAGGAAGAAGGATGGGAGAAAGTACTGATGATGAAATTTTTTTGCGTGTGAGAATTGTTGTGTCTGACATACACGTGCAAGATCACATGGGGTGGCACTGTGGCAGAAAGGAGCAGTCAACAACATCACATGGGCCATAAATAAACTGTGGGCGGGTCTGTGTCAGTCAACTTTCGGTGGCATCCAACTTGGAACATGATCGTACCTGATCAATACGATGTGTTGTTGTTGGAAACGTTGATCGGTCGCTGCGATGAGGGACCGAGTTGTAAGCCGCACGCGGGTGGTACCTGCAAAGGCACTCCAACGCTCAAGTTAGAGGCGATTCAACGGGCAGGGTCACAAGGTGAGTAAAAACATACCTGAAGCCACATGCTGGTGTGGTATATATAAGACTGGCGTTCTAGCCGTTGCGCAATTTACGGGATCGGCCGCATCTTGCGGAGCAAGGTAGATGATGGGCCGCGTTGGGCCGGCCTTGGTCGAGTGGGCCGCTGGCCCAGGTTGCACCTGGCTGCTGCGCGCAGCACCCCCTTGCTGTAGGCTGCGCTAGACTGTCTCGTTGGGCCTATTGGGCCACTCCAGAACAGTTGCCCCCCAAGCCTAGGTCGCTTGAGAGCGGGCTGAGGCTTGAATCGTTGCCCCCCCTGCATTCGAGTTGTGGAAGGGAACTGACGGTCGCTGCCGCCTATTGATCGTTGAGTTTGGAGCCAGTCGCTTCTGACCTCCATTCGAGATGTGACGTTTGGCCGATGGGAAGGCGGTCGCTGCCACCCGTGTGGTCGCTGATAATTTGATTGCGTGGTCGCTGCCACGCGGCCTGGCCATACGGGCCAGGTGCCGTCTCGGGGGTGATGCCTGACAATAAATCGTCATGAGTGCTGAGGCGACAGCTGCTTTAATGAGGTGACGTTTAGAGATTCGAGGAGTTTAAGTTATGATGGTACATGAAGAGTCGCGCCTCTTCACTTCCGGCCCATGATGACGGTTGGCCCATTATATAAGGGACTCATAGGGCACATCATTTGCACTTTTCTCCGAATTCTCCGCTGCTCTCGCTGATCGCTCGCTTCAAGCTCGCTCGCTTCTGAAAACGCTCGCACGCTACCGTTGAAGCTCGCTCGTAATCCTCTTGCTATAATTCCAGGTAACTGCGACCGCTCTTACTTTTTTTAGTTTATTTGTTCCACCTGATGGAGGGGGTGTCAGGTCTGGGGACGACCACGTCGCCCCTTCCCACGCGCGAGTAAGACCCTGACCGTTATTCCCCTCCACAGGTTCATTCTGGCGCGGACTAAACAAACCCGCCGCATATTTGGAGTCCCGGCCGTTTCTCTAGCGCAAAACATGACACGACCAGTGGAACAGAGTCCTGCACACGCCCGGTCGTCCTCTTCTAGCGACGAATCTTCCTCTGGGTCGTCGTCCCAGAACAGCAGATCCGGAACGCGGCCGGACAGAAGTGGGGCCCCGTACTCCGAGGGGGTAGTTGCTGATATTGCAGAGAGCAACGCACGGGTTGCCTCTGAGGAAGGCGCTGACCGTACTGCGACCGACGTGGCCGAGACGGCCGACAGAGATCAGCAGGGCAACCAAGGAGAAGATCCTGAGGTCGCTGCTACACAAGAGATGTCTTGGGTTTCTCTCAACCTGAGGGGCCAGCGTAGCAAGATTCAACGGGGAAGCCAAGACCTGGAGTTTCTTGCGACCGAATTGAATGAAGGTTGGAGGGTAGAAGGAATGGCCAAGGGCGAAGATATTGCGGCCTGTACTGATGTGTTAAAATTCACCATGTACCGCATCGTTTTCGAACGTATGGGTATAATTCCACCATTCTCCAGGTTCCAACGCATGGTTCTAAGGTATCTTCAGGTCACCCCCTCTCAGCTGAACCCGAACGCTTGGGCGTTCCTGCAGGCGTTTGAAGATGTCCTAGTGGTTCTGAGACGACCGGTCTCCATCCGACTGTTCTTCCATTTGTTTGAGATGAGCTATATTTACGAAAAAGGCTCCAAGGGTGCCCGCAAGGAAGCGGTCTCATTAAAGAACCGGTCGACAAGCAATTTGTTCAAGCCATATCTGGAATCATTGACGACCGGGTGGAAAAAAGAATACTTTTGGGTCGTTCCTGAGTCGGCCGAGGCCCAAAATGCGATCGCCCAAATGACCAACGATCAAGAAGGAACCCCCCTGTTTCCTACAGAGTGGAGTTTCAACCACTTCTCCAAAAAACCGGGCCAATATGCTTTTAAGGACGCTGATTTGGACGACCTGGACAGGGAAACGATCCGTAGACTGAGAAGGATTGCGTCCCTAGTCCCTGAGGGTCGCATCAAAGTTAAAAGCATTGTTGATGCTCGTACCAAGAAGAATGTCAAGGCCGCTCTTGGTCGGTGGTCGTTCACACCTTTTATTTTCTGTCACTTTATTTTGTTAAATGTTTCTAACCATCTGCTTTTGCCTTTGCAGTTAAGATGGCCAACATGGGTGACTTCGACCTGCTGGAGCAATGGGCGGCCGAGGATGGCGATACTTCGCCCGTCCGCGTCATACCGGCGGCTCAATCTGGGGGTACACCTCAAACTGCTGCGACCGGATCTCAGCCTGATCGTCAGGCTCCTCGGGCGGGCACACCAGCCCAAGCAATCGACCTGAGCAGCCCACCCAAACATCAAGGAAAATCCAAAAGACCCAGATCGGTTGATGATGGGGGCGAGAGGAAGAAGCACAAGAGTGGAAAAAGCCACGGGCCCAACATCGACCTGCTTGGGTTGGGTGATGAAGATTGTGCCCGCTTCAAGGAGGAACCTTTCGAGGTGATGGCCGAGGCGATGAAGGCCGCTGGCGTTCTGTTCAAGAAGTACCGAGACGAAGATGCAGATCGCTTGGAAGGTAGGCGTCTCGTCCATAGATATTCGTTGCTTGAAGACGACCTAGTAGATAAAACTTTTAAACTGAATTCTGCCTTATCATTGCTCGCAGAAATGAGGGGTGAGCGAGACGGCCTGCTCAAGAAAATGAAAGAGCTCGAACCAACAATCGAGGCGGCCGCTGACAATGAGAGGAAGCTTGTGGAAGCAGAACGCCAGCTTGTGGCTGCTGTCTCTGCTCAAACACTGGCCGAGTCTTCTTTGAACCAGGCGGTCGCTGACAAAGAAAAAGCTGAGAAAGAGGTCGAACGCCTCTCTTCCAAGAATAAAGAGCTATCCAGCCAGGTCGCTGGGCTGAAAACTGAGATGGAGGCGGTGGAGGCGGAAAAGAACAGTTTAAGAGGTCGCTACAAAGCCGTTCTTGACAAGGCGAAGGGAGCTGCAGAGGGTCAGTTCGAAAATGCGGTCGGCCAGATCAAGATTCTCTATCCTGATTTGCAGGTCGATCGCGAGATCGTTCAAAGCATGCATCGTGCGTCCGAGCAGAAGATCATTCGCCCTGTGAAGATGTCAAAGGGGAAGGTTATTCAAGAAGAGATGGTCATCTTTCAAGCCCCCAGCGACTCTTAAATTGTAATTTCTTGGTGTAATCTTTGCCCGCCTGCGAGCGGTGTTTAAATGGGGCGCCCGGGTTTCGACCGAGGCGTCCTTATTTGTAATCAATGACAATTTCTGACAATTTCTATCTGAATTCCAGCCCGTTTAATCGCTTTATACTTGGATTTGATTCTTTATTGATATGGTCGGTCGCGACCAAAGAATGTCGTATGGGCCATTCGATGGCACTCTTTTTAGGCCGCTCGGCGGCTTTCGCTTGGGCCATTCGATGGCACTCTTTTTAGGCCGCTCGGCGGCTTTCGCTTGGGCCATTCGATGGCACTCTTTTTAGGCCGCTCGGCGGCTTTCGCTTGGGCCATTCGATGGCACTCTTTTTAGGCCGCTCGGCGGCTTTCGCTTGGGCCATTCGATGGCACTCTTTTTAGGCCGCTCGGCGGCTTTCATTTGGGCCATTCGATGACACTCTTCTGGTCGCTCGATTGCTACTCGCATGGTGAGCGACCGTGCATTCAATTTGCATGAAGATAAAACACAAGTGAAATTTTAAGGTCGGTCCTCAGTAAAAAACCCCAGTGGGGAAAAAGAGCGACCGCCTGTTCTTCATTGATCAAATAATGTTTACAACTTAGACATAATATTTTCTCAATTTGTCAGCGTTCCATGTTCTGGGGATGGTCGCCCCTTCCATGGTTTCTAGCTCGTATGCTCCCTTTCCAGTCTTGCTGATGACACGGTATGGTCCTTCCCAATTGGCGGCGAGCTTTCCCTGGCGAGCGTTCTTATTCCCTACGTCGGCCCTCCTGAGGACTAGCTGCCCAATGGAGAATTCCCTCTTCTGGACGCGGGCGTTGTATCTTGCAGCGACCTTCTGTTTGATGAGTTGCTCCCTAAGTGACGCCTTAGTTCGCAGCTCATCAACCAGGTCGAGTTCTTCTCTTGTTGCTTGCTCATTTGCGGCCGGCGTTGGTGGGTTGGTCGTCCTCCAACTTAGCTCTCCCATCTCAATCGGGATGACCGCATCAGTACCATAGACCAGTCTAAATGGTGACTCCCCGGTCGATGAATGGGGGGTCGTTCTGTAGGCCCAAAGGACCGACTGTAGCTCTTCTGCCCAATTGCCTTTGGCTTCATCTAATCTTCTTTTCAGCCCGCGTAGTATTACCCTGTTGGCCGCTTCTGCCTGGCCATTGGTTTGCGGGTGCTCGACCGAGGTGAAACGCTGTTTCACGCCAAGGCCGGCCAGCGTTTCTCTGAATTTTCTGTCAGCGAACTGAGTTCCATTGTCCGTCACCAGTTGCTGAGGCACTCCGAAGCGGGCGAGCACATTCTTCCCAAAGAACTTAGATACCTTCGCTGAGGTAATGGTGGCAAGTGGCTCTGCTTCTATCCACTTGGTGAAGTAGTCGACCGCAACGATCAGGAATTTCAGCTGACCTGGTGCAGGTGGAAAGGGGCCGAGCAAGTCCATGCCCCACCAAGCGAACGGCCAAGGTGGGCTTAGGCTGTGCAGTTCTGTTGAGGGCGCTATATGCACGTCTGCGTGGATCTGGCATTTCTTGCATTTCTGCACAAGTAACTTGGCATCCTCTTCCATGGTCGGCCAATAGTATCCGGCCCTGAGTGCCTTCTTAGCAACCGACCGACCACCTTGATGGCTACCACAATCGCCTTCATGGATATCCCTGAGTACATGGTCGGCTTCGACCGACGTAAGACATCTCAGCAATGGGGATGAAAAGCCCCTTCTGTACAGTCTTCCTTCAATCACTGAATATTTGGTCGCCCGCAACCTCAGGAGCTTTGCTGCCTTCGGGTCGCAAGGTTCTACCCCATTAAGAATATACTGCAAGATGGGAGTAATCCAGTCTCTGTCTAGGTCGACCGCTAGAATGGCTAATGGTTGAGCGGGCTTAGTAGACACGCTCGGTCGAGTTAATGTCTCCTGAATTAGACTTCTATGATTCCCAGGAGCCTTTGTACTGGCTAACTTTGATAGGATGTCAGCCCTCACGTTCTCTGTCCTGGGGACGTGCTTAACATCTGCTCGGTTGAATTGCCTGAGCAGGTCCCTTACCTTGGCCAAATAATTCTTCAGGACGTCGTCCTTTGCGTCGTATAGGTCCTGAATTTGGGATACTACCAGTAGAGAGTCGGAGTGAAGTTCGACACGGTCGACATTAAATTCTTTGGCTAACTGCAGCCCGGCAATGCACGCTTCATACTCGGCCTGATTGTTTGAAGTGTGAAATGCAAAAGTTAAAGACACTTCAACAGTAAGTCCTTCTGAGTTCTCAAGTATCAAGCCGGCCCCACTTCCTTTGCTGTTGGAGGATCCGTCTACGTGCAAAGTCCAGGTAGTGACGGCCTGATCATCTGGTATTGGAGTCATCTCAGCGATGAAGTCGGCCAACACTTGTGCCTTAGCGGCCGATCTGGCCTCAAACTTGATTCCAAACTCACTGAGTTCCACAGCCCACTTGATCATACGCCCTGCAAGGTCAGGTCGGTGAAGGATTTGCCTAATAGGCTGGTCGGTCCTTACCACGACCTGATGAGCGACGAAGTAAGGACGTAATCTACGAGCGGCCACAAGTAATGCCAAGGCTAGTTTCTCAATCTTCTGGTACCTAATTTCTGGGCCTTGAAATACCTTGCTGATGAAATAGACCGGGTTTTGCTTTAGGTCGCATTCCCTGACCAGAACGGCGCTCATGGCTTCGTCCGTTATGGCCAAGTACAAGTAAAGTGTCTCCCCCGGTTGCGGCTTGGTCATGATGGGCGGGTTGGTCAGTGCCGCCTTCAGCTCGTCCAATGCTCGCTGGCATTGATCGGTCCATTCAAATTCGACTTCCTTCTTCAAAAGCTTGAACAGTGGAAGAGATTTGCACGCTGATTTAGGTATGAATCGCGATAGGGCAGCGACCATACCATTCAATTGCTGGATCTCTTTCTTCGTAGTGGGTGGCCTCATGTCGGCGACCGCCCTACACTTATCAGGGTTCGCTTCAATCCCTCGCTCTGTTAAGTGGAAGCCCAGGAACTTGCCCGCCCTTACTCCGAAGGTGCACTTCTCTGGATTCAGCCTTAAAGAATTCTTCCTTGCTTCCTCAAAGATTTCCCTTAGGTCGTTGATATGGTCCTGGTCGGTCTTGCTCTTAATTATCATGTCATCCAAGTAGACCTCTGATATGCGACCGATCTGACGCCTAAAAACCTTGCTCATCATTCTCTGATAGGTCGCTCCGGCGTTCTTGAGACCAAAAGGCATTACCTTGTACTGGAAGTTTCCCCGATCGGTCATGAACGCGGTCTTATGACGATCGGGTGGGTACATGGTGATCTGATTGTATCCTGAATAGGCGTCTAGAAAAGACAGAAGTTTATAGCCCGCTGCCTCGTCGACCAATTTGTCAATGCTTGGCAGTGGAAAGGCGTCCTTCGGGCATGCCTTGTTCAGGTCGGTATAATCGACGCACATGCGCCACTTACCATTTTTCTTCTTTACCAACACGACGTTGGAGAGCCATGTTGTATACTTGATCTCCTCAATGAAATTGGCCTTGATGAGGTCGTCAACTGCCTGGGCGGCCGCCAGTGCTTTCTCTTCACTGAGTTCGCCTCCTTTGTGCGACCGGCCTTGCTGTCTCATCAACGGACAGTTGGTGGAAGGCAATTTCAATTGGGATACCGGGCATGTCTGATGCCTGCCATGCAAAAAGGTCCGCGTAATCCCTGAGACAGGTGATGAGCTCTTGCTTGTCTTCTTCAGGTAGGTCGCTCCCCAACTTAACTGTTTTAGTTGGGTCGTCCATTAACTGAATATCAATCAATTCTCCGTGGGGCTCAGGCCTCTTAAGTCTATTCTTTAGCTCGCGGGCTAAATCATCGTCGTCGTCCTCAGGGTCGCTGTCAGGGTCGTATCGAGCATCCAGGTCGGCCACATTGACCTGATGCCCCTCTCCAAGATTCTGAGGTTTAGCATTCGTCACCTCCATGTCACAAATTTCTTGATAGAGGAAATGGCTCCTCATAGCCGCCTCCATGTCGGCCATCACTGTCACCACTTGGTCGTTTTTACTGTAAAACTTCATCTTCAGATGTACAGTTGAGGCTACGGCCTCCAATTTCCCCAGAGTTGGGCGGCCAATGATGCAGTGGTAACACGATCTGATTGGCAGCACTAAGAACGTCGTTCTGACCGTCCTGTACGACGTGCTGCCGCTCGTGTCATCTCCAAAAGTGACGAGTAATTCTATCGTCCCCAATGGGTAGGTGGTCGCCCCATTGAACCCGGTCAGTGGAGTGGGTACTGCTTGGGGAATAATCTCGCTCCTATCCACATTCAACTTGTCAATCAATTCTTCGAACATGATGTCGGCCGAGCTCCCCTGGTCGACCAGTATTCTTCTAACCTCAGTGTTGGCCATTACGGCCGATACTACCAAGGGTACATAATTGTTAACTTTTCCATCAAGCAAGTCTTCGTCCCCAAAGGAAATGGGCGGCCTATTCGAGGCCGGCCGTGGGGTTGAAGTTGAACCGACCATCATGAGTTCGTTCCACTTCCTCTTCATCGCCTTGTTGGACTCTCTGATGTCCAACGGATTACCTCCATGGATGACCATGGCTACGTTGCGGCCCTTTGATTGTCTGGGGTCGCGCTCTTCCTCTGAACTGTTACGCGCTTGCTCGATCGTTGAGTTAACGATCGCCTTACCTTTGTCATTGGCGGGTTGGCCAACGGCTCTTTGATCAGGGCGATCGTTACCATCATCTTTGACATACTGCCTCAACTTGCCCTTCTGTATGAGGTCTTCTATGTCATCTTTTAGGGCCATGCAGTCATTGGTGTCATGCCCCTTGCTCTTGTGATATCTGCAGTATTTCTTTGTAGGCCGACCTCCTTTCTTCAATACTAAAGGATCAGGTCGCCTCACACCAGTGAATTCATTGTTCTGGCACTCCGTAAAGATCTGCGCGATCGGAGTGTTTAATTTTGTACGCTGCTCGTACCTCTTGGGCCGGTATTCGGGCTTACTGTCACGGTCCTGCCCCTTGACCGACCTGCCAGCTTCTTCCTTGGGACGCGCGCGGGCGCCCTTGTCGGCCGCTAATTGCTCCTCATAGCCCATATGGTCGTTGGCCCTTCTGAGGAACAGGCCGAGGTCGTAGTAGCGGTTCAGAGAAAACTCTTCAGCGAATCTGTGGCTCTTTCTTATACCACGCTTGAGGTACTTCAGCTTGTCCGTATCTGACAGGTTGCGGACTGTATCGGCCTCTGTCATGAACCGGTCGATAAACTCCCTCAATGATTCATTTTCTCCTTGGACGACCGAATCCAAGTGCTCTTCGTAACGATATTGACAACGGTTGGCTGTGTAATTGGCCAAGAACATTGCCACAAGACCTTCCCAAGAAGCGACTGAGTTGGGACGCAGAGATTCCCACCATTCTAGCGCCCGACCTTCGAGCGACTGAGGGAAGAGTCTGCACTTCATCGTTCGTCCCAGCTCCCTGTAGCTACAGTAATTGTTGAAGTACATCAGATGTTTGTCTGGATCCCCGCGACCGTTGAACTTGTTCAGGTTTGGGGGCTTCCTCAGGTCCCTTGGGATGCGATAGCGCCTAATCTCGCTGGTGAAAGGCCCCTGTCCGGTCGGGATGGGATTCTGCCCGTAAGGCTGCATGGCGGCATAAGCTTGGTCGACGGGCAAACCGTAAAGGCCGACCGGTTGACCAAGGAGTCTATCAGCAATTGGAGGACGTCCATGGTATTGTGGAGCACGTGGCGACGACCGTCTTCTAGGCCGCTCCGAATTGTTCCTTCTCGGTCGGCTGATGGCATGGGAGACATCTCTAATCTCCCCGTTGCTGTAGTCGTCGAACTCCTCATACGAGTCCCACGACCTGCTTCTTGATCGGCGGGATCCAGAGGACTCGTTGGACGAGTATCTTGTTGGCGACCCTTCTGACTCTGGTCGGTAGCTTGAGTCAGCGTAGTCGTAATCTTCTCCGGGGGAGCGATGATGGCGACTTCTTCGACGAGGAGGCGACCTGTGAACGATCGCCCTTCTTGGAGGATTGCGTCGGGATACGCCACGACGAGGAGGAGCTTCTCTTCGTGGTGGTGAACGATGGGGCCGGGATGGTTGGCCTCGGTGACCGCTGTCCGCTCGCGGGCGGATTGAGATCGAACCTCTCTCATAACGTTCGATCAGTTCGTCTCGATCAGCGATCACTTGATTCTTTTGCTCCAGAATCTGTATGAGCGCTTGGGTTACGTGCTCTGGCAACGCTTCTGGAATTCCTGCTTCGGCCAGCTCGGCCGGTAGTTGCGGGGCTGGTTGGGTAACTGGCCCGCGACCGCCCTGTACTGAGGGTTCTTGGCGAGGCTCGTCTTGTGATTCATGAACGGTCTCAGGCATGCCCTCTGGGGTCCGTTGAGGTCGGTTCTGCCCAGAGATGTTGAGCCTGGAAGAAGTACGTATCTGATGCGGCGGCATGATTTGATGTGGAATAGCGCTCGGGCTCCCACTGTGGTCGCCAATTGATCGTACCTGATCAATACGATGTGTTGTTGTTGGAAACGTTGATCGGTCGCTGCGATGAGGGACCGAGTTGTAAGCCGCACGCGGGTGGTACCTGCAAAGGCACTCCAACGCTCAAGTTAGAGGCGATTCAACGGGCAGGGTCACAAGGTGAGTAAAAACATACCTGAAGCCACATGCTGGTGTGGTATATATAAGACTGGCGTTCTAGCCGTTGCGCAATTTACGGGATCGGCCGCATCTTGCGGAGCAAGGTAGATGATGGGCCGCGTTGGGCCGGCCTTGGTCGAGTGGGCCGCTGGCCCAGGTTGCACCTGGCTGCTGCGCGCAGCACCCCCTTGCTGTAGGCTGCGCTAGACTGTCTCGTTGGGCCTATTGGGCCACTCCAGAACAGAACACATGGCAGCGTTTGGGTGGTGGGAATTTGGGCGGGATGATGAGCTGGCAGCGTTTGTGTGATGGGAATTTGGCGGGGAAACTGAGGTGGACTTCCTACGTGGAGACTACCACTGGATGTATATATAAAGATATAGCACTTACGTATGTATTAACATCAAGTGATGAAATATTCTTTGGGACACTTGAAAACGATTAGTAGATATTCCGAGATCCTATCGAGTAGAACTCTTGTTTATTATGAAAAATAAAAACATTTAATTATAATATTTAAATTAAAATCAACAGTTTATATTATGTCATTAATTATAAAATTACGTATGATTGTTTCTTTTT
The DNA here is from genome assembly GCA_039519185.1 of Astragalus membranaceus. Classification (NCBI taxonomy): domain Eukaryota; kingdom Viridiplantae; phylum Streptophyta; class Magnoliopsida; order Fabales; family Fabaceae; genus Astragalus; species Astragalus membranaceus. The sequence goes on from CM076851.1 coordinate 50,939,674, forward strand.
TAGTTAAATATCACATGAGATCTTGCAATTAATTATATAAGGAGCGTATCGGGTGAAAACTCATATCGTGAGAAATAATAACATTTAATTATAACCTTTCTTATATTAAAATTAACGGTTTAGATTACGTCATTAATTACAAAATTATGTATGATGGTTTCCTGCTTAGTTAAAAATCACATGAGATCTTGTAATTAATCACTACAAGAAATCAGGTAAATACCAACGAATAGTTTCGGAAGAACCACTGTCATGGCCCAAGAAGTTGAAGAGGAGGAGGATATCATTCAGAGCATCCCTCAAGTTAGGGCCAAAAGGAATAGGCTCAAGCCCAAGTGGCTAAAAGACTATGAATTACCTCACTAGATTTTGTATTTTCTATTTTGGTGCTACAAAAGGCAATACAAGACAAAGTGGCTAAAAGTATGAATTACCACTAGATCATTGAGAGCATCCCTTTTGTATTTTCTGTTTTGGCGCTGACTCAGATGTAATAGTACTATTCTAGTGCTATAAAGGTATTGAAGGGAAATGAACAACACACCATCAATATTCTTAGTAGGTCCTCTCCCCTTGAAGGATATGTTTAATTTCAGCTTTCCAAAAACTTTCTAGCTCTGTTATTGACTTGTGCAGTGAATCCTTTCACGGGTGCTTTTATCGAAATGACCCCCTCCCCTAGTATTGAAGAACTCCTCCAACAATTACTTCACAATCAACTATTTTTTCAGCAAAACCTAAACACACCGTCTACCGAGGTCCTTCACCTTCGAAGTCGTCTTCCTCCGCCTGGGTTCACTGGCACCGGCGGCAAAGATCTCACCTTGCCGCAGCTGTTTCCCACCTCCTCCATCAAACTCAAGCTCCCACGATTTGATGGCACTGATCCTTTAGGGTGGATTTTCAAGATATCTCAGTTTTTTGATTTTCACCAGATTCTTGAAGATCAACGCCTCTACCTTGCATCCTTCTATGTGGAAGGAGAAGCCCTCTCTTGACATTAATAGATGCATTCTAATGGGAAACTAGTGTCGTGGACGATGTTTTTACACGCTATGGAGCTACACTTTGCTCCCTCGCATTACGATGATCCCAAAGGCTCCTTGTTCAAGCTGTGTCAAATAGCGACAGTGAAGGAGTATCAAGCATAGTTTGAATCGTTGGAAAATCGCCTTGTGGGTCTACCACCAACATTCTACTTGAGTTGCTTCATCTCCGGGCTCAAACCGGAAATTTGACGAGAGGTACAAGCTTTTCAACCTATTTCTCTTTCTCACGCTATTAGTCTAGCAAAATTAAAAGAAGAAAAGATTAATGACAAATCCTCCTCCACCTACAATCGCTACCAACACTCTAACCCTAGTTCATCCTTCACTGCAACGAACCCTTCATCTCTCCCTAGCCCGGCTTTTCTCTCCACCAACCCACCAACACAACCCAAAACTACACCTATTAAACGCCTATCTCCCCAAGAACTCCAAACCCATGTCGAAAAAGGATTGTGTTACAACTGCGACGAGAAGTTCTCGTCGGGCCACCGTTGTAAATGTACGTTCACATCCTTATCGCTGAACCTCACTATTACAATTTAGGCTTTTCGCATCGGTTAAAAATTACTTTTCGCATCGGTTCCGCGTCCGTTACAGATTTAGGCGTTGTTAAAAGTAAGCACCTTTTACATCAGTTACAGACCTGATGCGAAAAATATTTTTAACATCGGTCCGTACAAAAAACCGATGCCAAAAGCCTGTTTTGATTAGATTTTATCGTGTTTTTGGCATCGGCTCTGCCAAACAATTGATGTTAAATATACATTTCGCATCGAGTTTCTATAAGGACCGATGTTAAATAATGCTTTATTAACATCAGGTTCTCTCTGGAACCGATGTTAAAACTATTTTTTTTTTTTGCATAAACAACACCACAGAATCTCATATCTAGTAACCTATATAAGCCTCCTATACAACACAATCTCATATAATTAAAAGATGCAACCACAGAAAGGTACATTATAATCCATTTCTTGCTTGACCACTAAACAAAACATGCAAGTGCAAAAAAATTTATAACAGAAATTCTGCAAGTAGGCTTACAACTAGTAAACTCTGGAATGTCAGTTGAAATTTACAACAAGTTTTGAACAGACCTAAATCTCAAGTCCTAAGAGAAACTGCAGATACCATGCATAATGCATTATGCTATAGATACAGTCCAAAAAAAGAAAACAGTCAATTTCACCTCCAAACAGAAGAGGTAACCAAAGCTCTCTAACAAAGCCATCACTGAAGAACTCAATTGGCATTATTATCCAGGATGTTCTTGGGCAGCAGCCATAACATAATACCAAACCTATTAGCCTATTATGACTCAATAATACGATTTGGATAAAGATCAAGAAATAGTGTTGCCCAACGATACCGGATGTCGTAAAGATCCTCTTCGGTGAATGGCTTTGTAGTGTTGAATCTCTACAATATGAAATAACATATATAAGACTAAATACAAAAAACAAAAGTTAAATTTTTATAGGCAAAGAAGTTTGAGGTATCAAATAAGGCATAGGAACTGGCATATAGATGCTGCTGTAACAACACTAAAAACCAAAGTCTATTATTTAAACTGAAAGTGAGTAAACGTCCATTATTTAAATAAGCCTGGTTTTAACGTGTTTAAACCAAAGTCTATTATTGAAACTGAAAGTGAGTAAAGGTTTTTTTGAAACAAGTTCAATGCTTATTACATTTATTTTACTTGGGAAATATTTGGAAGTTTTGGCTAAGGGGAAAACATCACAGGCTATTGCTAAGCTTATGGATTTGACACCTTCAAATTTCCAAGACAGATTGTTAGACTTGTTGACACCTTCACAGGCTATTTGCAGAAAGTGCTCTCTCTCAGATTGTTAGACTTATTGAGTCTGCTCAGATGGCTAAAGCTCCTGTCCAGAAATTTGCTGACCAAATTTCCAAATATTTTGTTCCTCTAATAAGTCTAACTTTAAGTGATGGTTAGAATGATCAACTAAAACATCCTTAGTTGATTGTTTACTACATCTGTTTACTACATCTGTTTGTGAATACTGCCTAGGCCATTTCTCTAGTTTGGATTGGTTAAGATTTCACCATCCTTTACCTATTAACCACAACCAATCAAGTATTACCCCTGCAAAAATACCTCCAAGAAGACACAACAACAAGAGATGCTTCCAGCACTGATTTAGACTCTATATATGCTTCTATATATGTATACACACACAGGCATACTACTAAAACAAGTTCTAATGTTAAAAAAATTATTACGTACCTCTTCCCATAAATCAACAATACTTGCAGAGACAATATTGAACATATGTTTCATAACATAAAATCCGCACTCAGTTCCCCCAGATTGCTTTCGCGACTACAAATGAATAATCTTAATTAGTAAATATTATATGTCATAATAAGTATTATATAGTAACAATACATTATAAGTTGAAATTAAAACTCAAGAGTTAAACTACTTTACATTGGGGAAAATCCATCTAGGTGTCTTCTTTCTATAGCCCATCAACTTATTATATCCCTCCATAGCACTAATACAAAAAAAGAAAGACATCATACAAGCTTACATAAAAAGGAACACAATCTCTAACTTCAAGCTTACATAAAAAGGAACACAATCTCTGACTTTTCTACAAATGATATATGATAAATGAGAGCTTACGTATTAACTTTAAGCTTGAGGGTTGCATTCAGTTTCGTTTCAAAAAGCGAACAAAGGAAGACAACTTCATTACTCCTAGGACAAATGATCATCAGTTGCCAATGGTCTCTACACATGGAGAACAATTAGTTACAAGCCACATAGAATTTTAAAATAATTGATAAAAATGCATGTACTTACGAATCCAAGTAAGGCGCTAGGTAAAACTCTTTGTTGCCTTTGTGTAGCCTTTCTTGAATGAAGGTATCAATACGTGTTGAGTAATTTGCTAGAGTCAAAATATGTTGAGGGTCAATGAAACCATACAAATGACTATTGCCCTTCAAGGTACATTGGCGGTGCAAATACCTAAGATCAACCAGAATTGTACAACACTTAAGGTAAGCATTCACTACAAAGATAAGGTAAGCAGAATTGTACAACATTTAAGGTAAGCATTCACTTAAGGTGTAGCCTTCACTTACATCAACCAGAATTGTACAACACTTAAGGAAAGCATTTGGTTACCAGTACAAAGATCCATTACTTCACTCGGTGAGAGATAAAAAGCTTCAAGAGTAGGATCATGTTCCAATTTTAGTTGTATAGGATTTTTAATAGGCACCATCAATATCATCAACTCTTGAATTGGATTAAATTGAGGTCTTGAACTTTTGGCTGGAACATCCTTTCTAGATTCGACAAGATCCTAAACAACAAAGATAATGCTTAGTAAGTCTTCTCAACCATTACCAAGTTAAGTTATTTCAAGAGTAAATATAGAAAGGACTAAGTAATGAGAACCTTATTTGAAAAAGGTTTAAGAAGTCTTCTCGGCCACTGAATAAAACTGTTGAGGGCTTGTCTCACTGTTTGAACCTCCTCAGTGGGCATAGGAACTTGAGCACCTCCATGTAGAACCTCTTCAACCACCACCCTCACCATATCATTCTCTAAACTCTTGTTATGAATGACTGGGCCCAAGTTGAATACACGACCAATTGCCACTAAATGATAAGGATTATCAACATACAAATCACACCGATTTTGGATATCATCAAATGGATTCGGGTTATCATCAATCTGATCCCGAAAATCATCAACCTTCTTCGGGATAACATCAAACTCATTCTCCTTAAAAGTTTGTTCAGCAACAGAACATCTTCCCTTATTACTATTTGGGCTTTGTTGGGAGTAACCCATAGATGTCCACTCCTGCATCAAATTTCATAAAAATTAAATATAATCTTTTTACTCTTTACTAGCAGTGGTAATTTATATATCTACCTGCATCAGATCCTGTTTTATTTTCTTAGTAAGTTGCTCTGTGAGGTCTTGAGTAAGTTTCTCAGAGAAGATAGTTAAGTCTTCTTTGGTGACAACTTCTAAGGTGCGTCTATAATGAGAACGGGGTCCAAAGTAACTTCGAATACCCACACCTCGTCCAATACCACGGACACGACCGGGGTGCTCGGGACACCCAATGGCAGTAGCTAGTATATCTTCACGTCCATGTGGAACAAAGGTTCCTTGCGAGGACTGCTCTTTAAGAGAATCCTACAACAGTTGCAAATGAACATAAAATATCTGTAACAGTTGTAGTATAACATAAGTTAATTGTACGAAATAGGACTTTGTCATGTTTTATAGTATGGTAGATAATAGATAAGTGGGGTTAAATAGAGAAGTACCCCACACGTTGGGAGTGAGGGGGAAAAGGCACACAGGGGTGCTGGTTGGAACAAGCACATGAAGTGGGAAGAATATAATAATTAATGTATATGAAAGTACAAGTTGAGATTCCTCTTCTGGAGAGATATGGGAAAGGGAATAAAGTGTAACAGTTCTTCATTAAGCTGACAAACTAATTATAATTAGATGCATAATTACTAAATATTCTCTTTTCCAAGAGATATTCATACTATAATCTTTAGGATAGTTTTGATAACAGAAATTAAGATGTACTATATATATGAATGTATGTATGTGATATCTTTAGGATTGTCACACATGCAGATATTGTGGATTAAGTTCAATGCATGGGTGCATAGATTAATTGGTGGAAAAAAATCCAAATAAAACAGCCAACAGATTTATGTTTCCTTATTATTACCATAAAACAAGAGATCCTCAATGTGACACACAATATTCTTTAAGAGCCAACAGATTTGCAAAATATTGATGGGTGTGAGAATTGACTATAAAAGCAAAACACAATTAGCACTTCCACACAACGACTAGCTTTAGCATTTAAATTCTTCACCTCAACAGTACTGCATCCCCTCATTATCAAGTAATGACAGGAGTGTCAAACAGCAACCCAGTTCTAATCCCCCCCCCCCCTATCAACATTGACATTGAGTAACTGACTATTTTCTATCCATTGAGTGGATCAAACTAAATGACTATAGTTTTAGGAAGTTCCTCTTCTGAGTTGCTTATGTTCTGGACTTCTGGCATAGGTTAAGATGGAAGTTCAAGCAATAGAGTCAAGCTAGCTAGTTAGATGAAGTGGCTTCTTACTACAAATTAGAACCTCTACTACTAATGAATTACCAGGAGAAGTAAAGACCAATGAAAATGCAGTTACCACTAAATCACTAATTAGTAATTACTGAATCAATTGGCACGACAGAAAAGAAGAAAACAACAAAACTCAACACAAACGTATGACAGCACATTAACTGGAAAGCAATCAAAATAAAATCAAACAACCAGAACATCAAAGTTCCATTTGGTCATACACTTCAACCTAAAAGAGATTCACAGATGCATTTTTCAATCTTTTTTCTCCTTTCTTATTATAGCAATACTCATATATTATATATTTATAAAACATGCACTACCCTCTTTTATTTATGTTACCTTTAATGAAGCTTATTTAAAATCTATTTCAGGGATGTTGTGGAGGATTACATTTTAGTGATGTTATATGCTTGGACATTGAAAAAATGGAAGCAAGGTTGTTACAACTGGTGAAAAACCAGGTGCAAGAGACAGTCACAGTGCTATTGTTGTAGGACACAAAATGATAGTTTTTGGTGGTACAAATGGATTCAAGAAAGTGAATGACATTCTAAGTTAATGGTGATTATATATATATGACAAAACTAACTTAATGGTGCCTGCTTCTGAGTTCTAATTAGAGCCCACATCAGCTGCTGTGTAAACAAATAAAAAGGAATTAAAATTACAATTAATATTACTTACAATCTTCTCAGCAACAACTTGTGCTCTTTCAGATGTATAATTACCATTTCTCCTTTGTCTGGCTCTCTTCCACAGTTCATGGCGTTCGGGTGATGATGGGGGCTCGACAACTAGTGAAAAATCAGATTGAGATGCTTCTTGAATTTGTTTCTCCTATCTTCCAATATCTTTTCACGAAGAAGACCATAACCCCCACGAGACAATGTGTGCGGGTAGAGATTCTTTGACTGAACCTCTTGTGCTTGTTTTCTTTTCTCCTGGTAACAATAACATACCAATAAGAAAGGCAATAATGTTGGACACAATAATGAAATTAAACTAATCAATTCATTCAAGACAATATGCATCATTTCAATTCATTCAAGACACACATTTAGTTTAGAGAATATGTATCATTTCAACTTACTTTAAAGTTGGTTGTCAGTCGAGACTGAACAAACTTATTCCACGTCTCATCATCAATGAATGCATACTTCTCACAAGGAGATTCGTCCTTTCGTTTTCCAAATACATATTCGCTAGTGAGACGTGTTTTAAATCCCTTCCAAAGCTCACCCGCATGTTCCAATACTTTCTTCTTTATAAATTCAGTATTTTGAACGACATCAAAGGTCTCCTACATGATAGTGTCCCATATTAATAATATGATTAAACACAATAGATAATATTATAGAGCGTAATAGTGAAATACCAAGATAGTTTCCCATATCTTATTCTTAACATCGCCATCAACATCGGCCCACTCCATATCCAATATACTAGCCTTGCTTCGAGCTTGGATGCCCAAGAAACTTATGAATCTCTTTGCATTTGGCCCTTTAGCATTGGCAGTCAATTCATCAAACTCAATCACGGGCTTTTGATCACCAACACGGTCACGAGTTAGATCCTTTAGCTTTGTGGCACGTCTACCCTTTCTTTTGGTTGGAAGGATGTTTGATGGATCATCCATGGGTCTGTTTAAACAAAAACAATAAAGTATGAATAATAAAGAAATAGCATCATACATACAAGAATGTTAACAATTAAATAAATAAATAAATAAAATCCTGCTCATAGGTAGTATTGTAAGGTTTATTGGTTCATTGCCGAATCAACAATCAATCGTAAATAATTACTTTGTCTATTCCCATATTCCTTCATGATGATCATTACGAGTTGCATGAACGTCATCCACTTCACTTTCATCAATGAAAATAGGCAGACGTGATAAGAAAGAAGGAGTTTCAGAAATATGAAGAGTTGAATCTTGGTTTTGATCACTACCATGGAGAACCACAGACCATCTTTGGCTAGAAGGATCATTAACATAAAATACTTGTTTTGCATGGGATGCCATGATAAAAGGCTCTTCTTTATGAGCTACCTTGTTGAGGTCCACCAATGTATATCCTAGTTCATCAATTTGTTTACCACTATTACTATCAACTCACTTACATTTAAAAATAGGCACAGTAAATTTAGTGTAGTCGACTTCCCAAATATCTTCAATGACTCCAAAATAAGATATGGATGCCATAATTGGCCTTTTATCTTTTGAACTAGAAAAGTGCATCGATTCAGCCACAACCATAACCCCACTGTTTTGCATGGTACTCTTATCATCTTGGGACTTTGTATAGAATGAAAACTTGTTGATATCATGTCCACCCCAACATATGACATCAAAGCTAGGCCCAAGTGCTAGCCATTCTAATGTTTCAGAAACACTATCATCATTAACAATTTGTTGTTTAAACCAGTTTAGGAAAGTCTTGTTATGCTCAGTCAACAACCATTTTTCACTCATTCGAGGATACTTCTCCTTGACAATGCTTTTATGAGTAGATAAGTAAGGTTGAACCTCAGCAGTGTTATTCAATATATACATATGTGCTTGAAGAACTTCTGCCCGACTCATGCTCTTTATAGTCAAACCCCGTGTACCCTTTCCTGCACATCTTCCCTCATGACGAGACCTAGGAATCCCTATAGGTTCCGTCTTTGACAAGTAATCTGAACAAAACTCGATAGCTTCTTCTGCAACATACCTCTGAACAATAGATGCCTCAGGACGATATTGGTTCTTCACATACCCTTTCAATATTTTCATGTAACGCTCAACCGGGTACATCCACCTTAAATAAACGGGCCCACACAATCTAATCTCCCTCACTAGATGAACAATTAGGTGGACCATGATGTCAAAAAATGAAGGAGGAAAATACATCTCCAATTGGCACAAAATAATGGAAGCCTCATTCTCCAAGCCATCCAACTTTTGGGGGTCAATGGTTTTGCTACAGATAGTAGTGAAGAATATGCACAACCTAGTTATGGCATGTCGAACCTTTTTAGGCAAAATGTCACGAATAGCCACTGGTAGTAGTTGTTGCATCAAGACATGACAATCATGAGACTTTAGGCCAACTAATTTGAGATCTTTCATCGAGACAAGTCTCTTGATATTTGAGGAGTAACCTTGTGGTACTTTGACACCCCGTAAACACTCACAAAAACTTATTTTCTCTTTTTTGGACAATGTATAACATGCTGGGGGGAGATATGTGCCTTTACCTTTTTGCTGCGGAGCTAACTGCTCTCTTATACCCATCACAACCAAATCTAATCGAGCATTCACACCATCCTTTGTCTTTCCCTGAATATAGAGAAGCGTTCCAATAATACTATCACATACATTTTTCTCCACGTGCATGACATCAATACAATGTCTAACATCAAGTTTGGACCAGTATGGAAGATCAAAGAACACTGACCTCTTCTTCCATTTATTTTTCTCATTAGATTGTTTTTGCTTTTTTCCAAATATAACATTGATGTCCTTAATTCGTTGATAAACTTCTTCTCCAGTTAAGGCTTTCGGAGCAATTTCATTCTCTTGACATCCATTAAAAGCTTTTTTCAACCTACGATACGGATGATTACGTCTGAGAAATCTACGATGTCCAAGGTAAACAGTTTTCCTTCCATGTTGCAGTTGATCATAGTGTGTGTTTTCTTCACAGATAGGGCATGCTGTATGCCCCTTAACACTATACCCAGACAAGTTCCCGTATGCGGGAAAGTCATTGATTGTACAAAATAACATGGCACGCATCTTGAAATGTTCATTTCTATATCCGTCAAACACATCAACGCCTTCCTCCCATAGCATTCTCAAATCTTCAATCAAGGGACTTAGGTAAACATCTATGTCATTCCCAGGCTGTTTTGGGCCCGAAATCATCATAGATAACATCATGTATTTGCGCTTCATGCACAACCAAGGGGATAGATTGTAAATTATCAAGAGAACGGGCCATGAACTATGGTTACTACTTAAGTTACCGTACGGATTCATTCCATCCGTAGCAAGTCCAAGTCTAAGGTTTCTTGGTTCATTGCCGAATTCTGGAAACAAACGATTAATTTTCTTCCATTGCAAAGAGTCAGCTGGATGGCGAAGCTGTCCATCACTAATGCGTTCATCTGAATGCCACGTAATATTCTTTGAGTCATTAGCATTAGCAAACAATCGCTTGAATCTTGGAATTATTGGAAGATACCATAACACTTTTGCTGGAGAACCCTTCGTGCTCACATCACAACTAGAATCATCACCTTGCACTTTGTAGCGTGATGCCCCACAAGTAGGACACGCCACGCATGTTTATCTTTAAACTCTTTCCTATACAATATGCAATCTTTAAGACATGCGTGTATTTTTTCATACTCCATACCCATAGCACATAATATCTTCTTTGCCTCATAGTTACGGTCTGGCAATGTGTTACCTTCTGGAAGCATGTCTTTCAGCAACTCAAGCAATTCTGTGAAACTTTTATCAGTCCACCCGTTTCTGGCCTTTAGGTTGACCAATTTTAACACAGCTGACAATCGTGTGAACTTGGTGCACCCCGGATACAACGACTCTACATTGTCGTTGCACAAAGTATCATACATACATGTTTGCTTAAAAGACTTTGGTCCAAGATCTCGAATCATATCTTCAATTCTGTCGTTCATATCTACATTAACCTCCTCTCTTTGGGAAGTGCTTGGTATTCCTGAGGATTCACCATGCCATATCCACCTTGTATAACTCTTGCTAAAGCCATCACAACGAAGATGATTACGTATGTCCTTAACAACTAGTTTGTTATTATTCAAACAATTAACACAAGGACAATAAAACTTACAATTAAGACAAGGACAAATAAACTTTCCATTACTTTTTGGACAAGTTTTTTTAGCAAATTCAAGAAACTCTTCCACGCCCTTCTCATACTCATCACTTAGGCGGCTAGTATTGATCCAACTACGATCCATAATTACTTGCGCGGCTAGTATTGATCCAACAATTAAACTCTACAACCGTATTGCACCTCCACCTCCCACTACCAATATCCTTTGTCGGTTTGAGATAAGCTAAAAAATATACGTGAGTGAAACTTTTAGTGAGTTATAAAAGTACTAAAATGAAAACTCTAAAATGCACAGCGAATTATATAAGAGCAAAAAACTAATTTGCTAATGGAAATCATAATTTGGGCAACTAAAGACTTCAAAAATTAGGGTAAGTCAAAGGCATAGTCCACAATTAGGGTACGAATGGAGAACGATACATACATCAGCGTCTAGAGGGTTTCAACTATTTCAATCTTTCACATTCAATTTCACTCAAAGAATGAAGAAAAATAGCATACGTATGAGTAAAGTAATTCAAAGAATGAAGAATGATATACATTGATTGAATTATTTCAATCTTTCACATTCAATTTCACAACACAAACATCATAATAATGAAAAAGAAGTTAAATACCTCACTCAAATGAAATGCTAGCAACGGCTCACAGCAAGAAGACGCAGCAACGGCGCAGCAGCAACGTAATACACATTAAGGGACCTTAGGTGCAACTTCCACCATTCAGGGACACTATAATTTTTACAAAAAAAATGGCATCAAGTTACTTCATCTTTCAGTGAAGGAGGAAAAAGAAAAAGCAAAAAAGATTAAGGCTTCATGAGGTTGCATTGGATTCTGATTGAATAAATCGTGATTCAATACAATCTAGTCATCATCATTAATACTTTCTGTAATTAGTTTGGACAAAATTGAAGCTTACTTTCACAAACAAGCTGATTCCAATTGAAACCTTATTCCAACAGATGAACAATATGGTGGTCCCGATCAAGTTCCCCAACAGTTTGATATTCCAATTCCAATTCCTCAGGCTCAACAAGGTATTATTATATGGCTACATTCCTTATTTGAGCCTCCAAGTAATGGGTTAAATTGATTGATGACTATTATTGTTTTGGTTATTTGGCAAGTGATCTATATATTTCACTGTATCATATCAGTAAGGCATGAGATCAGAAAGAATGATTATCTTATGAGTTTTAACCTATGACTGCCTTGATTGTGTTTATACATACATACATGTTAATTCTTTGCTTGTACAAATTTGAATTTCCATCAAAATATGTGACAGACAACAGGATTTAATGATTCCACATTACTCTTATGCATTTCTGTAATATTTCCCTATTGAAGTTTGGTACCTAACCTAAGTGAATCTCAAAGATTCATTCAACTCCATAAATCAGCAACACGCCTCCTAGGCCAAGCTATAATAAAACAGAATCATATAGAATGAAACCCATACACAGAATCATGCATTTCTAAGAAAAATGGAAGCAACATAACAATATATACATGGCATAAGCAAAACTACAACAGATTACACCCAAAAATTTAAAGAACAAATCAAAGAAAAAGAGATTGAAATAGTGTGACTTACAACTATAACGGCGAATGAACGAGAAGTGTATGAACGAGAAGTGTGGAGCGTAGAACCGGTTCGGACCTAAAGAACAAATCAAAGAAAAAGAGATTGAAATAGTGAGATTTACAACTATAACGGCGAATGAACGAGAAGTGTGGAGCGAGAAGTGTGACTTACAACTATAGTGAGAGTGAGTGTGTTTCGCGAGAGTGGTTTTTGGTTTCACAGTGAGAGTGCTTCACGAAGAGAGAAAGACGGCGTGAACGGCGGACGGCGTGAATGGGAGGAGTGATCCTTGTGCGTGAACGGCGTGAACGGCGTGAATGCGTGAACGGCGTGAATGCGTGAACGGCGGACGGCGGACGGTTTCGCGAAGAGGGTTTTAGTTGCAGTGAGTGTGTAACGAAGAGGTTTTTGGTTGAAGAGGGTGAGTGTGTTCGCGAAAGAGGGTTTTAGGAAATTGTAAAATGGGATTTTTCACATCGGGTGCATGGATAGAACTGATATTAAAAGTGTAATCATGACTTTCTACATCGGTTCCTATATCAACCGATGCGAATAATGTTCACAAAATTTCTAAATTGCCAGCGCCTTTTTATCCACATCGATTAGTTACTGACCCGATGCGAAAAATGTTTAAATAATTTCAAAAATGCCACCGCCTTGGTATCCACATCAGTTAGTATTTGAACCGATGCGAATTTATGATGTAAAATCCATTTTTTCTACTAGTGCCTGAATCCCACACCTCACCTGAAGAAACCTTAACCAACATTCTTTATGAGTCTACAACCCCAACTGAACCGGATTCCCCACCCGACCCGAACCCTAACCAAGTCGAAATCAGCTTACATGCCTTATTGGGCCACACTATCCCTCAAACCCTTCGTGTCTTGGGCCAAGTTAAGAACCACCAAGTAGTCATTCTTATCGATAGCGGAAGCACACATAATTTTGTCCAAGACCGTATAGCCAAACAACTAGACCTAACCTTAGAGCCAGCCCAAGCTTTTCAAGTATTGGTAGGCAATGGTGAAGAACTCAAGTGTGATGAGATTTGTAACAATATGGATTTAATTGTGGGCTCTATTATTTTCTCTGTTGATTTATATTTATTACCTATAAGTGGTGCTGATCTTGTGTTAGGAGTACAGTGGCTAAAAACTTTGGGCCCAATATTGACTGATTATGACAAGTTGACTATGCAATTTATGAAAGATTGTTTTGTGGTCAAACTCCAAGGTGAACCTATTCCTAGCCCAACTAAATCCTCCCTCCATAAACTCAAACGGCTAGTAGCCACCCAAGCCCTAGATTCTTGTTATCACATCCACCTCCTTTCCCCATCTTGTGACCAGACCTTTCCAACCATAACAGACCCTGTAATCCAACAATTGCTTGACCAATATCAACACCTATTGCAAGTATCTACTACCATCCCCCCAAACCGATCTGTATCCAAACTGATCTACAGACCACCATCTTTACTTTGTTGGTCACCCCACGTAAATCATGTATGATAGCTACTTTCTTTTAAAAAAATTATCCTTCAGCAAAGTGTTTTCAACCAAATCAAAGATGCTTTTTGAAACGGATATATGTTTCATGTATATATATATATATATATATATATATATATATATATATATATATATATATATATATATATATATATATATCCGGTTTGAAAAGCTTCTTTCATTTGGTTGAGAGCACTTTGAAGATGGACACATATGTTAAAAGGAAAATATTTGTCATGCATGATTTAAAGGAGATGACCAATAAGATAAATTGCATGATTCATAAAAGAGACCGGATTTTTTTGAAAATGCTCTAAAATCATTTTTAATTTAATAGACAAGTCTCTACCGTAAATCCAAGAATTAGGATTAGTGTGAATTTAAATACAATTAAGTATGGTGTTGTCCTTCAGAATTAGAACTAGGCATTTATCTTTGCGAGAAAGGAAAAAATTAAATGAGAGTTACAAAACGTTGTTTAAATAAGTCAAGTTGTTAATTTTTGAATTGAGTTAGTTGAGGCTAAAATTGACCGATTAAGGAGTTATGTGGAAATATTGCATGAACAGAATATTTGGTGATTTAGAGAGGTTTCTGGTCTTGGTAGTGGAAAGTCGGGTGTCGACTTATTGTTTTCATGGCACATGCAATTTTTCATATATTTTTATAATCTGCCAATTTGACTTCAACTAACTCAATTCAAAAAATTGACAATTTAACTTTGCTTTATTTAAAAAATATTTCCTAACTCTTCTTTACTTTTTTCCTTTCTCGCAAAGAATATTCCCTAAATTCCCTCAAGAATCTCTAGTCTATTTGTGTGAATCACGCCATCTAGCTTGCTTGAAGGAGTAGTAATTAACCTACCACCGACTGGATATGGAATTAGCTACAAGAAGAGAAAATGTCGAGCAACGGGAAATGGAATAAGCTTATGACTTTAGTAAATGTATTAGTTAGTTTCACATTGTAATTTATATTGTATAGTTGTGTTAGGTCACAAGGGGAGCCTAAAACACTGGGGAGATAAGTGGATTTTACACTACATTGGACCAAAAGCAAACAGATAAGTGGATTTTACACTACATCTTTCACTCGAAACCTTAAGGCATAGGTGTATGAATCTCTTCACTTATGTATTTCTCAACATCTTTATTTCCATCCAATGTGAGACTTCTTTCTTACACTCGATACCTCAACAATCTCCTCCTCAAGTGTGAGTCTATTCATTGCTCCCTCGCAAGCGAAAGCTAATTCATCCACATGCACTTGCACTGTTGTTGGTTCATTTTTATCAATGGGGCACGCCACCTAGCCTCCACATTGCTAGGCACACTTTTGATACAAGGAACCGTTCACCTTAACAATCCACTCTGATACCACTATTGGGATACAAGGAGAGCCTAAAACACTGGGGAGATCTCCACACTGGGCCAAGAGAAAACATATAAGTGGATTTGACACCACTTCTTTCACCCCCAAATTCTAAAGGCATTAGGTGTATGGATCCCTTCATTTATATATTGCTCAACATCTCTATTTTCATCCAATATGGGACTTCTTACTCACACTTGTTACCCTAACAAGTTGTAAGCCAAGAATTATTGTGATGTACTCTACTTTAGGGTAATTTTATAAGATTCATATCTAGTAAGGAATTGAATTTGAAGATATTTTAATGAATTTGGAAGTTCAATTGTGTTGTTTGTGAGAAATTTCAATTTCAATTTGGAAATTTAATTTGTGTTATTAGTTGATAGTTTTTGATAGAAATTGAACAGGAGTAATGATTAAAAACAGAAGAATTTAAGAAATTTAAAGTCAGTTATTGGAAACAACTGCCTTTAAATGGCTCATGGAAGTACATTTGGAGTTAGGTGTTTGGAGCAACCAACTCTAAATGTCATATTTGGAGTCAGTTATTCAAACGCCTGACTCCAAATGGTGTCACTTAGAGCCATTTCGATAAAAAATACTCACATTTGAAGTAAGTTGTATGAATAACTGACTCCAAATAAGACATTTAGAGTTGGGTAAACAACCAACTTGAAATGTCTCACTTTAATGACCAAACAAATGGAGTCGAACTCAAACAATTTTAAATGTCTAAAACAATCGATTTTAAATATCTTTTCTACACTAGTGAGTAGAAGGCTCAACCTTCCATAAAATTGAAACAGAAATAAATTTATAAGAAATCAAATGCAAGGAAAATAAATGCTAGGAGGCTTAATTAAACTTCCACAAGATTAAAACAAAACATATTTTTTTTAGAACTTAAAAAATAAAATTAGAGATTGAAAAGAATGACGAGGAAGAAGTAGAAAGAAATAAGTTGTTGTGTACCTTACCTCGGGATCTGGGATCCGGATTCGATGGCTGGTATCTCGTATCTCGCGATGGTCTTTCCCTGGCTCGAGGTCGGTTGAATGCTCTGGGAGCCGGAATCTTCCGTGATTGTTATCGTCAGCGTCGCCCTCTTTCGAGGTGGAACTCGGGGGGTCGGGTACCTGCAAGCACTCCGAGAGTCAGCAATCAGAAGCTTACGAGGTACAAGTGAGCAGAAAAACATACCTATATATGACGGATAGACCCGTATTAATAGACGCGGAGTGGGGAGCGAGACTGGTTCCAGTGGTTCGGAGCCGTTGGATTAGAACGGAAAAATCCGGACCGTCGCTCGCTATGCCTATAAATAGGTTTGAGTGGTTGACCACTTTCGCATTTTAAGATCTGATTCTCCCGACGCTCCAAGCAATTCTTCCGAGTTCCGAGAATTTCTTGTGAACTGTGTTTCGGTTCGACCGAGGTTGAAGTTTCAGTGAGCATTCTTCAGATTAGTCTTCTGAGGCTGTGTTTGAGTGACCTGATTCACCGAGGTAAGATTTTTAAATTACTTATTTTCTCACCACTTTTTTTTGTGTCTCGTCTTATTCCTCGAGTATTCATTGAACGGGTGGTCGAACTTGTTCCCCTTGCGGCTCACTTTGGGGAGGAAGCTGGTCAATAACCGGCCCTAACCCCCTTGGGGCCGACCCTGTTGCTTGATTATTGCTTCCGACCTTGGCTTCCTACCCTACAGGTAGGAATGGCGAGAACAAGGGATTCTGACAGGTCGCATAGCATGCTTCCAGGGAAACCGCTTTTGAAGAAATCAGCAGAGGGGCTCCCAATCCCGACGGGTCCGGTTGATGATCAGATGTCGTCCTCGGTGAAGCCGAACATGGTTAAAGCAGTTGGCTCTGTGTCGCCCTCGGGGGAAGAGACCTGCCCCCCAAGGGTGAGTCTGTCCATCAACCCGAGCCAGAGGGACATGATGGTGATGGCGATGGAACTAACGCAGGCGATTCGTACCATTGGGTTTCTCGGGATGTCCGAAGCAAAGGCTCGGTGTACCAGCCTGGTCGCGATGACCTGAAGGACTTCCAGAAATTTGAGAGGTTCCTTGTCGGCGGAGCGCAAAAGTGGAAGTTCGAGCTGTGTCCGACTTCGACGTAGTATGTCAGGGGGTCTCCGGGTTGCGGTTCTTCGTGTACTCGACTCTTTTTGAGAAGAAGATGAAGATCCCGTTCTCCTCGTTCCAAAAGCGGGTCCTCTGATACCTGAAGGTCGCGCCATCCCAGCTCACCCCTAACGCTTGGGGTTTTGTTCGGACGCTCGAGATCGTAATGGGTGCCCTAGGGTGAGCTTGCCGGCACAAGGTGTTCTTTGCCTTGTTCGAGGTATTCTGTCAAGCAGAGATTGGATCTGGTAGAGAGAGGCAGGGCCACATGGGTCTCCGGTGCAATCGAAATTGCAGCTTGTTCTCCCCCGGTCACGTCGGTTAAGGATCTCAAGTACAAGTTCTTTTATGTTAGGCCGGTGAATGATGCTGCAAAGAAGAAAGTCGCCGAGCTGGGCGATGGGGGGAAGTCATCAAACCTCTGTTTCTCCTGTCTTGGAGTCAGAAGCATTTTGAAAACGAGGGTGCTGATTACGCTTACCCGACCTCTGCCCTGTCAGGGGAAGAGGCCCAGACCTTTAATTTGTAACTCTGATGGGTGGACAAGTTTCCTCAGAAGAGTAAGAAAAATGACTGTAGGAAGATCTTGAATGCTGAGGCCGAGTCACCCGAGGCACTCAGGGCCGCCCTTGGTATATTTATTATTGATATTTCCTTGTTTTCCATTTGTCTCCTAATTTCTGAATTTGGTTCTCTGCATTGTTTCACAGATAAGATGGCGGACGACTTTAGCTTGACTGACTACCTGGACGCCGTCGGGGTTGAAGGAGAGGGCGACCTTCTCTGCCTCGGAAGTTCCCACGTGGGTGGTAATCCATCCTCAGGCCGGCCCTGGTTTCTTCTGCCGTGGGTGTCGTGACCGACCAAGCCAGCCCGTCGGTGGTTTTGAAGGAGGTCTCCGATCCTAAGCAGAAAGGTCCGGTGAAGACGCCGCAGAAACTCCCTCCCACCAGCTCGAGCTCCAGAAGCAAAAGACTGCTAGTCACCCAGTCTCATACCGCCGAGCTTTCCCTTGAAGACTTCGAGGCCTGCGCCAAGGTTGGGAAACTCGGGCAGGAGTTGTTCATCAAGTGGAATGCTGACGTCTCCAAAAGGGAACAAGGTATCAATTTCAAGGCCGAGAATTTAGTGCTAGCTCGTGAGCTGCGTTGTACTAATACCAAACTAACCGATGGTTTGAAATCCCTTTCAAAGGCTCGAGACAAAGCAGACTCGCTGAGGCTAGAGAGGGATACCTTGCAGGCTCGGTTGGACAGCCTTGCCAAAGTAAAGGAAGAGATGGGAGCGCTTAAAAAGGAGCGAGACGAGCTGAATAGGAAGGCTGAGCTCGCTTTATAGGTGGATGAGCTGGAGGAGCTAGGGACCCAAAACCAAGACCTGAAGAATCAGATCAACGGATTGAAGGAAAAAGTGACGTCCGGGGAAGCGCTGATCAAGAAGAGCCAAGAGAACAGCGATGAGGCCCTAGCCTTTAAGCAAAAATCTGCCAGGGAGGGGGCCCAAATAGCGTTCAAGAGCTTCAGAAATGCGATTGATCAGGTCAAGGTTCTGCACCCTGAGTTTGATCTGTCCCTCCCCAACGCTCTCTTCGTGGTGAAAAAGGATAAGATCGTCAAGTCTGTGAAGGGGCCGAGCCCAAAGTCATCTACCCTGCTCCTTAGTTGTAATTGTTTTAATTTGAATCTTTTATTGGGTGGCCTCAGTTGTATCCGGGGTCACCTTTGGTTTGTATAACATTCTTACGGTGCCGGCTGATTCCAATTTTATATTCTTGGTGCATGTCACTTGATTACCCGCCTTTTGTTTATGTTTGCGTGTGTTTTGCTCTGGAGTGAATCTTAAGGCTGCTGCGAGCACCTGGCTTCGTGAATGGGGTTTCCTGCTAGAAAACTGGGCCACTCTAGGCCCGACCTCACAGTGGAGATCGATGGGCCACGATAGGCCCGACCTCGCTGTGGAGGTCATTAAGCCACGATAGGCTCGACCTCGACGGGGAGGTCAGTGGGCCACGCTAGGCCCGACCTCGCAGTGGAGGTCAGTTTGAGGCACGTCGGAGCGACCCTTTAAGAAGGACGTCAGTCCGAGGCCGTGGGATCAGGTGAGACTTCATTCGATCCATATGACGTTGCGCGTCTTCCGACGAGGGCGGCTTCCTTAAGATCGGCTGGTTCGTGACCGATTTCAATATATTTCTTTAATGGAGTGATCCAAATTTCAACGGGGTCGATGAAGGTATAATGTCTCGCCCTCTACCGGTCTAGTTAGTAGGGGTGGTTCCATGAGTATTCGCTTGAGATCGGTCAGGGCTTGTTCACACTCAGGTGTCCATTTAAATTCGATACCCTTCTTGAGGAATCTGAAGAAAGCTAGTGATCTGTTGGCGGCTTTGGAGACAAATCTTGACAAAGCAGCGATCATCTCGGTCAATTTTTGGACTTCTTTCCTGGACGTTGAAGGTCGCATGTCGGTCACGGCCCTGCATTTGTCGGGGTTGGCCTCGATGCCCCGTTCCGTAAGGCAAAATCCCAGGAACTTCCCAGCACGGACCCCAAATGTGCACTTTTCGGGGTTGAACCTGAGGTTCTTTTTTCTTGCTTCGGCAAAGATCTCTGTTAGGTTGGCGAGGTGATCCTCGTCGGACTTACTTTTCACAATCATGTCGTCTAAGTAGACCTCCACGACCCGTCCTATCTGGTGATGGAAGACCTTGTTCATCATGCACTGGTAGGTAGTACCGGCATTCTTCAATCCGAACGGCATGACTCGGTAACAATAATTGCCCCTATCTGTCATGAAAGACGTCTTCTCCTGGTCGGGGATACATTGCTATCTGGTTGTACCCGGAATAGACGTCAAGGAATGAACGGAGGCAAAATCCCGACGCGTTTTCCACGGGCATATCTACGCTCGGGACTGGGAAAGCATCCTTTGGGCACGCTCGATTGAGGTCGGTGTAGTCCACGCACATGCGCCACTTCCCGTTGTTCTTTTTGACTAGTACGACATTTGAGAGCCAAATAGTGTATTTAACTTCCCTGATGAATCCTGCTGAGATGAGGTCAGAGACGGCCTTGGTGGCAGCCTCGGCCTTCTCTTCGTTCTGGACACGCCTTTTCTGCCTACCCATTTCTCCTCGGGATTGACTGCAAGGTGGTGGCACGCGACCTCGGAGGGAATGCCTGGAATGTCCACGGCCGACCAGGCGAACAGATCTGCATGTTGCTAGAGGCAGGCTATGAGTCCCATTTGCACGTGATCCGGGAGCCCGGCTCCGAGCTTGACTGTTTTGGTAGGATCGTCTCCCAGTGGTACTTCTACAAACTCCCTGTCGGGCTCGGGCGTTTAATCATGTTCTTCAATTCCTTCGCGATTTGGTCGTCTTGTTCATCCTCGGAGCTATCCGGGTCGTATCGAGCATCCAGGTCGGCTGTGCTGACCTCCCAGAGGGCTTGTTTAGCTTCGGCTTGTTTACCTTCACTCTTCTCATCGGGACCTCTACTTGACCTATCGTGGTAAAGTATTAGCTCTGCAAGGAGGTAGTGACACTTCCGCGTAGCCTCCAAGTCGGCAGTTATTGTAATTATTTCGCCTTCAAGTGAGTAGAATTTCATTTTCAGATGGACTGTTGAGGCTACAGCTCCTAATGCCCCCAAGGTCAGTCTCCCGATGATACAGTTGTAGGGGGATTTGCAGGGTAGAACAATGAATTGAGTCTTCACCGTTCGTGAGAGTTTGTCGGCTCCATAGACGACGTCGGGTTCCACGTATCCGAGTGGCCGAGTCTCTACTCCATTGAATCCTGACAAATCTGAGCCCTTATAAGGAAGGAGCTCGGTTACTGGAATCCTTAGTTTCAGTAGGAGGCCTTGAAACATTATGTATGTCGAACTCCCCTGATCTACCAATATTCTGAGGACGTGAACGTTCAATGTCGTTGCCGAGATTATCAAAGGAACGTACTCGTTGACTGTGCCATTCAAGAGATCGTGGTCGGAGAATATCAGCGGAGGTCGGGTGGATGCTTTCTTGCGGGTAGGTTTGTCGGATATGCTCAGTATTTCCTTCCATCTCCTTTTAAGGGACCGCTTGGTCTCGCAGGAGTCGACTGAATAGCCGCCTAGTACAACATCAGCTATTGTCTGAGAACGAAGCACCTTCGAAGGTCGGTTTGACTTGAAATGCGCTCTGGCGAGGCTTTGATGGAGAGGTACTCTCGGTACTACGGAATGGCCTCGGGGAGCCATAGAAAGAGACTGATTTGATGAGAGATTTACGATTTACTCCCACTATGGTCGCCAAATGTTATGTACCTTGCCTCGGGATCTGGGATCCGAATTCGATGGCCGGTATCTCGTATCTCGTGATAGTCTTTCCCTGGCTTGAGGTCGGTTGAATGCTCTGCGAGCCGGAATCTTCTGTGATTGTTATCGTCAGCATCGCCCTCTTTTGAGGTGGAACTCGGGGGATCGGGTACCTGTAGGCACTCTGATGCCAAAGTTAGCAATCAGAAGTTTATGAGGTACAAGTGAGCAGAAAAACATACCTAGATATGACGGATAGATCCGTATTTATAGACGTGGAGCGGGGAGCGAGACCGGTTCCAGTGGTTCGGAGTTGTTGCATCAGAACGGCGAAATCCGGACCGTCGGTCCTAATCCTGGAGCGGATCTGCCTTGTTGGGCCGGGTCCAGTGCCGGTTTTGGGCCATTCCCCATGCGGATTGGGCCTCTTGGCCCTGTCCGAAACATAAGTAAAGGTTTACGAGACCAGAGTGTCTCTCTCTGACTTCTCTCTACTCTTGCTATTTTGAAATGTGTCTTCAAACATTAGTCTAAGCGCCTATTTAATATTGAAAAAGAATACTCAATAGTAGTAATATTATTTCAATAGTGGATATCACTATTTTAATAGTACTATTTAAAGCACACATTACTTAGTTTTGTGAAGGAATAGAGACACCAAGGCCATATATTGGGGTCAAGTTCTCCTTTATAAGATGCACCTGCATAAACACTTTAAGTTTGTATTTGACTTGTTTTTCTCTTATACTCTTGTTTTAGAGTGTTGTGAGATGTAGTTAAATATTTTCTTTGAAGCGTGTGAGTTTATTGGGGTCATGGGGTGTTTGACAAAAGTTTATGTGTTGTAAAAAAATTTACATAGTATTATTCTCTGGTTATTATTAGACAATGGTTAGTTTTTTTTTTTGTGCTCATTTTATTTCTTTATGTTTGTTTTTCCTACACTTACCTCGCCAACCAAACTATCTCTTATAAACCATGATGGAGAGTTAATTTTATGTAATTGAGATACTTTTGTCAGTTGCTGGTTTTTAAATCAATCAAAGATTAGAACCATTGGAATTTTAATTATTTCATCTATTGTTTCCTCCTATACTCAAGTTACGATCTTTCTGTTTTCAATCATTTGAAAAATCTTAAATTTGATATTGAAAAGGGAAAACATAAGATAAAAAAAACAGTACAAAATCATAAAAATTGCAGGTCTAAAATATGTACGACACGAGTAATTAATTACATGTAGATTATTGAAATAGAAAAGGATATAAACTCCAACACAATTGAACATCGATCATTCCGGCGAGGAATCAACATTATGAACGGAACGAGAGAAAGCCAATACATTATTGGGAGCTTGAGATCTTTCATGATGATCAGATATTATGCTATAAGTGACCATCAACTCGATGTACCCCAATGGTTTGGTGGTTGATCCATTAAACTCAAACAAATATGTTCCTCGGTATGGAGTCAAATCGTCGACCGAGATGTTCAAGACCTTTAGTAAATCTACAAAGATGATATCAGCCGAACTCCCTTGGTCTACCAAAATTCTTCGAACTTCAAAGTTGGCCATTACTGCCGTTATTAGGAGCGGAATGTGTTTGTTAGGTTTACCATCGATGAGGTCTTGGTCTCCGAATGATAGTGGAGGTCTATTTGAATCGGTTTTAGGCGTCGATATTGACATGACGCTCATGATCTCCTTCCACATTCGTTTCATGGACCTGTTAGTTTCACCTCCTTCGATCAAACACCCACCCGAAATGACTAGTGCTACCGGTCGTCCCTTGGATTTCCGGGTGTCTGGCTCCTGCTCGGAATCACTATCTTCTTCCTTTGACTGTTTGGTAACTTCGTTCACCACGGCCTTCCCCTTGCGGGGTGAACGGGATCGTTTCTTGTCTTCTCAGTTTTCACCTGGGACCTTCTTGATATATTGACCGAGCTTTCCATTTTGGATGAGTTCCTCGATGTCGTCTTTTAAGGCGACACACCTGTTCGTGTCATGGCCGTTACTGCGGTGGTAACGACAATATTTCCTGGATGAAGTCTGCCCTCCCTGAGAACGAGTGCCTCGGGTCGCTTAATGTCTCTGAATTTCGTGTTTGCACACTCAGCAAGAATTTTAGCCCGAGATGTACGTATTTAACAGGGTGTGTTCGAAAAACTTGCGGGGTCTGAACTCGCGAGGCGGTGCTTCAGATTCTTTCTTCTGTTGCTGATCACGCGATTCTGCTTCTTTCTTAGTCCCGTCTTTGGCGATGGCTTTGCAAG
Source organism: Astragalus membranaceus (assembly GCA_039519185.1). Classification (NCBI taxonomy): domain Eukaryota; kingdom Viridiplantae; phylum Streptophyta; class Magnoliopsida; order Fabales; family Fabaceae; genus Astragalus; species Astragalus membranaceus. The sequence continues at coordinate 50,963,936 of CM076851.1, forward strand.
TCAAGTCGTCTTCTTCGTAATCCATGTACTTCTGCAACCTGCAGAGAAACTCTCCAGATCTCAGGGTTTCTTTACTCTAGCGTCCACTTGGAACAAACCTCCCTTCCTGAGGCCATCCTTTAGCTAGAAAAGCCTCATTTTGTCTTGCAGATTCCGAACGTTGGCGGCTTCTTTGTTAAACCGCTCGATATACTCCCTAAGGGTTTCGTTCTCCCCATGTCGGACTGCTCTGAGTACTTCTTCCAACTTAGGTTTCGATCGGGTAGTTAAACGGGTTGAGAAAAGTCGGGTCAACTGCCTTCAGGTTGATACCGAGTTTGGCCTCAATTCTCTAAACCTTGAGAGGGTCGACTTCTCTCGAGGATTCAAGGGAATATCTTACATTTTACTTGTTCTCTCGCCCCGCGGTACTACATCATTAACTTGAAGTAATTGAGATGACTATCTGGATCTCCAATCTTGTCATACATGTTGAGAACGGGAGGTTTCTCTAATGAGGGCGGGATTGGATATTCGTCAGTTTCTCTTATAAACGGTTCATGTCGGGAAGATTCATGACCCCTATGAGGTGACTTGTCCCCGAAATTTGAGTTTCGGCAGTCACGCCGATCGGGTGACCTTCTCGATCTCGATGGATCTTTGTGTCTACGTGGAGACTTTCACTACTTCAGCGGTATTGAGGCGAGCTAGAGGACGCAAGAGATGAACTTCTGGTCGGCGATTCCTTCGGCCAATAAGTGTGATCGGACGAGGAAGGAGGTGTACGAGGGGGGACCTTGAGTCCCGCCTTCCCCGACGCCGGGGGAGGCTGGTGGTTGAGGTGGCGTCAAGGCGGGGACCTGTGTCGCCTCGAGGCTACAAGCCTTTGGAGTGGAGAACCGACATGCGGATGTCATACCCTAATTTTGTCCGAGTAATCGAAAATCCAAAAAAAGTTTTATGCTAATTGCGTCACCTATCATTTTACACGGGCGTGTCTTTGGCACCCTCATACAACGATTGTTTGATGCTCGTTTTTTATTTCGTTGTTGTTATTATTTAGTCCTTTGCTATTTGTGCAAAGAAATAAATAAAGAAGCGGAATAGTCAAATTTTTTTTGTCTTTACATATATGAACCAAAAAAACAAACAGCAAAATAAATAGTACAAAATTTAAAATACAAAATTTCAAAAAGAGAAAAAAGAAGGAAAAGGGCGCAGCTTGCAGCTGCCCCATCTAGGGTTAGGGTTATCATTTTTTTTCCTCAATGGCTGTCCTTTTGTGCCACCTATGACCAGCTAGCTTTTGTCCTTGATCCTTATCCAAACGTTGTCCTTTTGATTCTTCCTCAAATGCTGTCCTTTTTGCTGACCGTCCTTTTTGATTCCTCACCTCCATCACACCAATTCACCTATAAAAACAAAAGAACAATGAACAGTAAAAGGGGGTCAGTGAAAGAATACGCAGATACACAGAAAACACAAATACAAAAAACAGAATAAAATTAAGGGAGAAGAAAGGAAGAAGAATGGAGGAGCTTGAAGCTCCGTCCACCCCCACACCACCAACAGGGTCACCACGGTGACCACCCCAAATTTACCACCATCATCTCCACCATGCCTCATCCTCCCCTCCACCGTAGACACCACCACAGCCCAAACAACCGCGACTATCCAAAACCCCCAAACACCCTCACTGTCTCCTCCCTTCCACCGTGAACACCACTCATCGCCCAAACACCACCAAACCGTTGCCCTTCAAAGCCACCACCTCACGGTCAGCCACCTCCTACTCCCACATCACCCCAGTCAAAATTCACCAACAGTCACCACCGTACCCCCCCTCCCCCAACACCGTCGTACAACCGTTCGCACCTCCTCCTCTATCTCCCTCTGTTTCGTCCTTCGACCATCACCACCACCGTCCTTGATTTAAACGAGGATAACAAACAGTAGCAAAATAGAGTCAGATTTAGAAAAAGAGAATGTTTGAAACCGAAAAAGGAAGCAAAAAAAAAGGTTTATGCTCACTCACAGATTCCGGCCATCGTACACGGTGGCCGTTGGCCGTGAACCATCAAAGGCGCCTCCATCTTCTCGTTTCACCACTCGCTGTCAACACTGTTACGGTGTTCGTCCCCACAACGAGCGTGGCCGTCATTATCCCCTCTGCGCCGCCGTACCGTCACCAACAACCACCGACACCAAATCACCACCTCCACGTTCGCACTACAACACCCCTTCTCATTCACAGCCACCATGACCACCACCCTCGCGGTCACCAACTCCGAGGAGCCACCGTGAAGTCTGCCAACCGCCGTAATCAACATCACCATCGTGAGCACCGCTGTCACCGGCACACGCACCACCGCTTGCACCGCCCTACTAGCGCCCTCCTTCTCATCGCATCTCTATGTTTGGTTTCTCTCTCTCTCTCTTCCTCTTGTTTAGTTTTCCTCCATTTTTGCGTTCTCATCTTTCTCTCTCTGGCTATGGGATGCGGCTGATTTGCAAAATTAGGTTTCCCAATTTCACTTATTCCCTTTTATACCATCCCCATTTTATTATATTTTTTTCCTTATCTTTTTTTGGATCAGATTGATATTCACCCTACCCCTTTTGTTTACAACACCCCCATGTAAATGTGGATTTCGCAAGTCATCAGCCCAAAACCTCTAAAACCGAAACTGGGCTTTTTGGCTAATCACATCCCTCGTTTCAACGACAGCACCCCTTACGCAAGCCTATTTTGGCAATTTAGGCCAGCTCACAAAAAAGGACTGGGCTGCTGCGTTTTTTCGCACCCCCCAGTTTCAGAAATACAACCCCCTACTGTTTTATGCACCCTTCATTTAAAAATACCCCCTTTTGTTTCTTTTTCTTTTTTTTACAATTAGGCATTTTCTCCTTTTACAAACAACATTTTACTCATCAAAAATCATTTCTCTAAAAAACACCCAACCAACAAACATTTTCTACCTAGAACTACGTAGCCTTTGATTCTCCACCCGGAGATACGTAGGAGCAGGACCACGCCCCTGTCAAGCGCAAAAATAAACAATTGCCATTACCTTTCTTTCTTAATTCTTTTTTTACAAAAAACCACAAAATATAAATAGGGGACTAGGTCGACTGTACAGTCGGGTTAGTCTGCTTTTTAGGTCATTAATGAACCGTTACGGATCAATTTTCTTCTTTCTTTTTCAATTCACAATAAAAGGGTAAAAATAAACTTTTTTTTAAAATTAATATTCTTTCCTACAACTAATTAGTAGGTAACCTTCCTTAGGAAGGATGTCGTGGGGTGCTAATACATTCCCCACGCATAACCGACTCCCGAACCCTTATCTGGTCTCAAGGACCCTTATCCATTCCAAAAGGGATTTTCCAATGTTTGCCCTTAAACTAAAATTTGGTGGCGGCTTCATTTTTGAACCTTCGAGGAATCCTCACCCGGATTTTTCGGTCACTACAGCTGGTGACTTCACTGGGGACTTTTTTTTAGAGAGTCAAACCTAGTCTAATTAGTTGTAGGAGTAGTTGTTAATTTAATGCTTTATTTTTACCCTACTTTGTCTTTTATTTTTTATTGCATATTATATTCTCTTTAATGTGATATGTAAACATTAGGATAGAAGACCGCTTTTTGTATATGTGTTTGCTTGTTTTGCAGCTTGGGGATATATCCGTCGTTTTGCTCCTACACACACTGCACTACTACACTTTTGCACACATGTGAGAATAGTCTTATACCCGGACTGGAGCATAAACTAAGTTAGAACGAGACTGCGTAGTAATGGCCCTCTGGATGTACGTCCAGCTCGGTGGTTACGAAAGTCTCACCTAGAGTTTGGTCCCTTCATGGGTGTTATCACTTCTAATAGCTTGCCTATTGTTGTGGCTAGCGTTCTCGAACGGGGTCGTTGGCTCTAGGAACCTTATTTAGGACTCTATAGAGCTATCCCTTGGAAGGTTCACTTAATATAACAGCTTTAGAACATCTCTCAAGGAGCCTCCTTAGGACACAAAGGAGCATCATACCCCTTGCATTCAAACAAACCTAATACTTTTCTTTTTTCAAAATCACTCAAAAAAAAAAACATTTCATGCGTCCTTCATTTGCATGCACATGAGACGACATCACTCCTTCCATCCATCATACAAAAATCATCATGCATTCATAACAAAATAAAATCATTCTCTTCACATGCATCACGTTACCATTTCCCCACCATACATCCCATCATCAATCCAATTATCATATGTTCATAATTTGTAAATGTTAAAATATCAACATCAAATAGTGCAGGCTTCACATAATGATGGAATGCATGTTAAATATGTGACGTTCATACATCATTTCACTCATATTGTCGTCCTAGTTCAAATACATCGTTTCTCTATGCATGCATCATTTCTAAATAAAAAGAAAAAGAAAAAGTGTCATTATTCTTCCCATTCATCATCCAAAATATATATTTTAATTAGCATTTCATGATAATTTGCATCCCCTATATGTTGCGTTGTTTTAAAAAAAATCATTTAGAATAACTGAGTTTTCCAAGTGAACATTCCTTCAGCATTTCATGCATTTGCATTTCCATCATGCAATATACACTTGTCAGGTGTTCATTCATGCATTACATTTTAACAAAAAAAACAAGAATCATAACCTTATTCTCTTATTCTTGCATCAATCATCATCAAATGAAAAGAGAGTGTTTGCATCATTACCATGTTGCATTGCCTCTCTAAAAAGGGTCATTTACAATAATTGTTTCTTCGCACACTTGACATAGCATTCCATTAGAATCAAACAATCATTTTCCCTGCATGTGTCGCTTTCTAGAAAAAAAAACAAAAACATGTCATTACTCTTTTCATACATCATTGATTATCCAATAAAATAAATGAGAATTTGTAACTTTGCATGTTGCATGACCTCTTAAAAAAAACTCATTTAAAATAGTCATTTCTTTGAACATCTTACATGTCATTGGAATCAAACAATCATGTGCATTCCATGCACTTACATCTTCATCATACTACATTCGTAATAAAACAAGATCATTCTTTTCATACGCATCTCATCTCGCCACCATGCATCTCATCGTCTCTAAATAACAGAAATATCATTTGCATTATTTGTCCATCTTGCATATCCAAAAAAACCATCATTGTAATATTATATATTCATTCATCATTTCATTTAAATGCATTATCCCCTCTTCATGCAAAAAAGGGGGGGTCATTTATTTCCTTCACATCCGCTTCAAGGGCATTACTCCCATGCGCCATAAAAAAAAAACTAAAGTAAAAGTTTCTATTCCTACATGCATCAAAATAAAAATCAGAAATTTCTCCATTGTTGCATCATTCAATATCCAATAGCCTTTTGTTAGCTGAAGCATAAGGAAAAGGGGGGTAAACCATACCCATTTAAAGTATCCTTTCGTCACGTTCAAAAATCATCACGCATTTCATTCATCTCTGTTGTCGCTCATGTACAACAAATATTCATATGTTCATGCATTATACTTTATTCAAAGAAAACATAAAAAAAAAAATCACCATGCATTCATACTAAAATGATTTTTCCATAAGCATTTCATTATCATTCCCCTACCATGCATCTTATCATCTAGAAAATAACAAAAATATCATTCATCTCATCCAAAGTGCATCATTTTGCATATCCATACACCAAAAATAATAAATATCACATTGGTATTATAAAAAAAATTACATTCATTCATTATTTCATTACTCCTCTTCATGCATCATAGACAAACAAAAACAAAAGTCCTTCATCCCCATGCATCTCAAATACAGTAATCTCCTTCATGCGTCATAAAAAAAACAAAAACGAAAGTCATTTATTCCTCTCACATCCATCTCAAGGGCATTAATCCTCTCACACGCATTAAAACAAAATTAGGAATTGCTTCATTTTCTTCTATTCTTGCATCGTTCATCATCCAATAGTTTTGTTGTTGTTTTGTTAGCCTCTCACTCTAGTTAAAAATAAAAAATAAAAAAAGCACACACTTGCTTAAGGTATGATTACGCATTTCATTCACCGGCATCATTGTCTGTGTACAACAACATCCATATGTTCATGCATTCTGCTAACTTTTCCAAAAATAAAAAAAAAATGAAACTCATAAGATTTTTTTTGACACACCGTTTGATGAGAGACGATGCCTTCTTGAAAATATATTTTAATTGATTCATCTTCCTTGGAAAATGTTGTCATACCCTAACTTGATTCGCCAACATCAAGTTCTTCACCCTTCACTCCATATACATCCTACTCATACCTACCACATTTATGGAAATCATCCACCCACTTAACCCTTCAATGGAATTCACCAATAACTCATTTTCCATCATGGTCACTACAATATTGACTGTATCATCTTCAAACCCTTGCTCCCATAGGCTTGACCCTTAGCCACTGTGTGCCCCACCAAGGGCATCAGCCAACATATATCTCACACCCGTGATAAGAAGCTTAAATGTCTATTTTGTCAACTTGTGTGGTTTTGGCAATTAAAATTGTTCCGTTTTAATTGGTGTTAACTCTCCATGAAGCGTTTGCAAAATAAACTAACATGACATGTGTGTTTACTCTTGTCTGAGTCAGTTATACTACCCCCATTTATCCTTCGTTTTCAAAACTAGATCCAACCATTCATAAAAGGCTCAGTCCTCACAAGAGTATTTCATTTACTTTCCCCCAGTGATGAAATTTCACGAATAGCAGTTTGTACGCTCCATACTGGGGCAGAGTAATGATCACTAAGATTTCCTGCGGGCACTCCAAACACTCGTGCAAGTCCTTTGAGTTTAAAAAAAAGAGAAAGCCCAAAAGAAAAAGGCCCGTTAGGTTGAAAACTCATAAGAGCAACCCAAGCAAAAATTAGGGCATAAAAAAGAAAAAAAAAGAAAATATGTTAAAATGAAGTTTTGTCCTATACTTGAAATTTCAAGAAAATAAGCAATCATGATTTGAAGTGGAGTTTGGCCATTTTCCTATATCCAAAAATCCAAAAAAAAAGAGAAATGCCCTTTGCTACCCACTTTGACCCAAAAATCAAAGATCTTTCAAACACCTTAGACAATGATCAATCCCATATCTAACAGCTCGCTCAGCTCAAAAGGAAAAAAGAAAAATCACAAAAAAGAAAGTGAAATAGAAAAAAAGAGGATTGAAAAATCCTGAAAGCCAAAGCGGTAGAAATTGTGAGCTGATACTTCACATTCACACCATCAAACGCATAAAAGATCCTTGTCTAAAATAAACCCTCAAACACTTCTTTGGGTAAAGTAGTCATTCCCTTCATAAATCATTAACCATTGGCCATATTACAATTCTAAGGTCTATTCTGATCAATGATTGATAGCTTCCATTTTTCTCAAAGCCTATATTCTAGGACAAAGTAATCAGAATAATTTATTTGCTCAAAAAAATTATGACAAAAAGAAAATAAAAAAAACTTAAAAAGGGCTTGCACGCTCAAAGTTCATCAAGAGAAAATGATAGTAGTGAGAAATTTAGTGATCATCAACAAAGTGAAATCTCATCGAATCAAAAGCTCTCGACTGTCCTAGCTTGTGGAATCCTTCCCAAAGAAAACTACAAATCCCTACTAAGACAGTTGCTTGACTTATCATCTCAAAATGGGGCAACACCCACACCCTCCATTCCATTTAAACTCGGGCAAACTTTTCAACAACCCCAAAATACCCTCCTCGCCTTTCATCTCGTTCGTATACTACACCCCTATAGTCATACCAGACCAATTTCCAAATCATTATGGGGCAATCTTCATTTCATGGATTGGGGCAACCTTGCCCTCTTGGACTGGGGCATCATATCCATTGGGCCGAAAGAATCCTTTTGCCTCCCATTCCATTCATTCCTAGCCACTTGTCACCCCAATACCAACATATTTCCCAGTCCTTCAACCGATTTGTACCCTTAGCCGTCATCGTCCTCCCTAGACAAAGGCAAGTAATTTCACTCCCCACTATTTGAAGTCAAAATTGGGGCAGTCCAACCTTCCCTATTTTGGGGGCATGCTCATCTCCCATAGGCTTGCCCAAATAACCCATCATTCACTCCACTCACGTGTCACACTTGTCCATACCCTACATTTCTTGAACCCTGAGTCAACTGGCGCATTCATTTGCGTTCACACTGTTTTCCAAATTTATCAAACAAATGCTTCAAAGAGAGAAACACGCGTTAATGACAATCCCTCCAAGTTAACATTTTAGACAAAAGCTTAGCCATCATGGGTCATCGTAACCAAATGAGAACTCATTTGCAAGTCTGCAAATACACATCTCAATCTCTAGAAAGGGCACTAATGCATTGCCGCAAGCCACACTTTTCAAGGTGACAACCTTGAGCTTACCAGAGTTCAAGTCCAAGCCATCAAAAATCTTTCTTCTAAGGAACGATCAATTCAAAAGGTTCAGCTCTCTGTTTCCAGCATCAAAAAGTTTTGTTTCTCATCAAACATTTTTGTATCCTTACAAAAAAAATGTTGTTACCAACAAATCATGCATTAGACAGGTCCTCATTATTCTAGAATTAAACCATGCATCTGATCATACTCATCACAACTCTTTCATACAAGTATTGTACATGCATTCACATTCCACTTTTTTTTGCCTGCACAATTTTGCTTTTTTCACATTACGCATTGCGTATGCATACATGCATACCCGCACATAACGTGTATTGCTTCAATAAAAATGCCAAATGTCGGTCTCATCATTGCCAAAAGTCTGTCTGCATCCCAATCAATCATATCATATCATCGCACCATGCACTCATGCACTTCCTTTTATTCACCATAGCTGCGTCAAAATATTACATATCTATCATATTCGCATTCTCATTTCATGCATTCATCAAATACCAAAAAGGGCAATAAAGCGAAAACACAAAAAAAAATCAATCCATATCCCGACAAACATCCAATCATTGCATCATACATTATATCTCAACATCAAACCATGCATCTACCATAGCACCTACATCTAAGTAGTACATTTGCATTCACATATTACCTGCAGTCGCATACACGGCTTATCAGTTTCTATCTCCGACCAGCTTCGGCGACATCCATCATTCAAGGGCTTTTGTAGTCCATTTGCTTTTGCATTGCATATTTACCACATTGCATACATATAACTTTTTTTGCTTCGATAGACGTGCCAAGTGCCGATCTCATCGTTACCAAAAAATTTTCTACATCACTAATCATATCATTGTACCCTCATTCGTGTGCTTTCCTTTATCCACCATAGCAGTTGCATCAAAGCATTACATTTGCATCATTCGCATTTCATACATTTAGCATGTACCAAAAAAAAGGAAAAAAAAAAACAAAAGGAGGAAAATTGCTCATTCCATTACATTCATCAGCACAATCACATTCATATCTTATCTGCATTCACATACGCTGTTTGTCAACCTCCATGTTCCACCAACTTCAACTCACATCATCTGCCACGTTTCATTCATCCCATCGGACACCTACCATTTCACATACTGCACGCATGCATCATTCATCGCATTTTTAGATATGCCAAATATAGATAGCTTTTCCCTTCTCAGGTAAATGCATTCATTAGGTATGTCCTAGGAAAGTACGCCATGTGTCAATCCCAATAGTTTGTTCCCTCAAAGTCAGTGCTCCAAACACTGGTCTCATATCACAAATCAGACTCTCAGACCCCCAGAAGTCCCTCGCAGCCCCAGCGCTCCTTTAGACCTCCAATGGTCATTCATTCCAGATCGCACGTCGCGTTATCGAGCAACCGGCGGATCATCCGACCACAGGTCCATCAGTTCAGTTCGACCCAGTATGTCAAAGCAATGACTTCGAACTCTACCTTCAAGATCACTATGTCGCCACTGAGCGCGGCGGATCACCCGACCCCAGGTTCTTCAGACTAGCTGTGCCCGCCTAAAAAACACAGTGCATGTCCTTCGAGGTGTGCAAATCAGGTCAACGACCTGACCTTGCCACCCACGGCCGCTCGAAAATGGTCATTCCCCAAGCAGACCGTCTTGCTAGTACCGTTGCTAGTTTGCGCTCCTTAAGACCCATTGGTCCATTAGGCTTAGGCATGCCCTTCAGACCCCGTCGGTCCTTCAGTTTAGCTCCAATCAATGCGCCAAGCATCGACTGCGAGTTAGACCATCAGAGCCCCCAGCGCTCCTTCAGATCCCCGGTGATCCTTATTTACTCGCATTCTCTGTCAACCCATTATTTTCCAATAAATTCTAAAAAAATCGTAGCCTTGACAAAATTAGTATCCTTTTTATCTTTATTTCTATTTTTACTCGAGACATTTGGAAAACTCTCCATATTTCCTAGTAAAATAAAAATAAAGAGGGGCAGCTGTCATACCCTAATTTTGTCTGAGTAATCGAAAATCCAAAAAAAGTTTTATGCTAGTTGCGTCACCTATCATTTTACACGGGCGTGTCTTTGGCACCCTCATACAACGATTGTTTGATGCTCGTTTTTTATTTCGTTGTTGTTATTATTTAGTCCATTGCTATTTGTGCAAAGAAATAAATAAAGAAGCGGAATAGTCAAAAAAAAATTGTCTTTACATATATGAACCAAAAAAAACAAACAGCAAAATAAATAGTACAAAATTTAAAATACAAAATTTCAAAAAGAGAAAAAAGAAGGAAAAGGGCGCAGCTTGCAGCTGCCCCATCTAGGGTTAGGGTTATCATTTTTTTTCCTCAATGGCTGTCCTTTTGTGCCACCTATGGCCAGCTAGCTTTTGTCCTTGATCCTTATCCAAATATTGTCCTTTTGATTCTTCCTCAAATGCTGTCCTTTTTGCTGACCGTCCTTTTTGATTCCTCACCTCCATCACACCAATTCACCTATAAAAACAAAAGAACAATGAACACTAAAAGGGGGTCAGTGAAAGAATACGCAGATACACAGAAAACACAAATACAAAAAACAGAATAAAATTAAGGGAGAAGAAAGGAAGAAGAATGGAGGAGCTTGAAGCTCCGTCCACCCCCACACCACCAACGGGGTCACCACGGTGACCACCCCAAATTTACCACCATCATCTCCACCATACCTCATCCTCCCCTCCACCGTAGACACCACCACAGCCCAAACAACCGCGACTATCCAAAACCCCCAAACACCCTCACTGTCTCCTACCTTCCAACGTGAACACCACTCACCGCCCAAACACCACCAAACCGTTGCCCAAACACCACCATCGTACACGGTGGCCGTTGGCCGTGAACCATCAAAGGCGCCTCCATCTTCTCGTTTCACCACTCGCTGTCAACACTGTTACAGTGTTCGTCCCCACAATGAGTGGGGCCGTCATTATCCCCTCTGTGCCGCTGTACCGTCACCAACAACCACTGTCACCAAATCACCACCTCCACGTTCGCACTACAACACCCCTTCTCATTCACAGCCACCATGACCACCACCCTCGCGGTCACCATCTCCGAGGAGCCACCGTGAAGTCTGCCAACCGCCGTAATCAACATCACCATCGTGAGCACCGCTGTCACCGGCACACGCACCACCGCTTGCACCGCCCTACTAGCGTCCTCCTTCTCGTCGCATCTCTATGTTTGGTTTCTCTCTCTCTCTTCCTCTTGTTTAGTTTTCCTCTATTTTTGCGTTCTCATCTTTCTCTCTCTGGCTATGGGATGCGGCTGATTTGCAAAATTAGGTTTCCCAATTTCACTTATTCCCTTTTATACCATCCCCATTTTATTATATGTTTTTTTATTTTTTTTCCTTTTCTTTTTTTGGATCAGATTGATATTCACCCTACCCCTTTTGTTTACAACACCCCCATGTAAATGTGGATTTCGCAAGTCATCAGCCCAAAACCTCTAAAACCGAAACTGGGCTTTTTAGCTAATCACACCCCTCGTTTCAACGACAACACCCCTTACGCAAGCCCATTTTGGCAATTTAGGCCAGCTCACAAAAAAGAACTGGGCTGCTGCGTTTTTTCGCACCCCCCCAGTTTCAGAAATACAACCCCCTACTGTTTTATGCACCCTTCATTTAAAAATACCCCCTTTTGTTTCTTTTTCTTTTTTTTACAATTAGGCATTTTCTCCTTTTACAAACAACATTTTACTCATCAAAAATCATTTCTCTAAAAAACACCCAACCAACAAACATTTTCTACCTAGAACTACGTAGCCTTTGATTCTCCACCCGGAGATACGTAGGAGCAGGACCACGCCCCTGTCAAGCGCAAAAATAAACAATTGCCATTAACTTTCTTTCTTAATTCTTTTTTTACAAAAAACTACAAAATATAAATAGGGGACTAAGTCGACTGTACAGTCGGGTTAGTCTGCTTTTTAGGTCACTAATGAACCGTTACGGATCATGTCCTAAAATCCCTATTTAAAATAAACAATTTCTAAAATTAAAAAAATATACAAACACATCTCTTTCATTTCAAAAATCAAAATCTTATTTTCAAAGTAGGGGATTAAGTCGGTCGTACGGCCGGGTTAGTCATCGTTTTAGGATAAGTGAACTGTGGTCCTTCAGAGCCCCAGCGCTCCTTCAGCCCTCAGTGGCCCTTCAGAGCCCCAGCGCTCCTTCAGACCCCCAGTGGTCCTTCAACACAGATCACACAGTCCTAAAACCCCTATATTAAAAAACACCAGCCAACAAACATTTTCTACCAAGAACTACGTGCGATTTGATTCTCTACCAGGAGATACGTAGGACCAGAGGGCGGTCGACCTCTGTCAATTGCACTAATAAAAAAACCTTTTTTATTCTTTTCCTAAATAATCATTTTCTTAAATAAAATATCAATTTTCTTCTTTCTTTTTCAATTCACAATAAAAGGGTAAAAATAAACTTTTTTTCAAAATTAATATTCTTTCCTACAACTAATTAGCAAGTAACCTTCCTTAGGAAGGACGTCGTGGGGTGCTAACACCTTCCCCACGCATAACCGACTCCCGAACCCTTATCTGGTCTCAAGGACCCTTATCCATTCCAAAAGGGATTTTCCAATGTTTGCCCTTAAACTAAACTTTGGTGGCGGCTTCATTTTTGAACCTTCGAGGAATCCTCACCCGGAGTTTTCGGTCGCTACAGCGGATGACAGAGTTCGAGCATGGTATTGGCCCGTACCAAAGCTTCTTCTCTTTCGATCTGAGTCAGGCGTTCTTCTTGTTGCACGAGTGTTTGTGCACGCCAACTGAATAATTCTAACAGTTGTCAGACCGCACCTGCCGGGACAAGAATAGTTTCTGGGAGGACCTTGGCCGGTGGAGAGTCCGGGACTTGATCATTCGCATGAGGGAGCGTTGTCGCCACTCCTTCAGGTGCACCCTGGGGCCGAGACGGGATCTCGGCTATTCTTTGTATTCGCGAGAGCTTCCGAGTAGATGGTCTTCCGCGAGGCACCAAGATGTGCAAGAGCAAGAAATGGAAGATGATGAGAGATCTAAGATTCTCCCACTATGGTCGCCAAATGATCTGTACCTTATCCGACTTGGTGTGACTGGTCTGGATAGTTGGTAGGGTACTCGCTCAAGTCGCGGTGGAGAACGGAGGACGGGATCCAACCCGGGGTTGTGGTGTGTGGAAATATGTGCAAGTATATATAGGCACAAACAAGTAGTATAAAAAATCGAACCCACAGGGATTGGATTAACTCTTGTATGTTTAAAAGGATATAAATTAGTGTGAACTATACTACTCACAAATTGGGATGATGGTGATAAGTAAACAGAATGTAAATATGTAATAAAATGTAGAGGAAATCAGTTGAGAATGATAGTTGAGATGTCTTCACTAAATAATTCACTTTTGAGAGTTTGTGTGTTTATGTGGTGCAGATGCATTGAGTGCAGCTGCATCAGTATGTGCCTTTCAGCTACTTTCTTCAGAGTTTCGTTACAAGCTTCCTATGTCTAGGCTTGCTAAATAAGTTCACTCCTGCCTTTGAAGTACCCACTGTATCACCCTAAGGACTATGTTATCCTATGTCTAGGACTTAACATGGTTTTAACAAAGTTTTCTTTATTACATAAGTGAACAAAGCCTTCATTAAAACACTCACCCTTATTAGTCTTGATTTCTAGTTATAAACCATGTCTGTGAATATAACTCTACTTATTCTAAGTGATCAACCTTAAAATAAGATGGATGTAGTATAACACAAGAACCAAAATGCATACAACACTTAAAAGCACAATAACTTACTCAAAAGCTTATTATAAAGTTAGAACATCTCAACCAAAAAGGTTTAGCTCATAATATGCATTGCAAGGCAAAGATAAATGGAATAAAACATGTTGATATAATGGAAAGTACAAGAGATATCAATAGGGTAGAGATTACACTGATTGAAGTACTCTAGCATAAGTTTGCCCAGCAGTGCAGATGTATTGATTTCCTGCACCTAACAAAGATGAAGAAGTGAAGGGAGAAGTCGTCAATTCCTTCCTTACCTTCTTGCAAACTAACTACTAACTTAAAACTATAAAAAGAAAGGAAATACAAGAAAGGAAATAATTATAAACTATAATGGAATGTGTATGGATGTTGTTTCAAGTGAGAAGTGTAAGCCTTTATATACCCTTGGAGGTTTCCTTCAAGTGAGGTTTTGCTTGGAGATCAAGTTAACCTAAGGAGGCTTAACCATGGTTAATTTTCAGAACTTTGATGAAGGGGATTGAGTCCAACACTCAACTTCAAAGAGTGGTCCAATCGTGGAAGGCCATGTGTCCTTTATGAATGACCCTTCATGATGGTCTTCTATTGTAGGCGCCTCCTTTTGCATGTTGGCATGTGTCTCCATGTGACTTGTGACTAAGCATGATGTCAGAGGTGTTTATTCATTGGTATGGATTGAGGTGCTTCCAATGTTGGGTAATCTGTCTTTAGTGCAGGATGGTGCAGATGCCCTGTTGTAGATGCATTTTGTGCAGATGCACTGTTGTTTTCCTAGTGCAGGTGCATCAACTGCAGGTGCACTGAACAAAACACATCAAACATACCAATATATATACAAAATGCTAAGTTATGAATGGCATTCATCTTAAAACCATAAATGTTGTTATTTTATTCATACTACTATATTTAGCACATATTACACTTGATTTCAAGCAATTAGTTATGTTTAGATGCATAAATAACTCTATATAAAATAGAGTTATCAGGTTGTACCAGCAAAAACACTCTGACACCCAAGTAAGAACGGTGAAGTCAACGTAAGTTTTGAGGGATGAGTGAATGTGTACCTGTCAGTGGGGGTTGACCCCTATTTATATACGATAATTAAAGTCATCATTTATCCTTCATTAAATGAGTATTTTCTCATATTTAAACATTAATAATTACAAACATCTATTTATATCATTTTATATTTATAAGTTATTTCAACCGCGCTAATGTTACCAAACATTTTAAATTCAATCTGCTACTAGTGGAAAATTAGCTTTTAAAATCACCATTTGGAATCGGTTGTTGAAATAACTGATTCCAAATTTGGACGCGGTGGCAATTTTGCAATTAAATGGTGGGAAATGAGATTTATTTTGACATTTTGAATCGGTTGTTTAAACAACCGATTCCAAAGGTATACATTTAAAATCGGTTGTTTATAACACCGATTCTAAAAGTCTTGTTTGTATACCTTTGGAATCGGTTGTTTAAACAACTGATTACACAAGTCCTATTTTTTGATAACGTACAAGGCCACTTTTCACGATCCTTCTTATCCGTGCTCCATTTTCCCTCTTTCATTTCGCTCAAACCCTAGCTTTCCATCACCAGTACCCCATTCACTCTCTCACTCCGTTCACTCTCTCATCTGCTCACTCCCTGGTGCTACTGTACTTCACCGTCCAATCCCTATTCCCTACTTCACATCACTCTCTCTTCGATTCATAGACATGAAGAATTCCTCAAAGCCACCGTCTTCATCTTCCTACAGGAGCTGATCTGAAAAGCCTAATCTTCGAAGCTCCAAATCCCAATGCAAAGATCCCATTCAACTTAGTTCCAAGACTCCTGAGAAGCCGCTGTAGCGTACTCGCACGCGCAATCGCGGTGTTGCACTTTCCATCTCGGATATCAGGAAGGTCGCTAAGGGTCTTCAAGATCAGAATAAACCTCATGAAACGACATCGTTGCCGGCCAAAACTGCAAGGAGGCGGATCTCAATGCCTTCCCCGTGTAAGCCCAGTTACTTCTGTTTGATGAACAGTCAAGTTGTATGAAGCCAGAGCTTCTTGTTACTATAAACCCTGATGCAGTTGAATCTGATGCTAAGATACCTAAGCGTGGGACTTTGTGGCTAAGGAAGTTATTTGGTGAAAGGCTTACAGAGTTTTGCAAATCTCATCCTCAGGTGTGTTTCAACTTGCATATGCTTGTAATTAGATATTGTTCTGAAGCATTAGCTTTGTATCATGTCTGTGGAGCAAGATAAATCACACAGTGCTTGCTGGTTTAATTCATTAAATTGATAGTTTAGTTGAAAGAATTGTGAGATGGTGGCTGCTGTAGTCCAAAATAATTGATGTGGGATTTCCTTTCTTCATTGACTACAAGATGCTAATGGTATAATATCTGTTGTTGCTAATTGCTTTATTAAATGTGCTTAATTCCTGATTTTGAATAGAAGGACAATTATGTGATACTTGATTCAATATGTGCAGATTGCTTCAAAGACTGATAGGCAAGATTGTAAGTTCTTAATTTCAGTTTTTGTGAAAATTGATCTTTTGGTGCATCTGTATTAAACATTACACAACTGAAGCTGAAGCAAATGAAACTAATTTCTAACCATATTTTCATTTTGCAGTAACTGCAGTAAACGCATTTAGATTATTGTCTGCTGAAAGTTTCCAAGCCAATGAAGGTGATCCTTGTGTTCCAACTCCCTGGGAATGGGTAAATTGTAGCACCACTACACCACCAAGAATTACAAAAATGTAATGTCTTCAATCCATTTGTTCATGCAACCATCTAGTAAATTGAATTGCAGTTATATGAATGATTCATCTTACAGCTGATTTTGAACATCTATGAATATTGAACTCTAAAAAGCATCAAAACTCAAAGTACAGTTGAAGTTTTAGATTGTGCAATAATGCTATGTTTATTTGTTCATATTTGAAATGAGAATAGGCAGCAGCATGATGAAAATCATTGTGGACTAGAAGCTTAATTAAATTTTACATTTTTACTAACTGCCATTGCTTGTATTAAAGTTCTTTCAAGAAGGAATGTGAAGGGCGAAATACCACCTGAGCTCAAGAACATGGATGCATTGACAGAGTTGTAAGTACATCATTCCTCAGAATAAATAATGCTTTTAATTTTTCTTTTATGACTTCTTTTTTTAATTCATTCTTTTTCCTTAGGTGGTTAGATGGCAACTTGCTTAAAGGAGAAAGGCATCTAATCAGAAACGCGATGAAAAAGGTTAGTTAGACAATTTAAATATAATGTTTCTTTTTTAACTTGACTAGAATCCAACTTTTCCAATCAAGCATTCTTGTGACCTACAGGAAATTCTGGACGCACTAACAGTAAACACTTATCTGCATACGCATTAGTTCGAGGTGGAAATGTGATGAATGAAGGTACTACATGCTATATTTCGCTCGCAGATTTGAAAGAAGCTACTGACAATTTTTCAAAGAGCATTGGCAAAGGAAGTTTTGGATCTGTGTACTATGGGAAAATGAGAGATGGAAAAGAGGTGGGAGTAAAAAGTATGACAGATTCATCCTGCCATGGGAACCAGCAATTTATGAATGAGGTAGAATTCAAATTCATCCCTTTAGTATCTTCAAATTTCTGTTTCTTTTGGTATTCTATATCTGATACTGTAAGTGAAAATTGCAGGAACCAATCCCTATCACTCAACTTGTGAGGGAAGTTGCTGCTGTTATGCAGGAATTTACTCAGTCTGGGTAATTATGAATTTATTTGTGTTGTCATCCCCTATGTGTATTGGTTTGGAATGAGTCTAAAAATTGTATGAAACTAGGGCATTTATCATTTGGAATGAGTCTAAAAATTATATGATCTTATGGCCTATTGGCTGTCAAATACGTCCGCACTATTGTTTTTGCTCCAACAAACTTTGAAATCTGGTGGTGCAAATGATGCAACCCCAACAAAGTTTTGAGTTATTGCATATATGACTTGGGCTGTAATAAAATATGGTAATGCCCTATGACTACTCAGTATGGCTTTTGGGTTGGTGTCCGTGTCTTCAAAAAGTTTAACCCAATTACCTTGGCTTTGCAATATGCTGGGTCATCTTGGGATGAGCTTAAGCACATAAGACAGACCGTTGGATTCTTGGTAAGTGTCTCATATTTGATAATATGTCATCA
This sequence comes from Astragalus membranaceus, assembly GCA_039519185.1. Lineage (NCBI taxonomy): Eukaryota > Viridiplantae > Streptophyta > Magnoliopsida > Fabales > Fabaceae > Astragalus > Astragalus membranaceus. The sequence continues at coordinate 50,982,342 of CM076851.1, forward strand.
TTTATCTTATTGATGTTATTGAAAGCCATAATATGACTGGAATTGTATTACCATAAAGAAAGTGACAGTGAGTAGCAAGTGCATTATTACTTTCATTTGTTTTCTGAAAAGATCAAAAAGAAAGCATCGCCTGATTAGATGATGTTGCATTCTTAGCTTGACGGTGTGTGGTATTGGATTTCTCTTCTCACCAACTAATTTTTAGATCAAGAGGTGGTTCAGTGTCCCTAGCTACCGTGTTTCCTTTTTCTTACTGCTTTCTTTTTCTCCTTTTCCCATTCAATAAAACTATCGCGCCGGTGCAAAACTGAATTTTTAAAAATATCAAGAGGTATGCACTTGATATCACTCTCCTCAAAAAACGTGACCTCAAAGGTAAAACACATTTGCCTGCCTTCTTTGATAGGCATTACCTTAATGGGAAGAGACATAATTTTACATTACCATTGTCCTTTTGTTTCTTAATTTTACTCTAGTTGCTAGACTATGCATTCACATTATCAGAGAGAGAATAGATTATGTAGGTTTATTTATTGTTATTCACATGTGTTTGATTATACACCTGTTTGTCACAGGAGTTGTATTCCCATAAGGAAAATGAGTAGCAAGTGCATCATTAATCTTGTTTGTTTTCTTAAAAATTCAAAGCCAAGAAGTCCATCATCTCTTGAAGAGTCTTAGGTCTGTGTAACCTGATCTCAGCTCTAATTTCCTCCTTGAGTCCATTAGCAAAAATTCCATTGGATGAAGCAAGTTATGGGGTTGATTAACTGCAAGGTATTCAAACTTTATGGTATCACAAGCATAAAAATTTGTTATGACTGCTTTCGATATTTAACAAAATTGCATTTATTTTGTATTCTTTAGTTAAGATGAATCATTTGAGTCGTCCATTGTTTTTGCGTGTGAAGTTTCATTATTTGTCATGTTGCATAGTTGTCTTGATCAAAGGATTTCTGGAAGTGTTTCTATGTATGATTTTGCTACCTGCTATATATACATCATAATCACTTTGGACAATTTAAATGTTGAGCCCTCAGAAATTTCATCTGCATTTCATGGCATCCATCAGGTACAGAAGTGGTTATTGGCTACTAATATATGGATAAAACAGTGAAGAACTTGCTCTATCAAATACAAATTGAAGGTACTTACTAGACCCTTGTTTATCTTCATTTTTTGTAGTCTTCTTCTTGTGTTTGCGGACTCTGGGTTTGATTTGCACTAGAGGAGCAAGTCACCTGAAACAACTCACAAGTTGTGGTTTCTCTCTATGACTTGAAGCAAGCATCCCGCCAATGGTTCCACAAATTTTCCTATACCATTCTCCATCATGGCTTTGTACAGTCCTCTGCTGATCCCTCTGTGTTTACAACAGGTCCTGGACAGTCATTAATTGTGTTGCTTTTGTACGTGAATGACATCATTCTTGCTGGTCCTCAAATGCAGTTCATCAGTGCTGGCACAAGAACTGCTCCAGACCCTCTTCAAACTAAAATTGCTAGGTCCCTTGCAATATTTCCTTGGCCTTGAGGTTGTCTCTTCGCCTAAGGGCATCTACGTATGCCAAAACAAATATGCCACACAGTTGCTACAGGACACAGGCTTCACCAACTGCAAATCTCTGCACACGCCCATGGATCCAAACATCAAACTCACTGATAGTGCATGGGAACTTCTGGTCGATCCATCACAGTACCGAAGGCTCATTGGGCGCCTCATTTACCTAACTATCACCCGCCCAGACATTGCTTTTGTTGTGAACAAGCTGAACCAGTTTATGACAGCACCACGGACACCTCACTTGCATGCAGTCCATCACATTCTGCAGTATTTGATAAGTGTCTCATATTAAAACACTTACCATATCTTATGATAAAGTTGTAATTTCTTTACAATGTAGTTTAATGAATTGGTGGAATTTTGTACTTATAGTACTTTTTAGTTTAATGGAAGTATATGAATTATTATGAGTGTATGTAAATTGGTGAGTTGATGTATGAGTTGCCGGAAGTAAATTGGTTAATAGGTGTGAATGGAAAAAAAATTGAGTAAAAAAAAAGTAAAAAAAAAAAAAGAAAATTGGACATTTGGAATGGGTTATATAAAGAACCGATTTTAAATGTTTGTTTCTTTAAGGACATTTGGAATCGGTTGTTTATATAACCGATTCAAAATGTCCTGTTTGTAAGGTTCATAACGTGTGTCTGAAAAAGCAATTTGAATCGGTTGTTTGCAACAACTGATTCTGAATGTCACATTTTGAATCGGTTGTTGCAAACAACCGATTTTGAATGCTACATTTTGAATCGGTTATTTAACCGATTCAAAATGTCCCCACATTTAGAATCGGCAGTATCCGAATCGGCCAATAACCGATTCCAAATGTGTCAAACAACCGATTCCAAATGTCTTTTTTTCACTAGTAGCTTATTTACTGTCGCTATCCACTATCAGTTTATCTGCTATCTGCTACTTTGTAGCCGAAAAGAGCCTAGATTTTGAACATTCAGAAGAAGCAATGGACAAGCTTTCTTATGTAAATGGAAAGGAAAATAAAAGTTAGATTTGTTAAGTGTTTCTTTTTTTATGTAATTGAGATACTTTTGTCAATTGCTGGCTTTTAAATCAATCAAAGTTTAGAACCATTAGAATTTTTATTATTTCATCTACTGTTTCCTCCTATACACAAGTTATGATCTTCCTGTTTTCAATCATTTGAAAAATCTTAAATTTGATATTGAAAAGGGAAAACATAAGATAAAAAAAACAGTACAAAATCACAAAAATTGCAGGTCTAAATATGCACGACAGGAGTAATTAATTACATGTACATTATTGAAATAAAAAAGCATAAACTCCAACACAATTATATGGATAGCTACACCTGTCAAGTGTTTGAATGCAGAAAATCATCGTGTAGCCATTTGACATCAAAAAGTGGATATGACACGAGGGCGACGTATCTTAGAAGCAGGGGTGTTCCCAGTGGCGGACCTAGATTGTTTTTTCGGTGGAAAAAAAATGTTAGTGTGAATACTCCTATGTAAAATTATTTTGAACAAATTTTAAATTTGCATTGCATTCACTTTTCAGTAAATATGCTTTATTAAACTCCATACGAGACTATTTATAAAGTAATTTTATCGATATTACATATTTTTACAGACTACTTCTTATTTACCTATATTTTAGGACTTAAATAGGAAATAGTGGGTAAACTTAGAGACTAATTTGGCGATTTACTCTTAAATAAATTTGGAGTTAAATAACCTGATTCCTTAGTTTTAGTAAATTAATTGAGAACATTTGAAAAAAAAACTAAACAATCTGATGAACCAACATTTTTATAATGAATTTTTTTGGCACCCCTTGACCTGGGTCCTGGGTCTTGGGTCTGCCACAGGGTGTTTGCAGGTCGATTTGGATTGGATTTGGTAAAATTTGTTGCCCGAACCAATTACAATCACTTTGTTTGGGTTGGTTTAGATTTTACGTTTTTTCTCCAAAATCCGAACCAGGCCAATCCGATATTGTATGGGTTGGTTTGGATTGGACTCACGGATCATGCACTAAAATATTGATTTTCTAAAATACAAAAAATAACATACTTTTGGAATATTCACACACTTCTAAATAACCACAAAAAAATCCTAAAAGTTAAAAATTAGACGAAAACAAACTCAAATCCATTAATAGTATTCTAATTCATAGTTTTAAATTTTATAACTTTATCGTAAATTATTAAGGCTAAAGTCTAAGCAAATAAAATTTTGTACTTCTAAAATTACAAAACTAGTATGATCTAGTATGGGTTAGTTCGAGTTCGCAAGTTTGTTTTTCAAAATCCGTTGTCTGAACCAAACAATTATGGGTTGGTTTGGATTTGTTCGAATTTGACTCGAACGCGAAAAATATCTTAACCAAACTTATTGGTTTGAAAAAGGCCATCACTTTTCCCACACCCATCCCTACTCACCCCACACCCCCTAACTCCTTTAATCCCCAAAATACCCCTAACTAAAAAACACTATTTCTCCCTCTCCCTCCCTCACACCTCCTTTCCTCTCACACCCCAACCTCCCATCTACTCCGCCTCCCTCTCCCCCTTTCCCTCTCAATCGTTGATTTCGATTTCCCAACGTCATTTTCGCACCTAGGTACTCCCTCCCTCACTTTCCTCCGTTAATTTTCATTGTTTATGTTCCTGTTTCTGCGTTTTCTGGATTCTGAGTTGTCTGCGACGGATTCGGTTGCCCTCAACCGAATGGTTCTGGGGACGAAGAAAAACGGACCCATTTGGTTGAGGTCAACCGAATACTTTCGGTTGAGGTCAACCGAATCATACAGATACTGATTGTGTTTGATATGTTCGGTTGCAGGTATGATCCAATTCGTTACCCTCATTGAAAGAAATGCTGGGAGGATTTCCATTCCAAATTAGATTTGGAGACTAGAGTTGCCTTGTTCCTTTTATTTTGTCTTGGAAGTTGGCCCTTGTATTCGTGGTGTCAACAACATGCGCTATGGCAACATCCTTACTGATACACATGCCATCTGCCAAGCGTATGGGGGTGTTGAGAGTGTGGAAACCTCGTTAACATACTATCAGACCGGGAGCTTCAACGTCGCCAGGATTATGCCCGCGGTTGCCTCTGATGGAAGTGGGAGTGACAGTGATAGTGCGAGTGATGCTGGATCCGGCTCTGTTGTTACCCAGTTGTAGTTTTTTACTGTTATTTTGTTTATCAATAATTGTAATTGAACGTCACTAATTTATTAATGAATAAATATTGGGTTGATTATTTTTTGGTTTACAATACTGTTTAAATTAAACAACAATATTATTATTAAAAAGCGTCACCGTACATAAAACTCGAAATACACAAAAACGTTAAAATGACAGAAACTATTGAGTTGGTGGAGTTAAACGACTAAGGATCTCAGCGACGGTCCGTGTGGTTTCCACGTACAAATGCAGATAACTCTTCCATTTAAACAGGACATAAATGGACATCATTGCTTGGACGTCATCGGCGTTCTTGACATCCATTGTAGACCAGTGCACACGTCCATCAGACCAATCAGGTTTCCGATAAATTATACGAGTTATCTCTCGCTCGTCGCCCTCCACTTGCACCTTACCCAATAGTTTATCTTTTAGGGCAGCGAATGTTATGTTGTGTTTAAGCCTACACTGCATTGTGTCTCGCCCCTCGAAACAGACACCATCAACTTTGTTGGTGATGATGCCCTGATGATGAATGATAGTGAGGGAAGAATCCTCTGAGTATTGTGTTAGGGGCATTTTTTTGTGTTTATACGATTTAGTGGAGAAGAAGAAGCAGAGAAGGGGTTAGGGTTTTTGTGAAGTAGAAGGGATAGCTAAAGCCCAATTTATAATAGGCGTGGGGAAACATGAGCCGTTGATCAAAATTTTATATCACAAATCTGAGCCGTTTATTTTCTATCCGTTGGGGAACAATTTCCAAAGGAAATGCCATCCACTCCTTTTCCTGACACGTTTGCCTGGTTGTGAGCCGTTGGTTAAAAGTTTCGGTGGAATCTGAGTCGTTCAATTTTTTAAAAAAAACTCGTATTCAACTGCCCTGATCCAAATTTATTCGGTTGGGGTCAGCCGAATCATCTAAAAAAGGAAAAAAGGGGTGTGTGCCAAAAAATACACCTTCGGTTGCCCATAACCGAATTATTTCGGTTGCCCGTAACCGAATCGGCGAAAAATGCGCGTTTCATTAATGGCCTTTTGGTCATTTCACAGGGTTAGGGGGTGTGGGGTGAGTAGGGAGGGGTGTGGGAAAAGCATGGGCCTTGAAAAATTATATACTTTGATACATATGTTGTAACATCAAAACAAACTATTTTGATATGTGTTTGCATTATACTGATATGATATTCTCTAATACACATACACTTTGTTGTGATTCACTTATGTTATGGAAATTATACTGTTTTCTATTTACACCCCCCTCTCCAAAAGCCCAATTGATGAGAAGCCCAATCATATTGAGAGAGTCCAATCTTCAATGGCCAAGATCAGCCCGCAAGATCGGACGGCCCAAAAACGCCAACACAAAACACATTCAAACTCTATAAATACCTCATTCAATGCTCATTAATGGTAAGCACTTTTTCTAACAAACACTCATTCACTCAAATACTGACTTGAGCGTCAGAGTATCATTGCAGGTACAACCTCGCCCCTCAAGATCGGACATCTCAAGATCGAACATCTCAACCTCGCCTCTCAAGATCGAACCTCTCCAGGTCGAACGAAATCTTCCTCTCAAGCCCGAAGACAGAGACAGAATCAAGGACAAAATATCTACTAACTGCGTAATACCGATCTCTAAGATCGGAAGCACAGTACAGAACATTGGCGACCACAGTGGGAGAAATCAATACCCTATTTTTTCTCACCATCTCCTTGAAACTTATTAAAATGGCACCAACGCGCCGTTCAACACCGACTAGTCTCATGGCCGAACCTGAGCTCGGCCCTCAGCAAACCCCTGAAGGCCACGTCCAGGAACTTACGAATTCGTCGCAAACACGAAGCTGACTTCCCAACACGGGACCATCCCGAGCACATTCGGGCGCATATGAAACGAGCCTACCATCTCCTCCTCAATTACTTCCGGCCTTGACGGGCGCGGTCCAACAGCTCGTTCAGCTGTTGGCTCGGCAAGAAGCGGTAAATGAAGAAAGAAACAACTGCTTCGCTAACCTCGAATCCGAAGTAGCGAGACTGCAAGGTCGAAACTTTCTGGACCAGCAATCATCCGGGCAGAGCTCCCTGGAAGAACGACGCCCAACTCAAAGAAGACTTTTCCATCGATCACCCCCTCGGAGAAAGCTCAATCACCGTTCCCCCGCACGCCGTCAACGAGGAAATGGTTCCCGTTCTCCTCTGGCTCGACAACATAATAGTCCCAACGATCTTCACCTTTCCCCATACCCTCACCAAGGGAATGATTATCGTTCTCCATCAGCTCGACAATATGACGATCTTGATGATCCTCATTCTCCTCCTCGCCGCCACCGAGGGAATGGTTCCCGTTCTCCTTTGGCACGCCAATTTGACGATCTTGAAGGCTCGACCTCGTCAAGAAGACGATCAAGGAGCCGTGACAACATTCAAAACAATCAAACGCGACGGTACAGACACCAACCACCGTCACGGGTGAATCAACTTGGGCGAAAAGGTCCTTTCACAAAATCAATCGACAACTTCCGGGTCCCCCGGTACCTCGAGAAACCACCTGGAGGACTGAAGACTTATGACGGGACGGGCGACCCCGACAGGCATCTAGACCAATTTGATACAACCATGCAGTATCGAAACGTACCCATGGAAATGAAATGCCGAATATTCCCGTTAACCCTGGACAAAATGGCTTCCGAATGGTTTCGGACGTTAAGGACGAATACCATCTCCTCGTGGGACCAATTAGCAAAACACTTCTCGGTGCACTTTGCCCATTCCAAGAGCAAACCCAAAAACAAAAATGTTTTAGCATCCATTGTCCAGAGGGGAAATGAGCCCCTGAGAGAATATATAGAGCGATTCAACATCGAGGCTCTTCAGGTTCGGCAGTTAGACGACGCTTTCCGAATCTTCTTCATGGCCCAAGGTCTGCTCCCTGGAAGCTCGTTCCGAAAGCACATCAACACCTGGGAACCCAACACCCTTCAAGAATTCCTCGAGCTATCCCAGTGCTTTATTAATGAAGAAGAAAATTCAAAACTCGACAAAACATCGTCACATACGGAACCGTCGAAATGCCACATCGAGATCGACCCTCGCAAAAATTCGTGGAACACCGGTAAAAAGAATCGCCACCAGGTATATACCGAACTCAACGTCTCCAACGCCCAGTTACTGGGGGAATGTTGGAACGTCGAGTTCAGGGACGTCAAGCCTCCCAGATCTTTACCCGTCCGGCCGGGGCAGAAAGCCAACAAATACTGCCGATACCACAGAAGCAATGGCCATGACACGAACCATTGCAACACCCTAAAAGACGACATTGAAGATTTAATAAAACGGGGAAAGCTATCTTCCTATGTCAAAAGGGAGGGAGAACGATCTCACAATATCGGAAGAGAAAGAAATGAAAATCCCAGGGAAAAAGGAAAAGAAGTGATCGACCCAGACCACGAAGAACTGGATAAAAAACGTTCGATTATCATGATGATAACTGGAGGGTTCGATCATGAAGGATCAGGAAAATCAATGAAGAGAAAATGGAAGGAACTGTTATGCGTGGCTTCAACATCAACAAAACCGATCAAGAGCAATCGACCTCCATTATCTTTTAGCGACGACGACCTCATTGACGGAAAGGCCAACAAACACGTACCTCTCTTAATATCGGCGATCATAGCGAATAAAGAAGTACGTAGGATCTTGGTAGATCAGGGGAGCTCATCAGACATCCTCTTCATCGATCTTCTAAACAAAATGGGGATCGACAAAGAGGAACTCACCCCTTATAGAGGAACGGCTCTGTCCGGCTTTAACGGATCCCGAACGAAACCTCTTGGGCATCTGGAGCTAATGGTTACCTACGGAACCGAACCAATGGTTCGAAGCGTTAAAACCAAATTCCTCGTCTTACCTTGTGAATCCATTTACAACGGTATTATAGGAAGACCGACCCTCGGCAGGCTCGGGGCGGTTACATCCACAACACACTTAAAAATGAAGTTCCACTCTCTCTGCAACAGAGTTATCACTCTAAACTCTGACTTAGAGTCGGCCTCCAGGTGTTTTTTCCTATGGACGAAGAACAAACGAAAAGCTTCGGAGCATGAAGGGGTTCCTCCTTCGGAAGAACTGTCGACTCCCAAACTACCAAAAGGAAGATCGACTGAAGTTAACGCCGCAACTAACGTAGAAACCGGCTGCGATCCGAAAGTCGAAAATCAGCAAGACTTCGACGAGCTAACTAAAGAGCTCAAACGAAAAATCAAAAGACCAGAGCCTGATGGAAAGTTCGCCGAAATACAGCTCGGTTCAGACCCTTCCCAAAATATCAAAATAGGGACCGACCTTCCAGAAAAAATCAAAATCGACTTGACCCAATGTCTTAAAGATTTCAAAGACATCATCGCTTGGTCGGCCGAAGACATGCCTGGGATCCCACCAGAGATTGCTTGCCATCAACTCGCAATAAACCCAGAAGCAAAATGGATCGCCCAAAGAAAGCGGGCTCAAAGCAAAGAGAAAGCCATTGCTGCCACCTTAGCAGTAGACGACCTCATCAAAGCCAACTTTATCTCCGAGGTTAAATACACGACTTGGTTATCAAACCCAGTCCTGGTGAAGAAATCTAACGGAAAATGGCGTATGTGTGTCGACTACATCGATCTCAATAAAGCTTGCCCAAAGGATGCTTTTCCAGTCCCCAGCATCGATCGTTTGGTCGACAACGCCTCCAGTTTCCGGTTATTATCTTTCATGGACGCGTACTCCGGATACAACCAGATAGCCATGTTTCCCCCAGATCAAGAAAAAACCGCCTTCATCACCGACCGAGGAAACTTCGCATACCGAGTCATGCCCTTTGGGTTAAAAAACGCTGGAGAAACTTACCAAAGAATGATGAACAAAGTGTTCCAAAACCAGATCGGTAAAAGCGTTGAAATCTACCTCGACGATATGATCGCCAAGAGCAGAAGTGATGACGACCATATAAGCGATCTAAGGGGAATTTTTTGTGAGGTACGAAAGAATAGAATGAGATTAAACCCAGAAAAATGCACTTTCGGAGTTCGAGCAGGGAAAGTCTTGGGTTTTTTCCTAACAGAAAGAGGAATCGAGGCGAACCCGGATAAATGTCGATCCGTCACGGAAATGCGAACTCCGACGTCCAAGAAGGAAGTGCAAAAACTCAATGGAATGATAGCTGCTCTATCTCGTTTCATACCAAATGCAGCATTCAAATCTCTTCCACTTTTTAAAATCCTCAAAAAAGAAGAAAGAGATTTCGAATGGACGCCTGATCAAGACGAAGCTTTGAAGCAACTAAAAAAATCTCTCTCCGAGCCTCCAATTTTAACTCGACCAAAGGAAGGGGAAACCCTATACCTATATCTCGCGGTCTCGGAAGGAGCATTAGCTGCCGTTCTGGTACGCGAACTCGAAACCGGGCAAAGCCCGATCTATTTCGCAAACAAGGCTCTGCACGGAGCTGAAAGTCGTTATCAGAAAATCGAGAAAATCGCCCTGGCTCTCATTGTCGCAGCTCGACGTTTTCGAGCCTATTTTGTCGCCCACCAGGTAGTCGTCCGAACTAACTACCCCATCAGGCAGATACTCCATAGACCCGATCTGGCTGGAAGAATGATCAAATGGGCTGTGGAACTCTCAGAATTCGAGATTAAATATGAAGCTCGAACAACCCTTAAAGCACAAGTTTTGGTGGACTTCATCGCCGAAATGACGCCTGCTAACACCGAATCTGACATATGGATCCTGTATGTCGATGGGTCCTCAAATCCAAAAGGGAGTGGCGCTGGGATCATGCTTGAAAGCCCGACGGGGGTCATCATCGAAGTTTCCCTTACATTCAGTTTTCCCACCTCGAACAACCAAGCAGAGTACGAGGCTTGTATCGCCGGACTTCGCCTGGCAATCGACCTCCAAATCCAACAGATAAAACTTCATACCGATTCTCTCTTAGTGGTCTCCCAGATCGGAAGTAAATACGAGACCAAAGAACCGATCCTGCAAAAATACCTACTTCAGGTACGGTCGCTAATGGCTAAATTTGAAGCAAGCGAGATACTTCATGTCCCAAGAGCGGAAAATCAACGAGCTGATATCCTCGCCAATCTCGCAAGCACAAAAACCCCTGGGAATCAGAAGACAACCATCCAAGAAACACTACACAAACCCAGTGTGTCTCTCGAGCCTCTCTTTAATCCGACCATCTATATGCTCGAAGAAACGGACAGCTGGATCACCCCGATTGTAGAATACATCGTCGAAGGAACAGAACCCCTAGACAGGAACGACGCCAAATACGTCAGGAGAAGGGCCTCGGCTTTTTCAGTCATCAGCGGGACGCTTTACAAAAGAAGCCTCTCTTCCCCGCTAATAAAATGCATCGAGGGAGAAGAAGCAGCTTATGTATTAACAGAAATTCACGAGGGAATCTGCGGCCAGCACATGGCAGCTCGATCTTTAGCACGGAAAACTCTTCGAGCCGGTTACTACTGGCCGAGCATGATTGGCGATGCTAGTGATCATGTGAAGAAGTGCAAGAAATGCCAAATCCACGCCAATGTCCACATAGCTCCCCCTACGGACCTTACAAGTTTATCCTCCACGTGGCCTTTCGCATGGTGGGGAATGGACTTACTCGGACCTTTCGCAAAGGCGCCAGGACAAGTCAAATTCTTGATCGTCGCCGTAGACTACTTCAGCAAATGGATAGAAGCGGAACCCTTGGCGACCATCACTGCAAAAAATTGCATAAAATTCTTCAAAAAAAGCATCATGAGCAGGTTCGGGATCCCCGAGGTAGTAGTGACAGACAACGGAACTCAATTCACAGACTCGGGATTTCGAAAACTAATGCTCGAACTGAAAATTAAACACCACTTCACTTCAGTAGAGCACCCTCAAACCAACGGTCAAGCAGAGGCTGCAAACAAAGTAATACTGAACGGGCTGAAACGACGTTTGGACGATGCTAAAGGAAATTGGGTAGAAGAATTGCCTTACGTCCTCTGGGGATACCGGACGACCCCCCAAAGCTCCACTGGGGAAACACCTTTTAGGCTCTCCTACGGCAGCGAGGCGGTCATCCCCGTCGAGATTGGCGAACTTAATTGGAGAACGGCAAATCCTAAAACACAAAGCAATAACGATCAAGCCTTAAGAGAAGAACTCGAGCTCGTCGATGAAATCCGAGGTCGGGCCTCGCTCCGAGAAGCAATCATCAAACAAAAGGTTGCAACCAGATACAACACCAAAGTCGTTCACAGAGACTTCGATCCAGGCGATCTGGTACTCAGGAGAGCTGACATCGGTCAGAAAAACGCCTCCCAAGGAAAGCTCACCCCAAATTGGGAAGGCCCCTACCGAGTTTCATCTAAAACCGGTACCGGAGCCTTTAAATTGGAGACCCTCCAAGGAAGAAAGATTGAGAGGACTTAGAACGCAACAAAACTGAAAAGTTATTATCCTTAGAAAGAAATCATGTACACCGATCTTGTGTAAACTCAAAACAAATTATTAAATCAAAATAGAAACTTGACATTTCTTTCAAACGCTCTCAAAAGCTTCTCAAAAATTTTCACCAAGTCTCCACACATTCTTGATTTTCATCAAACAGAATGTATGGACCGAATTCCCCCCACCGGGAATCAACTGGGACCGATCTTAGATGATCTCCCCAAAAGCGACTAACCAAGGTCGCAAACTCTTTGAGACAACAGTTAAATCCAATCCGAGTCTTGGCAAACTGTCTCAAAGAGACCGGGTCTTCAAGGATCGAAACGTCCTAAGAACGACCATCGGCCACAGCTGCCGATACCCCTATAAGGCGAGTTAAATCTGGGCCGAGTCCTAGTAAACTGTCTTATAGGTTCGAACCAATAAATCGAGTTCCTCATTTACCGACGTTCTGATATTATACGCAACGTGCAGAATTAAAAAAGCACTCGTTAAAAACTCATAAAACGACTTACATGACATGCAAAATTCAAAAAGTATTCATTAAAGCTCGTAAAGGTCTGATAGACATATCCCAAAAAAGATTACAAATATCTTCAGCTAGACCGAAAGAAGTTCCGGGTCTATACAAAAACTACATCGGTAAAAGCATACACCAGGAACTTCTACAAAAAGAAACGCTGTTAAAACATCAGGCAGTAGAGGTCGGAAAAATCACGGTTTTCTTCTCCGTCTGAACATCGATCTTAACGATCATACCCCCTTCAACCTCGTGATCGGCATCGATAATCGACCGGTCCAAATTGACGGAAGGATTGACCAAAGCAATTTGCTCCTGGGCACACTCAAAACCCTCCTTATACAGCTCAATTGCGGAATTAGCGGCTTCACGAGCCTCCTTCCTAGCTTCATTTGCAATCTTTGTAGCTCTTTGAAGAGCTGCTTGAAGCTCCGCAATTCGAGCCTCTGCATCGCTGCTTGTTCCGACCCCTGCCTCTGATGCCTTCTTCAAATCATCTTCCAAACCGACTATACGAAACTCCAAACTTTTAATCTTCTGATTACCCCCGACCAATTGCCCCTCCAAAACCTTTTCCTTTTCTTCCAGCTCCTTTACACGAGTTTCCGCGAACTCCGCCCGGCGTATAACCTCCCCTTGACTTACCTTCAGAGTCTCAAGTTCTTGCTTTGTTCGAGCAAGCTCTTTCGACTTCGAAGACACATCTTCCACAAGCTTCACTCTTTTAGACTTCTCGAGCTCCAACAAATCTGCAAAGCTCGAAAATAAGAAAAATCAGATTGAGGGAAAAAGATCATAAAGGCAAAAAAAAAAAAACAGAAAAACACCTACCCTTAGCCCGTTTTTCGTATTTCTCTTTTTCGATCTTATGAACATCGGCCAAGTTCGCCAATAGTTTAACAGACGCCCCGACAGGATCCTCCCGCCATTGGGCATAGTTTTGTTCCAAAAAACCCTCCTCTAAAGGTACGGCCTTGTTCTTATGCTTCGGTCTCCGTGAGGTTTTACTCCTTTTCTCCGGCCTTTGCTCACCACTTACGTCGGTGCGCACCCTCTTCACCGAGGTCCGTACACCGATATCGGGAGCAGCCGGGGGAGGAGAACTGGAAACAAGATCGACCAGAGCCTCATGGGCAAGGTCCTCTTGAGTAACGGTGTTGATCGGGGAAGCAGCAGTAACCGTCCCCACGACAGGCTCAACCTGGGGGGACGTCGGAAGTGGAGCACCCGCTTCCTCAACATCGTCGGATATATCGACACTCCTCATCGCCAGCGCCTTCATTGCGGCGAGCTTCTTTGGGGCCATGGTATCTGGAAAAGAAACAAAAATGGGTCATACAAACTACAAATGAAAAAATGTCATAATTCAAAACAAGAAAAACGAGCTACCTAAAACGAATTGCACCCGTTTTCGCTTCCCAGCCTGAACCATCTTAGCCGCAGGGATACCCCGATACTTATGTTTTGAAAACGGAACGTTCTCAGAAATAAACATCAGGATCCTCTTGGTAAGAAGATCGGCAGCGTTCAGTCGATCCTGACCAACAGAAAAGGAATTGGTGGATCGTTCAAAATGGGCCTGACTCCAACCAATGGGAAACTTGGTGGACACCAAAGTCCGACCATCCTCGGAAAACTTTCCCACTCTCTCAATCGCCTCATCGGTCACCGGTTCGACCCAGTAATATAACTTCTTCCAATTCCCCTTCAATGAGTCCGCATAAGCTTTGAAAACCTTGGCCCCTCGCCTCGAGCGAAGACTGACATGCTCGCGACCGGACTTATTTTCACTGCTGTTCCGGTTGATCTCAAACAAATGGAAAAAGAGCAACGGCGAGACCGGCCTCTCCAGGTGAAGGCACATTAATTCGTAGGCTCGAACAAAAGCCCACGCGTTTGGATGCAACTGAGAAGGCGCAACATCCAAAGTCGCCAAAACCGTCTGCTCGAACCAGGTGAAAGGAGGCCGGATATTCATCTCGTTTATCAGCATATGATACAAAGTGAACTTGAGCTCTCCAGGCCACAACGCCACGTGCTCTCCTTTCTTCATCCCCTCCACTCTCCAAATTCGCTTCGAGCGACCGGAAGCTTTCCTCCCGACCCTCTCCAAATTAAACCCGTACTGATACAACGATTCGATCTCCAAAATATTTCTGGAAACCCAATCATACTGAGAGACCTCTCGCACCGGTACATCGAGGTCCCCACAACCAATACTAGAGTACCCATCCAGAGAAACAGCAGAAACTCGGCTGGAACCTGGTTGACTCGAAAGGCGAGATTCGACTTGTTTTCCAACATTCCCTCCGTCGGACTCATCGGCAGACTCGGGACTCAGCACAAGATCAGCCTCGGAGCCTGTCCCAAGATCGACCTCGGTATCCTCTGATTCCTCCACTTGGATTTCCTCATCAGACTCGGATGTGATGGCCATCACATCCACTAAGCAATCCTCCTCCACATCTTCAAGATTATCGTCGTTTGGCTCATTAGCATCGGTCGCAGGAGAGGAACTTTCACTCTCAAAATTATTTTCCGCCTTATCACTCATAGGGGCGGAAGCAGAATGCTCTTGCACGTCGGGGGCGGCGACTTCAAGAGGCTCGGTACGAACCTCAGGGACATCACCACCAGAAGCCATCGCGTTCGTAAACTCTTTCCGGTACTGAGTAACGTCTCTCCGAGTTTGTTTCGTCCTCGCCAGAGCGAATCTACAAGAATGGGGGACGAAATGTCAGGGTTAAAGATCGAAAATGGGTTCGCGAGCAAGTCGGAACCCGACCTGACGACCCCCATTCTGAGATCAAAAAGGGACTGGGGGAGGTCCAGGCACAAAGAAAAGTAAAGAAAAATCAAAAATGGACTAACCTCGGAACTATGCCGCAAGTTGTTTATATCTGGAAATATGCGGTTGTCGACCCACAGAAGCTCTTCAAACTCTTCAAACTCGTTCAAACTCTACACTAAAAAGTACTTCGAAATCTCTTCAAACTCGTTCACTCAAAAAAGAAGCTCGGGAGCTCTCAAAGATCGGCAAATCAAAAACAAATGAACAGCAAGCAATAAATGAGGAGGGGAGACCCTTTATTTATAGCAGGCGAATCTAATGGGCCTGGGCCGGGAAGTCGAAACGTCACGTCCAAACCATGGTCCATTAAAATCCGCACGCTGAAGAAGAAACGTCACCATCATACGCCGCCACTGCGAAGAGACACCTTGTCAGAAACAGTAAAGATGGCACTGATTCCAAGATTACACTGATTCCAAAGCAGCACTGAGTTCAAAAAAACCATCTACCTCGCTCGAAAGCTCGACGGACAGTTAACATCGCTCAAGAACCCCAGCCTCGACGTAAGCTCGAGACCAAAAGAAATCTCCACTCAACAAAAACAAGAGTATAAAGGCTACGTCGCCCATCAAAGTCAAGATCGCTCCTCATAGCGACCAGACTTGGGGGGCCACTGTTATGGAAATTATACTGTTTTCTATTTACACCCCCCTCTCCAAAAGCCCAATTGATGAGAAGCCCAATCATATTGAGAGAGTCCAATCTTCAATGACCAAGATCAGCCCGCAAGATCGGACGGCCCAAAAACGCCAACACAAAACACATTCAAACTCTATAAATACCCCATTCAATGCTCATTAATGGTAAGCACTTTTTCTAACAAACACTCATTCACTCAAATACTGACTTGAGCGTCGGAGTATTATTGCAGGTACAACCTCGCCCCTCAAGATCGGACATCTCAAGATCGAACATCTCAACCTCGCCTCTCAAGATCGAACCTCTCCAGGTCAAACGAAATCTTCCTCTCAAGCCCGAAGACAGAGACAGAATCAAGGACAAAATATCTACTAACTGCGTAATACCGATCTCTAAGATCGGAAGCACAGTACAGAACAAGTTACAATGACGTGATATGTTCTATGCTCAGACATATACATTTTCTTTCAAAATGATCTGATGATAAGTTTCATAATACTCTCATATTTTGTTTGACAAAATATTCTGATACTTCGCATACTCTATTTTTAGGATTGGTGATTAGATTTATTAAGATTGCAATCTATTTGCATTAAAACTGTGTAAGGTAGTGAGGTTAGGTATATGGAGATATAGGTGATATATAGCATGCATAATCACTATCATTTAATAAATTTGGTACTCTCTGTTCCAAAACTTTGGTACTTTTAGTCAGTGGCGAAGCCAGGATTTTTCTAGAGCCTGGGCAAGAAAATTTCCCGCCAATTTACATATGACATAATATATAAATAATCATAAAGTGTGCTAAATAGGAGAGAAGAAATCTAACCTGTCAATAGAGTGCTAAATAAAATTAGGAGGTAAATGCCCTTTCCGAGACTTCTTTCGGGTGAATGTTCGCATAATATCAACATCTTGAAGTGACTTGAATATCTCCCGCTCGGTGTAACATATCATCAAGTCATTGAACCACTCATCGTTGATCTTGTTGCGTAATTTAGACTTGATAATCTTCATTGCTGAAAAAGCTCTTTCAACGGATGCTGTCGACACCGGCAACAGCAAAGCCAACTCAATGAGTTTGTAGACCAATGGAAATACCAAATGTTTCTGAGTTTGAACCATCTTCATAGCCAAACTTTCAATATCTTCACAAGAAGTAAAGGAAGCATGCATTTTCATGTGATGTACATAATTGTCAAGTTGCTCTCTTATTGTTCCTCGATCATCATCAGAAAAGTCAGCATGATAAATATCAGCAAGACGAGCAAGTTTATCAATATCAAACCTTGAGAAAGAGTTCTTGGGGTCAAGACATGAGAAGCAATTCAGCACATTGTTACTTCCTTCACTAAACCGGTGATCCATCTCCACACATATTTTGTCAATAGCAACATAAAAAATCTCTGCACGATAATGGTGAAGATTAGTGATAGTTCTCCCTTCTTTTCTTGAACGACCCCGAATTGGTATTTCTTCATCCATATTTGGCACCGGAATACCTTTAGCAACACAAAATTCTTGGACAACAAAAAATAAATTATCCCAACCACTATCTCTCAATGTGGCCAACCGAGATTTGACATCATCAACTAATTCCATAGCAAGCACAATGTTTAGATCTTTTCTTTGCAAGATTTTTGAAAGCTCATTTGTGATACCAAACAACTTTAACATCAATTTCAAAATGAAAGCAAATTTAAAGCTCTCCATTTTTTCTATCAAACCCGCCGCTTGAGATGGTCCACGTCCATCTTCATCAACAATACTAAGCACCTCTAACACGGAGGACCACAACTGATCCAAACGAATCAAGGTAGTATAATGTGAACCCCATCTAGTATCCCCGGGTCTAGCGAGACTAGATGATTGGTGCAAGCCCATTCCTTGTGAGTCAAAGATTAAGGCCTGTTTCATTTTTCAAATCTTCAAATGCCTTGTTGTGTTACCGAAAGAATCTATATACACATGTTTCTTTAATTTGGCTCTTCTCTGAAATAAATTGAACAAATTAAATTCAGTTGAGGATTTAATTTGCAGTTTAGCTGAATGAATTGAAGTCTTTCTTACAGTGATATATGTTTATCCTCTACAGTGCTAGCAATCTATTTGATGATTAACTTTGTATATACTATAATTCATTTTAGCTTTTTTAGTCAAGCTTCAACCAAATGCATTCTTAAACCTCTATTTTTCTCTTCTCTTTTCACATCTCACTCTCCACCTCTCTGTGGTCCCAGGAAGGTAACTTATTTAGCGAGCTAAAGGACATGAAGGAATTGCAAGAATGAGAGGTTCAAATCTTGGAAACTAACATTCCCCACCCCACTAACATTTGATTATAAAAAAAATGTCACTACTAAACCCACCACCAAAGTCACCCGAAGCTCACTTTGTCCCTCTAAATAGAGTGACAACGCTCCATTCATATTCATTGTGTTTTCCTCGCGTATTCAAGCTAGTACATGTGTTTTATTTTTATTTTTCTAGTACCTTCCAACTAGTTAATGGAAAATAATTCAAAACAAATTACGCTTCCAACAACTAAATTGCCACATGTGTAATTTGATTGTCAGACGGGTAATTTGATTTCAAATTTGAAAACAAATTGTTGGAAGGCAACTTTTCCAAATCAGGAATCCAAATTTGAAATTAAACTACATATCCGACCTCTAATTGGAAGCTTCTGAAAATGGGGAGAAACACAATGGATCTGGAGTGTTGTCATTCAATTTAGAGAGACAATGAAAGCTTCCAATGACTTTGGTGGTGGATTTAAGGTGTAAAGGATTGTTACCATGGTTAGGAGCTTTCTGAATGCCATGTATTCTACTAGTTAATTCTACTAGTTAATTCTTTCTTTAAATTCTTCACGTGACATCCAAGCTCCAAGAAACCGAAAGAGTCTCTCTCATAATAGAGCCTGGCATTAGCTTGTAACTGAGTTCAATTTGGATGATGGTCTGATTTAAGTCTTTAAATAAGGCGCTCTAACCCCTGCCCCATTGTGGGACTTGCCAAGTGAACTTAGAAATCATATATTTCTCCATCCTAGACAAATATATCTTAGATACTGGTATAAAACTTGTAAGCATCATAATTTAAACTTTTCTCAATAAAACGAGCAACATTTCACTGCACTGCAAGCAATGAACTACTATCTCAAGCATCATTAAAAACAACACAACAAAACTCCTTTAAAGCAAAACTGGAATAACTAAACAATGTCTTAAGTAGGATAATTAATCTTGAACTAACAACAATAGGACAAAACCTAATTCATCCTTCTAATAAGTTCATTTATGTAATCCTCCCTGTTGCCAGCATCACCACCTTCAACATAATGATTTCTTTTCTTCTTCAAGCCACCCAGGGGAGCTTTGAGCTTGAAAGGCCACAAGAAGTTGTTTGCCTCCCTGAAGTGAGGTCCAACAGTCAATATCTCATGGATCAGATCCTCAATGCAAATAATCCCATGCTTTCCTAGGGTCTGCCATTGAATATAATGTTAGTGGATAAATTTTACATGCAAAAAAAACATTCAATGATAATAAGATAAACAATAGACCAAACATAAACAAGACAGACCTGTTCAATGATAGAGTTGTCCGTCAAGGCAATTCTCTGCAGCTTAACTTTTCCGTGACCCCTCTTGTAGATCAACTCCCTGACACTCTTCAAATTAGGGTACCTGAAATCAATTTACATGTATTAAGAAGCCATCCTGAAAGTGATAATGAACCACGGTGATCTGGACTCTTCATAAGATGAAATTTGGCATACCCGTAGGTAACATAAGGCTCCACCCTCTGTAGCATATTCACGGTGGCTTTGTTGACTTTGAGAAAGACACCATTGAAGATCTGCAGCTCAAAGAAACGGAATAATAAGGCTACATTCTAATATCACTTGGAGCCTTAGTATTTGCAGGAACTAGAGACAGACAGAAGGCGATCAAGAGAAACAAAAAGGTTAAAATTTTGGGGAAATCAAGACAAAGACACTGAGAATAAAATGATGTATTAGGTGAATCCACTCAAATGGTTTTCTTTTTAACACACTCACGTAGGAATATAATGTATTAGGTGAATCTCTCATAAATGGTTTTACTTCAAACACGCTCACGGGAGCATTTCTGGGATTCAATGGTAAACCAATGATGGACAACTAACAAGTAGATAAAATCCATGTTATACCACTAACAAGTAGATAAATTCCATGAATCTAATGATGGACAACTAACAAGTATATATATATATGGACAGACGAAAAAACACAAGAAAAACTATAAAATCCCATGTTTTACCACTAACAAGTGATAAATTCAATTATCAAAATTTAGAACAGATTGTACAGTCATTTTAAATACACAAAAGCCGGGAGTTGTAATACACAATAATAACCACATAGAGCAGATGACATTTTTAATCTAAGAAAACTACACAAAAACATGGACATGAATGACGGAGCACTACACTAGCGACGTCTCGCAATCTCACAGGCAAAGCAGAGCAAATTCATGGCACCTTGATTTGATCACATAATCAGAGTCAGAAACAGAACAAGTCAGGGGATAGCGGAAGCTGCAAGCTCAAAAATAACAACCCAGCACTCACTATTACAAAGCACTGAATGCAAACAGAACCAGAACCCATTCACACAAAAACAACTGTTTGTGTTTATTCCACACACTATTTACATAAAGATCATTTCTAACTGCAAAAGCAAACTCATCTTTACAAATGACTCACAAGAGCAACAACTACAGTCTACATTGAATCTTAATCTGTGTAACAATTTCATCGACTCCTTTCACCGAAAATGAAGTTACCAATTACCAATCAACAACAATCAAGATCGAAATTAATGGCAACAATTGAAATCCCAAAATGCATTTGAAGATTACCTGTCTCAAACGCAAAAGCTGCAAAATCTTCCTTGATTTTGGGTCCATAGCATTGATACTGACATTAAAGAAATCCCATTAACAAGAATTATAATAACAACAAATAAGGCAGAGAGTGTAATATAAGATAATGATATGATGAATTAATTACCCTCGGATCCTGATGATGAACAAAAGCTTAGCTTCAGGGTCAACGTAAAAACCACCCTTAAGCTTGGCCTCACGCTTCAACCTAATCAACTCCTTTTGCTGCTCATCGTATTCCTTAGCGTACTGTTTGGCTCTGCTCCAAATCAGTTTACGAGTTTCAGACCTCTTCTTCTTAGCGGCTTCAAATTCCGTATTTTTGGCCAAAGCCCACTCCTCTGCCCTTTTCTGCTTTTTCAACACAGATTCAGGAACCACAGCTTTAACTTCCTCCTTGGCCATCCAATCCTATCCTATCCTATCCTGCGTACAAATCAGATTTACGAAATGAAATCAAAACACAAAACCTAAAACATGCAGTTGTTCTTGAGGTGATTGATGAGAGAGGTACTCACTGGAATTTGATGATGTGTTGCTGCTGGACCTGGACGGAGGAGACGGCCGACGGGGATGGTTCGGCGAGTGAGTGATATAGGGTTTATGTTCAGCACTTTGCGGATTTTGTTTCTTGGGTTTCTTATTGGGTTTTTTCATATCACCATATCATCAATGTCTGAGACTTATTACTAACACCATTTTTTCTAATACACCTCACCTAACAAGTCCTTTCATATTTTTCTTCTCAAAATATCAATGTCCACAAATTATATTTTTAAAGCTATGATTCCATTTTCCTCACAAATAACCTTTAAAATTCAGTTTATGAATTATTTATTCAGAAAAAAAAAATATGAACTATTTATTACGTCTAAATAGTTTGTTAAGTGCTTCCTAAATAGAATACACTTCAAAAATTAACTTTTGCTCAATAATAATATAACTTTTGGAAGTTAACTTTCAAGGTTTTTTATTATATTTTTCATGTATTGTCTATATCTGCATATCCCCATTGTTATGTTTGTGCTGCTCATGTATTTTTTGGGTAAACCCGGGTATCCGCCGCACGGACAGCAGTGACTAATCTCTCGCTCATTGTAGGTGCCTCGAGGGGAAGGACAGTTGGCCCAGAGTTTTAATGCTGCTACGTACCCAAGGCGGGGATCGAACCCCCGACCATTGGTTAAGGGAAGTTCAGCCCCAACCGTTGAACCCCACGCTCTGGGTTTTGTGCTGCTTATGTATGCGGAAATGTGTATGTTTTATGAATTTAACTTTTGGAAGTGTTTTTCTTAAAAAAAAAATCACTTATCATTTAAATGTATATTTGATTGTAAAATTTTTGAATACAAACTAAATCCAAAGCAATGCTCTAAGGAAATCTACGTACATCAGACAAAATATGTAAAGGAACTCTTGGACAAGTTTTAGCTAGAAGAATGCACATCAATGAGTACTTCGGTGCAACTTATTTTACATTGAGTTAAGCATATTGAAATCAAACATCATTTTATATGAGACTTTATTTAGAAAGGGATTTTAGAAATCAAATTTGTTGATGTTGGCCATCAATGAGAAGATATCTTTAGAAAACTCTTAGCTGAAGATAGATTCAAGAGTGTTCTCTTCACTTGTAATATTCAAAGGTGCTTCTAACAATAGCCTAGTTACCATATTTATAGAATTGGAAAAGAATCATTCAATAGTAATAATACTATTTAAATAGTGTTTTTCATTAGTGAATACCACTATTTAAATAGTACTATTTTTCATCATGAATATTCATTTTTTGGATAGAGCACTACACTACGGTGCTTTTGTTTGATGTCTTGCACTATCCAAGTCTTCCGTAGACATTGATAGGGGATGATTCTTGTCTCTTGGCATTATCGCCATAGTAGAAAATTAAAAAAAAAAATTACAACAATTAAAAATGGGTAAAATATGTTTTTGGTCCCTACAAAATTGGGTCCTTCTAAGTTTAGTCCCTACATTAACGAAATAGGTATTTTGGTCCCTATCTTATTTTTCTGTTTCCAATATTAGTCCCTGGCGTTAAATCACGCTGACTAGGCTAACAGAAAACTGAGTTGGCATCTCCTACATGGTACAATTAGATGATGTGTCATCCATGTGGTTATTTTATTTGACCAAGTGGCTTTTCTGTTTTTTTTTTGGTACCAAATTTTATCACTTTTTTTGTTCTTCTTCTTCCTAGCACTACACGCAGAACACAGTATAGTGTGATTAATAAAACGTTCTATTTTATTAATTTTTTTTTCAAAAAAGATGATCGTCTTCTTCCTCTCCTCCAGCAGCAAAAGCGGCGGAGATGACCACCGGCATGGTGGTCGCCGGCGGAGGGTACTCTGATGACAAAAAAATTTGAGGGCTTTGCGAGAGGATGACGTGAGGATTCAGAATATCAAACTCATTTTTCGATTGAACGTCCATGGTTGCCGGAAAATAAGGGAGAAGGTGGCAATTTGAGAAACCCAGATCTGTTTTAGCAGCTACGAAACAAGCACAATAAACCTTTAGCTGCGTTTTAAACCTGTTGCTGCTTTTGTTCTTCTCTGTTTTCTTCTGCATTTAAACTCAGATCTTTTTTCTTCTGCATTTAAACTCAGATTTGTTTTCTTCTGCATTAAAACGAAGCCCATTTTCCTGGAGATGGGGAATGTTGGTTAATTAGTTTACTTACTGGAAAAACTATGGGGAATGTTAGAGCAAAACGAAATCAAGATCTGAAGATGACGGGGAATGAAAAAGTAAACCAAACGTGAGAGAGAGCTTGTGGGATACACGAGAGCTCCTCCGGATTTGTGTATTTTTTGGGTAAACCCGGATATCCACCACACGGACAGCAGTGACTAATCCCTCGCTCATTGTAGGTGCCTCGAGGGGCAAGACAGCTGGCCCAGAGTTTTAACACTGCTTTGTACCCAAGGCGGGGATCAAACCCCCGACCTTTGGTTAAGGGAGGTTCAGCCGCAACTCCGGATCTGTGTATGATGGAGCTAATTGTAGTTTTTAATTTAAAGTGAGTTGGCATGCCAGTGGACGCCACATCAATTAAAATATCCATGTGGCGTGCCCAGTCATGATTCTGTTAGCCCAGTCAGCTTGACTTAACGGGGACTAATAATGAAAACGGCAAAAATAATATGGGACCAAAACGCCTATTTCGTTAATGTAGAGACTAAACTTAGAAAGACCCAATACTACAACAAAACAGGCAATCTGCGGCGGTTGAAAAGGCATTTTGCGACGGTTTTGACCGATGCTAAATGCTACTCGCGGCGGTTCCAGAACCGCTGCAGTTTTCCCTGCCGCGAGGAAACTCTGCGGCGGTTTTTGCAACCGCTTGAATAACCGCCTGAAGTAGAATTTAGCGGCGGTTTTTGTGGCGGTTTTATATTTGCAGCGGTTTGGAACCGCCGCTAAATAGTTGTTGAGATATAGAATGCTACCCATATTTCTGCAACGGTTTTGGGAATTTTGCGACGGTTTTAATTTTTGCAGCAGTTCAAAACCGCCACTAAATTGTTTCTAAACTAGTATAGTCCATAGCTATCTGCAGTCGTTCTTAGAATGTTTGCAATGGTTCAAAACCGCCACTATACCATTTCTAAGTTTGTATAGTCCTTAGCTATAAATTTGCGGCGATTCAATAATGAAAAACTAAGGACGAAATTGCTTTTAGCTTTAAAGGCTAAAATAATATTTTTGGTTATTTATAACAACTTTTTCTCAAATTATTTAAAAACAAAATGAAATATTATAAGAATGCATCACATTATATGAACCTACATAAACAATAACAAAAAGTTCATTCATTCATACTTTTGAAGTAAAATAACACAATAATACCAAAAGATATTGTTGTCCCAAAATATTAAAAGGTACGGGGTTTAAGAGTATAAGTTCCCCCCATAATAAGAACATGTTTTTCAACATTACTAGTTAATAACAAATCCAAAATCTAAAGAGTAGATGATGGCCCATGATGTGGAGGTACATGACTAGCAGTTGATGGGCATATTGCTTCAACAAGTGAACGTAAATCTGCAAACTGAAATTACACAAATAATTATAAAAATTTGTCTTAAAATGTTTAGTAAAATATCACTTAATGAAAGTATGAAACACCGATAACTATATATGCAACAACAAAACCAAGCATTAATTCAGCATGTGTATTATGTACTCATGCCATTACTTAGAAGATATTGCCATCTTAACTAGAGGTATAAGATCAAAGTACTCAAATTAATTTAGAAGCCGAAAAAAGATTAAGAAATGTTAAGCTATTCAAAAGGAAGGCAAATATATATAATTTTCATTTTACCACTAAAATGATAAAATACAAACAGGTAGTAAGCATCACCTGCTTCTTAGCATGGTCTTTTAGTTTCAATTCATTCCCTACACAAGTGTATACTAAATTAGAAGTAACATTATACTTGACTAACAGATTTTAGTTTCAATTCATTCCCTACACAAGTGTATACTAAATTAGAAGTAACATTATACCCGACTAACAGATTTTGTTCCTGTTATGGTGATTATAGTATTTGCTATTTACACCCCCCCTCTCCAAAAGCCCAATTGCTGAGAAGCCCAATCATATTGAGAGAGTCTAATCTTCAATGGCCAAGATCAGCTCACAAGATCGGATGGCCCAGAAACGGCCACAAACAAACACCACTCAAGCCCTATAAATACCCCATTCAATGCTCATTAATGGTAAGCACTTTTCTAAACAGAACACTCATTCACTCAAATACTGACTTGAGCGTCGGAGTATCATTGCAGGTACAACATCGCCCCTCAAGATCGAACATCTCAAGATCGAACATCTCAACATCGCCTCTCAAGATCGAACCTCTCCAGGTCGAACAAAATCTTCTCAAAGCCTGAAGACAGAGATAGAATCAAGGATAAAATATCTACTAACTGTGTAATACCGATCTCTAAGATCGGAAGCACAGTACTGAACAGTTCCCAACATGGCAAAACTCAAGATTTTGTTCTCAACTGAATATAAAGTAAAAGAAAAAATGAAAGTGTTACAATTTATAACTCATTAGAAAATATTAATTAATCCAAACTAATAAGAATTAAATTTCATACCAATGGCCTTAACTGGCCAATATTTAGTAGGCTTTTTCTTAGAAGTGGCTACAAAACTTTCATATCTAGTCTCTTCGGAATTCTCGATGTCAAAAGCTGGGTCAAGATGATCTCCTAGAGGCTCACTTTGTGGGGAGGAGTGAGATGCACTCTACCTCGTGTTTGGAGATTGAACTTGATCGGATGCAAACTGAGTTTTGGGAGTAAACCTCTTTGACTTAGCCATTGCTGCAAAACCCTATTTAGCTGTGTGTGAGAGTAATATATAGATGACCATGAATCCAAATATTAAAAATAGTAAGTCAAAGTTCAAACCATCAGATTTTATCAATGCTCAAAGAATAACAATGAGAAAAAAGAGAATTTCATTGAATATAAAAATTATATGTAATGATTTCACCCCACGGAATTTTTATGTCCTGTCATACAGGTGGAGTATTCACCATAAACAAAAAGTAGACAAATGATAACCGATGAGGTAAAGAAACTAATGATAGTTCATAATGCTACATGAAACAAGTGGTAAGATTTGTTTACCTACTTGCAAAGTCTAAAGCAATTCTAATGGTGAAAATAACAACTCATTTGGCAAAACAAGGCCTCAAAGAAATAATTGCTAGGAATGTTCAGCCAAAAAGCAAGTAGAGAAATAATTACTTATACCTCTACACATAACCATCCAAGCACCGTTCCCTTTCCACTACAAGTACAAACTCACCTCAACAACCAAAAGAATTCACTCAAGATTCCAACAAGGAAGAAGATCAAGAACATATAGAAGAAGAAATGAATAATAAGAGCACCGAAGAATGCTTGCTAATAGAGACGGTGGCTTACACCGCCGTATAAACCGCTGCTAAATATTAATCGGCGGCGGTTAAACAAAAACCGCCGCAGAATAACCGCCGCTGGTTGCCTTTTTTGTTGTAGTTTTTGTATGGACCTAAAACATATTTTACCCATTAAAAATTGACAGTAAAAGTAAATTGACGGTAAAAATAAACTGACAGTAAAAATAAAAATTACAATAATTGAACATTGTAGTTTTTTGACTATTATTCTTCTCCAAGGTTGACAATGGAATATATCCCGAAACAATCATCTTCATTTTGGTAAAATGAATATATCGAACATGATGGTGATGAGGGAGGAAGAACTCGCTTCTTTTTCTTTTCTTTCTTTTTTGAAGATGAAGAAACTTCTCCTCTTTAATTTTCTCAAAAGATTGATTCTGCAATAATTGAATAATATTTTGTAGATTCTGAAGGACATCCTCTTCGGATGTCGAAGCGACTAGGGCTGCAGAAATTTTAGCCTTTTGATTGAGAAAGTTGCAAGTGTTCGGATCTGCGACCTGCAAGAATTTTGGATTGCTTTTGAACCACATGGTTACATTTTCTAGAGATGTCATCGAGGCATCGAAACAAGGCCACCACTTGACAAAAGCTTGTTTGTAAAAAGACATTAATGATTTTGGATGATGATAATTACTAATTTTATATTGCAGAAAATCCATTAAAGAGAAAAAGTGGTAAAGAAATTTAATTCAATTGGATAATTGCTAATATCCTTGTTGAATCTTTTGGTAAAAATTTGGAATCCTTATTGAACTTCAAGAAAGATTTCTGCAATTGGATCAAAATAATCCAACCATTGGAGGAACCAGTTTGGAAAAGAATATTTGGTTGCTCTTTTGAAATAAGTCAGCCAAGAATGTTTGAACAATTTATTTTGTAAACTAAGGATGAGGTAATCTAAGGCTTTGATGTAATCCTAATAATTATAACCTATTGGGTCAATGAGTTGCGAAAATTTCTTAGTTTTTTTTTGGATTTTGTCCAAAAACTGAAGTTGTTAAAACTTTCAGGAATTGAAGGGAAGAATGGGTGATATTTTAGCCGTCTCTAGGATCTTTGTAGTGTTTGATAGCGACTGACTAAGTATCTATGAAAACAATACTCATAAAACAATTGGGTTTTATTTGAAGAAGACGGCAAAAAGTGAAGTTGGGGTGGAAGTATTTTAGAAGGAACTTTATTCAGATTTTTATCCAAAAGTTCTGGTTCTAAATTTGCTATAAGCAAAAAATTGTTTTTGGAATATAATGAGTTTGAGCAGGGATAATTTGGAATGGTTTTGGATTTATTTGGACAATTTGGGTTTTTTGGTTCTATACGGCTAGGTCTAAAGCTGGGATATCTTGGTCACCATTCTCTTCAGTTATACTAGCCCAAGTCTTTTTTGGAAGATTGACGAGTCACTATTCTTGGAAAGCCGAGATGGTTTGGATGGAGAAAGCATAGTTTGCTTTGGTTTGTTTAGAAATTGAAGATTGATTTTGAATTGGTTGGGTTGACTGGGTAGAATGACCCGGATTGGTTTAAGGTAGATGACCATGTCTGTCTTGTAATTGGTAAATCATTTAAAACAAGTTTTCCTCTACCTCTTCCCCATGAGAAGGAAGATCTGGAAGTCATCTTAACTCTTTCCCTGTAAATATTCATGAGTGAGGTAGTTAGGGAGAGCATTGTTTGAGCCTTTTAGATATTCAATTTCAAATTCAAATATGCTCAAAATAGCTTGCCATCTGACGAAAATATGTTTTGATGCAAGATTTTTAACATCTTTTCGTAAAATATCGTTTGCGGAATTTCAATCAACACGAACTAAATTTTTTTGACTAAGTAAATCAGATTGAAAATTTGAAATCAACAATACTATTGCTAAAACTTTTTTCTTGACAGTAGAATATTTTTGTTGTGCAGGATTTCAATGTTTAGAAGTAAAAGCAATAATTTCCTCTTTCCCAGAAACTTTGTTTTAAACTGCCACCATAAACTATGTCAGAAGCATCAGTTTCGACAATTTTAAAAGCCCGAGGATTGGGAAGATAAAGGCATGAAAGATCCTTTACTTGGGATTTAATCTGTTTAACAAAATTAGTATGAATTTCCGTCCAAGGAGGAGGATCTTTCTTCAGACGATCATTGAGTGGTTTGATAAGATTACTGAGTTTCGGAAAGAAATGTAAGACATAGTTTAGGCAACATAGAAACCTTTGATTGGAAAATTAGCTGAAAATTCAATAGCTCTATTAATCGGAACAATAGTTCATTGATAAATATTATGACCAAGAAATCTGATTTTTGTTTGAAACAAACTAATTTTTGTTTTGGAGGCGGCGAGACCAATTCTTTTTATCATAGAAATGAATAAATAAATATGCTAATATGCTTGAAATATTGATGAATAGATTGAGAAAATATTAATACATCATCAATATAGACAATGACAAATTTTGAGTAAGGATTAAAAATTTCATTCATTGTTCTTTGAAATCAGAAGGGACATGTTTTAATCCAAATGGCATAAAATTTCATTCATATTGACCAAATGGGATAGAAAATGTTGTTTTTTACCTATCTTCTTATATGATCTGAATTTGCCAAAATCTAGATTTCATATCAAATTTAGAAAAGATTTCTGCATCATGGAGTCTCTTTAAGAGATCCTTCTTGTTGGGGATAGGATACCTAACCCAACAAAGAGTTTGATTAAGTGGTTTGTAATTTATAACAAGCCTAGGTGTTTCTCTTTCAATCTCAGCTTGTTTGTTGACATAAAATGCAGAACAAGACTAGGGGGCTCTTGCTACTGTGAATTAGTCCTTTTTTTCTAAAAGGTTTTTGATTTCCTTTTGACAAAATTGAAGAAGTTCTTCATTCATTTGAATTGGTCTTGCTTTTGTGGAATTTGTCTTTTCTGAAACTCCTTTTCATAAGGGAGTTCAACTATATTTTATTTTCTTTCCCAAAAAACATTAGGTAAATTTGAGCAAATGGTAGATTGGATTTGATCTAAAAGACTTTTAATCTTTTGTTGAATATCCTGTTTTTGTAATTGATTTTCAATACTCTTAAAAGAAATTTCTTCTTTAAGAAAATTAATTTGATTTTCTTTATAGAAAATTATTTTTAAATTTCTAATAAATATTTCTTTAAAAATTTAAAAATAATTGGTTGACCAGTTAAAACAACATCATTGGAAAATTAAAACAAAGTTAAAATTAGAAAATAAAAAAGCAACATCATCTTAGCACTCTGGAAGTTATTGGCAAGTCCTCTAACATCAATCTTACCACTGTTCTCCTCTTTCTCCCCTTCCTGGCTGTCATCATCATCTTCACCATTCATTCTTTGTTCACAATAACTATCTTGAACACGATCCGAATTTGAAGTGTTTATGCCCTCTAACTAACATTAACTTTTGGTCAAAA
This sequence comes from Astragalus membranaceus, assembly GCA_039519185.1. Taxonomy (NCBI): domain Eukaryota; kingdom Viridiplantae; phylum Streptophyta; class Magnoliopsida; order Fabales; family Fabaceae; genus Astragalus; species Astragalus membranaceus. The sequence goes on from CM076851.1 coordinate 51,012,899, forward strand.
AAAAACTCACATTAACCGGTTTAGAATCATTCAGCTCCTCAACCAATTCACTCCCAATAGCAACATCCCCCCCAATGCCCACCCCAAAGGAGAAGCCAAGTCTCCAATATGACTCTTATTTGGTTTCAAAACTGCAACATATTTAATTTCAGGGTAACCTAACAAAAACCCACATTTAAAATCAACTTTTGGGGGTGCAAAAAACAATACACTTCCATAACCTCCTGAACATTGACAAACACCAATACTTGCACGGTCGTGAGAGATAGAAAAAACAAAACCTAGCTTCATTCTCCTTCTTCTATTCAGATCACTGGATCAGTAACATAGGAAGAACTCAAATGAACAAAACCCTTAAGGGTCTGTTTGGGAGTTTGGAGGGAGAGGGGAGGGGAGGGGAGGGGTTGGGACTAATAGAGTAAATTCTTTAGTGATGAGAAGAAAAATTATCCCCCTAAACTCCCCCAAATCCCTCTCTTAGTTTATTTTTGGACCCCCTCCAAAACCCTCCATATTTGGGGGAGTTTGGAAGGGCTCTAAAAATAAATTAGGAGAAGGGGTTTGGGGGGTTTAGGGGGATAATTTTTCTCCCAATTACTAAAGAATTTACACTATTAGTCTCAACCCCTCTCTTCCCCTCCCCTCCAAACTCTCAAATACACCCTAAGAGATAAAGTGCTTAAAGATGAGAAGTTCAATAGCAAAGAGGAAAAACCACTTGAAACGAGTGAGAGTGAAACGAAAGTGAGAATGAGAGGGGGATTCTGGATTTCAATTGTTGCTTTTTTAATTTCTATTTTTAACTTTGTTTTAATTTTGTTTTTTAATTTCCAAAGTGTATGCTTACATGGCACATTTTAATGACGTGGAATCCAACTTAGCATGCCAGCACATTAAAAAATGCCACATAACACATGTCACGTCAGCACCGTTAGTGAAAACTAATAGTGGGGACTAAAAGTACTAACGGAGAATAATGTAGGGACCAAAAGTGCCCAAAAAATTTTAGAGAGACTAAAAACAAAATTCGTTATATTTATAGGGACAAAAAACATATTTAACTCTTAAATCTATTAGTTACTAATGGACTCCTTGGAGGTTTTGATTCAAGTGTGGATCTTAATTTGTTTAGATATTTTTTCTTTTCTTGAGGATTTGGAATAACATTTATTACTTCAAAGAGTAGATCATACTCTTGGGTTAGAGCATTATTATGGTTAGAGGAATCAGTTAAATCATCATCCTGGATTTGGTTTAGGTTATCGAAGATTGATCAGAAGAATCTGAATCTGTATTAGAACCTTCTTCTGAATATTGAATTAACAAATTGTTAATCTTATTTTCTATTTCTGGATCTAAGTTTAGGGCTTTTAATTTTCCTATTAGCCTACAATTTCTACTAATGTGGCCGGGTTTACCACACTCGAAGCAAATAATAGGTTTTCTAGGAGCATTATTATTCTCATATGTTTTCTTTGAAGGTTGAGTAGTAGCTTGTGGTCTGGATTTATTAAAACGGCTTTTTCTAAAATATTTAGGCTTGGGTAAAATGTATTGGGGTTTTGGTTTGGGCTTGGATCTAGCCTTCTTAGCACAAGGCAGACCAAATTGCTCACAAAAAGTCCCTAAATCTCTACGATTTTGGGCCTTTTATTTGGAAATTTGCCGCCGAGTCTTATCATCTTGACATATTTTTAGGGCAACCTTTTGGATAATAGCAACTAGTTGTCCATAACTTAATTGATTTTAAGGGATTTCTCCATTAGGATTTTGGCTACAAAGTTTTTCCCTTACTTTATCTCCTAATGATTTAGGAAGTCTTGCTAAGAATTTTTCTTTCCAAAAAACTTGTTGGCTATCTTCTCTGGTATATATTATGGTTATGAATGTATCTTTATACCATCTGAAGTCACCAAGAGATTTATATTTAAGGTTAGATAATAACTCTGTAGACCTATCTTTTATTAAATAGGGGTCTCCAATAAAATGTTGAGCTATTGTAAAAATTAAGGTATTAACAACATGAGGAATGTATTCTCCATTTTCTAAGATTGGAGTACCATCCAGCTCTTGTTTAACAACAGTGAGAATTAAATATTTTTCATTTTCAACGAGATCATTATCCCACTAGCCTTTGAGTTGGCCGCAAAACCTTGTAACTAAGATTTCAATTATCATATCTTCTGGACAATCATTGGATGTCTCATAGGCTGTAGCAACCATAGTCATATTTTGAAGGATTTTGGTTATACCATACTCATTTTCACCAACTATGCTTCATTCATAAACATTATTAGCACTAAAGTTGTTAAAATTGGATTCCTTTTCTTTCAAAAGAAGATCTGGGCCGTAGCTCTAGGATAATAAATTTTAGTTTTTCTTCTTCATTGGTTTTTTGGATTATATATGACAGGATTGATTTTAATTTCAGAAATTGTTTCTTCCGTATGTTCATAAGAAGATTTTTCTCCTAACATATTAGTAGATTTAATTTTCTTAAGAGGAGGTGATGGTGTATCAGGAGCGATCGTCCTAAGTAACACCAATTGTTCATTGAATTTGGCTAAAAATTCATCTGTAGCTTCTCCAAATTCCTTTTTGATTTGTTTCTTTAGCACATGCATCTAATGATATGCTGCATCTGGCATATATGCATCTGACATAAAGTACATTTGACATACATGGCTCTTCTGTAAGTGACCATAATATGTGCAATATTTTTAGTGGTTGATGTTTGAGTAGCTGATCACCTTTATTTTCCACTCAATAATGATTACTAAAACATGCTTTATTGCACGTATTAGATGTGTTTTAGACGTTTTGTTTTGAAAGTGACAATTATTCATTTCTAAAATTAGGTGGAAATATTTTTTGAAAACATTTCGTATTTTTCTCTATACCGCATTTAAACAAAACTGCTCACATTCACTTCACTCACTCACGTACACTATTCACTCTCTACGATGCCTCACTTAGAACCCTAAACCTCTATATGCAATCTGTAATTTTCTGAAACGGACTCTTAACAAGGTGTTGCTGCTGCACGAGTAGGTCCTCTTCCAACTAGGAAGTGTGATCCTTCTGAGTGTCACGTGGTGATAGATTTACGATTTGACCCCAATGAGCTTTCATTATGTTCATTATAATATGCTAAATGTCATTATGACACTAGCTAGAAGATATCAAGGAAAGGTTGATAAGAGATAATCGTAAGAGGAAGCTGCTTGAGAAGATGAAGCAGAAACGATTACAGATCAATAAAAGCTTGGCATATAAGTGGGAGAGGGTAAAACTAAAACCATTTATTGAAGCCTACATTATTGAACAAGAAGAAAATACCATGAATCCATGATCTACACTGTAATAAGTCCTATAGTGGAACATTCATCGAACCGGGAACTAGAAGACTATGGAACCATGGTTGTTTACACTCCCTGCGCCAACAAGCTCATCATGCTCTCAACCATTTATAATCTTTTTGTCCAATGACAAAAGGGGGGGGGGGGGGGGTGGGGGATAATACTGAAATAATTGAGGAACACTCGATCGATAATATCAACCATTTAGAATTCATGCTGACATTAACATATCATAAGTAGAGTTGCCTTAATGATGTTACAATCCAAATGCGTTGAAATAGAAGTGTTTTAAATTACAAAATGCTCCGATATAAAGTTTGCCCTGCACAATATTTACCCTGATACACTAATGTAGGAGTGTCTGATAGGATATTCGAATACACATATGCTATTTATTAGAACACACATAAGAGTTATTTACTCAAAGTTAAACCAAGGACAATGCCTAGTGTCCCAGGAAAATCCTTCTTCTTTCTCTCCAAAACAAGGAGCTGCTTAGATTCTTGACACCTAAATATGAACACTCATCTTCAGATTTGACGAAAAAGAATCACCAAATTAAGAACCCAAAGGCAAGACCTTTAACATCCACACTACAAAATAATTCGGACTTATCGGCGACCAAAATCCGTCGAAACGATAAAAAATCGCCAAAAATGTCACTTTTTCGACGGTTTTTGGCTGGTGGTAAAACGCTCGTAGGTAACTTTTTCCGGCGGCATGGCCGTCGGCAATGCAAAAAAATTACATTACCTGCGGCCAAAAACCGCTGATAAAGAAAAAAGAATTACATTTCCAGCGGCCAAAAACCGCCGGTAATGTTAAAAAAACCAAATTTCAATTTTTTTAATTTAATAAGAAATAATTATTTAAATCTAATATTTTGATTTGTATAATTGATTAAATGATTAGATTTATTTTAATTTAAATAACAAAGGAAAAAATGAGAGAATAAAAAACAAGAAGAAAATAATGTATGAGAATGAAGAAGCGTATGAGAATAAATGATATACGAGAGAATAAGAATGAAAAATTAAAAATGAATAAGAATGAAGGAGTGAGAAAGAATTAGAAAGAAGAAAGATAAGAAATTGGAAAATGTAGGAGAAAGATATAAGAAAATATTTATGGAGATTGGAGAGTATTTTTTTGGTTTGGACCATCGCTGGCTACCCACGGAGTGTCCCAACGCTTTCAACGAAAGACTAATCTCCGCTCGTGCTTAGGATATTTTCGCACTGACCAACACCGGGAAAGATATAGAAGAGAATGAGAAGGAAAGATAGAGTAAATGAGAGGATGAGAAGAGTGTCAGAGAAAATTTTATTTACAACTATTTTCGGACGGTTCCGGCGATATTTTCGGCGGTTTCAAGTCGCCGGTAATTACCAGCGGGTTTCTTCCACTAGTAACGGCGTCTGCAGCATTTCCCGCGGTTTTTCCGCCAATAACAGTAGCGGTAGCATTTCCATCAGTAAAAAAATTTCTTTTACCAACATTACCGGCGTATTTTGGACGCCAGTAACATAAAAAAATAATAATTTTACCACCGGCCATGGCTGCCGAAAATTGCCGGCGGATCACGGTCGCTAATAATCCGCGTTTTTTTGGTAGTCCTAGCTAGCTAGGTCACAAAGTCTGTTTTTAGTGCGTATGATATGATATGATTAGTTAGTGATAGTTTTTTTTTTTAGATAAGCAAATGATTCATTGAAAAACAGAGCACAAAGCGTGCCCAGCCATTACAATGAAAAGGGGAGGGCCTCCTCAAAACCTCCTTTGCCAAAACCCTTTAGGGAAAAAGACTCAGGTAGGAAAAAGAGTACCTCGCACCTAATGTACAACAATGGGACTAAGAAGTCCTAACCCATTGCTTCTCCCCCGACTAAGGTTACAAAGGAACGAAAATTATGATGAGAGTTCTTACAACATTGCCAAACAGCCCGTTGGGCACCGATACCAGTCCGACCAAGTCACCCTGCAGTTCCTTCCCCTCCTTGCCTTGAACCAGGTCCACGCCGAGTCCTTAGATCCCGCTATAATACCAGGTACGGAAGCCACCTCCCCTTTGAAAATTACTTTGTTCCTTGCTATCCAAATGTTCCAAATAACCGCCATCCATATAAGATGCGAGACCCCTCTCCGCTTTTTGCCTTTTACTATCTTTCCAAACTCCGTAAATTGAGTAACAATATTCTCCAGATCTCCCATCGGAACCCCCAGCCATGCATAGACGCTCTCCCAAATGGTTTTGACCTTCCGGCATGACAAGAATAAATGTTCCGTTGTTTCCACCTCCCGAAAACATAAGACACAACTTAAATCATTTTGAGATTGAATTATACCTCTCCTATGTAGCTCCACCCGTGTGGCGACTCGACGCAAAATCACCCTCCACGGAAAGATTTGAATTTTGGATGGGACGTCGTTTTTCCAAACCTTTTTGCATGCCAAGGCTGTTTCCGGCAGCAGCTGAACCGATCCTCCTGTAGAGAAGTGTAACAGCATTTCATAGCATTTCTTAACCTTGAATCCCGCCAGCGAGTCCGGGACCCATAGCCAGCTGTCTGTGCACTGCAGTGACAGCTGCACCGGCCGCAGCAGCTGCTTCAAATAATCGGCCGAAGCTCTCAGCTGAGTGTGTTCCAGCAGCAATGTATCGGCCCAGTCCCATTTCCAACACCAGCCCGCGTTCGTCCATTGACCATACTCCTCTACCGTTGCTTCCTTGGACCTGCAGCAGTCAAAAATATCCGGAAATAAATCAGCCAATTTGTCTCTTCCATTCCAAACATCTCTCCAAAACCTTACCTTGTTCCCCTTGCCCAATTTAACTTTCACCAATTCATTAAACCAATCTTCTTGTAAATTAATGTCCTCACCTAGGAGACATAAGTCCCTCCACCACAACGATTTTTTCTCCCACCCTCTTCTACTCTCCGCCATATTTGGCCATCTTCCTTTTAAGCCGTATCTCTCCACCAAAACCTCCTTCCAGATCGTGTTACCTTCTTCAACCAATACTCTCCATCTCCATTTAGTCAATAGTGCTACATTGAATACTTCTAAGTTTTTAATTCCCAAACCCCCTTTATCTTTTGGCAAACAAATTGTTTCCCACTTCACCCATGCCAACTTCCTATTATCTTCGTCACCACCCCATAGGAATCTTCTTTGTATCTTAGTTATTTCCGAAATTACCTTCTTTAGTGCTTTGTAGAATGAAAATAAATACAGAGGAAGTGAAGCAAGCACCGAGTTTATAAGCGTAACGCGACCTCCAATAGATAACTGATTGCTCTTCCAACTGTTCAGTCTCGCCTTTATCGAGTTTAGAATTGGTTGCCAAGTGCTCACCCGCCTTGGATTCGCGCCGACCGGAATCCCTAAGAATTTAAAAGGAACGGAACCCAGCTTGCAAGCTAAGAAATGTGATATGCTTTCCAAAGCCCTCCCCTCAATATTCAAGCCAAATATACTACTTTTTGCAAAATTTACTCTTAAACCCGAAGCCAGCTCAAAACTTCTCAGTATTGCTTTCCAGCACCATATGCTCTTATCTCCACCGTCACAAAAGAGGATTGTGTCGTCAGCAAATTGCAGGATCTCAATCGATAAAGTACTATTTATGCGAAAACCGTTGAGATTGCTCGATTCCACTCCTTTTCTTACCAACCCTGCCAATCCCTCAGCCGCTATCAAAAACAAGAATGGTGCAAGCGGATCCCCTTGTTTCAATCCCTTCTGTGCCGTGAACTCTTCCGTTGGACTCCCATTAACCAAGACTGACATGGAGTTAGATGAGATGCACGCACGCATCCATTTCCTCCACGTTCCCCCAAACCCCAATCTTTCCAACATATAATCCAAATATGCCCAGCTTACAGAATCATACGCCTTTTCAAAATCCGCTTTCATCACTACGCACTTCTGCTTCTTTCTCTTAGCCGAATCCATAAGCTCGTTAACTACTACCACTCCATCCAGGATATTTCTTCCGGCGAGGAAGGCGCTTTGACCTTCCGAGATAATCCCTTGCAAGGCCTTTTTCAACCTTCCCGCTAACACCTTAGCGAGCATTTTATACAAGCAACCAATAAGAGAGATAGGCCTGTACTCCCCAAGACCTTGAGGATTGTTTGTCTTGGGGATAAGTGCAATAAAGGATGCACTTACCGCCTTAGGGAATGTTCCGCACCTGTGGAATTCTTCAAAAAACTTCACGATGTCCACCCCAATTATATCCCAGCATTCCTTAATGAACTTAAAATTATACCCATCCGGCCCCGGGCTCTTGTTGCCATCACATCCCCATACCACTTACTTTATTTCTTCCAAAGAGAACGGTTCAATTAACGACTCCTTTTCCACACCAGAGATTTGTTTAAAGTGTACTCCATCAAGTGTTGGCCTATTAAAATCTTTCTCCTTAAATTTCTCCTCGAAATGGTTTTTCACCGCCCTTTTTACCCCCTCCACCTCTTCTACCCACACCCCATCCACCAAGACCTTCAATAGTTGAGTTCTCCTCCTATTCCCTTTTATACATGCATGAAAAAATCGGCTATTAGAATCACCTTCCGCTAGCCACTTGACTCTCGCTTTCTGAGCAAGCAAGCTTTCTTTGGCATAAAGTTCCTTCCAAAACTTCTCATTTAGTTTGTTTCTTTGTTCGTTGTCAACTCCACCCCCTTCCAATGCGATTCGTTCTACCTCATTCAAGTCTCGAACTATATTGTCTATCTGCAAGTCTTTAAACCCAAACACCTCGCGATTCCAGACCTTTAGCTTTTCTTTCAATAATTTCAACTTTTCTTTTAGTACAAACGAGGCATTCCCTTTTAGCTGAAAGGAGTTCCAACAATCTTTGATGAACTGCATAAGATTCTCATGTTCAAGCCAGCAGTTGTTGAACCTAAAGGGCTTGGGTCCCCAATTAAGATCCGATTTAACTAACCACACAGGGCAGTGGTCTGAGATATCTCTGTCACCTACCCACTGAGCCCTGACATTCCACTTTGTGATCAACCCCTCTGTCAACAAGAATCTATCCAATCTACTAGTCTTTCCATCAGAGCCGAAACATGTGAACTTCTTCCCCAGCACCGGCACATCCATTAACTCCATATCCTCCATAAAGGACAGGAACTCTCGTGCCTCTATGTTACTAAAGCTAGAAGCGCGGCCACTTCGCTCTGTCCTAGATATTACTGCATTGAAATCCCCTGCGATGCACCAATCGCCTACCTCAAAGTCATCTTTTAAGTATCTCAAATTGTCCCACAATCTTCTTTTCCCTGCCATATTACAAGCTGAGTAAACATTCACCACGTAGCAGAGATTTCCTTGAATTTTGGCGCAAGTCCCAACAAAATGATCACCAGAGAAGGAGAAGACCTCCAAGAGGTCGGCCTTCCATACACTTAGCAACCCTCCTGACATTCCATTTGCATTTTTTCACATCCAATCAAAATCACCGTCCCTCCATATACTACCTACCTGCCTCTTAGATAAATCGCAGATTTTAGTTTCTTGGATCATGCACATATCGATGTTCTTCTTGATAAACATCTTTTTCAGACGCTTCCTTTTTGCAGCGCCCCCCCACCCTCTTATATTTAAGATTGCTATCTTCATTGGGATCCGTTATTTTTCCCCTTCTTTCCCTTTGCGCTCTGATCCCTGGCTTCCAATGCTCTGATTCTACCTGCATATTCCTCGTTATGACTTTTCCCTGTAACACCCAAGTTATCCTTAGCAAACCTCCACATCTTATTTGCAAGAGGAATATGCAGGTAGAATCATTAACAATTCCTACTGACACCCCTTGATTAACTTCCAGCTCACTACCGATGTCACAACTATCTGAGTTGTCCTTCTTGGGGATTTTCTTTTTCTTTCTCCTAAGAGGCCCAAAGGAGTTGCTTAGGGTAGGCCCATCGAACTCTCCACCAGATTGTTTGGAGAGATCAATTGCAGACTCAACTACCACATTATCCTTCATGCCAAATTCTACTGAGTGCACCCCTGAACTTCGATCCTCTGCACCCCTCACAACCTCCAAGATATCGCTAGTAAGCCCCACATCAATCATAATCTGGTTGTCTTCCAGTAGTTGATTCGACGCGCACTCATAATTATCTTTAACCTTGAATTTCCCCTTCATTTTGGCTTCCCTATTAACCACCCCAATATTTGATCCTTTATTCCCTTGATTTTCCCCTGGTGAGTCAACCCCACCGACCTCTCCTTTATTTTCTCTACCTGCTTCTCTACCTACAGCTTCCCCGACAGCCGTTTCCACAATAATTATTTGGTCATTCCCCAAGTCAGGCGCCGTTTTTTGAGCTTCCAGATCATTCATGATATCCTTATTATTCCCACCAAAAACGGCATCTGTCTTTTCCCCGTGTGCCTCTTTACTTTTTTGTTTTACCTCCACAGTTACCTTTCTGCCCTCTACAATTTCTACTTTTTCCAATTCTGGAGACCTTTCAAGTTCATCGTCTTCTTCAGCCGTATCATCACCCTCCTCAACTGGTTCATCGTTCATAAACAAAGGTGGCCCGTCTCCCTCATCACTTTCACTACCACTATCAGAATCATTCTCTGAGCTGCCTGATTCGTTCGCCTGAGTTAAACCATCCCATTGCATCGGCCCGCACCATTCCTCCAACACCTTAACATGGAACATTAAGTCGTTGATTTTTGCATAGACTACCATGTTGAAAACGTCGTAGCATTTCGTTCGAATCAGAATTCTTGCGACATCCATGGACACTTTCTTTCTCGTATTTTCATCCACTCCCAAAAACGTTCCAAACTTGCGAGCCACGGCTGAAAAAAATTCGTTGTTCCACGCATTAACCGGAACACCATGACACCGAACCCACACCACCCTTTCGTTATCAACCTCCTAGGACTCCACTTCCTGATATCCACAAAGTACTCATACACCCAATCCTTTGCATCCTCAATCAGCGCCTGGACGATTCCTTCCTCCATTTCTTCAAGGAGAGCAAGGTTTGCTCCCAATGGAGTCACTTTGATGGAGAAGAATCCTTGCGTATTAAACCACTCCTGGACCAGGTGAGTAGACCCGGCATGCTTGACTTCTGCCACATACATCTTCTTAAACGCTTCCATCTCCTCTTCAGAATTGTTAACCCACACGTCGCACAAGTTTTTCTTCCTATAGTATACTATCCTTGGTTCCTGACGAGAGTAATTTGATATTTGTTTTCCATATCCAGGCCTCTTCACACTGCTGAAGGCACCTCGACCTTGTCTTCGGTATCCACCATCATGACCACCTCTATCGTGCAGCTTTGATGCTACAGTGGCGTCACCCGCAACTGATTTTCCAATCACTACTTCAGCATATTTTCTTACACCAGTGTCCTTTCTCTCAATGGCAGGACGCCATTCCTTGCGCACCCCCAGCTGGGGTTTTACCCCTACACCTCCTACTCTGTCGCCGTACTTTCCACCACCTACAAACTTCTCTCTTTCAAATCTTGGAATGTTAACATGAATTTTGTCTGCCCCAAAGATTATATTGTCCAGCTTAATGGCAAACAGCGTAGGGTCACGGACACCAGTAACTTCTAACTTCTAATCTCTCTTTCAGACGGATTAGAAGTTAGTGATAGTTGAAGTCTCAACCTTGATATTGTTTCTACGATTGTGATCTCCTTTCACATTTGCATTAAAATTTTAAATACATTAATTGTGCGAGTAAATCTCAAGAATAATGGAAGTCAGTTTTAACAAGAGTAATGTTATTTGGCCAAAATGTTCCGGCTAAAAATAGCCAAAAATCAAGTTATAACACTAATTAACCAAGTTTTATAAGTCATTAACCAACTTGTTTTTTCACAGTTTTTTAGGTCATTAACTAAAAATTATGAAAAACAGATCGGTTAATGACCTATAAAACTTGATTAATTGGTATTGTAACTTAATTTTTAGCTATTTTTAATTAGAAAATTTTGGCTAAATAATTATTACTCTTTTTGAGTAATATGATAGACATAGAATATAAACTCGAATATATGCATTCGACATTGAGTCCAATGATGATGCGATGGATGTTTGAAATTGCAAAGCAATTAATTACGTGGTCCTCAGTTAAGAATATTGGATAGACTCGTACATCAATGTGGTCTTCCACGAAATTTCCGGTGAGCAAGTGTATAAGTATAACTGGATTTGGTTTCCAGATATTAAAGTTTCCTTAGTGTGTTGGTTGTGGTTTTTCACTGTTCACACGTCACAATCCCTTTTTCTGTTTTTGGTGTTGTGTCCCGGACGTACTTTTCTTTGATATCCTGTATGCTCATCTTAACTTCCACGAAGACTCCAGACTTGCCACACGTAGACTCTTGCCCCATGTATATTTGAATTGTTTATTACTTGATTTCAGGTGGTAACTCCTTATCTAATCTATTCTCTCTTCAAAACCACCTTTAATCTTTTTTCCTAAAATTTAGGAAAGTGGTTACCTCAATTTGATTTAGGAGGAAAGTGGTAGTCCTTGTGGTTGGTTCCTAGCGCTCAATCCTTGTAACACCAGTAACATTTGAACAATTTAAACCAGAACATATAAAATTTTGTGAACTGCTGGCAACATTTTCTCTAACACATTTCTATTGAGCACACACTTTTTTTTATTAGTTGAAATAAGTTAGCGATTATGTGGAAATTGTTCTGTACTGTACTTACGAGCTTTATGATAAAATCGAAGTAGTTAGTAGGTATTTTATCCTTGTGGCGATCTTAAAGTGACGGTCTTGTTCGATCTTGAGAGTCTTTGTTCGATCTTGAGATGATGGTCTTTGTTCGATCTTGACGTGGCGGTGTTGTACCTGCAATAACACTCTGAAACTCAAGTTAGTGTTTGAGTAAATATGTGGTGGTTGGAGAAAAATTACTTACATTTATGAGTATTGAAGGTGGTATTTATAGAGTTTGTGTGATGTATGTTCTGACGATCTTGAGCCGTCAGATCTCGCCGAGTTATCTCAGCCGTTGGTCGATTGGGCTAGATTTTCTGGCTATGGGCCGGTTTGTTATTGGGCCTTGCAGAGGGGTGTAAATATTGCTGAGACCTTTTACTTATTACCATAACAGAAACCATTTCTCAAGTAAAGAGCGATACTGACATATAGTATCAGAGGTCTGTATGTCTTGTTCCAGAGACAAATTGTCAGTTTCTTTTTTGCTAATCGACATAACACGGATTAATAAAAATACACCCCAAGTAGTTTGTAACAATTACCTTGTTTATTAAGTGAAGAACAGCACCACCGGTAACTTGTTTATTATGTTTCTCTGTAACTTGAAATTCTGAGCGTGAGAAATATGTATGAGAGTTTGTGACCCCTTTTTTCTATGAAAAACTACTATATATACTATGGAGAAACTGTAACTGCCTACAACAGCTATATATAACTGTACAAAGGAATTTAAAAACAACAACTGTCGTATCCTTCGACGGCGTAACTGCTACGTTCTTCGACAATGCTGCTTTAGCCCTAATTTGTTACTGGACTTTTATTCCCCTTTCTGTCGAAGTATTGCCTTCAAGGCCTCAATTTCACCGTCTTTGTGAAGTAGTCGAAAGACGAAGATCACCTTTAAATTACCATCCCAATGTCGAAAATCAACATTTCTATTTTAAAGTGATAAGTCAAACCTCATTGACTACATTTAATTGAGCTTGTCGAAAATGCAGGCTAACACATTGTCACTCAATCATAACCATCAAGTTATTAAAAACGTCTGGCTTTCATCCAGTGGCGGACCTACTATGTATCCAGGGGGTTCAGTTGAACCCCCTGGAAAAACAAAATTGCACTTACCGCCTTATATAAATAGCCCAAATCTCCTGAAATTTTTATTTTGAACCCCCTGAAAATTTTAAATTGCACTAGCTAGTAGACCAAGTTTTGCACCCATTTGACACTGGCCTTAAAAAATTTGAGACCCCTGACCCCGGGGTCCTGGGTCCGCCACTGCTTTCATCATAACCACTCCCAAAATCACACATATGATTGCATGTCTTTTCTACACTAATATCATAAACACCATTAGCGTAAAGATTTTTTAGACCAACACTCGATAAAAACACTTGACTTTCATCATAGCGTAATAACCACTCCCAAAATCACACATATGATTGCATGTCTTTTCTACACTAATGTCATAAACACCATTAGCGTAAAGATTTTTTAGACCAACACTCTATAAAAACACTTGACTTTCATCATAGCGTAGTACTATTCTTAAAGTCTCACATATATGATTGATAATGTTGTGTCGACAACAATTAACCTCTTATAGTTTTCACTTAAACCCTTTAAAATCAAAATATATTTTCCTTAGCAACTTCTTGTAAAAAATTGACCTATATAATTAACAAAAAAAATATCTATAGTTATGAGGATGTAAAATTTAACGTGTGTAATAATAACACTCGTTTTCAAAGCATTTAGCATTCTTCCTATTTTGGATTACCGCTGGTCAAAAAGTTAAGCACGACTTTAGGATTGATTGGTCTATAAGTTAAGAATCAAGCTATCTACCATACTACATATTCCTCCTCTGCTTAAACGACATTTATATATATTCTTGTATCTTTATGATTTTCTGGTTATTCTTAGTACTTAGAAGACCATTGGTTTCATATGATTTCAAATTAATTACATGCAATAACCAACCTTCATTTGAGTAGATTCGAGTTGCACATCAATCTGCTTGATACTCTTGGTAACATAATAATTTGTGTATACATATATGTATCTCAATTATTCTTGGTGTATGTTGCAGATATATATCTCAAAGGAAAGATAGTTGAAGCATTCTGGAAAAGCAGTTAATTAAGGTTAGTAGTCATCTATTAACCATTCTTTTACTGCACTATATATCGACGTAGAATCTCAATATAGTGATTGTTGTGGCTCCGATTTCACGTTTGTAAAGGAGAAATGCTTTAGAAGTAAAACGGTTTGTGATTTTCCAGTGGGGTTGTGGAGAGGGTCGGTAGAAAAAAGAGTGTGTCTTTCATGATAAGGATAGTAGTCTCAAATTAAAAATAGACATATATAATTTAAGGGTTAAATCCCCTGGAAAATAATATGCAGAAGGTGACATGCATCATAGTAGAACCATTATTGCACATGGAAAATAATGCTATAGTAGTGTTATAAATAAATTGCGAGACACCAAACATTTTAGGAGCATGCGTGTTGGGATTTAAAGAGGGTTGTATTTGGGAACTATTAATATATAGATAGGTTAGGCCTTCTTAAAGTGGCTAGTCACCCAAATCTGCCACCTCTTATCTTTTTACTCCAAATACTACGATCTCTCAATCTCATGGGTCTTTTTCAAGGGGTAATTAGTCAATCCTCATTTTCTATTTTTGAAATGTAAACTTGGTTTAGCTAAAACAAAAACTCGTAGTCGTACTATGCTTTCATAGTAATTTAAGGGTTAAATAAGTGTGGCAAAAACTCTGTTAGGAGGAAAAGCCACACGGACCGACAAAGTCGGACATACACGTTGCCAACTAAGTTCTCCGACATAGATTAATTATTGAAAAAATCGGTAGATTCTGCCCACCAATAACACGGTAATTAAAATAAATAAATTTAAGGGTTAAATATATTATTGATCCATTTCTATCAATTTTAGTCTCTCATTACTTTTAATAACACTGCATGACTTTTAATGGCACACACTAAAAATGGCTAAGAAATACCATATTTCAACACATAACTTGAGACTTCATACGTTAATGAGTAGGGGTGTGCATGGTACATAAACCACACCACACCATACCACTCTTAAAATTTGGTTAGAGTTTACTGTTTCGCATGTACTGTTTTGAATTTGTGAACCAGTTTTAAACCGGATTACAACCGGTAAATAACTTGGTTGCTGAACAAAAAAACAATTTGCAAATAAATCTGACTTTTGAGAGAGACACGAGCAGAGGTGAGAAGAGAATGAGAGAGAGAGAGAGAGAGGAGAGAGAGAGAAGCGACTCCAACAGAGGGTGGGAGAGAAAGGGAGAAATAGATCTGGGAGAGGGGAAGGCCAGCAGAGAGAGAGATCTAGGAGAGAGAGAATGTCGATGGAAGGAGAAAGAAAGAGGAAGACAGAGGTGGAGGAGGGTTAGACAGATCTGAGAGAGAGAGAGAGAGACGTAAGGAGAGAAAGAAAATGAGTGGGAGAGGAGCGACGGTATGTGACCCCCGGTGAAAGGAGCGGCGACACGAGGTGGTGCCGTGAGCGGCGGGAGGAGTGACGGTAATAGGTGGTGCCGTGGCATATGATGGAAGTAATGAAAACATGTGCGCGCATACATCACACACACAAACAACCAACTCAACAACATAATCACATCAATATTCAGGCCAGTCATCGCATTGAGTGGTAATACGAGCCCTGCATCATCATTTTTCATAACTTCATGGTAACGAACTGCTACAAGGAGAATTTAATTTGACGAGGAGGACACATCAGATTCTTTAAAGTAGAGCGCCTCAATGGTCAATAGTTTATTACTCAACGCTCTCACTAATCTTGATAAAATAGAGTGATGGTCAAAGTAGCTAAATTTGATAAGTATTCCCCAGTTTAAGGTGAGTACCTAAACCATTGAGGGTTTCAGACTCAGGATTTTCACCCCGCCTAAGCTTGAGATATTGGCACATAGGTTCACTCGTAGTAACCTCTTCTTTTTATTTCAATAGTACTCCCCCCCCCCCCCCCCCCAAACCTTGCAAATGGCAAAGGTAGCACAAGCTTACACACAAGGTTGGTCACTGATGTATTGAGAAACAGTTAGAGTGAATATTTTGTAAACTTCATTGAATGAAATGATTGGTTACAATTGTTTATATACTCTGTTATGAGAGTAACTGAATCCTCTACAGTTGAGTGCTATGCTAATTGTACAATGAGTTACAATTAATGAAATTACACTTTTCATTTGATACACTATCTATATCTTTATTACTCCCCCTACAAACCCAAAGACTGTCTATGAAACTTGACAAGTTTGAGTTTGTATCGATCTGAAGTCTTGGAAAGTAGCAACAGGAAGTGGCTTTGTCAATGCATCTGCAATTTGAAAGCTGCTGGAAACATGCTTAACAGAGAGCTTCTTAGCCACAACTTTCTCCCTGACAAAATGAATGTCAAGCTCCAAATATTTGGTTCTAGCATGAAGTATAGGATTGTGGGAGAGGTACACAGCACTTAAGTTGTCACAGAGTAACAGAGGAGATTGTGTAGGAATCTGCAATTCTTGTAGCAGAGTTTGCACCCAAAGAAGATCAGCAGTAGCATTGGCCATGCTTCTGTACTCTGCTTCTGCACTTGAACGTGCAACCAAGGATTGTTTCTTAGAGCTCCATAAGACCAAATTAGGTCCAAAAAAGAGACAAGAACCAGAAGTAGAACGCCTGTCATCTGGGTCATTAGCCCAATCTGAATCACAGTACACTCTTAGAGAAAAGGGAGTGTCTTGTGGTGCTGGTTGCAACAACAGACCAAAGGTGTGAGTACCACTGAGGTACCTCAAAGTCCTCTTCATAGCCTTCCAATGTGATTCAAGAGGTTGAGAGAGAAATTGACAAACCTTATTTACACTGAATGATAATTCTGGTCTTGTAAGAGTAATGTACTGAAGAGCTCCAACAATGGATCTATACTGAGCAAGATCAGGCACCTTATCAGTACCAAAACGACTTAGTTTGCAATTAGCTATCATTGGTGTGGACATAGCACTGCAGTTGAGCATATTAGCACGAGCAAGGAGGTCTTGTATACAGTTAGACTGAGTGAGTAGCAGTGAACCATCAATGAGATATTTCACCTCAAGACCCAAGAAATATTCAAGTTTGCCCATTTGTTTCAAGGCAAATTGATTGTGCAGCTTGGTGATAAGATCCTGAATTAATTGAGATGATGAACCTGTGATAAGGATATCATCAAGGTAGACAAGAGCATACAAATGAACCCCTTTGGAGTTGAACACAAACAGCGAGTGGTCACATTGGCTATGCTTGAAGCCAAACTAAATAAGAGCCTTGTGGAGAGTCTCATACCAGACTCTAGGATCCTGTTTTAAACCATATAAAGACCTGTTCAACTTGCAAACTAAGGTTCTCTAGTGACGGTTTCAAGTTACCAGTCTTGGATCTAGTTAACATAGGGTGAATGTTGGGTGGAGAGGTAAGAACAGGTTCTCTAGTGGGTGAGGCTATTGGGGCAGTATCTTGGGAAGTTTCTGGTGTAGGCACGGGATCAAGAACAGGAGAATTATCTGGTGCAGAAAGTGAGGATACATGAATGTCTTGTGAAATAGTATCAGATGAATTTACTTGAGGAAGAGACTAATGAGTTACCGGAGTTGACTCTGTGGATTGCAATTTAGATGGAAAGGACACAGAGATAGGGAGAGATGACTCATTAGGAGGAGAAACAGATTTAGGAGGAGAGGAGAAAACTGTTGGATAAGGAAAAGAATTCTCATGGAATGTGACATCCTTGGAGAGATAGACACAACCACTAGGACTTAGACACTCAAAGCCCTTATGATTTGGGGAGGGTCCCAAGTTAATACACTCCTGACTATGTAGTTGTAATTTGTGTTTATTATATGGTGTAAGAAGAGGAAAACAAGAACAACCAAATGATCTAAGAGATGAGTAATTAGGTGGGACCTTATAAAGAGCCTCATATGGAGAAATAAAAGTAGATAAAGCTGAGGTAGGGAGCCTATTAATTAAATGAACAACATTTGTAAAACTATGGTCCCAAAAGGTTATAGGCATAGAGGCATGGGCAAGCAATGTAAGTCCCATTTCTGCTATTTGTCTATGTTTGCGTTCAACTGAACCATTTTGGTGTGATGTATAAGGGTAAGTAAGTCTATGCAGAATGCCAAGAGTGGCCAAGTGTTTGGTGAAGGGAATGAACTCCCCCCCATTATCTGACTGTATAGCTTTAATGGTGGTGTTAAATTGTGTCTTAACCAGGGCTAAAAACAAATTAAGAGCCTTAATGGCATCAGATTTGTGCTTAAGCAAATACATCCAACTAAACTTGGTACATGAATCAACAAAAGCAATGTAATATAAGTAACCACAGCTAGAGAGAGAGGGAGAAGGGCCCCACAGATCTGTGTGAACAAGAACAAACAGTGTGTGATATTGTGTAATTGATGGTGGTGAGTAAGTTCTATGGGACTTTCCAACAGCACAAGACTTACACAACTCAGACGACTTATCAATAGATGTAGATACATTACATTTTTGCAATACAGAATGTATAGCCCTACTGTTGGCATGGCCCAATCTATGGTGCCATACAGTATAATTGTTCATATTACTAGTGATAGCATTAGTAGATGGAATACTACTTATAGACTTAGAAGATGCAATGACATTAACAGATAAAGAAGCAGGAATGGAAGACTTAGGAACAACAGCTAGTGAAGGAGCAAACTACAGACCATCGGCACCTCAAAAACCTTTGAGAAGAACCTGTTTAGAGACCTGACATTTCACAAGACAAGTAAATGGGTGAAACTCAACAAAGACATTATTATCAAGAGTAAATTGGCCTGCAGATATAAGGTTACGAGTGAGGTTTGGCACCAGCAGCAAGTTATTAAGTTTGAAGGTTAAATTAGGTTGATGTGTGGAGCATAATGTGGTTTTACCTACAGCTTTAATGGCTATAGGATGACCATCTCCCATATAAACATTCTTGTTACCTTTGTATGGTGCACTTGTGTGAAGAAATTGAGCACCAGATGTGAAATTAAGTGAAGCAAAGTGTCAAGGAACCAACCTTGAGTTACATCAGAAGGAATGGTGAAGTCCTCTGCAACATTCGGATCGAAAGGAGTGTAAGCAGCCAAAACCCTAGGATCTGGATCTGAGGTAGCAGCAGCATCTTTCGCAGCAGGCACTTGAGCAGCATCCTTATGTGAACCAGCATTGTGATTTGCAGGTTGATGAGGGACATAATTTTCATCATACCTGTACCAGCAATTGAGAGCAACATGACCTTGCTTGTTACAAACTTGACACGTAGGTCTATCACTAAAAGGCGGAGCACGGCCACGTCCACGGCCACGACCACGACCAAACCTTCCACGACCATATCGTCCACGACCACCAGCATGACTTCCACGAGCATCAGTGTGAACGACATTTGCAGAAACAGAAGGTGTAGCAAGCTCTTGACGAAATTTGTCAAGCTGCGCTTCCTGAACAAGAAGAAGAGACTCCAATTCCATGAGATCTAGAGTGTCAGGCTTAGCAAAAGCGAAGAGGATTAAGGAATTGTACTCTTCCGGAAGACCGTCAAGCACAACGTCAGCCAGATCACTATCAGAAACACGATCGCCACTTGCCGCCATAGAACTAGCAATAGCGTGCACACGAGAGATTAATTCGTTGATGCTACGATTTCCTTTGTTCGTGCTCTTCATTTCAGCACGCAATTGGCGCGTCTTCGCACGAAGATGAGCAGTGAAGTGCCGGTGAATCGTATCCCAAACTTGATTCACGTGGTGACAATCCAAAACGCGAGGAAGCATTACATCAGAAATTGTAGAAAGCAACCAGGTGAATAACGCCTGTTCCTGAACAAACCATTGATCATAGGCATCAGAGACCTTTCCAGTTGCACGATCTTCCAGCGAATCAAACTGATTTGGAATTTGCGGATTCACGAGGAGGCGATGAAGGCGATGCGTGGCAACGACACCTTCTACTTGCTGATTCCAGATCAGAAAGTTCTTCTCGTCCAGCTTTATGCTAAGCTTAGGACCAATGATGAATTGCGAAGAACTCGTAGCGGAACCAAGCTTAAGAAATGAAGGAGCGTGCGACGGTGTTGGTGACAGTGGCGGTGTCGCCGTTGCCACTTCCTCAACCGGTGAAGCCATTTGCGAGATTCAGCAAAGGAGAACGAATAAGTTTAGCAGCAACAAGAGAAACGCCCAAGGAACGAGACTGGAGCGAATGATACCATATTGAGAAACAGTTAGAGTGAATATTCTGTAAACTTCATTGAATGAAATGATTGGTTACAATGTTTATATACTCTGTTATGAGAGTAACTGAATCCTCTACAGTTGAGTGCTATGCTAATTGTACAATGAGTTACAATTAATGAAATTACACTTTTCATTTGATATACTATCTATATCTCTATTACGATGGACTCTAAGGTCAAGATACTTAGATAGTCCCATGGTGGCCCGCAAGGATAAGAAATGTGTTATAAGACTTAAGGCCAAAGTCACATCACAAGGTCCTAAGGGTCACTCCCTAAGAACTGTTTAAGTTTTCTTGTTGGTTGACTTAGCACATCAAGGGTCAAGTTGAAATAGAATTCAATACATGGTTATCTAACTCGGATATGTTGTTTAGGACCCTAACATAAAAGTCATTCTTAGATTACAAGTTGAATGTAGGCTTGAATTTCATAAAATTACCACACTAGTGCTTTAATGTCTCACTACAGTTTTGGTCCTAATTTTTACATAAGAGTCTTTAATTGTGGTGTTGTTAATATTACTGTTAGGAATCAACGCCTAAGAGGTCTTAGCAATAAAAGGTGTTTAGTTTATTTTTGGTTGGGTTTAATTGATTAAATGAGCATTAATCGATCGGTTAATACAAAATATTAGTCAATTAAGAAAGGGCAGAAGAGTAAGTTAGAGTTTCATATGACTCATTCTTTCTTGGCACCAACTATTCTCAAGAAATATACTCATTCTTTAGATTGGAACTCACAATTTAAAGCATACTCATGAGGTTTTAAAGGTAGAAGTTTGTACTGAGGCTCCCCAATCACATCAAGTCAAGATTCATCGAATTAAAGGAATCCAAATTTTAGAATTTTACAATATCACAAGGCTTTCTTAGGGTAAAACTGTTTTAATAGGCTAAATATCATACTATGAGGCTAAGGAAAACTTCCTTCTCAATACCCCTTACAGCCCACCACACAATAATCCCCTTACCTAGAGTGAAGAAATTGAGTCTCTTGAAAGTTAACCTGCACGAAAGAAATAGATGTGTAATCGTTTCAACCTGTGCAAAACAAAAGGGCAACAACGTTCATGGGTTCCCAAATTCACCCCTCTACTCGCTAAAGCATCTCAAGTTGGTGATTTACCAAGTAACACAACCTACACACACGCACGCGCACACACACACGCACACACCTTCGAAGGCACCGAGATCTTCCAAATCTTGCTCAACGTAGTATTCATATCCGATTCTACAACTGGCCCTTGACGGCTTTTCAACAAAGCCATGTACAATGAAATAATTGAGAAAGCATTGCTTGGAAGTCTCCAAACCCCACTCCCAATGGTCTAATGCTCCTCTCAACTGAACTTCCCTCAGAATTGAATCAAGAAAGCTAGTTGTATTTTCTTTGATTAATATGACAAAATTCGGATCCACCCCAGCCACCTCCCCCTCCCCTCCACCCTCCTGAATGAATCATCCACCGTGATAGTATGATTCAAAGCCGCCAAGTATAGCTCCGAAAAGACAACTCGCAATTGATCTGACCCAATCAATCTATTCTTCCAAAACAAAACCTCCAAACTGTTCCATATCACACAATTTAGTCCCTCACAAAAAATCCCCTCAAACCCGCCATGAGCCGGGTATTTTAAGGGAAATTAAAGAGTCATGATTAATTCAAAGTTTAGTGATAAGCTAAATAAAATCTAACTATAAGTTGTTTCTTTGTTAGAGTGTCTTTAGTAGTTTGTGCCTTTTTTTGACTTTAATTTTCTTAGAAGAGAGAAAAATAAATTACAATGAAAAAAAATTAATGGGAGAGATAAACACAAACTAAAGTGTCCTTCCCCACCTTATAGCCCCCGATCTCTCTCTCTCTCTACTCTCACACGAATTTAATATTCTAAGTATCTAACTCAGTTGGTGAACTAAGGAATACCAAAAGAGTACCACCAAATGTTCTGAGTTTAAGCCCCGAAAACTAATAATTCTCCCACCCCACTAACTTTGCCTATAAAAAAAGGTGGTTTTTTAATGGGTATATGAATATATGAATAAATTTTCAGTCAAAAAAATGAATATAATAAATATTGATCACATTTTCGAGTCAATTCATGTCGTGACTTTTTTGAAAAGCCATAGCATTGAAGACACACGTATTCCCCCAAACGTCGGCACCGCATTCACTCTGGAGTGAGTGCTCGCAACACCACCAAGCATTGCATTCGTTAACAGTTTCTCTTGTTTTTCATGATCCCTTTCTCTTTATATTAATTAATATCTTATCTTATGAATGAAGAATATTGATATTCTTTCTTACAATTTGTCAAAAGTTAAGGTTCCTTGTAAAAAAAGCAACCTCTTAAAACTTAATCTTAGTAATTAAAATTACAATTATTATAGTTAAAATAATAGTACCAAAAGTGGGAATTAATTCACACTTCTATGCTGCTACTATAGCTGCAATTCGGATCTCACTCAGTCGACATAAAAACTTGCTGGAAAGGCTTCAATTACCTTGCATGTGGCCCAACTGTCTCTCCTTATAAGTGACACGAAAGCTATACAACAAAAGAGCGATGCAAACAAAAATAATACATTAACAAAAGGAAAGAATAAAGAAGCAACGCAAAGAAAGCCAGCTTAGAGAAGCAACAAAACCACGTTGCATCATCCGTCCTAAATTGCGGACACGAAGCCCACACTCCGCTAATTGCTCTTTCACTCTTTCCTCTTCTCACGCGTAAATCAATTACACCTTATTTCTTATTTATGACAATAATTTGATGCTGAGATTTTTTTTGCTGAGATTTAATTTGGATGTTATATCGTATCTTCCGTGAAAAAAAATAGGGATCTTGGTTATAACTTCTTTGCAAGAGGTAGTTATTACATTAATTAAATATTAAATAATAAATGAAATTTAATTTATAGCGGTTTTTAAAATACTATTGGGGTTAATTGTCACTTTGTCAGCTCATGTTTAGTTCTAATTTTTTTTTGCAGCTTTTTAGGATTTTTACGTAAAATATTGACAAAGAAGAAAACCAATTCCGGAGCAAAGGTACAACTGTTAGAAAAAGGCTAGTGTGTATTTTCCAGGTAAGTTACTCACTGCCTTTTCGGATTCTTTTCTCTCTTACACGGCAAACCACCAGTCAAAATCACTTTAACAGAGGGGTATAATAGGAATTAAGAAAAGTTTTTCTTTTAACCTTTTCGAGTGCCGTACAAAACAAGCGCAGCGAGATATTTTTTTTTCCTTTTTTTCTTGCTGTTGAAAAACTTTCCAGAAAAATAGAAATAAGAAATAAAAATCCCGAAACGGTAAATCTTTTTGAACACGGCAATTACCGTAATTGGTGAAATTAGAGCGCGGTAATTAGTCGGTTAGAGATTGGGTTACTTTATTAATCAACTGAAAAGCACGAGGAAATTGCACTCTTCTGTCCATACAATTAAGTTTCGAATCAAGAAGGGGATTATTAAAGAGATATCTTTTTCTTTTGTATTTCTTTTCAAATTTCATCTATCTACTACTACTACTAAAGAGAGTGTGGTGGCTTTATTGGTGAGACTTGAGAGTGATATTCGGTTATGATTTTCTGCGAAATATATTAGTAATAGTAGTGACGGTGCCATCTCTCCTGCGACAGTTTTTGATTTTCGGGAACGATGAGTTTCCTGAATGGTTCTTCACCTCGCCGGACACCGGCGGAGAATGATATTGAGGCTGGTCCGTTGAGTCGTCGTTCCTCTGACGTCGACGATGGGGATATTTCCGATCCGTTTGACATTGCTAGGACTAAACACGCTTCCATTGACCGCCTCAGGCGGTGGAGGGTACGTTTTCTGTTCTTAGTTCTTACTTAAGCACACTGTTTTTTTTTTGACAAAAATTAAGCACACTGATGTTCGTTTTGTTGTTTTGTTTATTTATGCTTCGTTTCGTTTATCTCTATCTATTTGTATATTATTGAAACATTTGATTTCTGGTCTCACTGATTTCTTCTGTTATTTCTATTATTGGAAAATTTAGGGTTTCTAAGAGTGCTTGTTCGTATAGTGTTGGAAATTGATTGCACATGTATTTTGTGTCGTGGAGAGAGTTTGGACCGGTGACGGAATAATGGATGGATTAGTGTAGTTGTGTTTGAACTTTGAATGATGTGATGACTGTAGATATAGTTGGTGAAATAGTGTTCGTTTCTTAATTAGGATTTTATGATGAAGAGAGTAAGCGGTGGGATGCCATTTCCAGGATACAAGTATGTTGGAAGAGAGTTTATGATGTTGGACTGCTTCACTTGTTGTACTTTGCGTTTGTTTTTGTAATGTTTAAACTTTTGAGTACTACTATAATTGAGGGAGTTTATTCCCAAGAGATAATTTGTATGTTTATCAATGTGAAGAGTCAAGATATAATATTATGCATGAGTTTGATTTTTCTGAATTTCAATGATACCCCTGCAAAAATAGAAGTTTCCAAAATTTGTTGAAGACATGAATCCTGGCATTTTGTTGATAGTGAAATTCATTTATCTTTTAAACCGTACAATGTTGTTTTCATTTATCTTTTCTGTATTGCTATTTTTAAGGCTTTAAACTATATGTGTGCACATATGACTGTATATGTATTTGTGACATAAAAACAATCCCTTTTGTGTTTTTAGCAAGCTGCGCTTGTGCTAAATGCTTCTCGGCGATTTCGTTATACTCTGGACTTGAAAAAAGAAGAAGAGAAGAAGCAAGTATTGAGAAAGATCAGAGCGCATGCACAAGCCATTAGAGTACAGTGCCTTCATTTGGACTTTCTTTATTATGCTTATGTTACCTATGTTAGTGCGCTGATTAATTATTTTGGCTTATTAGGCAGCATATCTTTTCAAATCAGCTGTGAAGCCAGGGGATGGTGAGTAATCGACGATGTTATTATTTGTATATATGTGTGCTTTGCTTGTTGATTTAATTTAGTCATTCACTGACTGAATACTGAACATTTTTTTATTTGTTTACATTTTTTAGAATGTTTTCTGCTTATGAATTCTGAATACAGTATTTGTTCAGTTTAAATATTTCAATTTGTGGTTTGATATTTTAATTTCACCTAGATAAACGATGTTAATATCCTCGTTATTCATCTGATAGTTGCATATGTGTCTGGGAAATGAAGCTGGGATATTATGATCTTTTGACATCACCAATTCCACTTGAATTTTTTATTTCCCTAGATGATGGGTTTCTTATCTGTTCGTGTGCCTCTCATGTTCTTTTCCAAATATGTTAAATGGACTTGTTTTTCTTTTATTAATTTGAATAGCCATCAAGAATTCCTTTAATGTGTGAGTCTATATTTATATAAGGTAGTTTAACGAAGTAATGTATCTTTTAGAGAGGAATTAAATTATAATGATTTACTTTGAAATATCTTGTTCGGATATTTGATTCCAAAAGCTTTAAAATCCTGTATCTTTTATTCTTTTTGTTGAGTCTTTTTGTTGGAAATTGAGGAGTTTAGAATAACGGCGAATGAAAGGAATTCTAAAAATACTCTGCTTCGTGCGGCTCTTACAGTCTTATTCTCCTATCGATAATGGTCATTTCATTTGTGCAAAATATGGAAGTTGTTTCCATTCTTATAAGCTTGGACATGGGCGTTGTAGTGTTATTCTTTGTTAATTTGACAAATTAATAGCACGTGATAAGTTGTCTCAAGATACATGATGTTTATCATATCACAAAATTTAGGTATTGTGCCAATGGTGCTGTTGATGATATTCTTCAATTACAGCATGCCATGTGGTTATTTAATTCACATTGTCGCTACTGTAAGGGCTATTCTTCAACCACAACATGTCATGTAGGCTTTTTCTAAATAAATAATTGAATGATGACAGATGATATGGATTAAATAATCCATTTGGCATGCTGTGATGGGAGAATAACACCAACAACACCTAAATTTTCTTCGTTTTCATTTGCAACAATCCTGTTGAACACAACTTACACAGATCTGTCTTTTTTGACTTGTCATAGTTCAACACCAATATCCGTCTTTATTTGTTTAATATTGATAGTTGATAATTTGATGAGTAATGCCTTGACCGTCAGAAACTCCAAAACCTCCTGTGACCTCCACTGGTGAATTTCCAATTGGACAAGAGCAACTAGCATCAATTTCAAGGGAGCATGATACTGCTGCTCTGCAACAATATGGAGGGGTATGTTTGCCAAGAATAATTTCTTAACTTGGTAATGTTATTGATTGGAGTCATAAATGTCGTGTTTCTTCCAAAACACTTTCAGGTTGCAGGGATATCAAATTTATTGAAAACCAATTTAGAGCAGGGAATTCAAGGTGATGATGCTGACTTGTTAAGCCGAAGGAATGCATTTGGTTCGAACAATTATCCTCGAAAGAAAGGAAGAAGTTTTTGGGTAACTTTTAGTGCATTTGGACTATTGGAGTCATTGGATGCTTAATGGTTATATAGAATAGTTTAGACTTGGCAAACTAGTTTGTTGTCTTAACGAAGTGTTTGACTTTGCATTTTGGTGGGTTAGGTTACATACATTAAAGAGCCCAACTGTTGGTGGGGAGTAGAGCTGACCTGTTTGGTTTTTTTTCTCTCTTAATTCTTAATATCAAATTTCTAAAGGCCCAGACCCAAATGTGGTTTCCATTGTTTACCGATTCCTACTCCCATTCACTTCTTACATTTCACCCTGTTCATTTTAATTTCATTTTTTACTAAATTGATTTGATTTCCATTTTTTTAAATATTTAGGCGGGGTTGACTGGCTAACCCATTATAAACACAAAATGGGTTAATTTTACCAACTTATTTTGAAAATAGGTTACCCTGTCCCCTTTTTATAGGTTGGTTGAGGGTCAGAGTGGGGCAAGTCAACTTACATTGCTAAAACTAGTTTAACTTTCTGATTTATTGGGCAAATATTGTAGTGACCTCTGTGTTTCTGTTGTCTCTTAACAGATGTTTTTATGGGATGCTTGCAAGGATCTGACCTTGGTTATTTTAATGGTAGCTGCAGCCGCTTCATTGGCGCTGGGGATAAAATCTGAGGTGAGTTTGGCTGAGATTGTTACAGTGCAACCTTTGTACTTGTTTGAGCATGCAGGCATATTGATAAGTACGTCTTATCCATACATAAATATTAATCTCCAAACCTTGCACGGGTTTACCATTTTTTTTTGCCAATGATTGCTCTCTGTTGCCTACTCCCATGCTGTGGTCTAATGGGAATTCTAACTTTCTTATCTACCCACTTTGATATTTTTGGATTTGTTAAACTCATTTTTTATACTTTTAAAAAATTAATACCTTATTTGTTTCCATTGAATTTCTGCCTGTGTGATTGCATAGGTGGTACCAATCTCGGAGAAAAAGTAGGGTAGTGGTAGGCTGTTAACAGCCAGTGCGAAACCTTGTCTAATCTACATCAAGTTTAGGACTTCCCTTTTAAATCATTGTATACATTCTTTAATGAGCTTGGTAGCTTTTCTTATGTTAGACGGGTTACCACTACCAGGCCAATTTTATAGTCAAATGAGTATTTAGTTTTATCTGAATCATGCATGTTGTTTTTTGAATTCATCTATCCCAAGAAAGGAAATCTTTCAATTTGCGATTTGTTTCTATTTATGTTCTATTAAAATATTAAAATATTTTAAAAGTTAATGACTTTTTTATGATGTATCTATCTGTTGCATTCTTCCTATTTTCAGTCCTTCCATCTGTAATCTATGGTTAGTGGTTTAGTTTTATTGATGTAGAAAATTTTGCTTTGTTCTGTTGCAGGGTATTAAGGAAGGATGGTATGATGGGGGAAGCATTGCTTTTGCGGTTATTCTTGTTATTGTTGTTACGGGTATTATATTATCTTTGTAAGGCAGTACCGTTTATAATGCATGGAACATGGATTTGGGTCCTTTAAAGTGAGCTCTCACTTTGGAGGGGAAATTAATGCAATTCAGTCATTTTTGAAAAAATCAATTATTGGTATTACATGCATATGCTTAGCTAATCTTTGATTACGGTTGAGATGCTTTACTTTTTCCTCTAAAGTGAATAAATCACTTAAGAGGAGCTAATCTCGTAATACATAAAGGTTTTTTTTTACATATATTATGACTCCGTTTTGCATTGTTTTTTAATATGAAGTCTTCAGTATTGTCACAAATTCTTGTTCCATTGTCCACTTTGTCGCTGGAATCTATTATAATTACATGTCTGGTAATTCCTCTGTTGAACGGCTTGTCACTCTTTTCACTTACTCATTTCTCTTCTGATTTGTAGCTGTAAGTGATTATAAGCAGTCTCTTCAGTTTCAAGACCTAAATGAAGAGAAGAGAAATATACACTTGGAGGTTAGTTTTTTCTTCAGTTATTGTTTGTGTTATATTTTTGATTTTGTAAACATTTTTTTTTCCGCATTTTTAACCTTACATTTTAAATTGTGCATGAGAAGGTTGTTAGAGGTGGTAGAAGGGTTGAGATCTCGATATATGATATTGTTGTTGGAGATGTTATACCCCTTAATATTGGTAACCAGGTACATAATCATATTTTATGTGTTGTTTTTGCATAATTATTACATACCCATTTTTGGCATTAAGTTCTTTTATGTTCTTTCTAGGTCCCTGCTGATGGGATTGTGATCACTGGTCACTCTCTTGCAATTGATGAATCAAGCATGACAGGGGAGAGCAAAATTGTAAGTATATATTTCATTGTTGTGGGAAAATTAAGAGATTCCTTTAAATTAACGAATGTTTTTGCAGGTCAATAAGGATTCTAAGGATCCTTTTCTGATGTCTGGGTGTAAGATTGCTGATGGCAGTGGCACTATGCTGGTAAGCTGGACTCCTTCCCCTTATAATTTTGCGCTGTCTTAGATTACTCTGTCAGATTTTTTGAAGATCATTTAGGTAGTTGAGGACATGTAATATGTTCTTTGCTGGAAGTATGGGTGAAAATTATCCCAAAGGGCCAAACAATTGTGCACTAACTGGGGAAGTGTTTCATAACTGGATTCATAACAGAATATTCATTCTTCTTATTCGAATAGTTTTTTTTTCTCTGAATGATGTTGATTATATTAAGCATTTATAGAGTGCATATTATTCTAAAAGGGTGTTTAGTCAGAGATTGAGTTCTGTTATGGAAACAATCAAGTAAAGAAAATTGGAGTCAGCAAAATATGAATTGATTTGTACTTATCTTCTCATAATGCAATATATGAAATTGATTGTATCTATTTTCTTAGTGTTGCCTGCTCTGATTTATTGATCAAACAGCCTGTTTGGTGTTTAATTTATCTTTTTGTGTTTTTTGCAGGTAACGGGTGTTGGAATTAATACCGAATGGGGACTTCTAATGGCTAGCATTTCAGAAGATACTGGTGAAGAAACACCTTTGCAGGTCTTCTTCTTAGCTGTGGCTTCTGGCAGTGTTCTTTTATTTCTTACAATTCATTTATCCTCACAAGTTCCAAATATAGGTCCGCTTGAATGGTGTAGCTACCTTCGTTGGTATTGTTGGACTCTCTGTTGCTGTTCTTGTTTTGATTGTGTTAATGGCCAGGTAATTAGTTATTTGCTTGTGGTTGCCATGCATCTCTTGTTGTGATTCATAATAGTTTTGTTTTGCAAACTTCTGAATTGGAAACCTGTTATCAGATATTTCTCTGGGCATACTGAGAATTCAGATGGGACGAAGCAATTTGTAGCAGGAAAGACGAAAATTGGGCATGCTATTGATGGAGCCATTAAGATACTAACTGTTGCGGTATGTCCCATGATAAATACTAGATTGCCATAGCATGCTTGTTGCAATTAAATTGCATGTATCCATATTTATAAATATCATCCATTTTTATATATCTTATAGGTTATCAAATTTAATATCTATGCTGTCGTTGTAACCCATTGAATATTTAGGTCACTATTGTAGTGGTTGCAGTGCCTGAGGGGCTCCCACTAGCAGTCACTTTAACGTAAGTATGATAATTCTGGTCCAAGCATTTAATTTTAATTGCATTTGTTATTGCCAAGGTTCAATGGCCGTGTTTTAACTTTTGACATTGGTGCCAGTACTTATTTTGCATAAATTTGCCATTGTTCTTGTTGTTTAGTATGATTTGAATTTTCTTCGTGAATCCTTTCTGCTAAACAGTGACCTAGTGCAGTGTCCAATATAGAATGTAGGCTTAAATACAGTTTTGGTCCCCCCTATTTTGACCAATCCACGATTTTGGTCCCTAAACTTTTAATTTGACGATTTTGGTCCCCCTATTTTCCCAATTTGAAAAATCAAGGTCCCCCACCCCAATTTTGACTCAGTTTGACTGACTTATCCTACGTGGCAGCCCACGTGGACTGCCACGTAGGCACACCCCCCCCACCCCACCCCCCCTCCACTGTTTGTCTTCCCCACCCCAACCCCCCCACCACCGACCCACCCACCCCACCCCAACCCCCCCCACCCCCACCCTCCACTGTTCCCCTTCGCCCCTCCCACCCCACACCCCACCCCCACCCCCACCCCCACCGTGAACCCCCCATCCCCACCGTGAACCCCCCCTTCCCCTTCCCCTTCACCGGATCTGCGAGCGACGGTGAGCGAGAGAGAGCGACGGTGAGCGAGAGAGAGGGAAAGCGAGGGGGGAGGGGAGAGACGGTGAGCAAGAGAGAGAGGGAAATCGAGGGGGGAGGTGCGAAGGGGAGGGGGGAGGTGCGAAGGGGAGGGGGGTGCGAAGGGGAGGAGAGGCGAAGGGGAGGGGGAGGTGCGAAGGGGAGGGGGGAGGGGCGAAAGGGAGGGGGGCGAAGGGGAGGGGGGAGGTGCGAAGGGGAGGGGGGTGCGAAGGGGAGGAGAGGCGAAGGGGAGGGGGAGGTGCGAAGGGGAGGGGGGAGGTGCGAAGGGGAGGGGACGGGGGGGGGGGGGGGGTTCACGGTGGGGATGGGGGGTTCACGATGGGGGGTGGGGGTGGGGGTGGGGTGTGGGGGGGGTTGGGGTGGGGAAGACAAACAGTGGAGGGGTGGGTGGGGTGGGGGTGGGTGGGGGGGGTGGGGGGGTGGGGTGGGGGGGGTGTGCCTACGTGGCAGTCCACGTGGGCTGCCACGTAGGATAAGTCAGTCAAAATGAGTCAAAATTGGGGTGGGGGACCTTGATTTTTCAAATTGGGAAAATAGGGGGACCAAAATCGTCAAATTAAAAGTTTAGGGACCAAAATCGTGGATTGGTCAAAATAGGGGGACCAAAACTGTATTTAAGCCTAGAATGTATGGTCGCTGCTTAATGTTCAATTTTTCTGTTTTCAGTAGCATTTTATTTTCTCATTCTTACCAAGCGGGATTTGTATTCATATTATATTATACATTTTTTCTTATTCTCCCTCTCTCAAATCTTATTTAACTGTACTTACACATTTTTTCCCATCAATTATGTTATAGACTGGCCTACTCGATGAGAAAAATGATGGCAGATAAAGCTTTGGTATGCCAACTAATGTTTGTTCTTTGATTAGCTTTTGACATAACTATACGAGTAGCATGACACACATTGAATTGTAGGTTAGGAGGCTTTCTGCCTGCGAGACAATGGGCTCTGCCACAACCATATGCAGTGATAAGACTGGCACGTTGACTATGAACCAGGTTAGTTGTGATGCAGTATTTGAACCATTGATTGAAATGATAACTTTAATGACAAGTTACTTATAACTTATTGTGGGGTAGAGGATAGAGATTTTTTTTTGCTGCCAGCTTTTACAATACATTAGGAGTTTAAAATGTCAGTTGTTTTATCAATGTGATATCCTAAACAGCTTGGGTGATATTCTGAGGAAGTTCATTTCTGTTGGCCTTGGTTGGCATATGCACTTTTCTGTACATCGGATTCTTAATGTGTCCACTTTTTTTGAATTCTGAGACAGATGACTGTGGTTGAGACTTATGCTGGGGGGAAGAAGATCGATCCTCCTCACCAGTTGGAGAACTCTCCTAAGCTACGATCTCTGCTCATTGAAGGTGTTTCACAGAACACTACTGGAAGTGTTTACGTACCCGAGGTATGTTTGAGTTAATTTTGTTGCAACCCCCCCCCCCCCCCCCCCCCCCAAAGAAAATTCACTGGAAATATAGCTGGTTAAATTACTTTATGCACATGATTGTCCTCTACAGGGTGCTAATGACGTTGAGGTGTCTGGATCACCGACTGAAAAGGCAATTTTACATTGGGGATTACAGGTTTTGAATTGCAGTTCCCCTCCTTCCTCTTTTAGGGTGATTGATGCGCTTACAATTTACATAAAGTCATAAACCTTATGAATGTAATATTGAATCTCAGGTTGGGATGAATTTTGCGTCTGCTCGGTCAGAATCATCAATTATTCATGTCTTCCCTTTCAATTCTGAGAAAAAAAGAGGCGGAGTTGCAATACAGACGGTACGATCTTACTGGCATTTCAATCCAAATTCAATTATGTAGATACTTTGGTTCTGTTCATGACTGACATGGATTATTATATAGGCTATTGCATAATGATATATTTCATCTGCAAATTGATATAGTTCATTCTTATTTGCAGGTTGATTCTGATGTCCATATACATTGGAAAGGCGCTGCTGAGATAGTTCTAGCCTGCTGCACAGGATATATTGCTGCAGATGACCAGTTAGTGGCTATGGATGAGGAGAAGGTTTGGCAAATTACTTGCATAGTATTGGAGTATATTGATGCGTGGCCAACACATTGCATTTCATAGTACATTCTGTTTGTATTTTGCAGCATTGTACTTCCAGTTTTTCTGTTTAGTTACTCTAGATTTTTCTCCAACTATTTTAACTTCTGTAAATAACCGCAACTGAATCAGATAATGCTATTTTCTTTTCTATTCAGTGACATCAACTAAAAATTAGTTAGCATCAATGATTAGATAATGGTATTTTTGTTTCTTAAATTTCATGTTTCAGTTTTTACTCTATTCCCAATTGAGAAATCATGCCAGACTAGTGCATATCCGCCCCCAGTCTTCCCTCCGGTTTTTCTGTCTCTTATCCTCTTGATGGATTCGACTAGTCTATAATTTTCTTGATGACTAGAGAATTTTGTAACCTGTTACATATATGTTGCATACATTTATATTATAAGAGCAAAAAGCCAAAAATGTTGAAAAATTATTATTTTTTATTAATTTTGATAAATTACATGTGTGGAATTTTCTGGGTATACAGATGACATTCTTTAGAAAAGCTATTGAAGACATGGCTTCTGAGAGTCTGCGCTGCGTTGCAATTGCATATAGATCATATCAAAAGGAGAAAGTCCCAACTACCGAGGAACAACTTGCTCACTGGTCTTTGCCAGAGGAAGATCTTGTTTTACTAGCTATTGTTGGTCTGAAGGTTTGTTTTGTCTCTAGAAACACACCTATCATTGTCGTCTTTGTTATATTTTTCTATTTATATATTGTACTCTCTTGGTTCTGTTTTTCTATAATTTCAAGTTGGAGCTCCTCACCATTCGTTCCTAAATGGATTTTCCACTATTGATGCATACTTTATGTACTTGGGAGGCAGCAGGAAATTTTTATTATAGTTTATTTTATTTCTCATGTCTTCCTCCTTGCTCTTTTACTATTTACTTGGGGATTTTTCTACCTACAACGTACAAAGCTATTTTTTCCAACAACATCTTTAGACTTTATAAAATAAAATAAAATTGTTAATATATTTGTTTCCGACAACATCTCACTTTAAAATATGCTTCGATTTCTTCCACTGCTTAAATTTACATGACCTTTAAATAACCTTTTGTTATTGTTTCATATGTCATTTGTGTGTTGAAATGCAGGATCCTTGTCGACCAGGTGTCAAAGTGGCAGTGCAGCTTTGTCAAAAAGCCGGGGTTAAGGTATTACACAGCCAATTTTGAAAGTTCTTTGGTATCCACAAGATACGTATTGTTGAATATGTTTAGTTTTTATTTCAATAAGTGTAATCAATTGCAGGATGGTCGTGTGATGAATGGTTGGCGCGTATAAACCATGTCAAAAATTATGGAATGTAAAATTAGACTTGCATAATACAACTCATAAATCTAATCACTTACACTACAAAATAAAATTAATTTAAATATTTTCTATCATATCAAACTTGTTAAAACACTCACAAATGGTGGGCTATTTTCAATTACTTTTTCTCTGTTATGTTCAGTGTCTATTTCAATTACTTTTTCTCTGTTATGTTCAGTGTCTATTCCCTCGCTCTCTTCCCCTCTCTCGTTCATTCCTCTTTTTGCCCGCTTCTCCTTCTTTTCTTCTCAGTTCTCACCACTAGGCTACAATAGTGTCTGTCCTGCTATGTGCGACCACACTATAGCTTATCAGATACTCATTACGCATGTGGTACCTTCATTTTATAAACTTTGCCAACGTGTATTATTTTTATTTTATTACTATTTTTATTACTATTGAATTTTATTTCTCAAAGATTTCAAGGACCCAATGTTATATCATTTCATCGAACTTTCAATGTCTTGCAAATTGACCACCTAATTTAAAAGGATAATTTGTTTTGCTTATGGCATTTCTGTATATCAGTTTTAAATTGCGTTGTTTGTATTTTTATCGTAGGTAAAAATGGTCACGGGCGACAATGTCAAAACTGCAAGAGCAATTGCTTTGGAATGTGGAATACTTGCTTCATCTGCTGATGCTACAGAGCCAAACGTCATTGAAGGAAAAACATTTCGCGCCATGACAGATGCACAGAGAGAAGAGATTGCTGAAGCAATATCGGTAGAGTGCAGCTACAATGGAAAACCTTGCTATTTAGCTTCCTGTAGTAAAAAGCGTTTTGGCAAATAATGTTCATTATCAATATTGTCTGTAGGTTATGGGAAGGTCATCTCCCAATGACAAACTATTGTTAGTACAAGCATTGAGAAGGAAGGGTCATGTTGTGGCTGTAACTGGGGATGGAACAAATGATGCTCCTGCACTTCATGAGGTATGTGCAACTTTGATGTGTTTTGGGATTATATTTGTTTGTTGGTTTGTTATCTCAAGCTTCATATGCATTAATTGAGTACGGTTGTAACTGTGCATTGTCCAAAGTAATCCCAAAAGGCTCTTGGTTGAGGGCGTGTGTTCAATGAAACTGCTTAAGCTTCAAACCATTTTTGTACTTTCATCTAACGGCTTAGTTCATGGCATATAATCCTGATGCATGAATTTCTATTCTATTGAAGAAAGCTGATTTTTATTTACTGTGTTCGTAATTATATACCTTTTTCCATTCTATTGAAGAAAGCTGATTTTTATTTACTGTGTTCGTAATTATATACTTTTTTCCATGTAGGCCGATATAGGTCTCGCAATGGGTATTGCAGGTACTGAAGTTGCCAAAGAGAGCTCTGATATCATTATTTTGGATGACAATTTTGCTTCTGTTGTGAAGGTTAGTGTTCTTTTCTTTATTTTGCATGCATAATTTTGGGAGATTTGCTTTGTTCTTGATGAATGATGAGTATGGCTCTTCCAGAACATCTTGAAAAGCTATTTATATCATTAGTAGAAATAGAAATAAAAACGTGGTTTTTGAATATTAACTGGAAATTAATGGTTTATTTTTTATATAAAAGTTCAAATTTTAAATTTATGATAATTAATATAATAAAATCATAATTATTATACAATAATAAAATGAAGTTAAAATCATTAAAATAGATTTTTTATTGAAAAAAAACATAAACAAAATATATGAAACAGAATGAATAAGTATATATATATGCATAAATTAATACAAGATAAAAACTAATAATTAATGTTTTGTCGAGCGGGCGGGGATTGAGATCCCCAAACCGCCCCCAGTCAAAGCGGGTTTTCTCGTCAAAATTGGGTCGTGGTCGAGTGGGCACCCGCGGGACTGGGTTGCGTTGGCGAATCGGGACCTGCGGGAAACCCAACCCCAATTGGGACGAGGATGGGAAGGGCAAAACTCGACCTAGCTAGAGATGGTAACGGGACGGGGGAGGCAAAACCCGCTCCCGACCCGGCCCGTTGCCATCCCTTGAAAATGAGATGCATTACACAACATAGAATATTTTTGTGAAGCTGTTTATAGATTGATATTTGAAACATAACTGGCAATGTTGTTCATGGTTCTGTGCAAGTATAGGTTGTCAGATGGGGTCGGTCTGTATATGCAAATATCCAGAAGTTTATCCAGTTTCAGCTAACAGTCAATGTGGCAGCTCTTGTTATAAATGTTGTTGCTGCAGTTTCCACTGGTGACGTCCCACTGAATGCAGTGCAGGTTTACTTTCTCTCTCTTTGTTGCTTGTGCTTATTTATTTGGGACGTCCTTATATCTCTGTTACTTTCTTCACAGCTTCTCTGGGTAAATCTTATCATGGATACTCTTGGAGCACTGGCCTTGGCAACTGAACCACCGACTGATCACCTGATGGATAGGTCTCCTGTGGGTCGAAGGTAAGCATTTTTTGCTTTCTGATTATTGCTTGGCACTCTGGATCATGACATTTGTTTCATGTTATTCTTGGGTTGGTGCTTAGAAAATTTTGAAATGACCTGTTACGTTTTGGCACGTGAAAAACTTAGAAATATTTGCTGCGGAATGGAAATGCAGGTGTTATAACCAATTCAGGTACAGTCAAATTAGTATGTTGTGTTGGGGGATGGGGAGCTGCCCCTAGCCTTGAAGCTTCTAATGGAGGCTGAATTTGTATGTGTGCATGCATCTGTGAATTATTTTATAATTTATAGGCCTATTTTGTTGTTGGCAACAGAACAGTTTTGGTTCTTTTAATAGAACAAGGAAATTTGAATGGTGAAGAGCTTAGCTTACAATAACCATAATTGAGATGGCCCTAAAAAAGAATACAAAAACAGCAGGGTATAATCAAACGAAGAACACTTGCAGTGAAACATGTAAATCCTTCTCGACAAAAAAGAAAATTTCCAATATCCTTACTAGCGAAGGCTGCATTTGTTTATGCATGCATTGATGCATGTATTTACACATCGTATTTTGAAGTTATGCCAATGGTTTTATCTAGTTTGCTGTTCTAGTATCAAAATAATGTGTGATGCCTATTGGCTTGGATATTTCTATGAGAAGTAACTGACATGTCTTCCATGTTTTTCAGAGAACCTCTCATAACAAATATCATGTGGAGGAATTTGCTGATACAGGTGAGTTCTGTTTCCCAATTAGTAGTACCTTCGATTATTATTTTTTTAGCTGGAATTTACTTATCTGTTGTTGGCTTGATTTTAAAACTAAATTGTCTTGCTTCACTATTACCATAAATAAATGCTAAAGTTAATTATAATTGGATTTTTTCAGGCAATGTATCAAGTGTCTGTCTTGCTTGTTCTCAA
Source organism: Astragalus membranaceus (assembly GCA_039519185.1). NCBI lineage: Eukaryota > Viridiplantae > Streptophyta > Magnoliopsida > Fabales > Fabaceae > Astragalus > Astragalus membranaceus. The sequence goes on from CM076851.1 coordinate 51,050,757, forward strand.
TTTCCGAGGTAGGAGTATTCTGGGTCTGGAGCATGAGCCGACTGAACATGCTATCAAAGTGAAAAACACTTTGATCTTCAATGCATTTGTTCTCGCTCAAGTAAGTTGTTATCTGTAGTTAGGGAAAAAGTACCGATGTTGCAGAAATTTCCATAATATTGTTGGAACATAGACTTACTTTTGTATGTCGATGCATGGCTTAGATTAAGATCTACAAAACAATTTTTTTTTGAAATGAAGTTTGTTTAGATAAATTAGATTTTTTTTGATCAAATAGTTAATGCTGATTAAGGAAGAAAAAGAAAATTCTATTCCCTTGTTCCTTTTCTGTTATATTAGCAATTGAGTTCTTTACTGTATTCTTTATTGCCATTTAGTTCTGGAACTGTAAATAGGTACCCTGCATGTAATGTTGAAAAATAACAGAATTTTCCGTAGTTTCACGGATGTGGACTATTTGAATATTGTCTCTCGTATTGCACTCTGTTTCTTAATTCTTTTGCAGGATCAACTGATTCACGCATCGTTAATACGAAAATTAGGACCCATATGTAATCATATTCACAAAAGATTTTGACTGCATGCCTCTGCGCTGGATTTTTCTATATTGTTTGATTGTAACAGTTGTTTATTCTTGATATTTGTTAAATTCCTTCTTATCTTGCCTCTTGATGTTGGATTCTTCCTCCTTTTGGCTACTATTTTCTCTGTCGATTGTTTTGTAATTGATGACATTGGAAATATGGTTTCAAAACTGCAGATCTTTAATGAATTTAATGCACGAAAGCCAGATGAATTCAACATTTTCAAAGGTGTAACGAAAAATTACCTCTTTATGGGGATAGTGGGATTAACTGTTGTACTTCAGGTTAGTTTTGCTTGAGCTTCTCCGGTTGTTTAGCTGTTTTTGTAAAATATTTTGAGTGCCGCCTTATAATTGCTTCTGTGCTTCAGATTATCATCGTTGAATTCCTTGGGAAGTTTACTTCTACAGTCAAGCTTAATTGGAAGCAGTGGCTCATTTCTGTCGCTATTGGAATCATTGGGTTAGTGTCAATTGATTATAAGAACTGAAAAGCGAATTGCATCTTGCTCTTTCCTTGCTTTTTTATTTATATGTTAAAATTGTCCTTTATGAACAATAGAAATTCCCTGGGTTGATTGTTTAAATTGGTCTAAGCAACGTTGTTCCTAACTTGTTGTCTCTCCTCACTTTTCAGTTGGCCTCTTGCTGTTGTCGGGAAATTGATACCTGTACCAGCAACTCCCATCAATAACTATTGTTACAAGTTTCGAAGAACTTCAAAAAAGAAGGAACCTGAGGCTTCTCAATAGTCGTACATAGGTGTCGTGCTGTTTCAGACTCGTTCGGCCGTTTCCTATGCTGTCTGACTGATAGAGTTCTTTGTGGAAAGTAGTATACTGCTGCATTAACGCGTTTCTTTTGCTACTGAACCTATACCAACTTACTACTTTCAGGAGAAATTTGGAATTGTTTTGCACCACGTTTCTAACAACTGATATACGGAATCTCAGTATGTTTTGGGTTTTGTTGATAGTATTTGTTTGACATTACTAGCTTGGCAGATTTGTAAAGTTACAGAGAGGATTGTTCACTTCAAATTCGGCTGGTGCTTGTTTGATTGTGTGTTTGGATTTTTTCTTTTTATTTTGAAACTGGTCAATTCAAATTTCAATTTTAAAAAGTAACATGATGACCTTATATGATATGTTTGTAAATGTGAGCGATGGAGTTTGTAAATTCAACATACTGATGCATTTTTTTAAATTCAATGGCTTTAGCTACGATATATTTTTAAAAATTTAATTTAAATCCAGTGTCTTAAAGTTGAACAATTGATTGTATTTTTCCGAGCGAGGGATTTGAATCGTAATATTTCAACTAAGTTGTTTTGTTAACTTTTCGAGTGTTTTAAACATCATACTAACAGTTCTAAGACAGAATAAATGTTTTCTTTTTCCATACCCAACTTTACGTGATGCGTAAACATAATGCCTTGAACAGAAAGCTAATGGCTAAATATAATCAATATAATGAATGTTTTAAACATGTAATTACTTACAATATAATGAATGTTTTAAACATGTAACTACGTAAGTTTTTGATCAACAAATAGACTATATATTACAGCAATACTTCAAGCAGGATAGCTTAACAAAAGCATGCATAAGCAATATGGTTCTTCTGGGTCACATAGGGAGACATGTAGTCCTGAGCTGAAGCTGATGAACTTACTATTTCACTTGGAACAAGTATCTGGTTTGTCCCTGACACAATTCTCATCCCAGCAACATTAGCATAGAAGACACCAGGAATGGAAGGCACAAATATATCACTCTCAGAACATACGTAGAAATCAATGACTTTCTCCAATTCAGAACTCTCTGAGCTGAGAAACTTTTCCAGCTTAGCTGCTTCCATTATATTTTCCTGTTGCAGCATTAGATATGCAGACTTCATTCAGCAATATGACATAATAAAAAATGAACTTCAAAGGGAGGAGGAAAGTTAACAAACCAAAAAGCTTGACATGGAAATTTCAATGAAAAAAACATAGATACTATAGTGTTCTATAAGTGTGTGTTGTTGATGCCACTAAGGTATTATAATATGCCACATTGAATAAATTGTTCACTCGATTTTTTTTGCTTTGCAGATAGAGTGACAAGCACCACCCGTAAACTCATATACGTGAAATGGAGATCTCGGTTCCGAGTCCGAGTAACCTTGATAAATGTCCAGTCTAACAACGTCGGCTTTGTTAGTTTCACTAGGCCTCACAGACAAAGCGATCTTACTTGTACAATTGTATACATAATCCAAGTATTAAACTGTTATTGGAGAAAAGTAAAAAGAATGCGTAAAGAACCGTATCTAAGTTTTATCCAACTAGAGTTCAGGTCAAAAAAGTTACCTTAGTATAGGTTTTTGGGAAGATAGCTCTAAGTGCATTAAGATTAGGACTCCATTTAGTCTGAGTGATATAAACAACAGTCTCTGGACCAAAACCAATTTTCTTAAGAAATTCAGCTATCTCCTCTCCTTGGTAACAATGTTTTCTTCCTCTTTCATCTACTCCATGACATTCCTTTTTCAATACCTCAGATCTCAAATCCACTGCAATGAACTGTCCATTTGAGTCCTTACTCCATGTTTGTAGCTTTTGGACTATAGACTCAGCTACTTCTTCTATCTCTGATTGCAACTGAAGAGTTCCAAACATTGCTTGACATGCAAATGAGTCCACATTCTTCTTGTTTCCTGCTATTGTTGCATTAACTGAGGAGGGAAAATATGATTCAATCTTCACAATCCCTTTTGATTTGTATATTGGCTTAACTTTCTTCTCAATATAGTCCTCTGAAACCCTGTTCGGTACTTTCACTATTGGTGGATTTACATTGGATACTTGGGGAGGTACTGTCCTTGTTACTCTCACCAAGCCTTCTAGCCTATTCAAGACATTCTTAACATCATAAATATCTCCAAGGTTCCTGAAATGAAATCTGACATGTAAGAATTAGATTTAACAAATAATAACCAAGTCACTCTACCGTAGAGTTGTCAATTTTGACTCAACCCAACAGACCGGCCCAATAGCCTAGTGTTTTAGGCTGGACTCAAAAAATAGAGGCTAAGAAAGAATCGAAACATTTTTGCCTAGCACAATTGACCTATGGGCCAGACTGAACCTACTTTTTATGCTGTTTTGAACAATTTTTATGTTTTCGTTTATTAAAAATTGGACTGGGTCGGGCCGGCTCGCTAGCCTAGTGCTTTGGGTTGAGTTGGGCTAGAAAAACACAACCCAGTAGATAACTTGACTGACGCAGCCCTACCCGGCTTTGGACTTTGGCCCATGGGCTGGGCTACTATACTGAAGAACACTACAAAATAGTTGAAGTTTATTGTCCTATATAGAGCATGTACATGCTGTATCCTGATTTGCTACTCTTGATGTCAGGAAGTATAAGAGTGGCTCCCAAGTATCTTGCTACCACCACTGCATCAGCAATCTGTGCAAATAATCCCAAAAAATGGTAATATCAGAAGAAGAAAAACAAAAATTGGAAATTTGCAGTATAAACCAAAAGAAAAATGTTAAGTGGTGGAACAAACCTGGGAGATATGATATTCAGGGCCATTTGTTAAGGAGAATGTGATGAATCCTTTAGATTGGTCTACCTCTTCTGCAGGTTAAATAAAAAGGGAGTAATTTATAAAGGGTATTTTGTGAATTTGTATAGTATCCTTATAGGTGATAATGCTTCATTAATAAGGAACAAAACTCAGATAGATTATGAAGAATGGAGACTTACTAAGTGGAGGAGGCTTCCAACATGGTTTTAGTCCTTCACCATTTTGCTTCAAAGACTTTTTGCTTAAATGAGTAACTGTGGCTAGGCTTTGGTCAGTAGCTGGTGTAGACTCTGTCTGAGAAACTGCTTGAACTTGAATATTTACCTTCACATGGTTAAGTGCAAACACAGCTTAAATAGTTACTTTGTTACTCATTCCGTTTCACAATACTTGTCCTTTTAAGATTCCTGACTTGGTAAGGGTTTTTGAAAGAGATACAAAAGGACTTAAAGATGTACAAGAGTGAAGGACAAATTTGACTCGAAAGATGTAAAGACTTACTTAGGTCTATCTTGTTTTTGTGTTAAAGGGATGCAAAGAGGGACTTTTGGGCCCGAAAAATACACGTGTTAATTAATTTACAGTGTCATTAAGTAGTATATAATCATTTACATCAAGAAAGAAAAATAGTACGCCCTCAAAAATTTATTGATAAAGAAAGAAAGAGAAGCAAAAGAAACATGGGGGACTAGGCTAATACCCAAAAACAAAAACAACATTATAAACAAAAGGGAATAAAAACAATACTATTAAAAGGAAACTAGAACGAAGAAGATCTTTAATAGCGTGCAAATACATCACTATAATGATGATCGTCCCAACAAGGTTGGCACCGAAGCTATTAACAATCATTTTCAGTGCACCAAAAATAGAAAACAAAAGGAATGCTCAAACAATAAAACAAGAAAAAACACTAATCCCAATAAAGAAATCAGCAAAATCTACAGCTAGGCAAACCTAACCTATTCCTAGAAAAATTCTCAACAATGAAGCTAGGAATTAGATCTCACCAAACAAAACCACTTATACTAGTTTCATGACCAGCAAACTTAAATATGAGTGCAAAACGAAGTTCATCTGTCTACTTTCTAGACTTGTTTGACTTGTACTCTCCAACCAAAGTAATTAACATTTGCGTTGTCTAGCACGGGAAGAATTAGTTTTCATTTGAAATTTTTACATGTTATTACTTATTACAAGCCTACTTAATGGTGCTAACACATGTGCAAGACATTAAATTCATTTCTTTTCCTTGATGTTTAGATATAGCCACAATTTAAGTTGTTAGGTATATGTTCAAAATTCTTATGAGTATGTTTGGGAACGTTCTACTATGGATGATGATGATACACAAACGATAAAGAAATTAATCAAGCTTAAACATAATGTAACATAAAAGGGTGAAATATGACTTACATCAAATGTATCAAAATGGTCCTTCTTGATCATATTACCCAGCATTATGAACATTGATAGAGTAAGAAGCCCAGCTAAGGCTTGCCTCAAGTCCATTTGAGACATTTTTTTTTCTTCGATAATCAAACTCTCTATCCTCTTAAAAAACTGAGTCCTCTATAGGATCATAAAGTCTCTATAAAAAGCCTTATCTCACCGACCCATGAAGAAAAAAACACCAAAAAAGGCATGCTGATTTAATCACCAACACGGAAATATTGTTGGAGATATATCCAAAGAAATAAAAAAAAGCCATTTCTTTTGAAACTAGAATCATTACCCTTTTCCTCTAAAATTCATTCAATTGTGTAGGATAACTAAGTAGTACCCTATACAAGCTCAAGTTTGCTTTTGCTTTAGCTGGATTTACTTAAAAGATGGTTGTTTCCATATATATGCACTTGGTTACTTTTGCTTAATCAAGAGGTGCATTTGAGTTTCTTATACATACATATAAGTTCCACCACCTTTTTGTTTGTTTACACATGCATGTACAATTGGTTTCATTTGCACCCTCATTTTCATCTTGCTTGTGCAAATTGTGCTCAATCCTCTTGCGTTATTCCTGGCTGAGTTAGATGCTAGCTTATTAAAGAATATGACTATATATGATAGCTTTAATTTCACATGTTGTATAAAAGTTTGGATAAGTATTTTCTTTTTGCTTTTCTTTGTCGCGTTCTGTTTCTCCCTCGGTCCAATAAGAATTTCAGTTCATTTTAGTTTTCTTACTTTGGTTCATGCATTGGACAAAATAAAATACTCTCATCGTTATATTTCAAATTTTTTATATTAGAAGAAGGGATTATATAAACATACAGTTCGTTCATGTAATATAAGGATTTTGTTTTTGGTTATTGATTTTTTTCATTGTTAAGAGCTTGAATCTTCTGATTCTCTTGCTTCAAACGATTGCGCGCTGAGAACGGAACTTTGATTCTCTGCAATAAGTTCATGTACTCCTCCAAAGAATGTTAGGTTATGTATGAGGGATGTGTAATTGGACTACCTACTGGCGTAAAACATAAAAGATAAAATGCCGATAAAGGAAGTAAAAGACGGTAGAAATAAATTATAGATGGTTGATTGATGTGTGTTTGTTCACACACACACACACACACACACACACACACACACACACACACACACATAACACACAGTCTCTGTTGGCCACTTCGGCTAGCCTACAACTTAACCACCGTTTGATCAATCAAGCTCAACGTACTACATTACGCCTAGGTCCTAAAAATTCGGAGACACGCTCCACTCTGCCACTAGCACGGGTAGTGGGGTCAAAATATCATCGCTTTGATTTCTTCGGCACTCTCCCATGTCTCTCTTGACCGCTTCAATGCCTAAACTTGGCCACGTGCATTGAATACTTGCTTCCCAAAAAGCCTTCTTGCCCCGGCCAAAATACTCCTCGGCCATGCCTCCGTTGTATCCTAGGACACTAGCTCCTCAGCCGATTGGTATTCTATCTGAGCTCTTGTATGACTGAGTTGCCACCAATAGGCAAGCATCTTCACACCATGGTGTCCACGCTCATGACTTGTCTTTAAGCATATGCACTTGAGCTCTTTCACCAAATTCTTTGCCCTTTAGCTAACTTTTTCCTACTTGACAAGCTCTCCTTCGTCGACCCCCCCCCACCCCATTGACTATACTCTACCGAGGCTACCATCATGGATAATATGTTGCTCTCACTAGAAATAGAAAGTACAAATAAGAGGGATAGAGTGATTTACGCCTATTAAGCGACTTGCTCTTCCTCTCATGTGGCTAGACCTACCTATACTCAATGGTTCCCTAACCTCGGTCAGAGTCCTTTCCTCGGCCAACAACTTAGCAGATTTTTGGTGTTAACACAGTAGTTTCTTAAATTTTTGATTTTTCCTGTAGGGTGGAAATAGGCCAGGCCGACAGACGGGGGCCTACGACCCAGCCATTGGCAGATCCATGCTTAGAGGTGTGGGGGCATTTTCCCCCGAAAATGAAAATAATTTACCTAAGTGTGCTTAATAAAAACATTTTTGCCCCCATAAAAAAGGGTTGCCCCCATATAAGTTAATTACTTTATGAATGTTTGTATAAAATAATCAGAGATATAAGAGAGAATAATCAGTACTAATTTTATTCTTTTATTCTTCTAATTATTATTGTTTTAATCTCTTCTAACACCAAATAAACAAATGAAGAGCTTAAATATTTTGTGGTATTTAAGGAGTAGAGGCTCAAAAAGGTCTTTAAACAAAAAAAGACCTCTCTAGGAAATGAATAGTACCAATTTGATCATTAATAAATTAAATACGAGTCAAACTAATCTCTAAAGAGGACTATAATATCTTTAAAATTATTTTAAAAGGACTAATTTAACTAGTATTTAAGGATCAGATTGATAGTTTTCATTTTTTTCAAATTGTGTAAGTCTTTGTTTTTTTTTTTGTATCAGCTTAAATATCTACTTTCTATTGTGACTATATTTACCTTGTAAGTATTTATAATATTTTTTCTAAAAAATTGTTTGATTATTCTTTCCCCCACCATAAAAAGTTCCCGGATCCACCACTGGGCCCAGCCAATGTCAAACCCTGGCCAGACCAATTTTTTTAAATCTATTTAAAAGCCTATTTTGCTTAAAAGGTCAGGCTGCGTGCCATCAAAAAATCATTTTAGTCCTACCAGACCGGTCTATTTAAACTAATAAAAAAAAGACCGGTCTATTTAAGTAAATATAAATAATATTTTTATTACAATTATTGTTATATTAAATTTTGTAATTGTGTTAAATCATAAATTTGCTAATATTTTTTGTTATTTTAAACATATTGCCTACATTAATTTTTTTTTACATATTTAAAGATATTGTTGTAAAATAGAATTTAAGTTGGATCACTTGGATGTCATATAAAATAGAATTTAATAATCTCACTGATCTATTAATATCTTAGTCTGTTTACAAAACATACATCACTCAAAGGTTGTAGGTTTTCGTAAAAGAAAAAAAAATAGTGAAATAGACTTTGAAACAGGCTTTCAGGCCTTGTTATGCTTTTGAAAAGGTTAGGATAGGCCTAAAAAAATGGGCTATGACAGGCCGCAAGCTAGGCTCATACCTAACACTTTTAACGCAGGTCAGGCCCATGCATTGTAAAGCTCAGCTTGGCCCTGCCTATTCTCATCCCTATTTATTTCTGGAAATTTCTTTTCTTTTTGTCCCTGTAATAAATGTGGGCCCCTACCATTGCCACATGGTCAAGAAGGATAAGATGACAAGTTGCATTTGCATGGGATGCAAAGTGGAGTGACACTTAGTGTGATGCATGAAATGCAAGTGACACTTGGTGTGTTGCATAGAATCACTACAAGAAAAACTGTTTTTTCCGACCAGGACTTTCCGGCGGCCGAAAAATTTCCGGCGGATTTTAGGACTTACCGGCGGATTTTATCCGCCGAAACATTTCCGGCGGATTAGTTGGTTTTTCCGGCGGATTTTTTTCCTATGCAACATTTCCGGCGGATTTTTAGGTATTTCCGATGGATTTTAAAAAACATCCGCCGAAAATGCTTGAAAATCCGCCGGAAATCCCCTGATCCGCCGGAAATCCCCTAAATCCGCTGGTAAATGTCATTTCCGGCGGATTTTTTTGAAAAGAGCGTGGAATTTGATTTTTGAAAATCCGTCGGAAATCCCCTAAATCTGCCGGTAAATCACTACAAGAATTTCGGTGATTTCCGAGGGAAAAATCCCTCGGAAAAGCAGGAAAATCGGTCGGTAATTCACGTTTCCGGCAGATTCTACCTTTTGACCGTTGGACTTCGTTTTTCTATATAATCCCTTCTCCATTCTCCACTTCTTCACACTTCTACCAATACTCTCATTCTCTCTACTAAATCTCTTCTTGAAATTCCTCTCTTCCTCTCTCTACTAAATCTCTTCCTCTCTTTGGCAAATTTCTTCGATCTAAGGTATGTTTGTAACATGAGTTAATAGTTTTAGTTTTTGAATTATTTTATAATATGAGTTTGTTACTAATTTTGGTACAATATTAAAATCAATAAAATATTAATTACTTCACTATTTATAATAAAATTTTATTACAAATTTTGTTTGCAATAATAATACAAAATAATTTATATTGAAAAAACTTATTTATTAAGTTCACTTATAAATTTTATTAACAGATATTGTCTTATAAAAATTGAAATTTAAAATTAAATTTGCAATTATTATTTATAATGCTTAAATTAATAATATATAACATTATATAAAAATTCACTGTGTTGCTGGTAATTAATAGTTTATTGATATATCAAAATAAAGTAATTAATATATCAATATATATCAAAATATAAAGTAATTGATAGTTTATTTGATAGTTTATTTCATTTACGTTGTAGTGTAGTACATAGATCGATCTTGAAATTATGGATCGTAGTTGGATGTATGATCGATTGCTTCCTGGAAGATCCGGTTTAAAGCGACTTTTTGCAGAAGGAGTAGAAGAGTTTATTTTTTGTGTTAAGGCCCATGAAGAATTTGCGCGACAAGGCGGTATTAGATGTCCGTGCTTGAAATGTTCCTTTCGATTTATAAAAAATGAAGAAGAAGTAGACTTGATTTGTACAATAATGGGTTTAAGCCAAATTATTGGATATCGACTCGTCACGGGGAAGTAGGACCAGCGGTAGCTGCTGCAGTTCCTGCGGTTAATGTTTCAGTTGAAGTAGTAGCTCCCACATCATGTAGTTATCCAGCGACTACGACATCTGAAGGCCAAATTATACAACCGTTAGATGTTTATCAGGGAATGATATCTGACGCTGTTGGAGTAAATTTGGATTTTGAAGAACCAGAATATGATGCTGAAGAAGTTCCAAATGAGGAAGTTCAAAGGTTTTACATGTATTTGAGTGAGACAAATAAACCATTATTTGAAGGATCTAAAGACTCAAATTTATCAATGTGTGTTCGGTTGTTGGTTCTAAAGTCTCAATTTAATGTTGCTGAGTTGTGCATGGAATATATGACCAAAATGATGTTGGATGCAACCCCCATTAGAGGGATTTTTCCGCAAAGTTATTATGAAGCTAAAAGACTGGTATCGAAGCTTGGCTTAAAATCTAAAAGAATTGATTGTTGTGTGTCTGGTTGCATGCTCTATTATAACAATGAGTTTGGCATAAATGATGGAGAGTTATCGGAATGCAAGTTGTGTGGAGAGCCAAACTATCGTGTCAGTAGGAAAGGGATGAGCAGAGGCAAACCGGTTCCACGAAAAGCAATGTTCTATCTGCCGCTTATACCAAGGCTACAGATGATATTTACTTCAATGGAGACCGCGAGTAAAATGACGTGGCACCATCAAAATAGAAATAATTCTGGGGAATTACGTCACCCATCTGATGGTGAAGCTTGGAAGCATTTTGATTGTGTTCATCCAGATTTTGCTAGTGATCCACGCAATGTTCGACTTGGTTTATGCTCTGATGGTTTTACACCATATATTCAAGCCTCGGCAACACCGTATTCATGTTGGCCAGTTATTGTTACCCCATACAACCTTCCTCCAGAAATGTGTATGTCTAAACCATACATGTTTTTAAATTCTATTATTCTAGGGCCAAGTAATCCAACAGCTGATATTGACATATATTTGCAACCTTTGATTGATGACCTAAAAAGGTTGTGGAATGGTGTTTTAACTTATGATGCAGCACGCAAACAAAATTTTGTGATGAAGGCGGCTTTGATGTGGACCATTAATGACTTCCCTGCCTATGGAATGTTGTCTGGATGGGGGACACATGGTAAGATGGCGTGTCCGATTTGCATGGTTGACACAAAGGCTTTTAGTCTTAAATACGGAGGAAAAACTTCATGGTTTGACTCGCACCGTAGGTTCTTACCTATGGATCACCCATTTAGAAAGCAGAAATATGCGTTCATCAAGGGAAATGTTGAAACAGCTGGACCTCCTCGTAAGTTGACACCAGAGGAAGTTTGGAATAGTGTTAGGGATATCCCTCCCGTGGAAGTCGTAGCGGGTGTTGTTTCTCGTCCAGATGGCTATGGACAATGGCACAATTGGACAAAAAAAGTATTTTTCGGGAACTTCCCTATTGGAAAGATAATCTATTGAGACACAATCTCGATGTCATGCATATAGAGAAGAATTTTTTTGACAACATATTTAACACTGTCATGAACGTGAAAGACAAAACGAAAGACAATGAAAAAGCTAGGAAGGATATAGATCATTACTGTAGACGAAAGGATTTGTTGTTGGTTGAGCAAGGTACTAGGACTTTGAAACCCAAAGCCAATTATACTTTATCTACCGAACAAACGAAAGCAGTTTATCAGTGGATAAAAGAGTTGAAAATGCCAGACGGTTATTCTTCCAATTTATCTAGATGTGCGGATGTGGATAATGAGAGGTTACATGGGATGAAGAGCCATGATTGTCATGTATTCATGGAGTGCTTACTTCCTATCGCTTTTAGTTCATTGCCAACACACGTTTTGAATCCGCTCATTGAAATAAGTCAATACTTTAAGAATTTGTGTTCTGCAACGCTAAAAGCTGATGATCTTTCAAAAATGGAACAAGACATCCCACTTATCTTATGCAAGTTGGAGAGAGTGTTTTCGCCTGGTTTCTTTGATTCTATGGAGCATCTACCGGTGCATCTCGCATATGAAGCTAAACTTGGCGGACCTGTCCAATACAGATGGATGTATCCGTTTGAAAGGTCAGTTAATTTTTATAATATAAGAAACAAATTTAAAATATATGATTATTATGTTAATTAATATCATTTTCTCAAGGTTCATGGGTGATTCAAAAAGATCGGTGAAAAACAAAGCTAGAGTTGAATGATCGATATGTTCTTCTTACTTACACCGTGAAACAACACATTTTTGTTCTTATTATTTCAAGAATGAGTTTGCTCCTGGAAGCAGTAGAAATGAAATGGATACTGAATGGCTTAGACATCATTTAGCTTTGTTTGTCTTTTGTCTACCCGGTCGTCCATCTGGGAATGAGTCAATTCACTGGCTAACAGATGAAGAGTTAAGTTCAGCACATGTTCATGTGTTGATAAACTGTACTGAGGTGCAACCATTTATTGAGTATGTTCCTCAACATTAACTATCGATCTTAATTAGTTAATATAAAGTAGACAAATGTGTAACAATTAATTATTTCTTTTTAGGGAATTCTTGTCATCAGAGGACGTAAGTGAGCAAAATCTTCTGCTCATATTAATGCACATTTTCCAACGTGGTTTAGGCAACATGTTTATGCCCTCCCACCAACTCCTACCAACCAACACTTGAGGAACATATCAGACGGTCCTCGAAGATGTGTTAAAGAATGACACACATACTTTGTCAATGGATACAAATTTCACACCAATGAATGGACACAGGGCAGAGCGACAGTCAATAGTGGAGTGTGCATGAAGGGTGTCACTGGAGGAGGTGAAGATGATTTTTATGGTGTGGTTCAACACATATATGAACTTTCGTACCCCCATCTAGATTTTAGTCAGAAGATAGTGGTTTTTTATTGTAATTGGTTTGATCCGTCAGCTCGAGGAGCAAAGGTGAATCCAAAGTCAAATACAGCGGACATTAAAATGAATGGTAGATATCGACTGTATGATCCGTTCGTCATTGCACAAAATTTGAGACAAGTCTATTATGTCCCTTATCCATCAACGCGGACTGATAGGCGTGGTTGGCGTGTCGCAATTAAAACAAAACCAAGAGGTCGCATTGAGACAAATGATGACACGGTGGAAGATGTGCCATATCAAATGGAAGAGATGTCTAATGTAAATGAAGTGATTCAAGTTGAACCCATTACTCGTTTATGTGATGAGCCAAACACCGGCGATGAAGTTGATGATGAAGAAGATGCCGATGAAGATGCAACAGACCACATTGGTGTATCAAGAATTCACTCCTCTGATGATGATGATTTTGAGAATGAATGGGATTCCAATTAGTTATTTATGTTTCAGCAATATATATATGTTAACCTATTTTTAATCAACGATGTAATATATGTTTGTTATGTTTATATATTTTTGTTTAGTATGTTTATGTTAACCTTGTTTAGTGTATGTTTGTTTGTTTAAATGTATATGTCTAGATACGGTCATGGCATCTCACTCAGGATCCGATGACGAGACATATGTTCCTCCACCTGTCACGGGTGATGCCGCCAGCACTAGCAGGCGGAAGACTTCTACTCGCCTAGGGCGTCGTGTTCAGCCTGCTCGTGTTGTTGTTTCTGGTGGCAGATATTTGCCACCATCTGGGTCTGAGGGTGCTAGTACTAATACTGCAGGGGACCCAGTGATTCCTGTTGCTACTGGGGGCTTAGCCCCGACAGATGTTGATGCTGATGGGGTACGCACATTCACTGTTGACCGTGAGGTGGTCCGGTATACAACTGATGGACGTATCATATTGGAGACTGCTGGTGATTCGTAAGTATATATATTATTATTTCTTAATTTATTTTTGTTTCCTTTTATATAACTTATATAATTTGGTGTAATAAAATTCATCTATTTTTAATGCAGGTTTCTTCCTTCGAAGGCTACAGCTACCGCCATCACAAAAACAATCAAGGAGAATTTCACCAGCAGCTGGAAGAATTGGACGGCTGTTAGAAAAGATACAGAGGCAATTGGGAGGATGTTAAAATCATTTTTGGTAAGTTGTTCTACGAAATAATTAATTAATTTGGTGTATTATCTTATTGACTTGATTAATTAATTTGTCTTATAATTAACAACATTATTGTAAATTTCTTAAATAGGAAAAATGTACATGGTTACCAGAGCAGCAAAGGAAAGTTGAGAGAGTCTTCCATAAGAGATGTTCCCATCGCTATTCTGAATTACTGCGGGAGGCGCGCGGTAAGAATGCGAAGCCATCTTATATGGGAGACTCAACTTGGGCTGGGTTACAGGAGTACTGGCAGACACCAGAATTTAGGAATTTTTGTGAGAAAGCCAAGAAGAACCGTGTTTCTGAAAAAGGTGGTTGCACACACACAGGGGGGAGTGTTAATACTGCAACGCATCACAGGCGTTTGGTAAATTTATTACTTTATTACTTGATTAATTAATTATTTATAATTAACTTGGTTCGGCTCGGTGGTACTGCAAGGCAGGTCCCGAGTTCGATTCTCGGCTTCCCCACGGTTTATAGCCTATCCAAAGCGAACTTGCGCTGTGGGCTAGGGTAGGCGATGCCGTAATTACCAATGAAAATCCTCAATGAGGTTGCTGGTTGGCTAGGGTTTGCATGGGGTTGGTCCTTACCCTAATCTAAACTTTTTTTGTACAAAAAAAAAACTAGTCATTTTCATGTGTATTAATTAATAATTTGTATATATATAGGAGGCGAGGGAACAAAGGGCAATCACTTTGCCTGAGTTGCATCGCTACCTTCATATGCGGGAGGACACTGGTGACTTTGCTACAGATCGGGCGAGGAATATTTAGGTAAAACTACTTTTACAATTATATATTAATGTTTATTATTTATATTAATCTTTATATCGGGCGAGGAATGTTATATTAAAACTACTTTTGCTATAGTTATTTATTTGTTGGATTATTTTTTTTAGGAGAGCTTCCAGGGTGGGCTGACTGAGTACCATCAGTCACAATAGAGCAGTGGGGCAGCTGATATCGATCCAGTGGAGGAGGCTAGAGTAGCTCGTGGTATTTGGGAGAGAGCAGTTGGTCCCCAAAAGAGTAATCGTATGGTGGGATCAGGTGGTATTGGACCGACTGCTTTCCGAACAAGCATTATTCCGAGTCTATCAGCTTCACAATATTCTGGATCCTCGAGTACTGGTCGCTCTTATGTTCCCAATGCTGGTGAGTTGCATGCTGTTACGCAATTGACGCAGCAACTGAGCGAGGCCCAGTGTCAGCCTGCCGAGCGGCAGGAGCAAAATGAACGGGAAGTGCAGGCACTTCAGGAGAAAGCCAGGATAGCTGAGGAGCGCATGGAGGAGCAGGCTAGGGTAGCTACGAAGCGCATCGAGGAGCAGGCTAGGTTAGCTGCGGAGCAGACTAGGCTAAATGAGGAGCGCTTTAGGTTTTTGCAGGATCAGCTGATGTCTCAGCACTTGAGGCCATCCTCATCACATATGCCATCCTACCTGCCGCAGTAGCCGCATCAGCATTACGGCGGTGCATTTCAGCAGTGGCCTCAGGAGCAGTATGCACCCCTGTTTTCCCAGCAGTATGCACCTCAGCCATACCAGCAGCCATACCAGCGGCCATACCAGCAGCCCCAGCAGCAGTCACCCCACCAGCACCCCCAGCGGCGGTCACCCCAGCAACCCCACATCGATCTTAATAATATCGATTCGATTAGTACTTTTCTTGCATCTGATGATACCTATTATCAGGGTGATGAGTCAGACCAGCAGCCACCCCAATAGCTTTGGATTATTTTATTTTGTTGTATGAATATTTTTTTTATTGTATGGATATTTTTTTTTGTTGTATGGATATATATTTATTTAAATTAATGATTAATTTTCATTCCTAATTTTTATTTTTTAAATAGTAAATTAATTAATTATTAAATTTTATTTTTTATCAATAATTAAAGTTTTTACTAAAATAATCAATTAAAGTTTTTAATAAAATAATATTAATTTTTTAAATAAAATGATTTTTTTAAAAAAAATTATTTTTTAAAAATAATTAAATTTAAAAAAAATGGCAAGATCCACATTTTCGGCGGATTTTTGGCTTTTTCGGCGGATTTTGCCCGCCGAAAAGTCCAGTTTTTCTTGTAGTGAATACAAATGGCAAGATGCATGTAAATGGCTAGTTGCAAATGAAAAGTAACTTGTTACATGTAGGGAAACTTTGTTTTCATCTCCTATAAATAGAACCTTGGCCAAAGCCATACACAACACAAGAAGCAAGAAGCACTGTCTTGCAAAGAAATCCTTGCTCAAGGGAGAAAAACAGTGAGAGAAAAATAGAGAGCCTCATAGAGAGCTATTTTGTGAGAGATATATTCTAATGAGGTCCACCTAAGGGTGAAACTTTTATATTCCCAATACCATTATAGTGGAAGTTTAAGAGGCCTATGAGTCCTGTGATTTTTCCTTGATCACATTGAGAAGATTTTTCATGCTAAAAATTTCTTGGTGTCATATTGCTTATTTTCACACTTTCGCGAGTGCCTATTTTGAGCTCACAGAGGAGGAAAATGATGAAGTCATTTCCTAACAGTGCTATCAGAGCTCGATGAGAGCTCTTGGATACTAATGTGTCGTACTCATAATAAATTTTAGTATGCTTTATGGTTGCAACATTGTTTGATCATCCAAATCAGAAGAGAATTATTATTATTGGAACTAAATCATGGCATTGTGAAAGTGCGTCTTGGAAAGTTCAGGCAAAGGAAACACTTCATATTTAAGTGTGTCAACAATGACCCACCTCTTTTTGCAAGGAACTTCTGTGGTGCACTGTTCACAAACTGCGATGGCTATTTCAGTGCACCACACTATTCACAAGAACTCCTAGTCAGAGGAATTATTTTCCTGTGTACTCAAAATGGAGGGTTCTATTAGTCATGATGGAGATATATTTGAGCTAACTGTCGACAATTATACCTATTGGAAGCCGATGATGGAACACCACATATACTACAAAGATATGCATGCATGGGCCAATCTCCAAGAAGGATAAGCCGGAAGGGAAGGAAGAAAAAGCTTGGGACCTCCAAAATCGGAAGGTAGTAGCTAAGATCAGAAAATATATAAACAGTAGTTTGTTCAAGCATTTATCGACTTATATCCTTGCATATGAATTGTGGACAAAAATTGAATCCTTGGCTCAAAAAAAGACGCTAAGGAAAAAATCTCATGTTGTCAGACAACTAGTGAAGTTAGAGCACTCAGACGTTCAAAACATGATCGAACATGTAAATACCTTCAAAGGTATTGTGAATCAGTTAACGAAGGCTGAAATGAAGATAGACGATAAGTTGCTAACTCTTCGACTCCTCAATTCTCTACTTGAGAGTTGGGAAACTACTTGTCACTCTCAGTAACTCTACTCCTGATGGAAAACTTGTCATGGATTCTGTTACAGATTCCTTGCTAAACGAAGAGTCATGACGGAGGGAAAGAGGCCCGAACAACCAGCTCGAAGCAACATTGTTGACAATAGAGGAAGGAGTAAGAATCCTGAGAAAGGAAGTCGTGGAAAATCACAAGCTAGATCCAAATCTTGTACTAGACAAAGTTGTAATTGTTGTGGAAAACCGGATCACAAAAAGTCTGAGTGTAGATTCTTTAAGAGAGATCAACAAGCTAGAACGGTCCATTCTGACCAGATTAACCCAAAAAAGAATAAGGAAGATGGAACTACCACTGTAGTAGCTCAAATGATGAAAACATTTTCCTTATCAAAGAGGACAATTATCTGAATGTTGTGTCAAATATATGCATTTGGATAATTGACTCAAGAGCATCCTTCTATGTTACACCTCATGAAGATTTCTTCTCATCATATCAAAGAGGAGACTTTGGAACGGTGAAGAACCCAACATTAGTGGTTTTTGTCGTTTCTGAAGAAACCCTAGCTAGATCACAACATTTTTATTCAAGTTGGCTCAAGTCACAACAACACTATTCTCAATTCTTTATAGATATTCATGCTTATTCTACAAAGCACAACATTGGTTAATATTCAAAGCTGAGCCAAGGACGCAAATTTTTGATTCTTTTGAAAGCATTCTTATTGTATATCAAAAGCTTTCAAACCTATAAATCTCTTGTGAAAAGAAGTTTTTGTAAACTCTTTCAGTCTCTCGAAATTGTAATCTTGCTCAGTAGTGGAAATACTTTAGAAGTCTCACGTAACTGGCCGTTCTAAGTTAAGGTTGTAACCCTTTGTGAAATTAGTGGAAATTCTTCTAAGGTTGTAGAAGGGACTGGACGCAGCTATCAAGTGATGTGAACCAGGCTAACTCCTTATGTTATTTATTTTCAAGATCTTTTATTTCTTTTTTAGCAAATTGTTTTATAAAGATAACTTTGAGAGTATTATTTCCGAAAATATTTTCAAAAACACGAATTTAAATCCTTCTTTCTTGAAAAAAAACAACGATATATTTTTGAAAACATGCATCAACTCTGTTTGAATGTCGAGGTATAAAGATCATTTGTTGCTTAGATGAGTTTTTTTTATGATTAGAAGATCTGTGTTGTGTGAACCTATCAAGGTAGCTTTATACGGTTCTAAACACGGTTTTTAGGGTCAAGGATTCAGTTGAAGAATATTGTCACCAACAATAGGTAAACTTTTGTAAGTAGTGATACCTTTCAAAGAAATCAAAGTCTCTAGGTGAGGCTTTTATGACGACCAAACATGATATACATCCAGAAGGCCATCAATATTCAATCCTGTACTTATCCTTAGTTGCACTCTACGCTCATGTATGTGATAATGTGAAGTGTGTGTAGGAACTGATTTAAAAGGATACGAAAGTTGCAAAACAAACAGTATACAAACACAAGAAATATAAGTTGTATTGTAAAGTACTAACATTATATATATATATATATATATATGTATATATATATATATATATATAACAAAGATTAAAAGGAAAGGGTAAAACAAAATATTAAATTAACAAAGAATTCTCACAATTAATTAAATTAAATTTGACTCACTAAAATTATCTCCAATAGAGTGTAGCAAACAAAAAATATGTAGATTTCTTTGTGGTTTAGTAGCGTCTTCATCAAAGTTTAAGAGAGGGGTCTTTGAGGACTAGGGTTGGGTTCATAGTCGATTATACGTGGAGAATTTGTTACTACCTCGCGATATCCTTGCAAAAAGATTATTTTTAATTAATTATGCAAATATTGTTAATTTTAAAAATATTTATTTTACTCTTTTGTTAAAAATAAATAATTGAAAGGACTAAATTATTGTTATTTATTTTTGTGTTTGATCCCCTATTATTTTCATTAGATTTTTTGTTTATTTTTAGAACAAGGATTCTTGAGACTTTTGAGCTGTACAACTCACACGTCTCAAAAACATAATAATCTGATTCTACATCCGGCTTAATCCCTTAATCGATTGTTTTTATTAATGATCATTTTAAACATGTTTCATTTATTATTTGTGAGAAAAATTAGTTTTGGATATTAAAGATTAAACTTTGACTTGGTGAAAATTTTAGAAACGGAACGGCGAGTAAAAATGAAAAGAGGCGGTTGTAGATAGTATAATCCTAAACACTTATTAGTAAAAAGATACGGCCCAATGATTATTCGATAAAAAAAGTGAGGTCCAAGGGGATGAATGCCTTCCTTGACCAAAAAAAGGGGATGAATGCGTGGTGTGAAACAACATGTGGTGTGTGTAACAACAGTATTTGATATTTATTTATTGATTTATAATACAACAAATAATAATAAAGAAAATAATTGATAAAAAAATCCTGATATTTATTTATTGATTTATTCGGATACTTTGAGTTTCAAAAAACAAGAGTAATATTATTACTTACTATATTCATATCAATATGGGTTGGTCGGAGTGGTAAATGGGCTCGAATCCCATCTCAAGGTATGAAGTTCGAATCATGGAAGTGACAAAAATTCTATTGGAAGGAGAGAACCACACGAGAGAACCACACAGACCGACAAAATCGGGATACGATACTGCGCACGGTTACCAAAAAAAATTACTTACTAGTTTTGTATTAAAGCAAAAAGAAACAAAAAACACATTTGTTTATAGGCAATTTTCTATGGTGTAGAGTGAGGTCCCTGTTGTTGAACAATGTTATTGTTAACCAACTGGCTATGAAAGACAATGCAGCAGGTTGCTGAGTGATGTCTGCAAAGCTGTTTTGTCTAAGTAAGTTGGCAAAGAAGACAATGGACATAAAGAAATATTGCAAGGCAACAAGCAGAGCTTGGCTAGAAGATCAAAATATTGCAAGGCAACAAGAAGGGGCAGATCTTCTGAGGAGTTGGAGTATGCTACGGTATCCGTGAGATGATTTTTGTAAAATCGATTCATATACATAAAGTTACTCTTAGATGATATATATTAATTATACCGCCAGAGAGGTACATAAAGGCGCAGTGGTGAAGTGGTTAAACAATCCGCTAGTAAGCTCAGGTTCAAGTTATTTCGGTAATTTTTTTTTGTATTTTGCGGTATTCAAGTGTATTTTTCCTAAAGATACATTTATACTGTACTAAATGATAAAAACCACCTCAACTCAATAGATAATTATTAAACTATTAGTAAAATATTTTATATGTATTATTTATGAATTTGGCACCCTCAAAAACTATTTGACGAAAGTATAATAGTAACAGAAGTCAATCATAGATCATGCGTACTCTTATTTTAGACACACATTGCATTGTGAATTTTTTGAAAATGTGAATCACATTTGTCGGTGATTAAATCTATATATATTGTATTTCAATTTTAATTATTGTATTATATTAAGTGTTGCAAGACTCTAATTGTGCTGAAAATAGTTTTAAATGGAAAAAATACTTATGGGTTTTGAAAGGCAAGAAGATTTTAGGAGAAAACAGACAAACTACCGTCTAGAAAGGAAGGAGAATATCCCTCATAGAATAAGCAGGAATGACTGGAACCATTTCTAAGATTGAGAAGAGACAGAATCCGATCAAAACATCTCTCAAAGTCCGATACACCTTCAGAGAAAATGCAGTTGTTTCTCAAGTCCTAATATAGTAATATATCCCAAAGAATAATATGTTAGACACTACAAGAAAATCGACGATTTCCGACGACGATTTTCGTCGCAAATGCAGCAATTTTCGTCGCAAATTGACGTTTCCGACGAACTTTCCGATGGACAAATCGTTTCCGACGGATTTTTTCGTCGCAAATGTCTCCGTCGCAAATATCCGTGGCAAAGTCGTCGCAAACTCTGACACATTTTCGTCGCAAATCCGTCAGAAATTTAAAAAAAAAAATTAAAAAATTAAATTATACATCCAAAATACTATTTAATAGTTATATCTATACATACTAGCTTCATAGTAAAGACTATAATTAAGAAAAAAAAACTAATTAAGAAAAGTACATAACTAAATATACCAATAACAACTTGTCATTGATAATTACAAAGTTACACAATTCATAACACCAAAATAAAATACAAAGTTATCAGGATAAACTAATGCAAACAAGGTGTTATGGATTGGCCCAATCCACAATAATGAGGCCCAACACCAAATGTAGATCCATCAACCAATGGTTGAGATCGCAGCGCAAGATCGGACGGTCCTGATTCATCAGGTCTAACACCACCAAACTCTATAAATAAGCATTGAATGCTTCATTAAAGGTACACACTCTTTCCTACTCTTCACCTCTAATTAGCTCTCTGGCTGACTTGAGCGTCGGAGTGTCCTCGCAGGTACCACCTGTCCCGGATCGGAAGCGGAGCTCGGTCGATCAAGACCATTAACTACCAACTACCTCGGATCAGAGTTGGTGTCTAAGATCGGATACCAGTCTAAAGGTACGGTACAGAACATTGGCGACCACAGTGGGAGAGCCTTATACTCTAGTCTTTCCCCCAACCTCCTTGATCAGCAATGGCTCCGGAATTACGATGGAGAAACGTATCCAGCGTCGTGGTCAGACCCGACCAGCAACAGGAAACCCCGGAGGGGGTAGCGGTTACTCTCCCTCGCAGCTCGGCCCATGGCCGGAATTCATCCAGGGCGATGGTCCCTATAAGCTCCGCTAGAAACCAGTTTCCACCTCCAGCCCCGACTGTCCCGGTACCGATCGATGCTGTCCAACAGCTGACAAGGCAGGCCGAGGCTGATCAAAGGAGTCAGTGTTACTCCCAGCTGGAGGCCGAGATGGCCGAAGTCCGGGCCAGAGATATCCCGGATCGTACTTCCCCTCAAACTTACTCTCCTAGCAAAAGGACCTCCAGTAAAAGACGTCACCGATCCCCTGCTTGGAGGAGGCACCACCATCGTTCGCCACCACGCCGAAGAGGGAGGCGAGAATCTGGAACTCCCCCAACCGAGACTTATGACGAGACTTATTTCCCCGGGGACTCAACTCACCAAAGCTCATCATTGGCATCTTCGTCCCCAAGACGACGTTCTATAAGCCGGGGAAGTCCCCCGAGGCATGAACGTCGGCGCCCCCGGTCTCCCGGATCCCCTGTCCGACACCCTATCAGAAGGCCTCCTCGGAGGGAAAGGTCCACGACGCGGAAGGGACCCTTCACAGCGGAAATCGACTATTTTCCGGTACCCAAGCACTTAGAGAAGCCCCCGGAGGGTTTAAAGATGCATGACGGGACGGGCGATCCCGACCGACACCTAGATTACTTCGACACGATGATGCAATACCGGAATGTCCCAGAGGAGATCAAATGCCGAATCTTCCCTCTCATCCTTGAGAAATTGGCTCTGGACTGGTTCAGAGCCCTAAAGCCGAACTCGATATCGTCTTGGGACCAGCTTGCAAAGCTGTTCTCGGCCCACTTCGCCCACTCGAAGATGAAGCCTAAATCTCGGAAGGTATTGCAGGCAATTCGGCAAGGAGAAAATGAGTCCCTCCGGGACTACATAGAGAGATTCAATGGAGAAGCTGCTCAAGTCCGGAACCTCGACGACTCCTTCCGTCTTTACTTCATGGAGGCTGGCCTTCGTGAAGGAAGTCTATTTCAGATAGACGTCGGGGTCAACCAAGTCGAGTCGCTTGCCGAGTTCCTCCAGCGATCTCAGAAGTATATCGATCATGAAGAAGGGATTAACTCAGGAAGGTCACGTTTCACCTAGGTCTCGGAATGAGCCTACGGGCATGATGTAATCCGACTTTGTAAATGTTCAACCATCTAATATATATGGATCGGCTACGATTTTCATCACGCTGATTGCTTAAGTAAAAGTAAGTTCCGAGGTTGGATGGAAGGATTTGGGACCGGTCGAGCGATCGCCTTAAAGTTTCACGCTAAGACCGGAACTCCACCTAGGATCAGAACTCCTAATGATTCCTACGGATCCGAGGGTTCCCCTCGGCCCTGCTCGTCTCTAGCTTCCTCTTCCTCGAAGCGACTTTCCAGAAGCCGGGAAAAATTCCCGAGGCAGGAACGTCAGCGCTTTTGCTCACAGAGATCCTCCGACTTTAAATTGACACCTCGAGTCCCTCAGGTGGTCACGTTTTGAATGGCCGAGGTTGCCATTACCCTGAAGGGCGAGTTCGATCTGGGCCGAGTCCCGGTAAACTGCCCTGAAGGCGACTTTAAATTGACACCTCGAGTCCCTCAGGTGGTCACGTTTTGAATGGCCGAGGTTGCCATTACCCTGAAGGGCGAGTTCGATCTGGGCCGAGTCCCGGTAAACTGCCCTGAAGGCGACTTTAAATTGGCACCTCGAGTCCCTCAGTTGGTCACGTTTTTAACATTGCCGAGGCTGGTGGTAGACACCCTTGCTGGTATAAGCCCGGCCTCGAAGATCTTTGCCAAGACCCGTATCTCGGGCACTCCGAGGCTGGGGGCAGCCCTATTTGTAGCTATAAGCCCGGCCTTGGAGAAGGTCGCCACGAAGGTCTGACCTCAAATTCAAAAACCCTCACGAAGTCCATATAAGGCATCAAGTCTAGCTCGCCCCAAGACGACCCGACTTGGGGGGCAACTGTTATGGATTGGCCCAATCCACAATAATGAGGCCCAACACCAAATATAGATCCATCAATCAATGGTTGAGATCGCAGCGCAAGATCGGACGATCCTGATTCATCAGGTCTAACACCACCAAACTCTATAAATAAGCATTGAATGCTTCATTAAAGGTACACACTCTTTCCTACTCTTCACCTCTAATTAGCTCTCTGGTTGACTTGAGCGTCGGAGTGTCCTCGCAGGTACCACCTGTCCCGGATCGGAAGCGGAGCTCGGTCGATCAAGACCATTAACTACCAACTACCTCGGATCAGACTTGGTGTCTAAGATCGGATACCGGTCTAAAGGTACGGTACAGAACACAAGGTATCTTATGATGGTGAAACAGGAAATACTATAACACCCAACATCAAAACAGTCCCAGTAATAAAATTCACAAAATTATTCAAAAGGTGTACATTTATCTCACTTTAACAGTTTTTGGTGCAGCAGAGTAGATTTCCCACTTTACAGCATCTACTGAAGCTTCAGCTGGGTCTCTGAAGTATCCGAGAGCACCCTCAATCAAGCGCCGGTAACCTTGCTCTGGGGCAAGCAAGTGAGGTTGATAACCGTCCGACTCTGACAGCCCCAAAAATGCAACTAGAAGGCAACCACATTCAAACTGTTTCTTTCACAGCTTCCACAAACTGTTCTAAGCTAGGTGATGGCATACACATCTGCTAAAAAGGAAGTTTAAGTTTCCAACAAAGATAAACATAAAAACCATATTTGTAACAATCATTAGTGTCAAAGTCAGCTTTCTACCCCTAATAAGAACAACTAAACAATTTATCTGATATACCCCAAAAAATGGTTTTCATCTTCACAGAAAGAATTATGCATTCACGTTCTCTGCTCCTTTAACTATGAACTCATAAGCTGGTTTTGGGGGACCATTCTGAAAATCACTTGGCCTACTAATTAAGTCCTCCTTATCGAACAGGAATATTCCCAGGCCTTATAAATCTAAATGGAAAGACTAAAATTTCACCACAATATACAAGCACACAAAACAGAAATTGTGCTGAAAAGTAAAGAGCCACTTTGTTTGATAAAAGTTCAGTGTAACAAAATGATATCCAAAGAATGACAGTTACAACTTCAATAAACGATCAAAATTGAAGGTACAAAATTAAATACTGTTGTGTTGAATTCTTTATATAGACAAAGATCAAAAGTACAAACATTACTAAAATTGCATCTTTTGATAGGAGAACATGAATTGAAATACCGTTGATTTATGAATCTTACCTGTAGAGTGTCTCTGCAACATTTCCTTCCTTAGATATCACAAACTTGCCCTTAGTCCTCTGAGTCAGGAAGGGGCGAAACATTGAATACAACATGTTGAAATACCATGCATGGCACATTGATGAAAATCTGAAAACACAAAATATAGTTAAATTCTTGTCACACTAAACAAAACAACCCCAATATACAAAAAATGCATTTTTTCTTTTCCAAATAAAACAACAAAACCACAGAACAATAATGTCTACAAGGTACCTTACAAGCAACTATTTCAGGATAGTTATCGTGAAACAATGAAAGGATCTGGTTTGAAGCATGTCTCAGCTCTATCTTAGGCATATCTTTAAGGTCAGTAACTTGAATCAAAGAATTAACCCCACCAGGTTTAAAATTAAGAAGCTTAACTCCTCTCTCAAGAACTTGAACTCTCCATCTTAAAATCTTCTTCATCTTCTCATCATCACCAAAAATCCTCTCATACATTTCCTTATCTTTAAACACACCATATTCATTATAACACACTGGGTGTGCCCTTCTCTATCATAACCATGTGTATAAGCTACATGACCTTTAAGTTCCTTAAATCCTAAATCTTCATCAGTAACGTTGTCAGCACCAAATTCGTTTCCAGATAGAGTGGAACGCATCCCCAAAATTTCAGGAACGAGAAAAACAACAAAATCACAATCAAAATCAATAGAAACAACAACAACAACAATAATGACAGACCACACTTCGAAAAGAAAAAAGAAATCGAGGGAAAAAGAGGCATCCAACCAGAAAGAAGAGTCGTACCAGAAAGAAGAACCGTACCATGAAGTAGCGGCCAACCCGCAACGATGCGGCGAACGGCGACGACGAGGCAGCGAATACGACAACAACTAAGAGATGAACGATGGCAAGGGTTGAAGAGCGCGAGGGAAACAACTCTAGGGTTTTGTATTTGGAGGGAGATGGAAAAATATATTAAAATAAGGAAAGAGAGAATAATAGAAGAAGCAAGAAGGTTTATGGAAGAAGAAGAAGAGATCTATGGCCGGTGGTGGTGGTGGCGACACGCGACCAGAGATGAGAGCATGTGGTGGTGGTGGCCGATTGAGGGAGGAAGAGTGGTGGGGGAGGAAAAGTGAGAGGGAACAGAGGAGAGGAGGTCGTAGGTGAGTAGAGGAGGGTGGAGGAGCGTGGAAGAGGGCAGAGGAGGGACGAGGAAGGCGGCAGAGATAGAGGTTCGAGGGAGAAGAGAGGAGAGTTGGGGATAAAAGCGTGAAAATCAGAGTGAATGAATGATGAAAGGCCGAAGGGTTTAAGTTTAACTTTAACACACAAATGGTTCCGACGGATTTTAAGTCCGTGGCTAATTTTGGTGGGTAAAACCAATTATTCTTGTAGTGAGATGAACCACATGAATGAACTGAAGAAACAGAGACGGACTATCCTGCTGCTTCACAAAATCAAAACTTAACCAGCTAACAGTAGCATACCAAATTGCCAAGGCAAATCTACAACTGCAAAGAGAAGAAGGGAAGACTCGTGGGCGTTCCGACACAAAAATACCAACAATAGCTGCAAAATCCGAAATCACCCATCTACTAAACAAGTTTGACTAGGTAGATAATCTATCCAAGAGGAACTGCCATGAAAAGACAACCACCTTAGGAGTGAAGCTTTTCCATACCTTTTTTAGAATCTCAAGCATCTAGTCAAAGAGCCTCAAAACACGGGACGTCGGCTAAGAGAGAAGGTGATAAGCAGAAGACATCGAGAACAATCCAAAACAATGAGAGGACCATACCTAAACATCTGGTGCCCTTGAGAGAG
Source organism: Astragalus membranaceus (assembly GCA_039519185.1). NCBI lineage: Eukaryota > Viridiplantae > Streptophyta > Magnoliopsida > Fabales > Fabaceae > Astragalus > Astragalus membranaceus. Next base: position 51,078,218 of record CM076851.1, read on the forward strand.
AAACAAGTGCTAGAGACAAGAGAAGCTCCCCAAGAAGGGCCTCCTCAAACTACTAGAAAAATCAAAATTAGAGAGGGAACAAATCCGTCACTAAACCATCAAAAATCCGTCACTAACGATTTTAGCGACGGAATTTGTGACGAACCCAAATTCGTAACTAATTTTGGCGTCACTAAATTTTTAGTGAGGGATTTTGAAATCCGTCGCTAATAGCGATGGAAAATTCCCTCACAAACATATGAAATCCGTCACTAACAAATAGTTCGAAATTGATGATGAAAAGTGTATTTCCGTCGCTATTTGTGAGGAAGACTAAATCCGTCGCTAATAGAGAGGGATTAAATCCGTCGCTAATAGAGAGGGAGACTAAATCCCTCTCTATTAGCGACGGAGACTAAATCCCTCTCTATTAGCGAGGGAGACTAAATCCCTCTCTATTAGCGATGGATTTTATCCATCTAATACTCATTTTTAATTAGGGACTCATTAGAATTTAATATAAGAGCATATTTGTTATAGATTTTATACACTCTTTAAAATAAAACATTCTACTAAATCTTAGAATAAAAATTAGATTTTTTTAATAGCACACATACATCTTAAATAACACAAAGAAAGTATATGTTTCTCATCTTTGAAATTGAATTATTATTTGCTTAATGGTATGCCACAAGTACTTAATAAAAATAACAATTACAAGCTGTAAACTACAAGTAGTAGCATTTATATAGCCAACATTCCTCTACAAGCAGTAAACTAAAAGTAAGCAAAACAGTGAACACTCCTATTGGCTTCTTTGAAACAATGCTAAAATTGGACATTCCAATTGCTTGATTTGATTTCCTTAGTGATTCTTCTCATCATATTCCAGCTCTCACCACTGCCCAGCACTCCTTTCTACAGATTTGTCACGATTTCAGCAGAGTCAATCTCAACAATAAGCTGCTTATATCCTTGAGACTTGTCCACTGATCTTTTTCCTGAAAGTTCATCATCATATATGATCTCATGAAAAGAGATAGATAATCTATTGCTACAAACACTGGTTGGACTAAGACAATCTAAACCTTTCTTAGCCAATAAAACAGTATAAAATCCACAGTGAAGATGATGTTCACCTTTTAGATTCCTCCTCTTGTTTTGCATCAATCTCCTTGCTAGGTGGATACACAGGTTTGCTAGGTGGATACACAGGTAAGCTTGATGGATCACATGCATAAGGTATTGTTTTGAAATACTGAAAGTGGTAACATTATTATATCAGAAAGACTAGAAGATTCCAAAAGCTTTTATCCATCCATGCTTCACAAAGATATAAAGTTAGAAGAAGTCATTTGTGTGCCTATGTTTTCACAAAAACAACACTGCTAAGGTACCTCTAATGGAACGCACCAGCTCCAGTTGCCTCAACCAAACCTGTCAACACAAAACTGCCTGGGAATAAATTAATAGCTCAAACTTACGAACTTAGAACAAATTGATAGTCTAAGTAATAAATTTTTGAATGACAATCCTAAGTATATTTTCATTATCACATCAAACCTTCACACCCTGACCCTATAACCATATCACATCAAACAACAACATAAGCACAACCAATTTCATATAACTATCATCCAAAAACACGGTTAAGAACCAAAAGTAGAATTTTCTTACATAGATTCCAATAGAGTTGTTCTCTCCTTCTAACCCCAAATACTGAAGAGCTCGTCTTCCACTCTCCACAACCGTCACTGTAAACATAATAACAAAAAATGAAAATCTATTCCTTCCATTGACAACACCACCACCGAATAAATTCACAAACACGGGAATTCACTAACCTTTACAAGAAGAAATCTTCAGCAAATCGGAAAAATGAGAAGAAATCCCAAACCTGGATAAAGAAAATGTGGTTGTCCAAATTTCTATTATAATTTATAAAAAGTAGAAGTTGAAATAATCTACCTAGATCATTCATGATATCTACAACCAAACGCCACAATGAGGAGGCCTGTGAGCTCATGCTTCTAGGGTCGTCTTCAAAGTTTGGAACAATTTTTCAAGTACTACGTGGACCTTGATCATAACACAACCAACATACATAAAAGAATCCAAGTAAATCAGACCTTTGATATTGGGGGTCTGGCATCAGGATCCGGACGAAGGCACAATTGAAGGTTAAATTCCAGTGACGCCTCAGAATCTATGCATGGGTTGAGAGATACAATGTTTTGTAAGATATGATTTGGCTCCAACATGTGTAGAGGGTGAAAGTGAAACCATTCAGAAAGATGTCTGTGTCCATTGAACTGTTCCACCTCACTAATATTTCGACAGGTTATTAACTCTAATAAAACAATTCCAAATGCATATACATCAACTTTATAAGTAAGATTTCCTGCATCCAGATACTCCGGTGTAAGGTACCTAGTTTCATGCAAGGTAAGCTTGATTAGAATCCAAACTATGCGCTTCCTTATTTTTACTGAAAAGCAAGCATGAATAAAGAAAAATACCCTGAAGTTCCTATAACACGATCTTCAATATTTATATTCCATTCAGATTGCCATCTAGCAAGCCCAAAATCAGCCACCTAAATGAATGGTAAATAATAAGTTTTAACAGTAATTCATTGTATTTGATATTTGTTTTACATTATTCTCTTTAAAGTCAAAACTATTTCGACTGTAAATAAATGTTGAAAGTCAATTTTTGGCTAATGGCTCAGTAAGTTACCACAGGTTCAAAGTCATGGGTTAAGAGGATATTTTTGGGCCGAATGTCTCTGTGCACTATACAACCAACTCTACAATCTTCATGGAGATAGCGTAAGCCTCGTGCAACTCCAATTGCTATCTTTAATCGTGAACTCCAATCCAATGGTATATTCTCATTTCCTGTTAAACATACAACAAATAATAGACTTTGATGTGAATTCTCACTGGAATGTTAAAAAGAACATTAAAGGCCTAAAAAAACTGGAAGTGATAAGCTAAAATATATAATAGAAATGTAGAAAGTTAGTGAATACCATGCAAGCAGAGGTCCAAGGAACCGTTGCATATGTACTCATAGACTAGTATTCTCAAATTTCCCTCTGTACAAAATCCTATCAACAACACAACATTTCTGTGTTGTGCACAGCTCAAAACCCGAACTTCCCTGCAGAAATCAAGATCTTCCTGAGAGCCACTAAATTTTAACTGTTTCACCGCAACAACCTGGCCATCTTTGAGTATTCCTTTGTGAACCACACCAAATCCACCTTCAGCCAAAAAATTCACATCTGAAAACATGTCAGTAGCTTCCTCTAACTCTTTGTAAGAAAACCGTCTAGGATGGGGAAAATACGGTGAACAAACACTATATATACGTATAAATATGAATAGTGAGTCGACACTCACTAGAGGCCTCATCTTTTACCACTAATTAGATGATTTCCCTTCGGATCCAAGAGAAAGAGAAGGATTCCCAGTCAAATGAATTTTTGCTACTGTGCGTGATTGTTTTTATGTGCGTATAACAGACACCCATGCTTCAAATAGTGACCCATGCAGCTCACAGACACAAACAGAATCATATTGCAAACAACAGATCCTCTAGCCCAACAGAATCATATTGCAAACAACAGAATCACTTGAATCTTTATGAACAATAACATCAATGGATCCTTTCCTTTCCACTAGCAAATACTTGGCTGCATACACAAACAAGAAGCAATGATATACGGTTTAAAGACTTCAGATTCGAAGTATTGGAAAGTCGAAAATCAATAACAGTTAAAATAATATGAGAAATCAACCTTTTGGGAAAATCAATAGATTCAGGAAACTAGAGAAAATTAGGGAAAATCAGAATTGGGAAAATCACAACATCAACATCAAGGGATTCAATAGATTCAACATTTAGGTAAAATCAAAATTGGAAAAATTGGGGAAAATCACAGCATCAACGTCAACAGATTCAACATTGGGAAATTTGGGGGAAAACCATAAGAGATTAAAGATCAACAGCTTCAAAATCAACAGAATATGAAATAGGGATTTAGGGCTTTGAGTGATAATCAATTTCCGACCTTAAAGCTACCGGCAATGGCAGAGGCGGCGAACTAGACGGAGGGAAGAGGCGCCACGGCGAACAGGCGGAGGGAAGGGGCGCCCATGGCGAACGAACGGCGGCGAAGTTCGAACGGAAGGAAGAAACCGATTTCGCGAAGCTGCTGGCGTCACGAACGAAAGCTGCTGGTGCGATGGAAGGGAGCTTGCGGCGGAGGGAAGAGGCGGCCGGAGGGGAAGGAGGAGGAGAGCTTGAGAGTTGAGAGCTTTGATTGTTGAAGGAACAGAGAAGAGGAACGAGAGGGAGAAAGAACGCGAGGAAAAAGAAATTTTTTTTTTGTTTGAAAATGAGGAGAGAGAAAATTGAGCGTGGGAGTGTTGTGTGACTGATATTGAGGGGTTAATGGGAGGGAAGTGAAAACAAGAGGCGCTTCTTGGGAAGGCAAACTTTTGGTCAGCGACGGATCAGAAACTCATTGCTATTAGTGAGGGATTTTTTTCCTCGCTATCAGTGAGGGATTCATTTTCTTCTAAAAATCCCTCTCTAAACATCTTTTAAACGTTTAGTGACGGATTATTGCTTCCTCACTATTAGCGAGGGGTGCATTTCCATCTCTAAATCTGTCTCTAAACGGCTTTTTGATATTTTGTGACGAATTTAGAGACGGAATATTTAGAGAGAGATATTTTCCGTCTCTAAATTCGTCACAAACGTAAATCAAGGTTGATTGCTTATTTTCGTAGCTAAATCTCTCACTATTAGTGAGGGATACATATCCATCTCAAAAATCCCTCATTAAATACAACTTTTCTAGTAGTGTCACACACGTATTTTACTTAACCATTCTGCATTTGGAAATAGATTCTAAGTTTGTAGCAATCTGGAAAACGAGATATTAAAGCAAAACTCATTAACCATCTACCGATTGTAATTACACACAAAATTATATGTGATTAACTACAATTCCTTAAGTGTTCAATTACACGTAGATTTGAACATCTGAAAATTGTAGTTAACACAATCCAAATATGTGGTTAATTTGGTAGATGGCTAATGAATTTCAACGCCTATTAAATCTATTAAACATAATTTACTACGTATTAACCAACTATTTTGTTGTCAAATTTTAATGTGAATTTTTTATACAAAACTTTCATTTCTGTAATTAATGTTAATTAAATCCAATCACAATAAGTCACTCCTCCCACCGTCTCTTAAACCTGGGAATATACCAAGATATTATGGAACAAATATTACTAATTAAACAACAAATTTTGTCGATATAGAGCCGTGCGTACTTTTTTTTTGACAAAAATGAACCTACCCATAAAATACGAAGAAACGATGTTGTTGTTCTAAGCTAGTTAAATTGTATTGATTATCACCCAAAAATGAATTGTAATAATATTTTTTATTAATAAAAATGTATTGTAATAATTTATTTATTAGTCGTTTTCCATGGTATATAAAACAAAACAAATAAAAACTGTTTGAAATCAATGGCCGACCTACATACATTTGAGGGGTTCAAGTGAACCCCTAAAAAAATAAAATTAGCACCGATACTCTAGGAAGAAATATTTTTGCACACTCTGAAAAATATCTTTTGCACTCGAGTCCTTAGATTTGCACCAAAGTCTCTAGTTTTGCACCACTCTAATGCACCGCACTCACACAATCACTCACTCTCACATATTTTATTTTAAAAAAAATATCTCCCTAAATTTATCCAAATCTTATTGTCCAAATCCTAATTTTGATTTTGATTTAAAAAAAAAAATTATTGTCCAAATCCTAATTTTGATTGTGTTAATGCTATTTAATTGGTAATTTGTGTTTGTATCAAAAAATTGATAATTTGTGTTAGTACTATTTAATTAATTTGTATTTTGTGTTAGTATTATTTAATTTATTTTTATTATGTTAGTTTATTTAATTTGAATTTGTTTTGTATATTGTGAATATGTTGATTATTTTAGTGCTATTTAATTTGTATTTAGAAAATTGTTAGTGCTATTTAATTTGTGTTTGTCTAATGCAACACAAGTTGTAAACCACCAAATTTAAAATTAAATTGATGGTAGTAGAAAGATGACAGGGACGCTCCCGTACATTATCCGAAGCCGACTCTTCTTCGTGCTGGCATGGAACGAACCTCGTTCTTATAGAAGCTTTTATTCCATATATATATTTTACATTATCATTTACTTAAATTTTCTTAAAATCATTAAAATAACTTAAAAATGTTCAGTCAAAATTGAATTCATAATTTGAATTAATGAATTATGAATTCAACATCGCATTTTGTATTAAAATAATTTGAATGAATTATTAATTAAATTCATAATTCAACATCACATTTTGGCATCTTATATAATATTTTTAAAGTGACTCAAGGGAGTCTATATATATATCTTTATAAAAATATTGTATTAATGTTCCAATATATGTATTTTTTTTTTGACCAAAATAATATATGTATTTGTCATCATAAAAAATGAGGAGATTGTTGGAACCAAGTGGATCCAAAATTAATAACTCTTAAATATTTTGAAGATAACGTACGTAATATAAGAGAAAAATATTGTTCTAATTTTTGCCTAAGTGTATAGAAGTTATATATAGATCCATTATCTTAGAACAAAAGCAGAAGAATATGTTATCAATAGAAGAAGAACATTATGTGATGACATCATCATTTGCCTACCACCATCTGGTTCTATGGTCACTCAATGGTATACCAGATAGTGGTGAATCATCTTCTCGTCCCTTTTGCGTCTTGAGAGAAGATTGCATCTGACCCAACCCTGTGTCTTGAAGAAGACTTCATCTGGTTAGCAATGCCTCTATTTCCAAAGCATGCATCTGGTTCAAGTCTCTATCTAATTATGAAGAGTTCCTCTAGTCCAAGACTTGCATATGGCATATCCATCTTCTATTGTCACTACAAGAAATTTGACTTTTCCCCATGGACAAACCGTCACTAAATGTCAAATGTCCGTGGGTAAAAGTCACTTTAACCTCTCTCCACGGCCACTTTTTCTGTCATAATACATCATATATCTTTCAAATCACAAACATACAACTATAACTTTTCAATTGTTATGATAATACATCATATAAAAACATGTCCAAGTCAATTAAAACACTAAAGCTGAATAATAATGTTGGGAATATGTTGTTTGCGTCACTTAATTGGAATCAGTAGTCAAATCGGTTGCTGCAGCCGGGCCGGAGCAAATGTAGATACCTAGAAAGATAAATGTATTTTTTGTAAATATTCTACATAGTTGAATTGAATTATTGATTGAAGAACTTTAATAAAAAAAATCCATACCTCTTGAGCCACAGCTTGTAAAATTGCATTAACTTGTGGATCTTGAGCAAATTAAGCGCACTTGGAGAATCTCAACGAGATCTCCAACCAAATTTTATAATTTCTTGACTCTACCATCCCCACTAGACTTTGAACTTCCACGTTGTGGAAGCTTACCAAGACAGCGTACACGTCCTCTTCTTTCGCGGCCCCTCACTTTTGAAAAGATGTCATTCTTCCATTTCTACATTCTTGAGTGGTTTGAGCATTTCCAGAACTTGTTTCCTCTTCCATGTGCTTCTTAAGTTCATCCTACATGAAACAATATAAATTATATAGCTGATTAGCTGTTTTGAAACCATCTCCTTCATTCAGAAGATTAGACAAACAGGTTGATCTTTTAAGGAAATTACTAAGTGATAAAATTGGGTGCATACTCAGTCTCTAAATCTCTCAAATCAACCAACTGTGCATGCATATAACAGATAAGACAGTAACGAACTCAAAGGCAAACTGCCACTGCAATATAAACTCAGAGAATGTCAGTAATGACAGTAAACTCAGAGATACAAATATCTCAAAACTAAGTGAAATAAATATACACCTTTGTAACATCAATAAATTAAGTGAAATAAATTAGAGAATGTCCTCTTCGCCATCATCCTCTTAATCACGGCCTCATTGTTTTGGAAAATTTCATCCATAATAATTGCAACTTCAATGATATCATCATCAACATCACATTCTAGCCTAATCAAATCATTGTCATTTATCTCTTGTATGACTTCTTCACTTCCTTTATCTATGTCAATGGATTGATCATCACCCATATCATATACATCTCTAACTTTAGCATGCACAACAACAAGCCAATCACTTACTTATCAAAAAAAAAAAAAACAAGCCAATCACTTTGTCTTTTATTCTCCACATAGAACACTTTCTTGGCTTGGGATGCAAAAATAAACGGGTCATCAACAAAATTCACAAGGTCCTATAAATAAATAGTTGCAAAAGAATTCAATGTATATCATATAAAAAGTATTGCAATCTGAGCATAAATACAATGTTTTATGGTTTCACCCAATGATACCGCATTCTGTACTCAGAGATAAGATCACAAAATATAGATCACAAGGTTAAGGAACATGGTATATGGATTGTCTTTGGCAGTTAAGTAGGGTGCAATGGCCCTAGTTGGACCAACTGTTTCCACATCTACAGGACCTGAAGCGACCTGAAGCATTATTAAAACACAAATCATCACACATTTGGATATAGTATCAATACTTTAAAATTAAAATTAACAGATTAGCTCAAGCAGATACAAATTTTAGGACCATTTTCTATTATTTAATGAATAGACACAAAGTGAATTTATAGATACAAACAGAACCTGCACACAACAAGAGACAACAAGCAAACAATTACTTCCCTATAATACATAACATAATAAGCATAATAATTAAACAGTTACTGCCATGACATGTGTGTAACTTTTGGTATACAAATAAACAGTTACTGCCCTAATGGTACACAAACTTCAGAATATGTGGCATCAGAATATATCTACCAACAAGACCAGAATATATCACCTTATGTATATAGAAGAAATTGACTACTAATGTTTGGATTGATTTAACAGTAGCATAGCAAGTATTCATACAAATTGAATTCTAAGCTGATATAAATATAATGTAAAACAGAGAGCAGTGTACTAACCTCTGGATCTGGACCTTCAAATCAATTTCTGAATCTGAAATTAAAGAATAAAGAGAAGAGGGAGATAAATTAGGGTTCCCAATCTGAAATTGAAGAAGAAAGAGAAGAGGGAGAAAAACTAGGGTTCAGAATCTGAAATTTCTGAAGTCTAACTCCATTAACAAAAAAGAAAACGAAAATTAAAAGCAAAACAATAAGAAGAAAACAAAAACTAAAGCAAAACAAACGAAAATTAAAGAAAACTCCCAATGAAACTAGGGTTCACCTTCACAAAAAGGAAGCCATGGGAGAGAGAAGCAGCTAGAGAAACTGAGAGAATCAACGAATCAGAGGATTGAATCAACGAATCAGAGAAGAGAGAGAGAGAGTGAGAACCTGAGAAGAGAGCGTTCTGTTCGTGAGTGAGGTTCTGTTCGTGAGTGAGTGAGGTAGCGTAACTTTTATTATTATTTTAAACCTTTTACCGACAGACGATTTTAAAAACGCACCGTAGGTAAAAGTGTCCGTAGCTACATGGAACTTTTTTAGTAGTGTGTCTTTATTATCTCGAAAGCATAGTAAATGCTCATTTAAAACAAAAGTAATGGTACAAGTATCAATGAGAATAAAAGGCGTTTTGAATTTGGCCTTCATATATGTTAGCACCACTCCAATGTGTCTGTACAAAAAGCAGAACGCGCATATACATTCTCAGTGTGATCTCAAACTTTCAACGGTTTACCATTTTGTGGAAAACCCTAGCCAAGGTTACAATGACTTATCAATGCTGCTGCCCAGGGTTCAACACCTCTCTTGTCAAGACTACTGAGTCAAAACAGCTATATTGAAGACATACAATATATTAACACGTAGAAGAATTGAAGAAGAAATGTCACAGAGCATGGTATTTCATTGGGCCTAAGCATATTCTGCATCATCCCCATCACCACACTACAAGGGATCGAACCTATAGTGACAGCCAATATCCGTTGGTAAAGGATAGGAAAGCGTAGGTATAGGCCGTAAAACCTATACCAACGGGCGCAGCTGACCGTGGTAGATTTTAGCCTATGTCCACGAATTTTGGCTGTCGCTATAGGCTATAGCGACGGTATTTTAGCCGTTGGACAAAGTATTGGTGTTATACTTACAACCCTTTTTCCGTTGGTATAGGCTATAACAACACCTTTTATTTTTCCTATACCCACGACTTCATAAGTTATTTTTCGTTGGAATAGGGTTTAAAATAACCTATTAATTTTGCTATACCCACAGCTGAACCTAGAAATAAATTTGTTCTATTTGCAACTTTGTTAAAATTTTAAACCAACTACAACTAAATGCTTAATAAAATAAATATGCTAGTGCAACAAAATAAAGTAAAACTCCATTCAAATTGAAAATTAACATAAGTATAACAAGCATATTAGTTACAAAATAGTTAAAAATGTCGATATAAGAGTATCGTATCGGCCATTTGCATGCTTCCTACTATCCTATAAAGTCATCTATCCCAAGTAGGTAGCTCAGTTGGCGAGCTAGGGATACCGAAAAAGTGCACCAAAGGAGTGCAAACAGGAGGTCTCGGATTCAAACTCGGGAAACTAACACCCCCCCAAAACTAACATTGCTTATCAAAAAAGTAGAGTCATCTTCATCCTGATCAAGTTATGGTCATTACACCAAAATGGAGCTTTAGTGGCGGTTGAAAAGTGGTGGTCGATTTCAACCACCACATAGCAAAGATCTTAGCATCAGCTAATGGACTACTCACGCTAATCCCCTTATCTTGTGGCGTGTTGGTTAGAATTTATGGCGGTTACAACTGCCACTATACTTTTCATGAATTGTTGTCATATCACCTGAATTCATCGATAGCTGCGGTTGCAACCCAAAGTTAAAGTTTACGTACCTTGATATATTTTAGCACATACTTTTATTTAAAAAAAAAAAAAAAATTCAAACCTTAGCGACGGTTGCAACCCAATGTTAAAGTTTACCTTGATATATTCCAATCAATCACCCTAAGAAATCACCACTAAGCAGAATTACCATATTTTTATATGTGGTATTTCTTTAATTTGTATGTGCTCTATGCATTAAAATTTTAATGATTTTAAGGTCTTTTGAATATTTGAATAATTAAATTAAGTTAATTTGGTATTTAACTGTATTTTAAATCATATTGATGGAAGAAATTGAAGAATCCATTTGAAAAAGAAAAATGTTTTGGAAAACCAGAATTTGAGTTCGTGAATCGGTTATGCGTGGAGAATGTATTAACACCCCAAAACATTCTTTCAAAAAATGTTACCTTTAATTAATAGTAGAAAATTCTATTAACTTTGAAAATATTTATTTTCCTCTTATTATGAGTTGGAAGTGGATTAAAAAAACTGAATAAAAAATATTTATTTTTGCGCTTGACGGGGGGAGTGGCCTCCGCTCTTACAGATCTCCCAATGAAGTATCACTACAAGAATAATCCTTGTTTCCTGCGAAAATTTCCGACGAATCCTTATCCGTCGCAATTTCCGACGGATTTGCGATGAAAACGTCGTCGCAAATGTTCAACAGAACATGCACTAAACTTCCCGCTCATGTTTGCGATGAAGATTTCTATCCGTCGCAAATTTCCGACGGATATTGTCGTCGGAAATGTCAAAATATCCGTCGCAAACTATAAAGTCTCATAAAACCCTGCGCAGCTTCATCAGTTCTCATTTTACACCTTTTTCATTTTTGTCACTCACTCTCCTCCGCCCTCTTCCAGCCCCCACCGCCCTCGTCCGTCCTCCTCCGTCCTCCACCGCACTCCTCCGTCCTCCACCGCACTCCTCCGTCCTCCACAGCCCTCCTCCGTCCTCCACCGCCCTCCTCCGCGAAGCCTTCTCTCTTCTTCTCTCTCGCGAGAACAGCGAAGCTCTCCTCCGCGAAGCCATCAACGGAAGCTTTCTTCATCTTCTATTTTCCTGCGTGCTTCTGAGTCTTCCTGATTAAAGCACAGGTATGTAGCTTTCTTCTTCTCTCTTCCTGATTGTTTGATGAAAAACCTAAATTGATTAAAACACTAAACTTATTTGCTGCTTATGATCCTCTGATTTGGAATCAAACCTAAATTGATTAAAACCCTAAACTTATTTGATGAAAAACCTAAATTGATTAAAACCCTAAATTGATTAAAACCCTAAACTGATTTGGATGATATATTTTAGCCTCACTTCTTTTTTATCTATTTGTTTGTTCATTCTCTCAACAACGTTGTGTTAGGAGGTCTAGTAATTGAGGTCCGCATATTTTGGGCAGCGATAAAATTGTTGAATCAAAATTGGTTTTAGAAGTCACAGAACCAATTTGACCTTGTAACCACATGTCCGAATTGTAGTCACAGAACACTAACTCAACCAGGTTTTAGAAGTGGTATCTATGAAGTCATTGGTGTTTGCATGGTTTAATTGCTTGATGTTTAAACTAGAATTGTTGAAGAAGCAAAATAGGGTGGCTTTAACTTTCATAATTAATGGTATGAATTTGATGTTTGCACTCTATATCTAATGGTGTGAGACTGAGTTCCTTGATGTTATGAATTTGATGTTTGCACTCTATATCTGTTGTTGATATTTGTAAAATGGTATTTGAAATTGTGTGTTATAAGCAGTGTGTTCCTAATCCAAATGCCATTAGGCTTATGCCTTTATTATGAATATTATGAATAAAGTTCTATATAAGCTGCAGAACATTACAAGGCTAAGTTAATTAATCACAATTTATCAAGTCAGTTGCAACCAAAAAATTAGTAGCATTTTGATGTCAAATCTGTTTTTGTGGCCTTTAACTTACATTCACAAGATTCTCATCATTGTAATATTTGAATGCCAATACACATAAATATCAAACATAAATAGCTAGAGAGATAAGCATGAATACCCATTTAAATAATTGTCCAGCTCCTCTGCATGTGAGCCAATCATCTAGGTTATCTTCAAGGTGTCTAAATATGATTATTATAGCAACAATATTTCAACAGCACAAAAAAGTACATAAAGGGAAAACAGAGAAGTTACTGCCATTGATGAACTACAAGTCCATGAATAGAAGACTTACTAATGCAACTAGAGAATGATCATCACTAGAAGTTAATACCTCAATATAGGTTTTAGAATTTTCCTCAATTAATATGTTTAATTTCTTGTTTTGTTTTTCTTTCTTGGATTTGGTTGTGTGGCTTTGGAAAAGATGAGTAAGAGCACTAGAGGAAATAGGGTGTACCGGTTATTGTATTAGTTGTTGTGCCCGTGCCTATATTGGTTATTTCTTTCTTCCTGATTGCTTGCTTTTTCGTTTTGGGGTTTAGTTTTGAATGAACTATACCTTTTCAGAATCTGTGATATTGTTATTGGGGACTAAACCTGTTGGTAGCTTACTGTTTTCAGTTAGAGAAATGTCTATTATAGCTGGTTTCTTTTAGAGATTCTTAGGCTTTCTTCTATCCCGTGAATTTCTCTATCTTATCATTTGATCCACTTTTCTTACTGGTTTCTATCGGTCTTCATCTCACATGTCAAACTGCCAGTTTTTCTCATCTTCTAAATAGGTGTTACTCCAACTTTCTTCTGGATACATATCTTTTGGTTAACTTGCTGTTTATTCTTATTCATAATCCACTAGAATGTGAAAATTGATTTGTATTGAAGCTGTCTTTTGAAATTTTTGTTCTGGATCTGTAAATTTCCCTGTGCTTTGGTAAATATTAATCACATTCACGAATTGGCTGTATAGCCTAATATTGATTCTACTTTGGATCTTGGCTTACCTTATAGGAAAGTAATGAAACTGTTCATGAAGTAATATGGAAGTAATATGAAACTGTTCTGTTGTATACATAATTTTGTGATAGTTGAATTCTTTACTAGGGATTAAAAAGTTCACCTAGAATGAATTACATATATGATAGATTTAGTTGTTGTATTGTTGAGGTTGTGTTGCTGGTTTGGATAGGGTGTGAAGGCTTCATTTCTATAGATTCTGCACTTAATTGTTGAGGTTGTGTTCCTGATAACTTCATTTTGCAGGTTAGGTTTAAATACAACAAATTGGCCTCTTCTTGCTCTCGGGTACCTTTCCAAGTTTCTCCCTTTCCTTTTGTTTCATAACTATTCCAATGTTTCCTGCTTGTATCTTCTTACCCATATCATTGCATTGTTGGATTAAACTAGTTGACTTGTGCAATTCTTTTGATTTTATAACAAGTACCTAAACTAGTTGACTAGTTGACTTGTGCAATTTTTTAAAACTTTCCTCTCTTACTTTTTTAAAACTTTACTTGATGCAATTCATAGTATCACTTGAGTCAAATAGGAAGTTGGTCCTTTGCTTTACTTGTGCAATTTTTTAAAACTTTCCTCTCTTCCTTTTTTCTATATTTGCTTTCTTTAATTTGAAATTAGCTCTATAGTTTTAATTTGAAATTAGTTCTATAGTTTTAATTTGAAATTAGCTAATATGAAATTAGCTAAGTGCTTTCTTTAATTTGAAATTAGCTAATATGATATGAAATGTATCATGTCTTGTTCTCTCTCGGTGGACATCCATCGTTTAAATACATTTCACGTTCTCTCTCTTGATGGACATCCATCGTTCTCTATTTGATATATCGACAATTTTAAATGTGCAGAATGGAATTTCCTCCTTCGCACCGCCTTTGGATGTATGATAGGTTGTTTCCAAAAAGAGCGCGTTTGAAACAATCTTTTGTAGATGGCGTGTGGGAGTTTGTTCTTTTTGCAATTAGTCAAGAACAATTTAGAGTTGAAGGTGGGATTCGATGTCCGTGCGTCAAATGTGAATGTGGAAAGATTAAGAGTCCAACGGAGGTCATTAAACACTTGAAGAGAATTGGGTTTAGGCCCAATTATTGGATTTGGACTAGTAATGGTGAAGAAGGGTTTGATGTCGTCCCATTGATTGGCGAAAATTGCAGGGGTTCTTCAAGTAATTCTGCGGATATAGGACGTGGTGAACAAATCGCCTTGATGCAGAATATGGTTTGTGAGGGTCTTGGGGTGAATGTGTCATTTGAGGAGCAACAGTACGATAACATGGATGAGCTTCCGAATGAGCAAGCACAAACATTTTATAATCTGTTGTTAGATGCAAACAAGCCATTGTTTGAAGGGTCATCAAGCTCAAAGTTATCGATTTGTGCAAAGCTTTTAGCTCTCAAATCATTGAGTAATACTTCTGAGGTGGGAATGGACTTGATATGTGATATGATGTCAGCTGTGACGCCTATGAATGAAAATTTGCCAAAGACTTTTTATGAGGCTAAGAGGTTAGTTTCTAAGTTGGGATTGGAAGCTAGAAGGATTGATTGCTGTCCGAAAGGTCACATGTTGTATTATGATAATGAGTTTGGGAAAAATGATGCTGCGCTACTTGAATGCAAATTTTGTAATGCGCCGAGGTATCGCAAAAGGGGGAATAGTAGCAAGAATAAACCAGTTCCGGTGAAGTCAATGTTCTACTTGCCAATAATTCCAAGGTTGCAGAGAATGTTTGCATCCGAGCACACTGCAGGGGAAATGACGTGGCATTTTGAGAATAGATGTCCCGGCGTGTTGCGCCATCCGTCTGATGGGGAAGCATGGAAACACTTTGATCGAGTACAACCTGATTTTGCCGCGGATCCACGCAACATACGGCTTGGGTTATGCTCTGATGGTTTTACGCCATATACCCAAGCATCGGCTTCGCCATATTCTTGCTGGCCCGTTATTGTTACCCCATACAACCTTCCCCCTGAGATGTGTATGACTAAACCTTACATGTTTTTGACTTGTTTGATTCCTGGCCCAGAAAATCCAAAAGCAGGCATTGACATCTATTTAGAACCACTAATTGATGATTTAAAGAGGTTGTGGAATGGTGTCTTGACTTACGATTACGCACGGAAAGAGAATTTCATGATGAGAGCTGCTTTGATGTGGACCATTAATGACTTCCCTGCTTATGGCATGTTGTCTGGTTGGCAAACCCATGGTAAATTAGCATGTCCACATTGTATGGAGCATACAAAGGCATTTACCTTGAAACACGGGGGTAAGAGTTCTTGGTTTGACTCGCACCGTAGGTTTTTACCACATGATAATGCATTTAGAAGGAACAAGAATGCATTTAAGAAGAATGTAGTTGAAAAGGATGGGCCGCCTCCTCGGTTTACTCCAGATCAGGTTTGGGATAGAGTTAGAGATTTTCCAAAAATCACAGATGATCCTCTTGTTTCTCGATTTGATGGATATGGACAGGCGCATAATTGGACAAAGAGGAGTATCTTTTGGGATCTCCCATATTGGAAAGATAATTTATTAAGACACAATCTCGATGTTATGCATATAGAGAAGAATTTTTTTGACAATATATTTAACAGTGATGAACATAATGATCAAAACCAAGGACAATGATAAGGCGAGATTGGACATTGCTCTTTACTGCAATCGAAAGGACTTAAATTTGAAGCCACAAACTAATGGAAAGATGCTCAAACCCAAAGCATGTTACTCATTAACTCTCGAACAAACAAATTCAGTTTATCAGTGGATAAAAGAACTCAAAATGCCGGATGGATATTCTTCTAATTTGGCGAGATGTGTTGATGTGAACAAGAGAAGAATGATTGGGATGAAAAGTCATGATTGTCATGTATTTATGGAATGTTTACTCCCTATTGCATTTAGTTCTTTACCTGGGCATGTTCTTAATCCGCTAACTGAAGTGAGTCAATTTTTTAAGGATTTGTGTTCTGCATCTTTAAGAGATGCCGACCTTGTTAGGATGGAAGAGAACATTTCATTCATTCTATGTAAGTTGGAGAGAATATTACCACCTGGTTTCTTTGATTCTATGGAGCATCTCCCTGTTCATCTAGCATATGAAGCAAGACTTGGTGGACCGGTTCAGTACAGGTGGATGTATCCATTTGAAAGGTATCCATTTGAAAGGTATCCATTTGAAAGGTATCATTTAAAAGAACTCAAAATGCCGGATGGATATTCTTCTAATCTACCACTAGATCCCGCTGAGTTGGAGAAGTTGAAGCGGATGTTGTGGGAGGAAGCTGTTGGAGGGCGCAATAAGAGCCGTTTGTATGGGACAGGGGGCATATATGGCAATATGTTAGACTCTGGAGCTTCGACGAGTGAGAGCCTGTCCCCTGAGGCCCTTAGGATCATCCAGTCATTGACAGACCAATTTGCACAACAGCAGGATGCGATAGCACGGCAGGAGGAGAAGGTTGCACGACAACAACAACTTCTTGACTATGTATTTAGCCATTCTGGGATTCCAGTACCTCCACCTGATTGGCAGCCGCCCGAGCAGGACCAGCCTGCCCAGCAGGACCAGCCTGCCCAGCATGACCAGGACGATGCTGAAGATGATGGAGACGGTGGAGATCACATAGACTACACTTATGAGAAGGGTTATTGACGGCACATAGGTAATTTATGTTTTAATTAATGTGTAAAATATCTTAGTTTTATGAATTATACACTATAGTAATGATTATCTTATTTTAGTTGTGGTGGTGTTCTCCTTTTCTTTCTGCAGCCTTAACTGTTGGTTCCTGGTGTGTCTATATTGAACACAACTGATATTTTAGTTTTACTCTTTATTATGTTATGTTGTATGAGTTTTGGTTCTGTTTCTGTTGAGTCTGTCTTTAGCAGAGATGAAAAGGGTGTCTTGACATAAACTAGAGCTTGAGTAGATGTATAAAAAATATGCATAAATAACCACATTTTAGGAGCAAAGTCTTATAATTGAAGTAGTTAGTTTCAATGGAGAGTCGAGAAGTGGCATTTGTAGATATTCTGGTTGGACTAATTGCATCTTTCAGTGAGTTAGAGCAATGTTTTAAAACTCGAACCGGTGACCGACTCGGTGAAGGTACCGGGTTACTGGGTCAAGGGTCGGACCGAAGGGTCGACAGTTGAACCGCATGACCAAAACCGGAACCGGATGACTCGGACCCGGTCTCTATTTCGAGAATTTTCAATACCTATATAGTATATAATATAAATTTCGTCCCTGTAAAATTAATAACTATGTTTATTTTATATCTACTAAAATATAAAAAATTCCCAAATTTTTAGGACCTATATATTTCATACTTGTAAAACTTAATTTGCTAAAATTACACACCATGCCTATTTTATTTTTATTTGCTTGGTATATATTAAATAAATTTTAAAAGTTCATATCATGCTTCAATAAATATTTAGAACAAATTTCATAAGTTAACAACTTAATATTAAATAAATCTTTAAAAAAATACTTAATATTAAATAAGTTTGTTGAAACATAATATTAATATTACAAGCTAATGCCATGAGGATGAGCATACTTGACTTTTAGGAAAAGAGGTACCAATTATATATATTTGAAATAAATAATATTCTCAATAAGATTGGTAGCCTCATGGTAGTGCTCAACATTTGCTTTCAATAGGTCAGGGGTTCAAACCCCACTAATGACATTTTTGTTGAGGGTTTTGAGTCTCTTTTGTTTTAAGTAGTTTAGAAATAGTCCCACATCGGATAGAATGAACAGAACATGGAGGAAATGAGATATAAAAGCAAGGTGTATGTCAATGGGAAACATACTTACCTAGATGGCAATCACTAGTGGGGGCTTGCGTTCGCGCGGCCCCTCTCAATTACAGTTCAAAGATTTGATAAAAAAAAATTAAAAAAAAAATGGACAACCCGGTCCGGTTTGAGCCGAGTCACCGGGTCGCCGGTTTTCCCCAAAACCGGCCGGTTTCCACCGGTTCCCACCGGTTCCCACCGGTTTGGTGCATAACCGATCCAAAGGCTTGACCGGCTCGGTTACCCCCCCGGTTCCCGGTTCGACCGGTCCGACCGGCCGGGCCGAGCCGGTTTTTAAAACACTGAGTTAGAGGAACTGAAATATTTTAGAACCAGAATTCTGTTTAGCACTAACTGTAACTGAAATGGTGCATTATCAGTCCTTTCTTTATTGTAAGTGTGTATTAGTAGCCTAAGTGTATTTGCTTTTCCTGCTACTTCAGTTAGCTTGTTTTGTAGTCTTAGTATTTTCTGTTTGATCAGTTAGATTGTTATTCAGTTAGTTAAATTTGTTGTTCTGATCTGTTAGAAGTTAGTTAGTAGGGTGTGCACTTTAAGCTGTGCAGTGCACACGTTTACAGCATATATAAAATGCTGTTTCTGTAATCAGTTTTACAAGTTGAGAATATTGAAATGAAAATAACAGTTTTCCTTCTCTCAAACTATCTCAGTTTCTTTTAGCTTTTACATTTATAAACAGTTATGAATCTGACTACAAATATTTGTTTTACCAAATATTCTGGTTCTGTTTACCAAATATTTTAGAACCTGAAATTCTGGTTCTGTTTAGCACTAACTGTAACTGAAACAGAACTAGAGATGGGTGGTGCCGTTCTCTATCTCAAGGTTTCTTTCCCTTTTTGCTCTCTTTTCAGCTTTCATTCCTAATTTTAAATCATTTAAATAATAATTAGTAAAAGTTAGTTAGTCCATATCACATGACATCACTTATTCTATTGCAAATTGTGTCAAATTATTATATTAAGAATTTCAAGGATTGATTTATCAATGAGAAATAGCCAGATAGGTGCATTCACTTGACTGTTAGTGTAACTTGGTTTTACATCTGCATTTAATGATAGCTTACTATTTTTAGTAGTTGTTGTTAAAATTCGATTACAAAAGTGGCTCACTTGGCAAAATACTGAATTCTTATTCGATGCCAGTTTAAAACTTGTTTACAGCTGCCATTGGATGCCCTTTAAACTCTTTAAACTTGTTTATTTACAACTGAAACTGCATACCCTTTAAACTTGTTAACAAATTCTTATTCTTATTATATGCACATGTTTTACAAATTCGTCCAATCATATTTTCCGTGTGATGTTTTACTTTGTGGGTGTTTGCAATCTTCATATGATAGACTGTGTAAATGATGCTTGAATGGAAGTAGTTATTTAACTCTTAATTTAACTAACGAAGTCTATCTATGAAATAATTAATTTGATCTTCAAAATGCATGTTCATTGTTCAGGAACTTTGAGCCTAATAGTCTGCATGTAGGAATTAACTTAGACCAAGTTATTCATGAATGTATTTGATCTTCAAAAATGCATGTTCAGGAGCTTTGAGTTGAGCCTAATAGTCTGCATTCAGGAGCTTTGGTTACTTTTCTTTGGTTTGAAATAGTTGTTGTTTTACAGACAGATGCTGCACATAGCTGGTTCTATACTAACTTATGTTCTGTTTGTTTATGTATATGCACTTATGCAGGCTTGTGTTATCTTGAAAGCTGTGACGAATCTTGGGACTGATTCTTATTTTGTGGCTGCAATGGCATGGGTGGTACTGATAGTAGTGCTGGGTTTCCTGGTGCATGTGCTGGACAATGTAATTGACACAATATATGTCTGCTATGCTATAGACAGGGAGTTAGAATTGTCTGTAAGCATGTTGTGCATACTTTTGAATGTTTCTTCTATACTTTTGAATGTAATTGAGTCTGCTATACTTTTGAATGTTTCAGTGTAGCCTGTATCATGTTTCTGGTAATATGTTTAATGATTTCCTATAGTGATGATGTTTTTATTATTTTTCATTACTCTGGCTTGAATGTTTTGTTATATGAAATGTTAGTAGGAATAGCTCCTTGAATGGTTGATATACAAATACTGTCTAAAGCTGAAATTGAGTCTGAATTGAATTAGCAGGGAATTTTTGAGTCTGTAATTGAATTGGCAAATGGCTAATTTTTATAAACATAATTTTTTTTCGTAGCGACGGAATTTGTGACGACATTTTCATGGGTAATTTTTGAATTTGCGACGACATTTTAAACATTTGCGACGAAATTTGCGACGACATTTGTAACACCCCGGTATTTCTATTGTCCAAAAATCCCCAGGTGCACATTAGTAACACATCAGAGATATATTTCCTGCTTAGACACTGAATATCACTATAAATTTTTCGCTGAATATAACCCAAACAGTCTTATTTACATCAAGACAATATGGTTCTCAGACCATATACCATCAGCATCTATAGTATTCAGTATCATACAAGAAAGCGGAAGAAAGATATACATTAAATACATAATGTTTTAGTATACAGACAACAAAAGGGAAATAAGCTTAAACATAAAGCTAGGCTATCAGCAACCAGTCCGAGCTCAACCTACTCGTGCCTCTTGGATTTCCGCTGTCCCCGTGTCTCTGTAAAACAACAACATTTAAACAGTGAGATACAATCTCAGTGAGTTCTACCGAGACCCCTACTAACTCTCTCGGCTCAATTAATAGTTCCTGGTTAACTTGACACGACACCGACTGCGTTACCGCTACATACCCGGTGAACCGCGCCATTTAACCTATAATAGATCATCGACTGCGTTACCGCTACATACCCGATGAATCTATTGTTTAACCTCAACCGATTGCCGACTGCGTTCCCGCTACATACCCGGCAACAGGTTAGACTCTGTACGACACCGACTGCGTTACCGCTACATACCCGGTGGATCGCACAACGAAACAATTCAACAGATCACCGACTGCGTTACCGCTACATACCCGGTGAACCTGTTATGACTCAGTACGACACCGACTGCGTTACCGCTACATACCCGGTGGATCGCACTACAGACAGTTTAACATAACACCGCTTTTAAAAGAGTTTTCAATATCGAAAACAGTTCGTTTTACTTTTCAAAAGAACTTTACAAGTTAAAACCACATTCACTCTCGTATGCTAATTCGTCACTTTTCAACACAATTTACGACTCCAAAAACAGTTCATTTGACCTTAAAAATAGAATATTCAGTTAGGCCTCTGAATAAGCTTTCCAACGCATCTTAGAACACCTCAATCGGGTTCCCGGATCAAAAGTTATCGCGAAACGAAAAACAGTGTTTAGTTGCTGAAAATTCTGTAAACCGTCGCGACGCGAACTGATACCGTCGCGACGCGAAAAACGACAGAAACATTTTGCGTGACAAAACTGGGCCAGGTCGCGACGCGAAGGGGACGGGTCGCGACGCGACCCTCTGCAGAAAGTGCAGATTTTTCGTTTTCTTACGAAATTCGCTATTCCGCTCAATTCCGATTCTCGTTCCGACTGAAAACAGATTTGACAACCAGCAAAACCAATCCAACCAATACCACACAATCAATCAATCAATTCAAAAACTCAATCAAAACGAATTTTATCAAAAACGACATATTTTTCCGAATAGCAGTTTTTAAGTCAAAATCTTTCGAAATCAAATTACCAAAAATTCCATTTCAACACGACACAACACGAGACTCGCTCCGATCGATTCCTAACCCGAAACAGACAATATTCAGAAATATTCCAGTCCAGCGAAAGCGATAAAACAGTTTATCAATTAATTCGAAAAACAAAAATCCTAAACGTGAGTAGAACTCACCCTTGAAGCGTGTGCCGACACCGAGACTTCAAAATCACCGAGACTTCGCCAAATCACCGAGTAGCCACACGAACGCTCCCCGCTCCGGCGACACCCAATCCGCTTCCAAAGCTTTCCACTCGATCACGAAACCGCTTTGAAACGAAATACCGATTTCCCCAAAATTCTCCACGGACACTATTCATCATCTTCCTCCCCTAACCTCCATGACACTATTCACCAACTCGCTTCCAATCTTTCAATCGAACCTCAATCAACGATCCATCATCCTTGGGTTCGCTCCTAACCGAACCTAAACCTTCAAAACCAACCCAAAATCGGATTTCCCACAAAAGCTCCAAAAAAAACGAAAATGGCCAAGTGAGAGAGAGTGAGTTGATGATGAAGATCTTGGTACCAAATTGAAGAGGAAGTAACGCTGAGCATTTTTCGTGTTGGAAGGAAGTCGTTTCGTTGAACGGAAGTGCCCCCTTTTTCCCCTTCTTCTTCCTCCCCCTTTCTTTCTCTTTTCTCTCTTTTCTTCTCTGTAACTCTCGCATCCTCTCTTCTTTCTTTCTTCTTTCTTTCATTTTAATTCTTTTCTTCTCCTCTCACAAGCACACACGTATACACATATATATTTATTTAATATATAAGCTGTAACGCGGTCAAATTACCATATTGATCGAAATCTCCTATTTCGATTCCGAAACTTCCTTGATCCGTATTATCCGGTTAACGATTCGATGACAACAATTAAATAATTTTTGCACTCGATAAATTTACCAGTTAACTACTAAATTGGTTTAATTGGGTTAACATCCAAATAATTCGGTTAATTATTTTGCGGATGTTACAACATTTTAAACATTTGCGACGAAATTGTACTATTTAATTAATAAAACACGAAGCATTTGCGACGGATTTGCGACGAAAAGGTGTAAGTATTTGCGACGACTTTCCCACGGAAATTTGCGACGGGTTTCCGACGAATTTGAGACGGACACCTTTGCGACGAAACTATCCGTCGGAAACTATTTCCGACGAGCGCTTTTGCGACGAAAATTCGTCCGTCAGAAAGTCCGTCGGAAACGCTGATTTGCGACGAAAATCAGTGCGTTTCCGACGGATTTTGCCGTCGGAAATCGTCGATTTTCTTGTAGTGTATTCAAAGGCTACGCAGTTCTTGAGTTGAAAATATTCGTTTGTTGTTATTTTTTAAGTGAGGATTCATTTGTTATTTTTTGGGTGTGTATAAACCAAAAGTGCATCTGACGTTGTCATTACTGACATTTTTTATTTAAATTTCAATAAGAAAATTATTTGTGAAGACTAAGCCAAAAATGGATTTGGGGTAGTCATCAACCTTATGTGAATTGCATAGTGATATAACAGAACTAAAAGTTGATTTAACGCAGTTTCTACTAATATTTATTTAAATGGATTGAGTAAATAGTTTGGGTTAAGAAAAGCGCAGTTTCAAAATATAAAAAGAGAAGAGGTGTAAATATGAATTGTTTTTTGTCAACATAAATTAATTTTTTTAAAATAATAAAAGAAATAGGCTAAAACTCATGGTCCAAGTGGGAACCATAAGTACAAAAATGTGCTAAGAAAATGAAAAAAAACAACTGAAAAATGGTCCAAGTTGAGACAAAAAAATATACTAAGAAAATGAAGAAAAAAAATGAAAGAATGGCAGGAGAATTAGGAGAGACTATTGAGCTATTATATATAGAGATAAGGAGAAGAAGATTGAGAAAGTAAGAGTATAACAAGAGAAGATATCAAAAATACTCTACATGTACATCTCGAGAAAGGGAGATTCAGAAGGAACTCCACTGAAGATAGCTACTATGTATTGAAATGGAGATTTATGTTACCGCATTATAACTATCTCATTTTTTTGACAAAATCACTATGTCATTTTTAGGGGTTGAGATCCTCTCTCAAAAGAAATGGAGGGTTCCATTACCTAAGTTTGGGTGTATAAAATATACACATTCCTAAAATAGAAGATATATATTAGGTATTTATATATTTCATACACCCAAGAAGTATTTATATATTTCATACACCCAAAACATAGATAATGGACCATCCATTTCTTTTGAGAAATCTAGAGGATCTCCACCCCATTTTTAGAAGTCGTTTATTTATAAAAAAACATGTTCAAAGAAAAAGATAAATATGAAGAAAAAGTCTTGAACAAGTTCATATTAGAATGTTTATCCTCTCTAGTGAGAATTTATTAGAACTTGTATGTAAGTCAATCAAGTAGCATTGAACTCCCTAATGTTGTATAGGATTTACAGACTTAGATTGATATAGGATTTATGATTGTATTTATATGCTCTGAAAAGAGATTAAATCTTATGAATGAATTTGTGTCATATCAGACACAAACAGTGAGAACAACCTTTATTTGACAAAGGGGGTATGAAGAGACACATTAACCACTTAATTACACACTAGGCAAGTGAAGCGAGAAATAGTAATTTTATCAAGATTTAAACCCCTCTTTTTTGGGTATTCCAACACCTTCAGTCTATTAACAGAAATATCTTAAGAATCGAAGAGGAAGAGAGATAAACACAAGTCAGTGATCGCGTTAATCAAATGAGGATATTTAAAGAGGAAATTTAACAATCATGTGAATTAACGATCTTGATAATGAAATTTTTTTGCACCACTTACTCAGTGCCTTAGGTCCGCTATAGAAGCAATCCAATCACATGGGGACATATGGTACCACCTTCTGAGTTTGTTTGGAACCCCACACTAGAGCTTCCAAAGCTCCACGCTAGAGCATGCTAGCGCTCTCCCGCTCAAAAAAAGCGTACATTGTGAGTTGACACCTAAAATTCTTCTGTTTTTCGCATCTCTCCCCGACTCTAACCCTAATCGTATCTTAAGTACCTAAGCACACAATCACACACAAAATCACATACAAGGTAGAAAATGAGGATGCATTAGTATCCATGATGAATATTAATTATATTTATTAATTTATTAAATATATTTAAACACACAAGATGTAGTTTGTGAATGAGAGAAGATTAAGTGAAAGGCTTTAACTATTGGCCGTATATGAGTGTACACGTGCTTTTTATATAGATGTTTTGAAAAATTACACAATTTTTTTGGTGGAAATTATCAAAGGGGCAAAGCCCCCAAAAACAGCAGACTAAAAATCACGCTAGAAAATTGATTTGAAGAGTGCATGATAGAGAAGTGTGATAGTCAAAAGTGATATTAGTACTAGCATTCGATATTGTAGCAATCACATATTCATGTATGTAGTTCTTAAAATGTGGTTAAGGCCTAACTCAACCCCATAAACTGGCTTGTAAGGTGAGGGATGCCTCCCACTTATAAACTCATTTTCAGGCCATATGACATCCAATGTGGGACTCTTAACACACCCCCTCACGCCCAGGAGTACTAGACAACTGGAGCGTGACCCGAGTGGCCCGATAGCGGGTGGCCCAACGGATCTTGGATTGACTCTGATACCATCTTAAAATGTGGTTAAGGCCTAACTCAACCCCACAAAACCGGCTTGTAAGGTGAGGGATGCATTCCACTTATAAACTTATTTTCAGGCCATATCACATCCAATGTGGGACTCTTAACAGTAGTCAAGCCATGTACCTAGGAAATATCATTCATGCACCTAGGAAATAGTAAGTTCATACATTCATGTATGTAGTCAAGCCATGTACCTAGGAAATATCATTCATGCACCTAAGAAATAGTAAGTTCATCAACTTCCTTGTAAATCGTAAATTGTAAATTGTAATTATCAAAAATGTATGAATAGAGGATTGTGACTGAGTGCAAATCACTCAAGCATTTCTAAATCTTATATGGTATCAGCTTAGCCGTTGCTTAACAACACTTCTTCGATCCTCCACCTTCTACAATGGTTGCAACTATTACAACTCCCTCTAAAGCGTCTCTTCTTCTCAGTGCTACCATCACCTTCAAACTTTCACGAACCTCCTATTGTGCTTGGAAACGTTAGGTTACTACTCTCCTCTCTGGCATTCAAATCTCTTGCCACATTGACGGCACTACACAACCTCAATCTCTCACTATAGGTGCTGATGGTGTATCAAACTCCAACTCAGAATACACAAAATGGTTCGCTATTGATCAACTCATGATCAACCTTCTTCTCTCATCTATGACTGAAGCAGACAATCTCTCCTTTGCCTCGTATGATGCTACTAGCACACTCTAGGTTTCCATTGAATCCCAATATGCGAACACCTCTCGCTCTCATGTCGTGTCCATCAAGAATCAGATTCAACGCTACACCAAAAGCGACAAATTCATCACTGATTATCTCTTTTCAGTTAGAAGTCTCGCAGATGATCACACAGTCATTGATAGCAAAGTCTCTGATGATGATCTTACTCTCTATATTCTCAACGACCTTGGACCTGACTATCATGACATTGCAGCCTCTATTCGGACTCGTAGACTTTTTTCACTTTTGAAGAACTTCACAACCACCTACTTGCCCATGTCGAATACATTCGGCGTGAATCTCAAGTGGAAATCCAAGTTTTGACTGCAAACATTGCTCGAAACACTCCACAAACAATGGTCTTCTACCAACACCATCATATGGTCATGGCTTCTCAGCTCATCCTTCGCGCGACTCCAACTATGGTGCGGCTATGACAGAAGTACATCCAGGGGCTTTCCCTCTCGTGGAAATAGGCCACCTCCATGTTGCCAGTTCTACTTAGCAATAGGACATATTGCCCCCTATTGTCCAGAAATTTCTAAAGCCAACAACCCTCCAGTGGCTCACTATGCATCTGTCAACCTCGCTAACCCGAACTGGGTACTTGACACAAGGGCTAGTCACCACGTTGCCAACAGCTTGAATGTAACACCCTCACCTTAAAAGTTATTAGTTTATCAGTTATTGATAGGTTAATTTCAGTTTAAGGGCTGATAGCCGTGTGAGTTCATCTAAGTGACATGTTTTTAATGTTTTCATGAGTATCAGAAGTCCTAAGTGACACTTGTTAGTAGTTAAATACTTGTTTAATTAGTTTGGTAATAAGGATGCCATTAGCTTTTATTTTTGTAAGTGTTAGAATTAGATAAGTGGCATATATGCATATATGTATTATTTTAATTAAATAAGTGTTTTAAAATATTCCTTGAGTGTTATAATTAATTATGTGATTGTTTTAAGTGATGTTGTTTTATTTGGTTGAGTATTATTTGAATTAAATTGGTTTTTAGAGGGTTTAAGTGAGAAACATTAGACATATCCCTAAAATACCCTTATTATACATGACACCTCACACCCACTTAAATATAAATCAAAAATAAACACCCCTCACCCCACATATAGCAAACCTTCGTGGGAGGGAGAGGAAAGAAAAAGAAAGAAGAGAAAAGGGAGAAGAGGAGAGTGGGAGAGTTTTACCATGAGCATGTTCATCTTTCCACCACTATTTGAATCAGAAGTTCATTCTCTTCCTAACAGTACCACAATCATCATCATCCATTCCCTCCTTTCTCTTTTACCATTTTCGAACCCTAGGAGTAAAAGTGAGGTTTTGAAGTTCTTATTCTTCATTTCTTGAAATTGGAGGTCCTTGGGGGGGTCAATTGAAGCTTTAGCTGCTGTTTGGGGTTCAAATTTGAAGATTTGGTGTTGTTTTGGGGCTAGGTTGCGAACCCTAGAGCTTTGGGACTGAACTGGAGAGTTTTGGAGAGAGCTAGAAGCCGTGGGAACCATTTTGGGGTCCGTTTGTGTTGCGTTCTTGTTTTGATCGTGTTTTCCACTCTATTTTCAAATTTAATTTCAAAAAAAGGTGAGTTCTTCGCAATACTTGACAAGATTCTGTTAGTCTTGATGAATGCCTATGTTTTGGTTAATTATGTATGCTAGAAATCAGTTTGATATGTGTTCTTGAAAGCGAATTGTGTTTTTGAACCATTTTATGATCGTATTCGTAATTCGGTTTGTATGAGATATATGATGTGCATACTTGATGATTAAGACATGTTTTAGAACCCTTATAAGTGTTATAAAATCTGTTTCAATTAATCGGAGTAGCCTAAGACACGAACGGAATGGAACGGAAGCGAATCGGAGCAAAAATTTCAGTTTTCCCCACTGCAGAATAGGGCGCACGGGCCGTGTACCATCCGGCACGGGCCGTGTGTGGTTCTGTCTCCGATTTCAAATTTTCATTTCTTCGCTTTCGGTTCGTCCCATTCGAGTTCCCAGTCCTGTTTTGGGTTACCTTGACCTAATTGAACACTCTAGTTACCTTTTTATGTGAACCCTAATTATCATATTTGGGAATTTGTCTAAGTTTGCTTATGTGATCCTATATGTGTTCTCTAGAATTCGGTTTCTAGTCAAGTTAAGTTGAAAGCGAATTCATGGACTAATGTATCATGTTACAAACTGAATTGTCATGCTCTTATTACGATCGTGAGTGATACCTATTCTAGCCCATATGTAAGGGCACTATAGACTGATTAAAGAATGGAGAGTATACTCGGGGGGGGGGGGGGGGGTCATGAACCTCACCCGAGACCCTGAGTTGTGCCCAAGGGTGGTTTGGGAGGTCGGGTTCCCTCAAAGGTGTACGAGTGGCTTTTATATTATGTAAGTCCACTTCGTTAGGAGGGTTATACTCTAGGATAATAAATTAAAATTGAACCTACGAGAGATATATTATGGTAAGGGAGTCACGAGAACTCACTGAGATTATGTAATCTGTAACACCCCGAAAAAAATAATTTAATTAATTTAATTAATTTGATCAGTTGAATTATTAATTTTAGTTGAAGCGTGATTTAATTAATTAAGAGGGAAATCTCATGTTTTGTGTAGGAGTGGGACCGAGTAGTAGTGGGGGTGTAGCTGTGAACCCAATGCGTGAAAGGCCCACAGCTTAAACCCCAAGGGTTATGCGAAACCCTCACTCACATTTCATTCAGAGAGAAATCGAAATTGAGAGAGAGTGAGAAGTGAGAAGAGGCGCGACGCAAGGAGAGGGAGAAGAAGAGTTGCGCAAGTTTCAAGGTTTTTGCTCGTTGTGTTGCTGTAGTTACTCGTTGGTGCTTTCAATCGTCTTCTACGGAGCCTACGTTTAAGAGGTAAGGGTGAGCGTTTCGATTTAATATAATTGAGTATGTGATGGGTTTTGTGGGGTTTTTGATGTTGATGTGGATTTGAGGTGAATATGTGTAAAATTGATGAAGAATTGAATAAATTATGATGTTGTTTGATGAATTGTTGATATTGTTATGTGTAATTTCGTGCGTGTGATGTTTGATGATGGTTGGGAAGGAATTATGATGTGATCATGCTGATTTTCGTGTAAAAAAAATTCTGCTGCATGTAAACTATTCGATGAAATGACCATTGTGTGCGCATGTGGGGTGTTTTGGGTGAAACTTCGAGTTCTGGGCATATTTTACCGCGCCATCTTTTGCATTCGCGTGCCCAAATTCAATTTTAAACATTTTGGCTCGAGTGGTTTTATTTTTTTTACGTGTCATTTTGGAGTTGTCCCGGTGGGTGTTGCTGTGGCGCCATTGTGTGCGCATGTGGGGTGTTTTGGGTGAAACTTCGAGTTCTGGGCATATTTTACTGCGCCATCTTTTGCATTCGCGTGCCCAAATTCAATTTTAAACATTTTGGCTCGAGTGGTTTTATTTTTGCACGTGTCATTATGGAGTTGTCCCGGTGGGTGTTGCTGTGGCGCCATTGTGCGCCTGTGGGTGTGTGTGGCGCTGCTGTGCGCGTGGATTGGGCGCTGCCTCTGGGCGCGCCTTGTGTGTACTGCGTGGTGCTGGGCGCGCCTCGTGCGCTGGCCCGTGCGCCAAAATTTTATGCCTGTGCCGGAATTTTACCAAGAGTCCGGAAATAATATTTTAAACATAAAAATGCTGCTGTTGATGAAATAAAAATGCTGCTGTTTCCATAAATTAAGTTGCTGTCTTGCTGTTTTAATTAAATATATGAGTTGCTGTATTTATAAAATAAATGGGTCGCTGTTTTACAAAAAAATGAGATAATGTTTTTATGTTGTAAGGGTGCTGTTTTGATACTGTATGCGAGCAAAAATGCCACTGTTTTCCACTCTGTTTTGCTGCTGTTGTGCGCTAAAAAGGCTACTGTTTTCCACTTCATTTTGTTCTGTTTTTGGCCTTTGCTGTTGCTGTTCTTACCCTCTTGCTGTTGCGGTTTTAATTAAATAATGTTTCCATTTTTAGGCTGTTTTTGCTGCTGTTTCCTTAAATGTTAAGGTGCTGTTTTTCTCAATTTAAATGTGATGTTTATGATGATGATGATGTGATATAATTGTGGTGATTATGACGAGTACACTCTATGAGTGTTTTTATGACGACGATGACGAGGACTCCAGGTGAGTGATTTGGTGTGACACATGTGTCCATAGTGTCTCATAGCATGTGCATAGTATGACGAATAGGCTTCGGCCTCTTATTGACGTAAAAACAGTGACGATGTGCCCATAGTGGCTTAATTATGATGAGAATGGTACCATCATGCATATACCCAGGCGTGGGTTGCATTCCATGCACATTCATGATTTATGACTTGTGGTAAAAATTTGATTTGAGTTAGTGTTCAGTGACGATGATGTTGGTGGTGATGACGATGTTGTATGACTGCTTTGTTCACATTACTCTATTATGTGCTTAATTATGTTTTGTTGAAATTCTCACCCCTTCTGCTTGGAATGTTGCTCTATTGTGGCAACGCTGCAGGTAACCGCGAGTGAAGGTCCTGCTGCCTTCTTTAATAGCTGTTGGGATGTCTGTCGAGTCGCTCTCTGATACTGTGGAACCTAGGGGGCGTGGTTGGAATTTGTTAATTAATTAACTAATTGTTTAATGATTATGTCGATGATGTGAGACGTGTTTGAGTGGTATTAGTGAGTTATTGTTTTATTCCGCTGTGATGTGATTTTTGGAGTTTAACTTTCATGACGGGTGCCTTGTTGCACAGACCTTGATGGGTGAAATTGATGAGTTTTGTTAATGACGATGTGGCATTTCTTTTCTATCAGTTGAATTAATATTGGCGAAAAAGAATTACTCTGATAAATGACGTATAAATTATGGGGTAGAAAAGGGGTGTTACATTAGTGGTATCAGAGCAGTTCGGTCTGTCCGGCCGGTGGTCGAGTCGTCAAGTTGAGTAGCATTTGAGTTTTGTTACTCGTTTCTGAATTCTGTTTTCTGTTGCAGTGCTAGAATGGCAGGACGGAACGATGCTGCACTTGCTGCTGCTTTGCAGGCTATAGCTGGGGTTGTGGGCAACATACCAGGTGCTGATGATGCTGGGACGCGCAGTTTGGCTACGTTCCAGCGAGAGAACCCTCCTACTTTTGAAGGCGGGTATAACCCTGATGGTCCCCTGGAGTGGCTGAGAGAGATGGAGCGGATCTTCCGCGTTATGGATTGTACCGATGCTCAGAAGGTTCGTTATGGTACGCACATGTTGAAGAGAGAGGCTGATGACTGGTGGATGGCGGCTAGGCAGAGGTTGATGGTCGCCAATGAGGAGATTACTTGGGCTGTGTTCCAGAGAGAGTTCAGGAGGAAATACTATCCGGAAGATGTCCGCGGAAAGAAAGAGGTTGAGTTTTTGAGGCTTGAACAAGGTAACATGTCGGTAACTAAATATGCTGCAAAATTTACTGAGCTGTCCAAGTTTTATCCGCACTATGATGGAGAGGGTGTTGAGTTCTCCAAATGCATTAAGTTTGAAAACGGGTTGCGTGCCGATATTAAGAAAGCCATAGGGTATCAACAAATTCGTGTGTTCTCTCTGTTGGTTGATAGCTGCCGGATTTTTGAGGAGGACAGTAATGCCTTCTCCAGAGTTATGAAAGAAAAGCAAAAGAACTTCTCGAGTCGTGGTAAGCCATATGAGGTGCCTGCTGGTAAGGGCAAAGGGAGGTTTGTTGGTGGGTCTAAGCGAAGTGGGGGAGATGCTGCAGCCAGTATTACTTGTTACACGTGTGGGAGAGCAGGTCATAAGAGTCCAGATTGCCCAAGCGGGGATAAGAAGAGATGTTATCGGTGTGGGAAAGAGGGGCACATATCTTCCAGCTGTGATAAGAAGGAGGTGGTATGCTTTAATTGTGGGGAGGGTGGTCACATCAGTACACAGTGCTCAAAACCCAAGAAGGAGAAGTCTTTTGGGAAAGTGTTCGCTCTGGCTGGGTCTGATGTGGTGAATGAGATTCGAGGTACGTGCTATATCAATAATTTTTCTCTTATTGCTATTGTTGATACTGGTGCTACCCATAGTTTTATTGCTGCCGCATGTGTTGAGAAACTAAGTCTTGTCTTATCTGATATGTTGAGAGAGATGGTTATCGATACTCTAGCTAAGAGTTCGGTAACTACCTCCGTTGTTTGTGCCAAATGTCCTGTATCTATATATGGTAGAGAATTTTTAGTTGATTTGATCTGTTTGCCGCTGAGTGGAATGGATGTCATTCTGGGTATGGACTGGTTAGTTGATAATCATGTACATATCAACTGTCGCGAAAGGTCCGTGAGTTTCGCTTCGCCGGAAGAGAAGTCTGGTTTGCTATCTGCGGGTCAGCTGCATAGGGTGATGAAAGAAGAGGTTCAGCTGTTTTCTCTGTTAGGGTCGTTGTCTGCTGAGAGCCAAGCGAAGATTGATGAGTTGCAGGTGGTGCGTGAGTTTTCCGAGGTGTTTCCTGACGAGATTCCGGATATACCACCAGAGAGAGAGGTGGAGTTTACTATTGATCTAGTTCCTGGCACTAAGCCTGTGTCTATGGCACCCTATAGAATGTCCGCGTCTGAGTTGGCAGAATTGAAGAAGCAACTTGAGGATTTGGTAGAAAAGAAGTTTGTAAGACCGAGTGTGTCGCCGTGGGGAGCTCCAGTGTTGCTAGTGAAAAAGAAAGATGGTAGTATGAGGTTGTGTGTAGACTATCGTCAATTGAATAAAGTTACAATCAAGAACAAGTATCCGTTACCGAGGATTGATGACTTGATGGATCAGTTGGTGGGTGCTAAAGTATTCAGCAAGATTGAGTTAAGGTCTGGTTATCATCAGATCAAGGTAAAAGATGAAGACATCCAGAAGACGGCGTTTAGGACAAGATATGGGCACTATTAGGCATGGCAATGGGGCGGGGCGGGGACGGGTTTAACATTCCCCATCCCCATCCCCGATTCCCATATTCATCCCCGTTCCCCGTCCCAAACCCAACGGGGATGAAGAATTGATCCCCATCCCCGAACCCGTTGGGTTCGGGGATCCCCGTCCCAACCCCGTCCCCGCAGTGGAATTCATTTTTTAAAATTTAAAAGTAGTTTTTACCTGTCCCAAACCCAAACCCGAACCCGCCCCCAAACCCAAAACTTATCCCACACCCAAACCCACCCCAAACCCAAAATTTAACACAACATAAAATCAATGCAATACTACAACATATAACCAAAATATCAATTATCCAAAATGTCAACGTATAGCAATAAAATCATCATCAGTGAGATGACCAATGCACCATTGAATCCATATTACATCATATCTCCCAGTATCTGGGGTAAAATCCTAAAACAATAAAGACGCAAGACGTGGTCAATAACTTCACTAAAGAATACATCAAAAATACTAAATCAAGACTAGTATCAAAATTTCAGAAGTGTTAGAGATGCCACATTAACTTGAAAGTTTCTACTATAGACTATCAAATGTGCCACATCAATGTTGTCTTCGCTAAATGCTTTTGACGTCTTCACTCTTCAAAGTGGGAAGTGACACAACTAGTCAATATTTCACCTACAAAATAAAAAATACATGTTAAATATAAACACTAAAGTTGATAAAATTGGAAGGTGGTGATAATAAAATGATATCGAGAAGCAATTTAGCATTACATTCAAATTCCTAATTCTTGCTTTCCTTGCAAACTCTTTGGCATGATAAATGTTTGCCCTTTTTTTGCCTTGTTATCGAGAAGCAATTTAGCATTACATTTAGGCAGATGATCATGCAAATGTTTTGTTCCATTGCATGATTTTCCACCAAGGTATTTCTTTCACTAGTGACATTGAGCCTTATCCTCTCCATTAACTTGAACCTTTGTAAATTGATTCCACACCTTACTCCTAAGTCTACCTTTACCTATTTGTGTCAATGCCTCTGTATTATCAGCTGTCTCATCATTAGGTGCCTCATCCGGATTAGGTGTTTCAACTGTTTCATTTGGTGATTGTAGCGACCGAAAAATCCGGGCGAGGATTCCTCGAAGGTTCAAAAATGAAGCCGCCACCAAAGTTTAGTTTAAGGGCAAACATTGGAAAATCCCTTTTGGAATGGATAAGGGTCCTTGAGACCAGATTAGGGTTCGGGAGTCGGTTATGCGTGGGGAAGGTATTAGCACCCCACGACATCCTTCCTAATGAAGGTTACCTGCTAACTAGTTGTAGGAAAGAATATTAATTTTGAAAATGTTTATTTTTACCCTTTTATTGTGAATTAAAAAGAAATAAGAAAATTGATATTTTATTTAAGAAAATGATTATTTAGGAAAAGACTGAAAAAGGTTTTTTTTATTAGTGCAATTGACAGATGTGGGCCCCCATCTGCTCCTACGTATCTCTTGATAGAGAATCAAATCACACGTAGTTCTTGGGTATAAAAAGTTTGTTTGTTGGTGTATTTTATTTAGGGATTTTAGGACTCGTGAGTGATCAGTTCATTTGTCCTAAAATGATGACTGACCCAACTGTACAGTCGGCTTAGTCCCCTATTTTGTAAAAATGGGTTTTTTGGAGTTTGGAAAATGGTTTGAAGTGTGTTGGTTTGATTTTATTGGAATAGGGATTTTAGGACTCCTGAGCTGTACGGTTCATTCATCCTAGAACGCTGACTAACCCGTCTGTACAGTCGGCATAGTCCCCTATTTTGAAAATTTGATTCGTAGAAAGAAGTATGTTTGTTTTTATTTTGATTTAGAAATTGTTTGTTTTTAAATAGGGATTTTAGGACATGATCCGTAACGGTTCACTAGTGACCTAAAAAGCAGACTAAGCCGACTGTACAGTCGACTTAGTCCCCTATTTACATTTTTTTGAAAATGAAATATTCATCTATTTATTTTTATAGTTTTTTCGTAAAAAGAAAATAATAAAACGAAAACAGATGGTGCAATAGTGAAATGGGGTGCAGTTTGTAGAAGGGAGTTGTATTAAAACTGGGTGTGAAAAGCAGCAGCCCAGTTTGTAGACTGGTCCACGAATTCATGGGCCTTTCAGGGGGGAGGCGTATACAGAAAAATGGGAGTGTAAGTAGTATTCTGAGTTAAAATGAAAAGACAAAAATATCCCTAGGTTTCCACACTATATAAGGCATTCTAAAAAAACCTAAACCTAATTTCCTCCTCAACCTCTCCCACGGCGCCGTCTACGGCCACTTTCTCTCAAACCCTAATTTCTCAATCCCCAATTCTATCCGCCCCACTTCACGGATCCACGAATCCGTCTTCTCTTCTGTGCTTCGCCCACCGTCGTTTAACCCTAATCTCTACGTTCCTCTCTATTCCAGTGTCGTGTTCATCAGAATATGAAGAGAGAGAGAGAGAACTATGCGACAACTACGGGCTGTGAGAGAAGACGATGTTGGACGAACGAGGGGGAAGCGACGACGGCCGGTCGCTCCTTGACCGGCAGAAACAGAGGCGACAACGATGTCTCCGGTGGGGGTGAAGACGAAAATGACCGGACCTTGACAGTGATGGCTACCGCGACAGCAATGGCGTAAACGGGTCAACGAAGGTGGTGGACGGAGTTGCGGACGGTGCGATGACGGAGAGGGAGAAATGCTCACGGTGGTGATGGATATAGCGTCTGACGGAGGAGGGGGAGGAAGCGGTGAGAGCTACGGGGAGATCCGCGACGGTTTACGGCCAACGACCACCGTCTACGGTGGTCGGTCTCTAAAGAGGTGAGTTTCGCTTTTTTTGTTTTTTACGGTTCTCTTCTCTTCTTTCTGATTCTGATTTCTAATGTTTGTTTTTTGTTTCTCTTGGGTGGTTCGTGCGGCCAATGGTGACAGGAGGGACGGCGGCGTGCCTTGCGGCGGTGTTGACTGCCGATGACAACACGGCTATGGAGGACGACCACCGTAGACGGTGGTCGAAGCTAAAAGTGGTAAGCTTCAGTTCTAATCCCTTTTTTATTTCTCTGTTTGATTTCTGTTATTGGTTTCTGATTTCAAAACTTCCAAACCCTGACTCCTGTTTCGATTAGCCTCTGTTTCAAAAGACTAAAACCCCAATTTATTTTTATTAGAACTATTTCGTTCATGAATTTTTTAGAGAACCCGACCTATTTGCGAACGTGATTTAAACTCTATTCCGTTCATGACCCTTTTTACGCCATAGTCTGTTCATAATACTAATATTCACAGCACTAACGTTTCTAACAAAAACATAAACCGAACCTATTCTAAGATTTATAACTATTGCTATTTTTGTTTATTTTTAAGAACCAATTCTGAAACAATAAAATTTTACAACTGAGACTATTCCAAGTTGATAACTACTGCTACTAATGAAACAAAAGTAAAACTGATTTGACAAACCTTTTCTTCCAGCCTCTGTTTGGTTTCTTGTTGCCTATGTTAGTACCTGCCAGTTGCTGTTATGCAATGCTATTTCTGTTCTTTGTTTCCTTACTGCTATGGCTGCTATCCCTGAATTTTTAGTGTTCTGCGATTAGGGTTTCAATGTGAAAACCCTAATCTTTTGGTTCTGAATTCTATGTAATTTCTGTCTAATTTTTCGTGCCTTTTCCCTCTGAATCCAGCTTGTTTATATAGGTAAAAATTAGGGTTTTTTTCTGATCCTTCCCCATTTTCTTTCCTTTTTCAGGTATTTGGACCTGCTGAGGAAACTTTCTTAGCAAGAACAGGCCCAAGCTGCTGTTGCTGCTGTTATTTTCTGTATTTTCGTTTTTTTTTGTTTTTTTTTTGTATTTTTTATTATTTTCGAGTTGTATTATTTTTGTATTTTTTTAATTTAATTTTTTGGATTTTTTTTTGGATTATTGTAAATATTTTTTTAATTAATTTTTATTTTTTATTATATTTGTTGGATTACTCAAATCAGGCCTCAAACCATTCTCGAACTTGATGCATTTCGAAAACTCAGCTGTAGCCTCACTATAGTGCGGATAGAATTTTGCCAATTCCACAAACTTCGCCGCATATGCAGTCACAGACATACCACCCTACTTCAGGTCCAAGAACTCTATGTCTTTCTTTCCTCGGACATCTTCAGGAAAATATTTTCTCAGAAATTCTCTGCTGAATACCTCCCAGGTAATCTCTTCCTGCACAGTCTCCAACCTCTGCCTAGTAGCCAACCACCAGTCGTCGGCCTCCTCAGCCAACATGTGAGTACCAAAACGGACCTTCTGCTCAACAGTGCAGTCCATCACCCTGAAAATCCTCTCGATCTCTTTCAACCAAGCCATAGCACCATCTGGATCATATTTGCCCTTAAAAGTGGGCGGATTCTCTCTCTGGAAAGTAGTCAGACTCCGAAAACCAGCGTTCTCCCCAGAATTCGGCTGATTCTGCACAGCCTGAGCCATAGCCTGCAGCGCAGCAGCAAGAGCAGCACCGTTTCTCCCAGCCATTTCAAATTATCACTGCAGCACAACCAAAAATTTAGAACTAATCTAACAATTTCTTAATTGTCATAAGACACTATGACAGGACAACATTGGCCGGACAGACCGAACTGCTCTGATACCACTAATGTAACACCCCTTTTCTACCCGTTAATTTAATTGTAAAATCAGAGTTTCAAAATTTCTTTTCATCGCAAGGAATGTTACACACACTTCAAACAAAACACCGTACTTCAATAAAACAGTTCAACGTCAATAAATGTGCAATACGTAACACGCCCCCAATGGGGAAAAACTCAAGCATCAGTCATCGTCACCGCAACCGTGACATCAATAAAACCAACTACGCAGCGGAAAGTATAAATAAGAGAAAACCATCAAATAACATATAACAACCAAAATAGTCTTAAAACATCGAGTTCGTTTCCCCCTGAGTGCTACGTATCAGAGCATGACGACCCGACTCATAATTAGTGAAGATACCTAGGTCTTCACTCGTGATCACCTGCACGTTACCGCATAGGGGTAACATTCAAACAGAAGGGTGAGTCCAATTCAATCCATATAATAAATCATATGATAAGCAATAAGTCAAAGTCACAGCACTAGAGTAGCCACATCACAGTCATCAATTACGTCAATACAACAACTCATCACCATGTCATGTGACTATATGAAATGCAACCCACTCGCGGGCATATGCATGAGGTACCTTTCATCATCGTCGCTTAGCCTTTATGGCTTCATCGTCGCTTAGCCTTTATGGCCTCATCGTCGCTGGGTTCATGCACATGGAATACATGAGACACTATGACATGCACCACACACAAACACACAATTAGTCAACTAAGTGACCCGTCACTTACCAATTTGCCAAATAAGAGGCACAGCACCTGTCAGTTTATAATCACATATAACAACGTCGCTATATTTCATCGTCGCTTAGCCTTTATGGCCTCATCGTCGCTTATCCAAAACGTCATCCAACAAACAATAGCCACTAAGGGCAAAACAGTCATCTGCACGTCATCATCAATAATATTGGCCACTAAGGGCAAAAACGTCATTTAACTAGCCACTAAGGCATCATCGTCATAATCATCCATTTTGACACTAAAGTGTTAAAATTGTTGGTTATACGCAAAAAGGATTTTTAAAGAACTCAATACGACTTTACAACGTCACTGGGGTGACCACCGGGACAACTCCAAAATGACACGTGCAAAAATAAAACCATTCGAGCCAAAATGTTTAAAATTGAATTTGGGCACGCAAATGCAAAAGATGGCACGGTAAAATATGCCCAGAATTTGAAGTTTCACCCAAAACACCCCATATACACACACGAGCAACACCCACCGAGACAACTCCAAAATGACACGTGCAAAAATAAAACCACTCGAGCCAAAATGTTTAAAATTGGATTTGGGCACGCAAATGCAAAACATGGCACGGTAAAATATGTCCAGAATTTGAAGTTTCACCCAAAACACCCCATATGCACACACAAGCAACACCCACTGAGACAACTCCAAAATGATACGTGCAAAAATAAAACCACTCGAGCCAAAATGTTTAAAATTGGATTTGGGCACGCAAATGCAAAAGATGGCACGGTAAAATATGTCCAGAATTTAAAGTTTCACCCAAAACACCCCATATGCACACACAAACAACACCCACCGAGACAACTCCAAAATGATACGTGCAAAAATAAAACTACTCGAGCCAAAATGTTTAAAATTGGATTTGGGCACGCAAATGCAAAAGATGGCACGGTAAAATATGTCCAGAATTTAAAGTTTCACCCAAACCACCCCATATGCACACACACACGCACACACAATGGAACATGCGCCCAGCTCACAACACACACATCACACGCACACTGGCGCCCTTGGCACCCAACGCCCTGGAACACGATCCAGCAGCACAAAAAAATCCAGCAACACCAAAATCAAACATATGGCGCCCTAGGCGCCCATAACACCAACCAAAAGGATTTTTCAGCCAAAAATCGTAGAGATCACGCATAAATCATCAACTAACATGAAATCACATACACAATCACGATGATGGATAGATCTAGGCTAACCCTACCCTAAAACCTATCATAAACATCTATTATATAGAAGGATAGAACTCCCCTTACCTCGGATTTGAAGAACGGAAGCCCTAGAGACAGTCGCGAACAGAACCACAGCAACGGATCACGACCCTTAGCTCCTTGAACTTCGCGACCTCTCCCTTCTTTCCCTCTTCTCCACGGCGCTCTCCCTCTCTCTATTCTCCTCTCTCAATTCGCAAAATGCCAACACCAAAACCCTAACCCCAATGGCTTAGCAACTTCGCATAACCTATGGATCATGGGCTTGGGCTTTTCACTTAAGCCCAAGTTCATTCAAGTGGCGCCTCCTTTTCCTAATACACCAACATAAAATCAATATAATTTTAATTAATTAAATTATATCCAACTAATTAAAATAAATTCCTAAATACTTAATTAAATAAATTAATTAAATATTTAGGGTGTTACACTAGTTGGTGTGCACTTTCGTGTGAAATGAGTGGTTGAGAAATACCAACTTTGTCCATGTCAATTTCCTATTAAGTTGTTCAAATTACAAAACCAATAAGGCAATAACAATGGGAATATCAGAATTTTACAGATACAGAATAACAATCTTACAGAATAACAATCTTTATAGCAACCAGATAAAGCAAATTGTACAGATACAGCAAGATTAAAGCAGATATAGCAACCAGATTAGAGCAACAAGATTAGCAACCAGATTAGCAACAAGATTAGCAACCAGTTTTCAAATTTTAATTGGTTTGAAAACTTCAACCTGTTAGTCACTACAAGAAAATCGGCGATTTCCGACGGCAATTTTCGTCGCAAATGCAGCGATTTTCGTCGGAAATTGACGTTTCCGATGAACTTTCCGACGGACAAAAAGTCGTCGCAAAATCGCTCGTCGGAAATCGTTTCCGACGGATTTTTTCGTCGCAAATGTCTCCGTCGCAAAGTCGTCGGAAACCCGTTGCAAAGTTTCGTCGCAAATTCGTCGCAAATCTTTCACAAATGTTCGTCGCAAATTCGTCGCAAAAAATCATTTCCGACGAAAATTTCTGTCGGAAATCCGTCGGAAATTTAAAAAAAAAAGTAAAAAAAAATTAAATCTTCTGAAGGGTTGTGGTAACAGAGTGAGTACTTACAGTTTTACTAAAGCTAACTGAACTAACTCAAGCTTAATAGCTTGTACAACAATACAAAAGTATTATACTCTAACAAATCTAAATCTAAATATACCGACTTTTATCAACCTGAGCAAAAAATTATGCACTTACCTCCAAATATAATCAACAAAAGTTTGATCAAAACACTTGTACAACTTTCATATGCTATTACTCTAGCAGTATCTAATTTTCTATAGCTAACTATTTAATTAAGAGGAAATACGTGTATTAAGATTCTTCAAAATTATTTAAGGTTTCTACCCAGTCATGCCATCCTACAACAGAATCAAATATTTTAAAGGAGAATATTTCCCCCAAAAAAATCTCCAACATACAAATTTCATCATGTAAGTTTACTGCAGTTGTATCAAATAATCCAATCAAAACCAAAAAAACAAAGGTAGAATCACTTGGGATGTAACTGCAGACAGACAGTGCCTAGTGACCACAGAGAAAAAATAATGAAGAACTCTACTTGATATATTGAGAAAGCCACTGGAAGCCTTCACCATATCCCATCTTGCGGACAATGCTGCACATGAACAATATCATACACAGATTTCTACTTCCTTTAAACACCCTATCTTCCATTATTTCATCAGGACAGCTGAGTAAAACTGAAAAGAAAGGAAAATGAAAATCTCAGGAAAATTGTGTTGAAAATTTACTATATAGAACATCATCAGAAAAAATGCAAAGAACAATTGAACACTGGATGAAAGCCAAAGTGGGAGAATATGATAAATGGGCGTAGAGATATAACATTGGATGAACACTGGCTAGTGACGAAGAATTGTATCAATAAAACACGTAAAAAAATTCGAAATAAAGATTTACACTAAATAGCTCCTAAAAAGTAATGGAAATAGTTGACCTTTTAAGTAGGAAGAGATATAATTATGAGAACTCATGCCCATAACATTAGATCACTGCAGAAGTAAAAACTGACCAAAAGAAAAACAAAACAATATTCAAAACAATAAAGGAATTCATCAGTTTGAGAAATACAGCAAAAATTTCTGCAGATACCAAACATGAAGTAGAACTAAATAGCAAAGCAAATCTTTGTAAACAAATCCAAGCAGTGGATAAGGAAAAAAGGTCAAATACGCATAAAACAACCTAAATGCATAAACATCCAAGATTCATGTACTACCATTATAATTTTCTCACATGCAAGCTAATGGAAAGTGCTTTTGGTAACATAAAGATACATATACTACTCACCTTTTTCATTGGTACAAAAAAAGAACCTAGTCTATAAGTAGTCTGAGTCTCTGAGCCGTTGGGGCAGTATGTCACCATTTGCTGACCAGTAACTGATTCTAATCTCTCCCTTGCCATTTGCAGGAATGAAGTCACTGCAGGATCAACCTTTGGTTTAGGTTGAATTGTGCAAACATCCTTAAGTTCTCCAACAGTAATGTTTCCAGCATTTGGCCCATGTACCCATCGAAGTATAAAATCACAATTGCACAATTCATCCCCATTTTAAAAGAATGCTCCATTACTTGCACCTATAAAAACAGACACAATTTCACTAGCAAATACACATTTGAGAGGAAAAAATTCAACAAAGAATGTAAAATTAACAAATTTATTTTCACCAAAGTAAACAAACAGCCATCAGCTCTCTACTCTTTGAACTTACTACCAAGAAGACACCTATATACATATATATTATGGAGGAGGACTCACCGTGATAAATCCATTGCGCAAAGTCTGATAGTCAGCCTTATCGACAGACCTATAAAACTGTCTAAAGAAGCAAACCCTGAAATCGGCAAAATGGAAGAGATAAAGAGATGGTACATAAAAAGAGCTTGATAAATTGAAGCTATGAAACAGAAGGCAATCGATTAACAATGATATTAAAAAAATTGTAATGAAACAGTAAGCATTCGATTAACAATGATATATTAATGAAAACATCTGTAATGGTCGACTCGAGTCATTCGTACTTCTACCTCACTTCCCATTTTTTCTGAGCTAAATAGTGCTACAAAAAAAATGCAATGGTGGATATCTGTCTGTGATGGTTCCAACAAAAACCATGGGCACTCATATCTCTCTAACTTATTAATAAAATCAGCTCTCCATCGTCAGGTAAATAAAAGTGAAAAGATACATGATTAGTAAAGTTGGTCTTACTATATAGAAGAAAATTGGAATTTTTGTCCAAAACGTGGCATGTTGTTTCACAAATGATGTTTCGTGTGTAAGCCGGAATCTTGAAGGATCTGCACCACAATAAATGTCAAACAAAGGCATGAGATTGCATGTAGCAGCATTTCAAAATAAAATTGCTACATTTAATAGTAAAAAAACTAATGAATTTGTAGTTTGTATAATCATAGAAGAAAAATAGTTGAATACATCATTGGAAAATCATACCATTGGCAAACCCATGAGTGGAAGTCTCCTCCTCCCATGCCTTCCATCTTCATATCTACATACATAAAAGCAATTGTCAATCACAAGTTACTAACTATTTATTAACAATTAACAAAAAAGTTATAGGGTCAAAAACCAACTCAGTTTCCTTGAAAAGCATAGATATTGAAAAATGATTGAAGTATTCAATCAACACATAAAGAAAGACATGCAGACCTTAAGTCTCCCGAGAAGCATTGTGACAGCGCTGTAAAGCACATGAAGGACTGCTAAGAAGAATATGAGGATGTCTAACTGGTGCAATCCATTGACAGATATAAGTGGCTCATATCCCTATAACAAACAACAATTAGATATGCAACCATTGATCATAAGAAAGTTTAACTGGTAGAAAAACTCTAAAGCCCTTTCCACAAAAGAACATGAAATAGATATCAGAAATAAACAATTAAGATTTTATTATATATAAAACAAGAATAAGCATTATAAGCATGGAAACATTGTCACCTCCTTGCATTTATAAGGGGTAGCATCATCTGATAAATATCTACGTTCATTAGAAAGATGTTTCCTATGATGTTCCTCGTGCTCTTCTTCATCATTTGATGCCTTGCCGGTACCTCTATATGGACATGGCAACAATTTGTCTGCCACATTGGCAGGAATACATATTCAAA
Organism: Astragalus membranaceus; assembly: GCA_039519185.1. NCBI lineage: Eukaryota > Viridiplantae > Streptophyta > Magnoliopsida > Fabales > Fabaceae > Astragalus > Astragalus membranaceus. The sequence continues at coordinate 51,122,781 of CM076851.1, forward strand.
CAATGTAGGTCTGACCGAAAATCAATAGCAGCGAAATGAAACCCAAAATCATCAGCTCTGCAAATAAACAAATTTAACAATACACAAACATAAAAGAAATAATCATTATCAAAATCATTATTATCCCTCATAAATCTGAAAGAGGGTCAAAGACAGTAAAATAAAATCAATTCAAGAAGAGTCCATAAGCATCATAAGTTCACAACTTACTAGCTTTAGCCAATTAGACATAACAGTGGACCTCAGTATCCCTATTTATTCAGTAACTGTAATAATATAACTGCCGTCAATTCTCATTAGATCTCAGAATACATATCTGCAGTTTCAAATCAACAAATGCACAATTACGCGGCCCATTGAAAGCTTTATGAAGAATCTTAATGAGAATAGAGTTGTAAAAAACTTATACAACTTACGCGGCCCATTGAATTCCATTGTCAGCAAACGCAGATGAAATAGGGGTGTCAGGATTGATATCATAATAAGGTACTAAACCAACAACAACAATAGAGACCATCATATACAATCCACAACATACAAACAGTGAAGCACCAATTCCTAGTGGCAAATCTCTTTGAGGATTTTTCACCTATTCATCAAAGTGAGAAAACATTATTAAGAAGTTTGATTTGAACATTCTTTTTTGTACTAGCAGAAGGGGCTAGTCTCCCACAGTTCGAATCCCTGCAGGCCCACATTTAGTGCCTGACAGTGCCTCGAACAGGATTACCTCTGATGGAAGAAATTTGTTGGAAACTGAAAGTGTAAAGTATGATATTAATATGATCGATCATATATATAAATAGCAACTAAATATATACGCATAACAGAGCACCACCTACTTTATTCACAGTGCTTCTTAGTTCAAATATATTTGACCTCTCGACAGCAAATCATCAAGCCAAGTGTGTTTGTTGTAACCACCTCACTGCATGCACAGAATAAAAAAATCAGAGAAAAAAAGTATGATATTTATGATGAAAAGTCTATTGTGGCTTGGGTCAAAAAAATGTCTATTGTGGCTCACATAAGATCTTCATCTGATGCCTCAGCAAATGGCTTGTAGCTATATGCATTTGAGCCGGCATTATTGATCTGCACAATTCTCAACATAGGGTGAGAAAGAATACAATTAGTATACTTTAACAAACACATTCAATAAAAAATGGTATATAGCTACAAGTACGAAAACGTGTCAAATTATAAACAGGGGGAAATGAATTTTTGCAGGTGTAAGTAACAGATGATTATGCAAAAGAAACGATCGTAATGGGAAAAGAAACCAGATATTAATACCCATATACCAATGTATTTGAGTTTTTCTCGAGCAAATGAAACTAAATTCTTCACATCCTCTCCATTTCTCGCGTCACATGTAATTCCCTGCAGGAAAAAAATGTGAACATGAGAACACAGAAGCCAGCTATATACTTATTATATATTGGTTTCTACTAACAAAGAAGTTCAAGAGGGGGTACCCACACATGCTGCTCCCCAAATTCGTTTCTCAAGCCCTGGACAGCAGTTTCTACCCTTTCACCTTCAAACAAAAACCAACATATAGAGAAACACAAAGACATGGAAATTAGATAAATAAGACTGCAAGATCCCAAATCAACAGTTTTCACAAAATAAGCAAAGGATTTGGTATGCAAAGAAAGAGTCACAGAGAGCAATTACCCAAACTCGAGAAGCAAAGGTGGAATCTTTTTGAAAAAAAAATGAAGAGGGTAACTAGCAACAGTTTTCACAAATAAGCAAAGGATTTGGTCTATACACACTGATAGATTGGAATGGACGACGGTTAGATACCTAGAAATTAAAAAAAAAATAGGGTTATACACACTGATAGATTGGAATGGAAGAGGGTTATACACACCGATAGATTTAGGGTTTATGAAATCAGTGAGATGAGGAACAAATTAAGAAAAATACTAGAGATTACCTGACTAGAAGAGGATTGCGGCAGAGAAGGGGTCCAGAAGTCGCGGAGTACAGCGGAGAAACCGTGGAGGCGCGAGGTGAGGGAGAGGTGAGGGAGGAGAAACCGTGGAAGGCTCGGGGAGAGGGAAAAAGGCGACTATCTTCGTGGCCGTGGAGCTTGAAGGTTCAACGCGGAGAAGGGCGGAGGAGAGTAGAGGTGAGGGAAGAGAGTGGAGGTTGAGGGAAGGAGAGTCGAGGTTGAGGGAGGAGAGCGTGTCAAATGAGTGAAAATGTGTGAAAATGAGTGTATTCGAGAGAAGCTTTGTTTTTAACATTGGTGTTCCTTGTTTCCGACGGAATATAATACATTTCCCACGGATATTTCGTCGGAAATTTGCGACGAAAAAGTAATTGGTCGGAAACCAACACGGGAGTTTAGGCGCGTGTTTCCTAAACCATTGTGACGGACCTTTTGGTCGCAAATCCGTCGGAAATTTGCGACGGAATGAGTTTCGTCGGACATTTTCGTAGCAAATTAAGCTTACTCTTGTAGTGAGTATGGTACAGTTACCATATGTTACATCCTTTTTATCCTACATAGTAGGCTTTTCTCTGTAACTCTATGTTGCCAAGCCTAATTGCTTTCTTCTATTTCCTTTCTTTAATAATCAAAAGAAATTTATTAAGGCATGACAGCACAATGGCTGCACAGTGCAAAAGAAGTGCAAGACGCCCACACACAGTACAGGTTTGTTACTGATATTACAACAAAATAGATTGCCAAATAAGCAACTCACACACAACAGTCCAGCAACATAAAAATACACACACACACACACACCACTAAATGGACCTACTATTTGAACAACACCATATACTGCTAGGCTACAAAGGAAATGTGAATGCTGACCAAACAAAATAGTAAAAGGTTCCTCTCCTTGACCCTTCATCTATGATAAACCATCTTACATATTATATCTTTAAAAAATCAATTACAGAGGTTTAAGTAAACATTCCAAAACAAACCATGAAATTCACATGCTTCCTTATAACATGTTTCATTATGATTGAACCTTAAAAAATTATTGATGAAAATTCCGGGTTAACAATTATAACAACATGTTTCATTATGATTGAACCTTAAAAAAATTAGTGCTGCAATCGTACCTGGGTTAAATTGAAGAAGAGGGTGAGAGAGGCGCTGTGTGAGAGTGAGAGGGGATGGAGGCCGTGAGAGTGACTGAGTGAGAGGCGCTGTGACGGAGGCGCAGAGACGGAGTGAGAGAGGGATTGGAGAGAACGGAGGCGCAGAGACGGAGGTGCAGAGACGGAGGCGCAGAGACGGAGTGAGAGACGGATTGGAGAGGCGCTGTGACGGAGGCGCAGAGAGGGATTGGAGAGGCGCTGTGATGTCGTGAGAGAGGGATTGAAGAGAACGTGTTAGTGTGTTACTGTGTTAGGTTAGGGTGTTTGTGTTTTTAGGGTTTCTAATTTTGGAGGGGTATTAATGTAATTCCCATTTTCGGGGCGGGTTCGGGGACGGGTTCGGGGACGGGACCTATATCCCCATTACCCGTCCCATCCCCGTTTTTCAATTTCGGGGAAACTCGAAACCGAAACCCAAACCCAGTCAAAGCGGGGAAAACCCGTCAAATCGGGGCGGGTTTGGTTCGGTCCCCGCGGGTATGGGTTTCGTTGCGATGCCTAGGCACTATGAGTATTCCGTAATGCCTTTCGGTGTGACTAATGCGCTGGGGGTATTCATGGGGTACATGAACCAAATCTTTCGCGAGTATCTGGACAAGTTTGTGGTGGTTTTCATTGATGATATTCTAATTTATTCTAAGTCGGAAGAGGAGCATGCGGAACATCTGAGGTTGCTGTTGGAAATTCTGAGGGATCGAAAATTATATGCGAAGTTGTCCAAGTGTGAGTTTTGGTTGAAGGAAGTCAGTTTTCTCGGTCATGTGATTTCTAGCGATGGGATTGCGGTGGACCCTTCTAAAGTTGATGCAGTGCTGCAGTGGGAGTCCCCGAAGTCAGTTACTGAGATAAGAAGTTTCCTGGGATTAGCTGGTTATTATAGAAGATTCATTGAGGGGTTTTCAAAGTTGGCTCTGCCGTTGACCCAATTGACTTGCAAGGGTAAGGCTTTTGTTTGAGATGATCGATGTGAAGAGAGTTTCAATGAGTTGAAGAAGAGGTTGACTACGTCACCAGTGTTGACCCTGCCTAATCCGGTTGAGCCGTTTGTGGTTTATTGTGATGCTTCCAAAATGGGTTTTGGTGGTGTGCTTATGCAGAATGGGAAAGTGGTCGCTTATGCGTCGAGACAGTTGAGAACTCATGAAAAGAATTACCCTACTCATGACTTAGAACTTGCTGCTGTGGTATTTGCGCTGAAAATCTGGAGACATTACTTGTATGGATCGAGATTTGAGGTGTTCAGTGATCACAAGGGCCTTCAGTATCTGTTTGATCAGAAAGAGTTGAATATGAGGCAGCACCGGTGGTTAGAACTATTGAAAGATTATGATTTTGAATTGAGTTATCACCCGGGTAAAGGTAATGTGGTTGCAGATGCTTTGAGTCGGAAGACTTTGCATATGTCGGCATTGATGGCTAGAGAGCTTGAGTTAATTGAGCAATTCAGGGACATGAGTTTAGTTTGTGAAGTCACACCTCAGAGTGTCAGGTTGGGTATGTTGAAAATTGGCAACGATTTTATGGCTAGTATCCGGGAAGCGCAGAAGTTAGACGTGAAATTGGTTGATCTGATGGGTGGGATTGATTAGTCTGAGAATAAGGACTTCGAGATAGATGCGCAGAATGTATTGAGATATCGTGGAAGAATTTGTGTTCCCGAGGATGAGGAAATGAGAAAGGCAATTCTCGAGGAAGGCCACAGAAGTAAGTTGAGTATCCATCCTGGAGCGACAAAGATGTATCAAGATCTGAAAAAGATGTTCTGGTGGCCTGGGTTGAAGCGCGACGTGGCGCAGTTTGTGTATTCGTGTTTGACCTGTCAGAAATCGAAGGTCGAGCATCAGAAGCCTGCGGGGATGATGCAACCGTTGAATGTTCCAGAGTGGAAGTGGGATAGTATTTCCATGGATTTCGTGACTGGGCTACCCAATACGGTGAGAGGACATGATTCGATTTGGGTGGTTGTGGATAGACTGACGAAGTCTGCTCATTTCATTCCTATCGGCATTAAGTATCCGGTGTCGAGATTGGCAGAGATCTATATTCAGGTGATTGTGAAGCTGTATGGCGTTCCTTTGTGCATTGTGTCGGATAGAGACCCAAGGTTCACTTCGGACTTTTGGAGTAGTTTGCAGAAGGAGTTGGGTTCGAAATTGAGGTTGAGTTTAGCTTATCATCCTCAAACTGATGGGCAGACAGAGAGGACGATTCAATCGTTGGAAGATCTGTTGAGGTCATGTGTTCTAGAGCAGGGAGGTGCGTGGGATACTCATCTTCCATTGATCGAGTTTACCTACAACAACAATTATCATTCCAGTATCGGGATGGCGCCGTTTGAGGCGTTGTATGGTCGGAGGTGTAGGACTCCGGTGTGTTGGTATGAGACTGGGGAAAGTTTAGTACTTAGACCTGAGCTAGTCAGAGAAACTACTGAGAAAGTGAAGGTGATCCGGGAGAAAATGAAAGCGTCGCAGAGTAGACAGAAGAGCTACCATGATAAGAGAAGGAAAGATTTAGAATTTGAAGCGGGTGACCACGTGTTCCTGAGGGTCACACCTATGAATGGTGTTGGGCGTGCGCTGAAATCGAAGAAGTTGGCTCCTCGTTTCATTGGGCCGTATCAGATTACGGAAAGAGTTGGAAGTGTTGCATATCGGGTGGCCTTGCCACCTAATCTTTCAAACTTGCACGACGTGTTTCACGTGTCGCAGCTTCGGAAGTATATTGCGGATCCGTCTCATGTGATTCAACCGGATGATGTGGAGGTGCGGGATAATCTCACTGTGGAGACTATGCCTGTTCGAATTGAGGATCGTGAGGTGAAGACCTTACGAGGTAAGGAGATCAATCTGGTTAAGGTTGTTTGGTTTGGAGCAGCTGGTGAAAGCCTGACATGGGAGCTGGAGGATAAGATGCGAGAGTCGTATCCGGAGTTGTTTGAATCTGGTATGTTTTCGAGGACGAAAAATCCTAAGTGGGGGAGAGTTGTAACACCCCGAAAAAAATAATTTAATTAATTTAATTAATTTGATCAGTTGAATTATTAATTTTAGTTGAAGCGTGATTGAATTAATTAATTGAGAAGTTTCGGCCTATAGCCCTTGCGAACTTCAAGTTTAAGATTATTACTAAGGTACTTGCTGACCGTCTTTCAAAAATTGCTCCTCGTATTGTTTCATCTCAGCAGCGTGGCTTCATCCCCGGTAGAAATATATCGGAATGCATCTGCTTAACTTCGGAAGCCATTAATATGCTACATAATAGGGCTTTTGGTGGTAATATGGCACTCAAGGTTGACGTCAAGAAAGCTTTTGATACTCTGGATTGGAATTTCCTTCTTAGAGTCCTCAAGGCTTTTGGGTTTAATAGCAAATTTTTAGATTGGATTAATGCTCTTTTACATTCTGCAAAGCTTTCAATCTCAGTCAATGGCAAGCCTTCTGGGTACTTTAGCTGCAAGCGGGGTGTGCGTCAAGGGGACCCCCTCTCCCCCCTTCTTTTCTGCTTGGCTGAGGAGGTTTTGAGGAAAGGAATCTCTCAGTTGGTGCATGATGGGGATCTCCAGTTAATTAATGGTCCTAGAGGCACTCAGGTTCCATCTCATACCCTTTATGCGGATGATATCATGATTTTTTGCAGAGCTTCGCTGAAAAATATTCATAGTCTTCTCAACTTCTTTACCAAGTATGGGGAGGCTTCTGGTCAGATTGTTAACTCCAATAAATCTACCGTTCATTTGGGCGCTGTTCCCAATCAACGACAGTGTCACATTGCCGATCTGTTGGGCTTCTCTATTGGCCAGCTGCCGTTCACCTACTTGGGCATCCCCATTTTCAAAGGTAAGCCTAAAGCTGGTTATTTAATGCCTATTGCTGACAAGATTAAAGCCAAGTTATCAGCTTGGAAAGCTTCGTTCCTCTCTATTGCCGGAAGAGCGCAGCTTGTCAAGTCGGTTGTTCAAAGTATGTTAGTGTACAGCTTCCTGATATACAAATGGCCTACCTCTCTGTTGAATATGGTCGATTCTTGGGGTCAGAAATTTCATTTGGTCTGGTGACGTCAATCAGCGTAAAGTGGTTACAGTGGCGTGGCATAAGGTTTGTAAACCAACCACTGAGGGGGGTCTCGGGATTAGATCCCTTAAAGACACAAATAAGGCAGCCTGTCTTAAGCTTAGCTGGGAACTCAGCATTTCCCAGAATAGCTGGGCTGTCTTATTACGGTCCCGGGTTTTCAGAAATAGGACTACGATCTCTTATCATATCAGTTCGTCTTTATGGGGTACTTTGCGTGATCATTTATCCGATATCCATGAAAATTGCATATGGCAAATTGGTAAAGGTGACTGCATCAACTTTTGGATAGATCCGTGGATGCCGGACCCTCTGGTAAATCTTCTCAATGTCCCTGAGCATCGTCAGCACAATCTAAAGGCCCGTGTTTGTGACTTCATTCAGAATGGTCACTGGTGTATTCCAGCATCTCTTTCTAATATCTTCCCCCAGCTGGCTTCGCTCCTTCGCGAAAAAGATCTGCCTTCATTTGACTCTCAGGATCAACTGATTTGGAAAAACTCTACAGATGGTATGCTTACTTTCAAGACTGCTTATCTTCATTATAGGCCTATGGGGCAGCCTATTAGGCGGTTCAAAAATATTTGGAGTAGTGTCATCCCGCCCTCCAAATCTCTTCTTGTCTGGCGTATCCTTCATAACCGTATGCCTACAGATGAGCAGCTTAGAAACCGTGGATGTGGAACTGTTTCCATGTGTAGTCTCTGTGAAGCGGAATATGAGACATCTTTGCACCTTTTCTGTGAGTGTTCTTTCACTAAGAAGCTCTGGGACTGGCTTAGTGGTAAGCTATCAATTAATATTAATGTTTCCTCCCCGGAGATGATTTTTGAGGTTTGTCAGCGCCCTTGGTCGAACCAAGTGCAAGATGTTGTTACCGCCGCTGTTATTAACGTATTTTGGGCTATATGGCACTCTTGGAATCATGGTAGCCATTGAAGTGGCTTTCCATAAAGGTTGGCATCGTTTATGGATTGAGAGTGATTCTCAGCTTGCTGTTATGGCTATTTCATCTCATTCCATTGTGCCTTGGAGTATCCGCAACCGCTGGCTTAATTGCATGGGTCTTCTAAAATCCATGACTTTCAATTGCACTCATATTTTTCGGGAAGGAAATCACTGTGCTGAGAAGCTTGCGTCTCATGGAACTACCCTGTCTGGCTTCCAATGGTGGAATTCTATTCCCACTTTTATTCAGGATGATTTTAACTGTAATAGGGTTGGTCTTCCTTCTTTTCGATTCAACAAGTAATTTTTGTAATTTTTGTTTGCAGGGGTTTTGGTTTATGTCCCCCCTAGCTTTTTGTATTTTTGCTTTTTATTCTTTAATGAAATAGGGGGGAGTACTCTTTCCTTCTTGGTGTTTTTATCCCTAAGGAGGGTTTTGCATCAGAAGGTTTTAACGAGGCTCCTTTCCTTTTTGTTTAAAAAAAAATTAAGAGGGAAATCTCATGTTTTGTGTAGGAGTGGGACCGAGTAGTAGTGGGGGTGTAGCTGTGAACCCAATGCGTGAAAGGCCCACAGCTTAAACCCCAAGGGTTATGCGAAACCCTCACTCACATTTCATTCAGAGAGAAATCGAAATTGAGAGAGAGTGAGAAGTGAGAAGAGGCGCGACGCAAGGAGAGGGAGAAGAAGAGTTGCGCAAGTTTCAAGGTTTTTGCTCGTTGTGTTGCTGTAGTTACTCGTTGGTGCTTTCAATCGTCTTCTACGGAGCCTACGTTTAAGAGGTAAGGGTGAGCGTTTCGATTTAATATAATTGAGTATGTGATGGGTTTTGTGGGGTTTTTGATGTTGATGTGGATTTGAGGTGAATATGTGTAAAATTGATGAAGAATGGAATAAATTATGATGTTGTTTGATGAATTGTTGATATTGTTATGTGTAATTTCGTGCGTGTGATGTTTGATGATGGTTGGGAAGGAATTATGATGTGATCATGCTGATTTTCGTGTAAAAAAAATTCTGCTGCATGTAAACTATTCGATGAAATGACCATTGTGTGCGCATGTGGGGTGTTTTGGGTGAAACTTCGAGTTCTGGGCATATTTTACCGCGCCATCTTTTGCATTCGCGTGCCCAAATTCAATTTTAAACATTTTGGCTCGAGTGGTTTTATTTTTTTTACGTGTCATTTTGGAGTTGTCCCGGTGGGTGTTGCTGTGGCGCCATTGTGTGCGCATGTGGGGTGTTTTGGGTGAAACTTCGAGTTCTGGGCATATTTTACCGCGCCATCTTTTGCATTCGCGTGCCCAAATTCAATTTTAAACATTTTGGCTCGAGTGGTTTTATTTTTCCACGTGTCATTTTGGAGTTGTCCCTTGTGTGTACTGCGTGGTGCTGGGCGCGCCTCGTGCGCTGCCCCGTGCGCCAAAATTTTATGCCTGTGCCGGAATTTTACCGAGAGTCCGGAAATAATACTTTAAACATAAAAATACTGCTGTTGATGAAATAAAAATGCTGCTGTTTCCATAAATTAAGTTGTTGTCTTGCTGTTTTAATTAGATATATGAGCTGCTGTATTTATAAAATAAATGGGTCGCTGTTTTACAAAAAAATGAGATGCTGTTTTTATGTTGTAAGGGTGCTGTTTTGATATTGTATGCGAGCAAAAATGCCACTGTTTTCCACTCTGTTTTGCTGCTGTTGTGCGCTAAAAAGGCTACTGTTTTCCACTTCATTTTGTTGCTGTTTTTGGCCTTTGCTGTTGCTGTTCTTACCCTCTTGCTGTTGCGGTTTTAATTAAATAATGTTGCCGTTTTTAGGCTGTTTTTGCTGCTGTTTCCTTAAATGTTAAGGTGCTGTTTTTCTCAATTTAAATGTGATGTTTATCATGATGATGTGATATAATTGTGGTGATTATGACGAGTACACTCTATGAGTGTTTTTATGACGACGATGACGAGGACTTCAGGTGAGTGATTTGGTGTGGCACATGTGTCCATAGTGTCTCATAGCATGTGCATAGTATGACGAATAGGCTTCGGCCTCTTATTGACGTAAAAACAGTGACGATGTGCCCATAGTGGCTTAATTATGATGAGAATGGTACCATCATGCATATACCCAGGCGTGGGTTGCATTCCATGCACATTCATGATTTATGACTTGTGGTAAAAATTTGATTTGAGTTAGTGTTCAGTGACGATGATGTTGGTGGTGATGACGATGTTGTATGACTGCTTTGTTCACATTACTCTATTATGTGCTTAATTATGTTTTGTTGAAATTCTCACCCCTTCTGCTTGGAATGTTGCTCTATTGTGGCAACGCTGCAGGTAACCGCGAGTGAAGGTCCTGCTGCCTTCTTTAATAGCTGTTGGGATGTCTGTCGAGTTGCTCTCTGATACTGTGGCACCTAGGGGGCGTGGTTGGAATTTGTTAATTAATTAACTAATTGTTTAATGATTATGTCGATGATGTGAGACGTGTTTGAGTGGTATTAGTGAGTTATTGTTTTATTCCACTGTGATGTGATTTTTGGAGTTTAACTTTCATGACGGGTGCCTTGTTGCACAGACCTTGATGGGTGCAATTTATGAGTTTTGTTAATGACGATGTGGCATTTCTTTTCTATCAGTTGAATTAATATTTGCGAAAAAGAATTACTCTGATAAATGACGTATAAATTATGGGGTAGAAAAGGGGTGTTACATAATCTCATCAGATACTTTTTGTGGTTTTTCAGATATGCAGGTTAAAGTCAAGCAATATAGATATGGATCTTTGGGGCTCATGCCCTACTTTGTACCGGTTGAAGCTTCGGAGTTTGGGTCGCTTCGAAGTTGATTATATATTATGTAACCGGTTTAATACCGGCTTCGCTTCGTTTAAGAATGTAAATTATCCACAGGATTATTTTTGTAACTGGGATTACTGGACAACTTTTGTTTTTGAAAAATATTTTTGTATACAAAAATTCGGTTTATGTTTTATTAATTTTTTTTCCTCCCTCCAGTTATTTAATAGATGATGTTTATCGTTTATTTCTCTTTAATCTGTTTGTGCATCTCTGATTAGACTAAAAAGTAATATATCAAGGGCTATAGACTTGGGATGTTACACTGAATAACTTGCAGATTCATTCAGCATATGAAGCTCCTGCAGAAGTACAATTTGGTGGTGGTATAGGTTTAAAAATATTTCATATTGTCTCCACTACACTTCCCACACCTAACACTACTTTTCATCTAAAAAATATTCTTTTTGTTCCTCATGCAAAACATAATCTCATTTCTATCGGTAAACTTTGCAAAACTAACAATGTTTCTGTTGAATTACATGACTCTTTTTTCTGTGTGAAGGATCCAGTGACGGGGGCAGTTTTGATGCGCGGTCCAAGTGATGGTGATCTGTATACCTATAGCCCAACTTTCTCTCCACCAACTGCCCTTTACACAACCGTATCTACCAATGACCTCTGGCATGCAAGATCTGGCTATCTATCTCCAAAAGTTCTTTCCTAGATTTTGTCCACTTGTGGTCTTCCTAAAAATTTCAATAACAAAGTCTTGAATTGTAATTCTTGCTCTATTAACAAAAGTCATAAACTCCCCTTTTCTACATCCTCAATTCGAACCACCTCTCCTCTTGAACTTATTTTTTCTGATGTTTGGGGACCATCTCCTATACTGTCCATCAATGGCTACAAATACTACCTTGTCTTTGTTGATCATTTCACCCACATGGATTTATCCTTTTAAAAGCAAAACTGATGTAGCTGTAATATTTCCTCAATTTCACTCCAAAATTGAAAAGTTTTTCTCTAACAAAGTCAAATCCATTTACACTGATGGGGGAATAGAATATTTCAAACTAAAGCCATATCTCAATAACCAAGGGATATCCCACTTCACCAGCCCACCTTATTCACCTGAACACATTGGCATTGTTGAACGCAAGCATCGCCATATAGTTGAAATTGTCCTCACATCACTCTTTCACTCTCTGTCCCACAAAAAATTCTGGTGTTATGCCTTCCAAATGGCAGTGTACCTCATCAACCGCATGCCTACCCCTCAGTGCAACAACAACAAGTGTCCCCATGAACTTCTTTTTGGTTCCAAACCCAATTACCACAGTCTTCGTGTCTTTGGGTGCATTTGCTATCCATGGCTACCTTCTTACTCTCAGCACAAATTGTCAAATAGAAGCATTCCATGTGTATTTCTAGGCCCCTCCCCTCAACATCGTGCTCATCTATGCTAACACATTCCAACTCAAAAACTATACCTCTCTAGGCATGTGGTATACCATAAGTCTATATTCCCCTTCATTATAACTCAACCGGTCCCCAACCCACCAACCTCAAACCCAAATACAAACCCACCCATATCTCGCCATCCCCTCATCCTTAAACAACTGTATACAAACGTGCTACCTCCAACTACTCCACCAATCACCCCTCCAAACTCCAATGCATCTTTAGACACCCCTCCTATAACTGCAAATGCACCACCCACACCCACATCCTCCACACATTCGATTGATCAAACCACTAACAAACTTGCAGATTGTCTCACCAAACCTCTTTCTAAAGTTCGACATCACTACTTACGGAACAAGATTGGCGTTTCTGATGGCACTCCAATCTTGCGGGGGCGTGTTAGAGAAGTTTGATAGTCAAAGGTGGTTAGTACTCACTACAAAAAAAAGCTGATTAGCGAGGGAATTTTTAGTCCCTCGCTAATTAGCGACGAAATTTTCAGTCCCTCGCTAATTTCTGACAGTTTTCAGATCAAAGGGCTCTGTGCAGGTGATTAGCAACGGAATTTTTAGTCCCTCGCTAATTTTTGACAGTTTTCAGATCATAGGGCTCCGTGCAGATGATTAGCGACGGAATTTTCAGTCCCTCGCTAATTCCCTTGCTAATTTTTTGACTTTTCAGCTTATTTATCCTCTCACTCACACTCTTCTCTCCTACTCTCCTCACACTCTTCACTCTTCTCTCTTCTTCTCTCCCACCTTCCTATAACTTCCACCACCACACCACCACCACCACCTCCTCTCATCCTCACCCTCTCTCTCTCACTCTCTCTTTCTCCCTTACTCTTCTCCTTCTCTATACCCTTATACCCTTCACCACCACCACCACCACCACATAGCTTGTTTCACTCACTCTCTCTCTCTCTCTCTCTCTCTCTCCCTTACCTTTCTCCTTCTCTCTACCCTAATACCCTTCACCACCACCACCACCACATAGCTCGTCTCTCTCTCTCTCTCTCTCTCTCTCTCTCTCTCCCTTACTCTTCTCCTTCTCTCTACCCTAATACCCTTCACCACCACCACCACCACATAATAATAATAATTATATAAAAAACAGATTTAAAAAAATTAAAATAGTACTTAATACAAGCCATTCAGATTGGGACACGTGGCTGTCAGACTTAGTGACGGAATTTGAATCCCTCGCTAATTAGCGAGGGAATTAGCGACAGAATATTTCCTCGCTAATTAGCGAGGGATTCAAATTTCCCTCGCTAATTCCTTTAGCGAGGAGCAATTTAGCAAATGACTGATTCCCTCGCTAATGGGCATTAGCGACGGATTTTGGGCATTTAGTGAGGGAAAAATCCCTCGCTAATGAGCAATATTTTTGTAGTGACCAGCATTGGAAATTGTAGCAATTATTATATAGCATGAGCAAAGTCTAATTCCACCTTATATCTTTTGAAATCACGACCCCAAGTCAAACTAACTGCATAGTATATTTCTCTAAGTTCCTCTTGAAAGTTAACACATCATTAAAAAAACATTATAGTCAAATGATAACCATCGTATATGTCAATTATTTCATAAATTGTTATTGGTTGTAATTGTAAAAATATATACACTATATACGTACATAAATTAAACTCTTTAAGTATTGCAGTGATCCCGAGACAAGAGAAGAGCACGAGGGATATCACCAGAAAAAAAAAAAAGAAGAGCATGGCTGCACGAGGTATTATTAGTGACTTCTACACCATCATCGCCCACGCGTTTACAAAATGAATACACGCTTTAGCAACTTCGTTTTTGAGATCAAAAATCCTTTTTAATGATTGATATGTGTTAATTTTTCAAGTTGACGTTTGCTGGACCTCAAAGTCCCGTCCCCTTTCAATAGTTTAATTAAAACTCGAGACTTTAAAATGTTCCTACCAGCAAGTTGTTAATAAATCTAAATTAAATCCTTACAAGTAACTTGCATGCTAAAATATATTGATGTGAAACGTGACAAAAAAAATTGTATACAATTATTTTGAAGCGTGGCATCGACATAGATGACATATATTCTTTTGTCAAAAATTGCAACAAGATTAGTCAAAAAGTATATATTTAATGAAAAACTAAAATGACTTTAGTAACGTTTTGTACCTTGTACGATATTGTTTGTTACCTGAACTTCCAACTGGATATTCGATAAATAATTAATAATGCTGCAAACTAATAGCCTGTCTGGGTGCAACTTACACTGGTTTTAGTTATTGACAGAATTGATTTTCAAAAATTGATATTTAAAAGAATTGATTTTAAAAAATTGAGTTTAATAAAATCGGTGTGTTTGCTATCAAAATTTTGAAAGTGATTTTAAAAAAATTGATTTCGTTTGGAAGCTGAATCTAGAATCATTTTGGTGTTTAAATGTGTAGAATTTTTGGAATCCTGTACCAGAACTGATTTTATCTAATACAAAAGCCAAGTTGGGTTTGGGTCTGTTTTGAGAAAAATTAATTTTTAATGAATTAGTTTTGTAAAATTTAATTTGGTAAAAATGTGTTGAATTTTGTTCTTGATAGGATCTTTGACTCTATGACCGACATAATAAGTTCACTTAAATGTAATTTTATCAATAAATTTGAGAGTGTGTAAATCACTTCATTCTATAAAGCTCCGAAAGTGATGATTAAGAAGATGATCAAAATTCAAAGGGATTTCCTTTGGGGTATCAAAGAAGAAGACACGAGAATGTGTTGGGTTACTTGGGATAAAGTTTGCAAAGCAAAAAAGGATGGCGGTCTTGGTATTAAAAATCTCGAGTTATTCAATATTTCTTTGTTATCTAAGTGGAAATGGCGGGCTTTGATGGATACTAATGTCTGCTGGAGCCGTTTGTTGAGACATCGTTATGGGGACTATGCTACTACTTTTGTTCATAACTCGGCTGAAGGTATATCTAGCCGGAACTCGGGATCGATTTGGTGGAGAGACTTGGTAAAGTTGGATGACAATCTTGAGGAACGGCGAAGGTTCGCGTGGTGTATTAAAAGGGGGCTTGGTGACGGAACCTCCATTAATTTTTGGAAGGATCAATGGCTAGGCATAGAGCCTTTATTCAAAGTTTTTCCGTTGTTATGTGAGGGGGAATGGCAGCAGCAGCTCTTGGTGGCTGACTTGGGTGCTTGAAATGGTGAAGTTTGGATGTGGTCTATGCCGTGGCAGCACCACACGGATTCGGTTCGGGTGGCTGAAGGCCAAATTTTGGACAGCATTTTACAGTCAGTTAAGCCGACTAGAGAAAGGAAAGACGCATGGCTATGGCCACATGATACTTCCAAGAGTTTCACGGTAAAATCTTTTTATCATCAGCTGTCTTGTAGTGACATATCTTCCAACATTTCGAACCATCAGCACTTGTTAGGGGGACTATCGAAATCTATTATCCCTTCGAAGGTTGAAGTCTTCGGGTGGAGGTTACTGTTAGATTCCTTACCAGTGCGTGAGCAGCTGTTGCACAGGAACGTCATCCACTCCGAGCTAGAAGTTGGTTGTTCGTTTTGTAATTCCTCTCGCGAGTCTGTCGAACATCTTTTCATCACTGGTGGTTTTGCGCGTTCTGTTTGGCATATTGTTGGTACTTGGCTAGGTGTTGACGTGGATGTCTCTCTGGGTGTGGAGGATTTCTTTAGTAATTGTGGCCAGTGGTGTACAAGGAAGAAAGCAAAGCGGATGAAACATCTCTTCTGGTTAACTACTTGTTGGAGCATTTGGCTAGCTAGGAACGGAGTCATATTCAAAGAGGAGGAATCAAATATAGAGGGGGTTGTTAACCGGATCAAGAACTTATCTTGGAGTTGGTCTCTTTATAAACTCAACTGTAATTCATCTTTGTCTGTATCTCTATGGTGGTCTAACCCACTTACATTTCTTAACAATTTGTAATCTAGTAGTGGGAGAAACAGTGGGCTAGGTTGATGTTTTCCCACTGTGGTGCAGGTTGTACGAGGTACTCTTTTTCCTTCCTGAGTCTTTTTTCCATTGGGTTTTGGCCCAGGGAGGTTTTAAGGAGGCCCTCCCCCTTTCCTATATCTCCATTGTAACTTGTGCTCCCTTCAATGAATTTTTTGCTTATCTAAAAAAAGTTTTAGAAACAAATGCTATAAATCATAGGGGTGAGCAAGGGCGGGTTGGGATGGGTTACACTCGTCCCTAACCCGGTCCTATATTTTTACAGGGTCATGTTTTAGATCCTAGCCCGTCCTTATACCTGAACAAACCGTTCTTCGGGACAAACTAGGACCGGGTCTATTTGGGACAAAATCGGGTTGGCCCGAAGGATAATCAAAACAAAATTATAAGTGATCACTCAAAAATGACTAAAAGTTAGAAGTGAAAGATTCTTTTTTTGGTATTTTATCATGTATTTAAACTCAAAACATGACTTTTACTTTAAACCTAAACAAACATAGATTTCAAATTGAATATTTTATTTATAAAAGTCTCATTAACAATATAATAGAATTAACAATTAGTGGTGATGAGTTAGTAAGGGATGGGTTGAGACAGATTATATCTAACCCTAAGCCATCCCTAAATTTTGGTCGGGCAAATTCTTTAGACTCTAACCCGTCCTTAGACCCAAACAAACCCGACGTATTGCGGGTTAAATGGGACGAAGACGGGACGGATCTTACAAAGAATACGGGATGGGTCTTCCTCACCCCTAATAAATCATGAGTTTTGGTCATAGCTTCGAGTTAATTAGAATCAATACTAAAGAAAACAAATCAATTTTACTCAAAAATGTGCTTATAAAAAAAAATTACTCAAAAATGCTCAAACATGTCAAACGTAATTTTATGTTTCTAAAATAACTTTTGGTTCTCCAAAAAGTGAATTCAAATATACACATAGAATTGTCGGCTTCCATGAAAAAATATTCTAACCACTTAGAATTAATTCTTTTTTGGTTACAACTTAGAATTAATCCTGATTGAATATGTCTTATTTTTTATTCTAAAATTGATTCCCACCTCTTCAAAATTTTAACCAAACAAGCACTTATCAACTTGGTTGATATTCAGAGGTGGGTGGGTATCACGGTGAACTTCAATCCTCTAGGGTGGATCACTTTTGAGCTCATGAATTGTCTGTGGGTTGCTTCAAAGAAGTCCTGCAGGTTTAATTATTTGGTGTGGATGGCGGCCACATGGTGTATTTGACTCCACAGGAATCACATTCTGTTTAGAGGGGATGTTTTTGAATTTTGGGTCGATGTTAATCACGTAAAATCGATCTATTTCGTTGGAGTGGTTTATTAGTCGGAAGGTTATAATTTTCCTTTGGTTATTTCAGACCGGTGGGCTAACCCACTAAACTGCTTGAAGGCATAATTGGTTGTAGCCTATGTTGGGCTGGTCTCGTTTTTTTTTTTGTACTCTTTTTTTTTTGGGTCTTTTTCCCCGTGGTTTTAGCCCAGAGAGGTTTTAATGATGCCACTTGTATCTACACGGGTTTGAGTTCCCCTTATACAATATTTTGCTTATAAAAAAACTTGTTTTTTTTAAATCGGGTATCCTCTATACGCAACTATGTAGAATAATCCTTCGAGCCGACTAAGGCTATTATGGGTGGCAAAAGTCTCACTCAGGAGTTTTAAAGTCCTTATATTCTCAAGACTGGATTCAAACTCAAGACCTTAATTGGTAAAACTGATAGAGACCCAAATCATCTCATCCAACCGGAGTATATCAATTTTTTTTGTATAAATCGGGTATCATCTGTGCGCAACTGCAGAGATTAATCCCTCGAGCCGCGTAAGTTCACAATGGGAGGCAAAACTCTCCCTCAAGAGATTTAACACTGCTGCATGTCTAAGTCTAGATTCGAACCCAGGACCTTGGTTAAGCTGGAAGAGACTCCTACCATCTCATCCAAGTGCTATTGGGTTATCAATTTGGTTTTGATTCGGTCTAACAATAAAAAAAAACAAAAATAACGATTTAAAAATGATCCTGATTAAAGTGTGGAATCTTATCTTAATAATAAGAATATAAATCTTAGGAGTCCCCAATACACTTTCCCTCCAAAACTCCCTTACCCCCCTCTCTTTTGTTTTTCATATTTTTATTTTAAAAAACTAGAACTATAAATTAATGAGATGAAAATAATTTTGTGATAAATTACATAAAGTGTGATGCTAGCCAGTGTATTTTGGGATACTTTAGAGTTCGAAAAAAAAAATTATATGTTCAAATACGCAAAGTTTGTTCCTCGATAACCAATTTTGTTAAAAATAGTTGATTTTGTAACAAAATATGTAAAGTGTGACGCTAAACAGTATGTTTTGGGGTAGTTTAGATTTCAAAAAAATAGATGTACAAATACATGAAGATCGTTCGTCAATCTAAAAATTAATTTCATCGCAAAATACGTAAAGGGCGACATTAAGTAGTGTGTTTTGGGGTACTTTCCTTTTTTTCCTTATTTCATGTTTTAAGCAGTATGTTTTCGGGTAGTTTAGGGTTCAAAAAATTTTGATCTGTTCAAATACGCAAAGTGTGTTCCTCAATAACCGGTTCGTTGAAAGAAAATAAAATTTTTGTAATAAAATACGTAAAGTGTAATACTAAGCAATGTGCTTTTGGATACTTTATCGGTCGGAATTTTTTTGAACTGTTCAAATATGCAAAGTTTGTTCATCAGTAACCGGTTTGGTGGAAAAATAATTTCATGACAAAATATGTAAGTATGATGCTAAGTAGTGTGTTTTCGGATGCTTTAGTGTTCGAAAAAAAATTCAACTATTCAAATATGCAAAGTTTGTGCCTCAATAGCCGGTTTGGTGGAAAAAAATCTATAATTTCGGGACAAAATACGTAAAGTGTGATGCTAAGCAGCGTGTTTTGGGGTAATTTAGTGTTCGGAAAAAAATTTAACCTTTCAAATACTCAAAGTTCATTTCTCAATAACCGATTTGTTGAAATAAATAATAATTTTGTGACAAACATGTAAAGTGTGATGCTAAGCAATGTGTTTTGGGGTACTTTAGCATTCAAAAAATATTTAATTTTCATACACTCAAAGTTCATTCCTTAATAACCGGTTTTGTGAAAAAAAGATAATTTTTGTGACACAGACCCATGCAACTTACCCTTTTAGTGATTTCACCACTTTAAAAAATTAATTTCTTTTTATACTTTTTCTCTTTATTTTTTTAAGAGCATATTTTTCTGAATCTTTAAAAAATTAATTTATTTTTATATATACTTCTTCCCAATATCTTTCTGAAACCAAAATATTTATTACATTCGTTTAATTTGTTCACTACCAATTCATTTATTGAATTCATTTCTTCTTAGTATCTATGGATAGAAATTTCAATTTTATAATCTTCTTATTTGATTTGTAGTTATAATTTAATTTTTATTCACATATATTAGACTATATATTTTATAAACAAATATTGTTAATATGGATTATGTGTATGAAACAATTTGTATGAATTATATCTATAAAGAAGGTAGATCAGTTGGCAAGCTAAGGAATACTGAAGGAGTGCACCAAATGAGTGTAAGAAGGAGGTCCCGGGTTCGAATCCCAGAAACAAACATTTCCCCCACCCCCACTATTAACATTTTCTATCCAAAAAAAACTATAGACACTCTATTTTAGGTTTTAAGTTCACAATTACATTTTTTTATTACACACTATTTTTTAATTCATACTTACCTCCAATTTAAAGAAATTTTTTTTATGTTCCAATTTAAGAAACAAATTTTACCCAACAACAATTCTATATTAAGTGCAGCTTTTATCTCATACAAGGGTCAATTCGAAGTTGGCTAAATTATAGTTTTGGTCCCACTATTTTTAAAAATTCAGACATTTGGTCCCCCTATTTTAAAACTCAGACATTTGGTCCCCCAATTTTAAAAAATCAAAGACATTTGATCCGAAGAGGGACCAAATGTCTTTGATTTTTTAAAATTGGGGGACCAAATGTCTTTGGTTTTTTAAAATTGAGGGACCAAATGTCTTTGATTATTAGCCATAAAAAACTGAAAATTCCTCTTGGGACTAAATGTCTTTGAATTTTTAAAATAAAGAGACGAAATATCTGAGTTTTAAAATAGGAGGACCAAATATCTGAATTTTTGAAAATACGGGAACCAAAACTATAATTTATCCTTCGAAGTTTATGTAATAAGTCCATGTTTTATTATTATTGTACCATAAGACTTTCCGTGTGTAAGAGAATAAGATGCTGAGATTCGCGGCGAGTTTAGGACAGATCTGACCTTTCATTTCAACTTTATTGATATTTTAATTTTTTTGTTTTTAAATCATTGGGATAAACTTTTTTGTCCCTAAAAAAGTCCTAAACATAGAAAAGTCTTAAAACAAGGACCACACATACTTTCTAATTTTTTTTTATGAAGGTGCACTAATTTTTAGCTTTATGCAACCATACAAAATTTTAGACGGTGTACAATTATAAAGGAGTCCTAAAATAAAATTAGTTATATATCTTTAATTAAAATTAATTAGTTTTGTTGGAATTTTGATTTTTTTATTTAAGAAGCTGATACAATAACCACATATGGGGAAGTGAGGGTTGGGACTGGAGCATATACCGAGACTAAACCTTGAATCCCAGCGAAAGATGTTCCCACGTTAACCAAATTGAGCTACACCACTACTACAAGAAAGACGCGCATTCCCCATGTAAAAATCTGTCGCTAATGCAGTAAATTCATCGCTAACTGTGAATTTCTGACGGATTTTCGATGGAAAAAATACCGTCGCTAAATGGTTGGTCAAAAGATGGTTTTGATGGAAATTTCTGTTGCTAACTTCGATCCGTCACTGTGCTTCCGTTGCTGATTTTTGTAGCTAAATAGCTCTTTTCTTGTCTTGAACGATTAGAATTTTGGTTTTATTGATGAAATCCAAATTAGTATATAAGAGAGCGGTGTTAGATATCATTGTCTAGTGATTATCGGGTACGCTTCTGACTGTCAGGGCTAGGATCCATTTGATGGTTAAAATAGGATAAAGATATGATAAGAAAATGACATGATAAGCATTTATCCTATCATATGATTGATACACACATGATAGAAATAGTGGCGGAGCTAGACTAAAAAGCTCGGGTTGGCCACTAATAAAAGAGACATGGAAAATAAAAAACGCATGAACACGGATGCAGAAACGCAAAAATTTACCTTCAGAAATTTACTAAATGAAAGTAACTCGCAGTGGTGATGAAAGAAACTTAATATTGAAATGGCTAAATTGCACTTATTGTCCTTTATCTTTGACCAAAATTTTAGTTTGGTCATTTATCTTTTTTCCCACTTTGGTCTTTTATCTTTCATATCTGTGTCAGTTTGGTCCTTTATCTTTTATTTTTCTCATTTTGGTCCTTTACCTCTCATATCTGTTTCCATCTAGTCCTTTAAAACAAAAACTCAGAAAAATGAAGAACACTATGAATGTCTTCAAGCATACCAAGGCCCAATCGATTTCTTATTTCTTGAATAACTCATGCAACGCGACCGAATTGAATGAAACTGGACTCTAATTTGAATAAAATTCTGCAAGGAACTCAATGGAACCAAAATTAAGCTCAGAAAACTGCTTATGCGCAAAATCACCTCTGGAACAGAAATCTTGAATTTGAAGTTCAAAAACATTGAATTTCAACAATGGTGATTTTGCTATAGAGCACCAAATTGAACGATTTTTGAGCCTAAAATGCTCTAAATTCAACATAGAATCGGAATATGGAAAACATTTTATTCAAAAAAGCGCTTAAAATGCAAAACACTATGAAAAAAGTAATTAGTATCTATAAAACATGTTTTGGCCCTTATTTGCTCATTTCTCAACCAGTTTGCGTCCAACCAGTTGTGTTCAACTTGTATTAAGTGCAGAAATTGAAAATTGACTGAAGGAACACTAGTGCAGAAAAGACATTTAGCATCGGTTATTTGCCGGTGCTAAATGTCGCGATGCTAAAAGTGAGACATTTAGCATCGGTTAAATAACCCATGCTAAAAGTGACTTTTAACATCGGTTGTTCGAATAACTGATGTTAAATGTATCAAAAAAGGACATTTAGCATCGGTTGTTGCTAAATGTTCATTTTGATACATTTAGCATCGGTTATTTGAAACAACCGATGCTAAATGTCCTTTTTTGATACATTTACCATCGGTTGTTTAAACAACCAATGCTAAATGTCATTTTCTTGATAAAAAAGTGACATTTAGCATCGCTTGTTTGAAACAACCGATGCTAAATGTCAACTTTCTTTTTTTATTTTGTTCATTTTTATCCAAAAGCAAGACAAACCATAGAACCATAACAAAATATTTCTGCTCAAACAAAACAACCATAACAACCAGAATATACAAATTGGAACTAGTGTATCTAAAACAAAATATTTATAAAAGATAAATTAAACATTCATTAGTATCAACTTAATAACGTGTACACTCAAACTAATTATTGACATATACTTAATTTGTTCAATAACAGCTTATTCAGTGTTTCCTATGACCTGATGATGCCATGAGCACACCAAGAGCCACAATAAACATGCACAACATACTCCCAAGTAGTATATAAGTTCTTCTTGATGTTCTCCTATACTCTCCAAATATTATGAATGCTGGTGAGAACAAAAGCATCATCCAGCAAAGAAAATTATAGTCAATCCTATCAAAGTGCTCTTCCCAAAAACTTGCACCAAAAGTTTAAGAGTGAGATATGTCACTAAGACAAAGGATTTGGTTTCTAACAAATGCATATGTGTCATACAAAGATGATTAAGAGAATACTTGCCTTAATAGCTCTTGTTTTCTCGAGCTCTATAAGAAAATCTGCAGTTCCTGCTTTAAATTTTTCAGCAGAATTGCTTCCATTTTCAAGATCCTTTGACTTATCTATTATAGAAAAAGGTAGAAAAAATCAGCATGTTATCAAATGAAATAATCCCACGTGTTGAACGAAAATCATAGAAATTATAAATGATAAGACAAACTTAATAACAGATATATGTTAAGAAATAATAATACTCCCATGAAGATAAAGAAAAAGAAGAACAAGTCTAATTCCTTACATTAGATTTGGAAATCGAAATATGAGTAGAGATATTGTTGACTGAGTTAATGGTCTTGCTAGAAGAGTACTGATGAGGCTAATTTATTTGAGGTAGTGGTGTCCTAACATATCTATATAATAACTAATAAACTCAAACTAACCAAAGACTATAACTGAACACCTATAGGCAGAACTGCCCTGTTTTATGTAGCAACAGCAGGTTTGCCACAAGTCCTGCAATCCCTAAAGAACCTCCTGCATTCAAGAAATACAAAATATTTTAGAATTTGATGCATTTGACTATATATTTTAAACAAGAAGTTTGTCTTGAAACTCCATTTGTGCATATAAAATTATGAATTTACAAAATTGAGAGTTAGAGATGAAACTCTAAGGGAGTGTATTAGGACAAATTTCTGCCTATCCTAAAAGTGAATCTAGCCAAGTAATAGGCTAAAGTGCTTCCGGGGCCCCTTATCTTTATTTAAAGTAACGAATTAGTCCTTTATGTTTTTTTTGTCCCAAATAAGTCCTTTATCTTTCAAATTTTTGACACATAAATCCTTTTCTGTTAACAGTGCTGATTTATGTGTCAAAAAAAAGGATCTATGTGTTAAAAATTTGAAACATAAAGGACTGATTTGGGACAGAAAAGGATTTATGTGTCAAAAATTTAAAACATAAAGGACTGATTTGGGACAAAAAAAAGATAAAGGACCAAATCGTTACTTTAAATAAAGATAAGGGACCCCGGGAGCACTTTAGCCCAAGTAATATTAGGAAAAAACAATGGAAAGAAATTGATCACCGGAAGCTGAAACAAGCACATGACATGAAATTAGTATTTAGATTATAGAGTGATGTACTAAGATTTGTTAAATTTTAATTCATGTTTATACCAACATAATAGAAAGCATCCCCAATAGTGGGAATACTTAATGAGTGAAAGAACAAATTTAAATGGAAGCTACACATTTCGCTCTCTTTCAAACATAACTGTGAGTGGGAAACTTGCCAATCTTGTAGCCTGGCTTCGTATTTATATGATACGATATATGCATTAGGAGTGAAAAGATATGCAAAATAATTCAAAATTCAAAAACATTAACTGTGTAAGACATTGTGTAGAACATGACACTCCTCTGTGTAAGACCCTCAAAGGAGAATCAAAGCAAGAGCCAAAAAAATCTGAAACCACAAATTCCTAATTGCAGCCCTGCCTTATGTGTATAAGAGTAAGCACTCAGATTAGCTGCTCAAGCAACTAACTGCTCAGTTGTCAAGTAACTAGGTGGTGAGCTGTCAAATGAGTTAGAGGAAATGACTCACATAAAAGGCAACAACAACTCCTGCAGTGTAATCAGGATTCAGAAGGAAACTTAATGAAAGCACTGAAATACCCAGAATGAGGAAAAGGGAGAGCAAAAGAAAAAGAGTGAGGAAAAAAGAGGGGCACCCATACCTTCCGCTGTGAGCGCCGATTCGGTCAACGTAGGCGTCGTTTGCACTGCCGCATCTGAGTTTCGTTTGCACCGCCGTTCTCCCAACTCTCTCTCCGCGAACCGTCTCTTCCTCCACCACATTCTTCTTCATCTCTCCCCAATGCGGCTTTCTGTTTCTTGCTCACACAGCACATATGGTGTACAATCATTTTCTTCCATACCTACCATCATATGGTGCACAGACAACAATCACCATTGCAGTAGCACCGCATAGTACACCCCAATCCTTGCTCATATGCTCAAAGAAGAAACCCATTAGTTTCATACACAAACAACTGGGCAAACATTCAATTCTAAGAAACATGGAGATAAATAATCTAATTGAAATTTAAAACTAACATAGCTAAAAGCCCTTCCCTCTATGCAATCCACTAATCAGTTAATTACTTCAGAAAATTGCAAATTCCCATGGCCATTGTAATATGTATTAATAAAATAAAACTCACAGCTAAAATCATAACTATCATTCAAAGACGTAAAATTTCCATGGCCATTGTAATAAAAAAATAAAACTCACAAAGCTAAAATCATAACTATAATTCATGATGATAACAAACCCTAACAAACAAACATTGTAACCTTGAAAAAAAAAAGAGAAGACAAACATCAAGATTTAAATACATATTCAACAAGAGACGTCCCTTAATCATATTACTGAAAAAAAGCCCTATTCAAAAAAATCATATCCAAACCTAAAACTGAAACAAATCCCTATTTTTTATTGCAGAACCCTTAGATAACCCTTAACTGAATAGAAAAACCCTTTTCAAAATTAAAACCATTTCAGAAAAATACCTAAGATTCTGTGTAATAGAGAGATGTACGAGGTAAACCTTCGATTGTAGAGGCAGCAGGGATTCAGAGAGAGGTTGGTGTTACCTTGAGCGTGAGAATGAGAGAAGTGTCGTGAATATTGAACCGTTGAACGAGAGAGTGAGAGCGATAGAGATTCACAGAAAAAAGAGTGTGAGAGCCATAAAGATTGAGTGTGGGGCTTACCGAAGAGAGATCATGTGACAGCGATAGAGATTGAGTGCAGAGCTTCACACGCAGCTTAGGGTTTTCTAGAGAGGGTTTGGGAGAGACTAAGGGTCTGGGGGTTTTGCCATAGAGACTGAGGGTTTGGGAGGGATTTTCATGATTGAGGTGGAGAAAAATCGCGCGCAGAGAGAAAGAAAGCGAGGGTGGTTGGGGTCAACAGTCGTAACCTATGTCTGTAATAAACAAGCGAGGGCAGTTGCTATCCAACCGTCCCAAAGCAAGCGTCGTGATATCTAGGCTTTCTTGTGGTTAATGAGGTCGTTCAAGGGTGGGGGAGTGCAGAGGAGGCGGAGGAGAGCAGAGGAGGGAAGAGGAAGGCTAGGGTTTCTTTTGTGAGGAAGATGGAGAGAGTACGTTGAGAACGGGAGTTGAGAAAGAGAGCTGAACGAGAACGAGAGTTGAGAGAAATAAAACTGGACATTTAGCATCAGATGTTGTAATAACCGATGCAATATGTGTTTGACATAGAGACATATAACATCGGCTATGAATACACTCGATGTTAAATGACCAAGGCAAGCACTTTTAACAACAACCGATGCTAAATGTCAAACAGAAAACTTAATTTGCTGGTTTAATTGCAAAAATGTCACTGGTTCAACATTTAACATCGGTTGTTCAACAAACTGATGTTAAATGGTGTTGTTTAATGTTTTTTTTCCACTAGTGGAAGTTGCGAAAGAAGAAATTGTGTCAAGATGGAGAAATGTTATCTTCTATATCTTTCATCATACTTTGTTGAGTTGACATGCCTCTCATGCTTACTTTACTATTGATTTTTATTGCTTCTTTGTCCTCTTAAATTTTTTTAGCCTAGCTCCCCTTAGGATTATCCCACCTTGATCTTGGCCCCATTACAACCTTAATAACTTTTTGATCTTATGTGCATGTGTTTTTAGTGTGGATGTTATAAGCTTGTCAAGCCTATGATAGTGCTAGCTCTCATTGATGTGCTTTGAGTGTAAATACAAGCATAAACACTTGAGTGATTGAGATCACTGTGTAGCAACCTGGGAGATCAAACTGCCAAATAAGTTCATCCTACAAGTAAACATCCAACAAATTTTCAAGATCTCTTCCACGTCCCTTAAGGTGAGCATATCCCGGATTAAAGATTCATTCCATATTTTTAAGTTTCATAAATTGCAAAAAACAATACTAAAAAAAATTAAATAAGTAATGTATTTTTTTTATATAATTTTAAAAACTTCATTGACACTACTAAATGAGCAACTTTTATTGTTTAAGAAATCTTATAAGTAAATCACTATGGTTAGAGAACTAAAGTCAAGTACGTAAATAAAATTGATAGTAATGTCTATATATGCATCCTACTTTCCTTAGGTTGAGGATGTAAATCATTTGTCTTTTGGTGCTTTTTTTCTTACAAATTAAAGTCTAGACGTCTATTCATGCATGGTTGGGGTGTGAAGGGCGTTTTTCATACGCGAGTTTTCAATCCGTTTTTTCCATCACGATCATCATTTGGGGACGAAAATCTACAAGATACGCGTCAGCTTTATTGGTTCGTAATTACACGTTTTTTTTGTCTATTTAGATAAATTAACAAATAAACATCACGCACACACACTAGTACTGGCCACACCTGGGTTCGAACCCAGGAGCCGACGTCTCCATGTCGCTGGAATTGCCAAGACAACCAACAGTGAGGGACTTCATAATTACATGGGTGTTATGGCTTTTGAGGAACCGAAATGTATGTATTTTAGGGTGGGGTGGCAAGTCACAGCTCTGTCATTTTGTATATAAAAATGCGGGTGGTTTTTTTAAAGCAAAAGAAAAAGATATTGAGTCTCATTTATAAAACCTTATGATGGAGAAAAAAACATCAAGAATGAAAAATAGTATTCTCTCTAAGTTTTATTGATAAAAGAGAAAATAAACAGAAAATATTTGGGGGTTAGGCCAATACCCATGAGCATAAACAACATTATAACTGAAAGAAAATAAAGACAATCCTATAAAGGTATGTAAAAGCATCACAATAATGACTCCCGTCCCAACCAGGTTGGCACTATAATTATTAACAATCATTTTCAGCATCCAAAAAAAGGAAACAAAAGGAAAACTCAATCCATCAACACGAAGAATACTAAACCCAAGGAAGAAATTAGCAATGCCTATAGCTATGCAAACCTAAACTATTCTTTAAAAAAATCCCCAGCAATGAAGCTAGGAATAAGATCCCACCAAACAAAACCACTTAAATTAGTACCATGACTTACATGTTTATCAGCGCATGCATAATTACCCTCTCTATAAATGTGAGTGCAACCGAAGTTCTTTTTCCTAGTGAAGTGTAAACAGTTATTCCATCTATTTCTAAGTTCCCACACCACAAAGAAAAGGAGGTATAGCGACGCTTGGTTAGAGGCGGTTACCCCCAACCGCCGTCGCTCAATAAAGTGCCCGCGGCGGTTCTATACAACTGCGTTGAACGATAAACATCGACGGCGGTTCCCTTTGTCGTCGCGGCGGTTCTGTTTTCCAAAAAAAGAAATAGCGCGCTGATTGTTTTCGTTTCCCCGCATTTCAGAAAAAGTAATAACTTCTGCTCACTCTACCTCTCAAACACTCTCAAACCCTAATCACTTCAACCCCTCTTGCTTCCAGATTGTTAGGGTTGAAAATTGCTTCAGCCGTTAATTCTTCAGGAACAAATATCAACAAGGAAAATCGCTTCAACCCTTTGCTTCCATTACTGTCGCTTGCTTCAGGTAAAAATTCTCTTCGTCCCTTCCTCCTCTTCGTCTCTTCCCCCTCTTCGTCTCTTCCTCTCTTTGATCTTTTTTCTGTAACATAAATTATGTTCTCCTTGTTGTAACTGGGTAGGGTTTGGAAGTTTCAGTAATACTAGCAACCGTACATCTATCTTCATCATCCCAGCAACTTTACATCTCTCTTCATCATCTCAGCAACAGGTTAGCGGTTATATTTAGTTTTCATTTTTGAAACAATTATTCCACAGATATTTCATGATTAATGAGTAGTTGACTATTTCTAGAATTTGCTCGTATAAAACCATTTCTGGAATTTGAGTTGTTGGTTGTTTCTTGAGTCTTGAAATTTGGTACTGAAATTTGACATTAGTAAAGCTTGGTGTTTCAAAGAGGAATTCTTATTAAATTGGACTTTGATATTGTTGTCGTCAAACTCTTCATAGCCGTGGACAGTCTTTGATTCCTCTATTCTTCAAGCAATTGCTTTGATGAATGAACTTTGTTCCTCAACTTTGGGTTTCCTAACTCCTCCAAAGAGTGTTAGGTTGGGTAGAGGGGACGCGATGATTGGATTATCTACTGACCTATTGCATGAAAGTAAAATAAATGTGATAAAGTAAGATAAATTGCGAGAAAAATAGATGTGTGTATTGATTGATGTGTGCGTTTTTACAAGTATTCTTCTCTCTCTCTCTCTCTCTCTCTCTCTCTCTCTCTCTCTCTCTCTCTATATATATATATATATATATATATATATATATATATATATATATATATATATATATATATATATATACACATAGGCCCTCGTTGGCCACTATGCGAGCCTACATTTGCCTACCGTTGGATCAATTGAAGATCAACACCTAATCTCGCTCCTAAGCCCTAAGAAATCGGAGCCATAACCCACAATCTCACTAGCACGGTTAGTGGGATGAAAAACCTCCTTGCTCCACTCCTCAAGGCTTCTTCTCTTTCCTTGATCTTCAACCGCTCCCACGTTCTGTCCACGTGCCTCTTTTCCTTGCTTTCCAAGCAAGTCTTCCTTACCTCGGCCATATAGTTCCTCGGTTGTTCCTCATCCTCAGCCCGCAGCCATCGTGCTTAGGCAACCGGGCCATTGTGGTCGTGGCACTCTAT
The DNA here is from genome assembly GCA_039519185.1 of Astragalus membranaceus. Lineage (NCBI taxonomy): Eukaryota > Viridiplantae > Streptophyta > Magnoliopsida > Fabales > Fabaceae > Astragalus > Astragalus membranaceus. The sequence goes on from CM076851.1 coordinate 51,152,718, forward strand.
AGGTTAAGACTTGCTTTGCCTCGGCCTCATCCATTGTTCCTTGAGCTCAATCCCTCCTCGGGGCATTCACATTGTCTTTTGCCTCGAGCCTCATCCTTTGAGGCTGTCTCTTCAACAAACATCTTTTAGAAATTGCCAGGTGGCTTGCCTTAGTGCCTTGGTCTTCTCTTAACTCTGACTTTCAGCCCTCAGCCCACGATTTAATTTATTTTGGGTGTTAACAATTGCCCCATTTTTTGTGTTGTCGTATGGGCGCGGGGACGTGACTGATGGTACAAAAACTCTTGATACGACAGTTGAAACGACTACCTGTCACTATGTGACACTTGGCGGTCCATGAATCGATAAGGCGACACAACGTCTCCCAAGGTCGCGCCAGTTATTTCCCCCAGACTATAAATAGCCATCATGCCCACTGTACACGGTTCCTCGCACGTTCATTCTTCTCTGCACTCAAACGAAACTTCCGCATTCCTCCTTCTACTCAAACCATTTCCAACCAACCATGGCTGCAAGCAACCAAACTTCTTCCTCTGCCACTCCCTCTCCCCAGGGTGGTTCTGCTTTTTCATCTATCTTTACTACCTTCGGCCCTCTAACCGTTCTTCGCCCCACCGCTTCCAACGTCGACCACGATTTTGGGGTCTTCCAACAGCGTTTTGGTTCCTGCAATCTCCCCCTCAAAACTTCTTGGTTCAACGCTGAGGCCAAGTTCTACGATCTCCGGGGGTGGCCAAAAATCATCTCTGCATACAACGACTGGGCGGCCCGATTGGTCAAGCAAAAGGGTAAAGCCTGGAAGGCTGGGCATCTACGACATTATTATGGTGTCAACCCAAGAAGTTTCTCACAACGCCAATCTCCTTTTCCCTTTGATGGCCTTCTGGTCAACTACCGTAAATGCCTTCTGTTGACTCATCATCATATGTATATGGTTGTTCAGTTTATAAGCCAAAATTGTTGTTATTTGATTGTATTTCAGTCAATTGTCAGGGGAATTAGCGTAGATTTAGATTGATGTATTAGGATTGAATTGTAAGCTATTTCCCTTATCCCTAGTGCCAATTGCAATGGAATACCTTCAATTTGATGTGGCGTCAACTAGCGAACCATACACTTGCCTAGAGAACTTTCTGCCATTCTTCGCTTCGCGTCGCGAAGCGGCATTTTTCAGCACCATCGCGTCGCGATGGCGTTGCATCGCATCGCAACGGATGACAGGAAGTTAGCGTTTTTATGCGAAATTGGAGAAGGGAGAAGGGAATTCTTCTTGGAGGCGAAAATAGGGTTTTGGAGCTGCGAAAAAGAGCAAGATTTGGAGCTTCTCTACACTTAGGAACAAGGAATTGAAGGATCCAATGTACTCCTCTTCGTGTAACTTCTCTTTAATCTTATCTTTCATTACTTTGATTATGAGTAGCTAATTTTCTAGGGTTAGGAAGAGATGAATCTCTCCAGAACTATCATATGAATCCGTTGTTATGATCAATTCGATTAGTTATCCGTTTAACAATTGCCTTTACCTCTGTTCTTATTGCTTTACAATTATATCTATTGTTGTACTGATTTAGGGTTTATGTTCACCATTGGGAGATGGGTATGTTGCCGAAAATTGGGGTTTAAGGTCATGAGTATGATGATCATAGAAATATGGAATTGTCTCGTGAATTCGTTAATTCGCTGTGGTTAATGCTTTTTCTATTGGTGTTTCACTTAAGGAATTAGGGTTCCCATTAGAGAAAAGGGGTTTTGAGGCAAGGGATTGTCCTTAATCTTATAACTGAATTGAATCTGTTAATTGGGTAATTACATTGAAATTGATCGAAGGTATATTGCATGATAGCGTAGGGAAGAGGATTCGATTCCTAATCGCTTTTACTCTCGCACTTTATTCTCACATTTAATCTTTTTCGGTTACTATCTATATCACTCCTTATTGTAAACATTTTAGTAATTAATTAATTAAATTGATAATTAATCGCAATCCCTGAGTTCGACACTCGGTCTTACCGTTTTAATATTACTTGCAACGATTCGGTACACTTGCCAAAATCCTAACACCTTCGTGTTCCCCTGGGGCATTCTAACCCCCACGCTGCTAGACGTGGCCGCCATTCTAGGGCTTCCCGCCGGCGGTATTGAGGTTCATGCCGATCCTGATTTCCTGGGCGTCGACCCCCCGTACACCTATGCTTCGGCCTTCTTGAATATTCTGGCCAGAAATTGCCAAGTCCTCTGGGCCGGTCACTAATGGGGAGCATCATGCCTTCCTGATGTACTTCTTCAACAAATTCTTCTACAGCACAAAGTCATTTTGTGTCGTCAAAGAACTCTCCGTCTTCGTTCAATTACTACAGACAAGTCAACAGTATGCCTGAGGTCCTTTCTTCCTCGCTCTCCTATACAAAAGCATGGAAAGCTTTCTAAGGCAAGTCGAAGGCAAGGGAGTCTACTCCAAGGCCGAGGGTCCTATCTTGTTTCTGCAACTCTGGGTGCAACTCTACTTCCCAAACTTTTCCCCTGGCTTGGCTACGGATTCTTCTGATGTCTTGGGGGTGTGTTCTTGCTGCTACTCCCAGTCTGCCTATGGAGCGTGTGGAGGCGCTCCGTGTCCTACTGGACATGGACCCCTAAGGAGTTTGATTGGTGCCAGGTCCTGGAGAAAGACCTCGGCCCCCCAATGGGTCTTTACCCTTCAAGACTTGGACCCCTCTTCCAATGACCACTCTGACATGGTTATCCATTGGAGTCATGTCCTTACTGCCCGGGATCTGGTCGTCGGCGCCAAGCTCTCTTCCAACACCAACCCTCTTACTATGGAGCCTTATCACCCAAAATTCGTCGCTGGGCAGTTTGGTATTGGCCAACATCTTCCGATCCCCATGACTCCATGGCTTTGCAGCGCCGCAGGGGGAAGATTCTCTTCACTAATCTCACCAACCTATCATCGCCTGGTTGGTGAAACCAGGAGCCATATCACCTGGTGGTCACTTGTTCAGGGCCATATCTTTCCTCACCCCACAATCAAATACCCCCAACAATACTTGGGACCCACCGAGGGCCTTTCTGCTCAGCCTACATCAGTGGTTGTCTGTGTGAGTCCACCACCTCATACGGCTGTCCACGAGGCGAATAGGCCAATAGAAAAGAAGATGAAGAAGAAAAGACCACTGCTCTCCAATCCTTCTCCTCATCGCTCTTCGCCTCGCCTGAGATCTCTTGGGCAGCCTTCTTCCACTATTAGTAAGTCTTTTGACCTTTACCCTATCATTCATTTCATTTTGTTGGCATAATCTGATCCGACGTTACTCCCATGTAGCCCAAACGCCGGAAATTGTTACTCTGGAGGATAATGAGGACGATGATGACGACGTTCCCCTCCTCCAACGCAAAAGGACCCGAGATTTGCTTACCTCAGTTTCACCTCCTCCTGACATTCATGCCAATGGGGACCATTCCCCTTCCTTCCAACGACCGCGGGTAAGTTCTCTTCCAATATGCCTTGGGTGTTTTGCCATTTACCTGTTTTTTCTAATTCTCGGGTGTCCCTGTAGAGGCTTCGCACTTCGGTGGAGTCACCTCCATCTCCTCATCCTCAGGTTCGCAGCAGTCCAAGTTCAGGCTCTATAAGTCATCCCCCTTAGCTTCTATGTTTTTGTTCGTGGCTATCACCACTTGTTCTTATCATTTCTTATTGCTGGGACTTGTTCATGATGCTGTGGTGGCCGATCCCTCTTCTCTCGAGGAGGCCAATCCATCCATTACTCTTTTTCCCGAGGCCCTAGCCAACCCAGACGTGACCGAGGAAGAACTGGAATGCTCTTTTCTCAGCCTTGACGCTCTTGAGGTGGCTGCCTCCCCCGCAGGTACGGATCTTAGCCGAGTGGAGGCTGCTTTGGCTGGGGAGATCCCAACTGATCCCAACCTGATAGCAGATCTCAGGGCTTCGCTGTTTCGGCTCTCTAGCTCCTCTGATGCCCCCTCCGCCAAGAAAGAAGTTTTAAGGGAGATAGCGTTGCAGCTCGGAGAAATTTCGAGTTTATACGGTCGAGCTAAGGCTACCCAGGATGCAGCCAAATCCGCTCTGCAACAATTGGAGTGCCTTCAAGTCGAAAAGGCTGGCTATCAGGCTGCCTTTGTTTCTCTTGGTCAAAATAAGCGTGCTACGCTGGCAGAGAAAGAGCAGATTCCATGCAGGGTGCAAACCATTGAAGACAACATAGGCTCCCTTCAGCTTGAGTTGGCCTCCCTCACCCCTCATCATTTCGCAACCGCAAACAAGCTCTCAACCATCACCTCTAACATTGTCCAGCTTTTTCATCGCAGCTCTGCGTTGGATCCACACCTTGTATTCCTCCTCCCACAACACCCTGGCTTGGAAGTCAATCTTGAAAATAGCCGGGAGGCTATTATGCAAGCAGTCGATGGATGGGGTACCCTGCGGACGTCCTACGAGCAAGTCCTCGCCCACCAGTTATGGAGACTGAGGAGTTACCCTTAGTTCAGACAGATGTCGAAGCTGAGACAGGTAAGCAACCCCCTTCTCCAGAACCTTCACCTTCTGGCAACGCCCCTACAACCTAGGCAGTCACAGACCATGGGATCGACGCTGACAGTGAGGTGGGGGTGCCAGTATCAGAAGCATGCCCGCCGACGGATCTCCCACCCGGAAGCCTGGAGGTGTTGGGTGAGGCCGTAGCCGCGGAGGCAGATGAGGTCATTGCGGAGGTTCCTCCTGCTTTGGAAGTCATCAGTATTGAAGCTCCCACATTTGTCGGCGAGGAGAAAGTAGAGCAGTTTTAGGACTCTTATATCTTGAACTTCTCACTAGGCCGCTGGTGTGTGGCGTGCCACCTTGATAATTATAACTTCCATCTATCAATTCTCCTTTCCTTGCATACTTTCACATAGAGTAGGATAATATGCTTTAAGATATTTGTCGTTAAATTTTGTCTTGAATTCTTCTCCGTCTAGCGTAATCAAACGGTATGCTCCACCGTTAAACATTTCACTTATAATGTAGGGTCCATCCCAATTCGGGGACCATTTGCCAAACCTGGGGTCTTTCCTCCCAAGTGGCAGAATAGTCTTCCAAACAAGGTCACCTTCGACAAACCTTTTTGGCTTGACATGCTTGTTATAGTCGCAGCCTATCTTAGCCTTATTTATTTCTATCCTGCTGAGGGCAGCCAGTCTGTCATCATCCACCGAGTCCAACTCCATCAGCATGGCCTGTTGGTACTCATCCATATTGAGAGAGTGTTGCCAAGCCATTCTTAACGATGCCACACTAATCTTAAGTGGTAGTACAACATCCTGACCATATACCAAACGATAGGGAGTCGCCCCCGTGGCCATAGACTTGGAATTCCTCATGGCCCACGGGACCTCGTTGAGGGCTTCGTGCCACCGCCGAGGTTTGTCCTCTATGTTTTTCTTGATGAGCTCGATAATGATTTTATTGGTAGCCTCAGTCTATCCATTAGCTTGAGCATAATAGGGAGACGAGTGTCCCATCTTGATGCCATACTCTTGGGCAAAGGCAACCACTTGCTCTCCTATGAACATTGTGCCTTGATCGGCCGTGATGGTCTCAGGGATTCCAAATATGTATATGATTTGGTTCTCTATGAATTTGATCACCGCGACCTGATTGACACTCCCCAGAGGCACGACTTCCACCCATTTGGTGAAGTAGTCGGTAGCTACAATGATGAAGTTATGGCCCTTTAAGCTCGGAGGATGTATCTTGCCGATGAAGTCCATGGCCCACCCTCTGAACGGTCAAGGCTTGACGATGGGGTGGAGCTCGTCTGTAGGCACTCTTTGGATCTACCCATGCAGTTGGCAAACTTCACAACCCTTCGCAAACTGGAAACAATCGGTCGTGATCGTCGGTCAATAGTATCCGTGTCTGTAGATAAGCCACTTCTTGATGGGGCCAGACCTGTGGAAACCACATATCCCCTCGTGTACCTGAGCCATTACCATATAGTCATCCTTCCTCTAAAGGCATCACAACAATACCCTAGTGGCGTTTCTCTTGTAAAGCTCGTCCCATATCATGATGTACTTAAGGGCCCTCTGCTTGACCCTGAAGTCAGTGTTAGCCCTAGGATTACTGAGGTATTCAATCAACACCCCAATCCAGGCATCAGCAGGTTCCACTTCGGTTGGTACCACTGCATCCTGCTGTAGCACTTCGACTGCCCCTTCTTTATACCCCGAGGCTTGCTGGGCCAAGTCATTTGCCTCTTGATTTTCGTCTCAAGGGACGTATGCGATTACGACATCGGCGAACAACTTTAACAAGTTATGAGCCGAGGACCGTAGCTGTTTGAACTTTGCATTGTAGCAATTGTACTCCCTGGTGATCTGTTTGATCATCAGCTGGGAATCACCCTTTATCACTATATACTGGGCTTTCATGGCGGCCAAGATACCAAGTCCCATAATCAAGGCTTCATACTCGGCTTATTATTGGAAGCTTGATCTCCTATCCTGCACATGAACCTCCATGTCCTGCCTTAGAGGCTAGAGATTACCACACCAATGCCTGCCCCTGTTTGAGTGCTTGAACCATCAAACATGAGGATCCAAGGTTTCAACCCCAAGTAGTTGATGAGCTCGGTTGGTAAGTTACACACCTCCACGCATGGGTGTTGGGCTAGGAAATCAGCCAAAGCTTGTCCCTTGACAGCCCTTAGAGGTACATAAGTTAAAGCAAATGCATTCAACTTAATGGCCCACTTTACAAGTCTCCCTTGCAAGACAGGCCTATTAAGAAGGTACTGAATGATATCCACTTTGCACACAACCAAAACTTCCTTAAGTAATAAGTAATATTCAAGTTTAGTACAAGCATTGAACAATCTAGTTTCTGCATCATTGAGAACTCTACTGAGATAATATATAGTGCGCTCGGCCCCATTATCGTCATCCTAAGCCAATAAACAACCGATAGCTTGTTCTTCGGCCGCAATGTATAACTTCAGTGGCTTCCTTGGCTGCGGAGGTACCAGGACAGAGAGGTTTGTCAAAGCATCCTTGATCTGATCGAAGACCTCCTGTTGCTTAGTCCCCCAGACCATCTCCTCTGTGTTCTTTATCTTTAATAGGGGTGAGAGAGCTTTCATATTTCCAGCCGAGTTGGCGATAAATCTCCTTAGGAAGTTGATCTTTCCAAGCAAACTCTGCAATTCCTTCTTTGTCCCAGGAGGTCTCGCCTCTAGGATGGCTCGAGCCTTGTTTTTGTCTACCTCAATACCTTGGTTGTGTACTAAGAAGCCCAGAAAGTTCCCTGCAGATACGCCAAAAGCACATTTAGTGGGGTTCATCTTAATATTGTGGAGTCTCATCCGCTTGAGAGCTTGTTCAAGCTCAACGAGGTGGGCCTCGAAGCTGTTGGATTTGACTACCACGTCATCAATATTTACCTTCATGCTTTTACCAATAAGGTCATGGAAGATGGCGTTCATCGCCCTTTGATACGTGACCCCTGTGTTTTTTAGGCCGAAGGGCATTACCAACCACTCATAGATACCTAAGGCGCCGGAGCACCTGAAGGCAGTTTTATGGGTTTCAGCCTCGGCCACATATATCTGGTTGTAGCCAGAATAGCCATCCATAAAATTCAAGATGGCATTGTTAGTCGCGGAATCGGTCAGCATGTCGGCCACAAGCATACCGTACTCATCTTTTGGAGTGGCCAAGTTCATGTCTTTGTAATCAATACATACCCTCACCTGTCCATTCTTTTTTATCACGGGGACTATGTTAGACAGTCATTCTACGTACCTGGCAGTTCTTATGAACCCTGCTTTCAGCAGCCTCTCTACCTCTGCCTTGATCTGGGGCATCAGCTGGGGATTGAACCTCCTTGGTGGTTGCTTGTGAGCCTTGCAACCTTCCTTAATGGGCAACCTATACTCTACCAGTGCCCTATCAAGACCTGGCATCTCATGGTAATCCCATGCAAAGTAGTCGCGGTATTCCTTTATCAAAACTACCATCTGATCTCGCTGTTGTGGTTACAACTTGCCACTGAATTTGGTCATCCTTGGTTCATCTTTACTCCCTAAGTTAACTTCCACCAAAGGGTCTTGAGCTTCAAATGAGGGGGTTCGGGCAACATCCCGTCCTCGGGGTTATCCGAAGTCCTCTGACAAGGGTGCTGTGGGAGTTCATCTTCTTCGTATACTGCACCGAACATAGACTCTTCAATGCTAGATTCAATTTGGAACTGGTGCAGTCGATCCAACAGGCTTTGTACTTCTGATGGGAGATTAATCATTACTCTCGGTGTTAGGCCGTCGGTCGGCAAACAGTTTGAGTTCAAAACCCTTCTTCGTCCAGTCACAGGATTCTATACCCACTTCCTCATAGTTTAATGGAATGGCTATAGGGCACATGTAGGGGGAATAGAAAACAACCTCAAACATCTTTACCTCGGCAGGGAACGGACTGGGATCAGCTTCTACTATCTCCACTTTATCACCTATCCATATCATTAATTTCTGATGTAGAGTGGAGGGAGCACATTCACTGGTGTGGATACAATCTCTCCTCATAATTACATCATAAGAAGGTTTTCCCTCAATAACAAAGAAAGCCGGTCGGGTTACCTTACACTTAACTGTTACATCGGCCACCAACACCCCTAAGGCATGAGATGGGTGGCCCATGAAGCTTGTCATGGTCATATTCGTAGGGATGAGGTCATCAGCATTCTTGCCCAGCTTCTTCATTGTCGCCAATGGCATGATGTTCAGCACAGCACCACCATCCACAAATACTCTGTTGAACAGTTTCCCGTTCAAGTGGGCTTTAATGTAAAGGGGTTTCAAGTGTCTGGTCATGCCCGCCGTAGGTTTTTCGAACAGCACCCCTTCCATGATTGGCCCATCGGGTTTTGTCAAGGCAGCCCATTTGGCCAGCTGTCTCGTTGGCTCGTTGCTCTAGCGCTTTGTCCTCGGCAAATTTTGGGAAAGCCGGTCCCAGCGTCGTAGCTACTTAGGTTGCAGGAATAGCCTGCGTATTCCTTTGCCTGGCCGAGGTGAGCATCTGCAATGTTTCCCTCATTCTGTGGAAAGCCTGCAGAAGAAGAGGCTGCAGAGGGCAAGGGCTTTCCACAAAATGAGGGAAAGGTTGCAGATGCTCACCTCGGCCGGGGAAGGGAATGCGCAGGCTATTCCTGCAGCCTCAGTAGCTACGGTGCTAGGACAGGCTTTCGCAAAACCTACCGAGGACAAAGCCCTAGAGCAACGAGCCACCGAGACAGCTGGCCCTAGCACATCCATTGATAAAGAAGAAGAGCTTAACACCCTGATAGGGGTGGTGGACACAATTGGTAGCCCTCTCACTGAGGCAGTAAGGGAATGTCTGTATGACCCTCACAGCCCTGGACGACCTCAGCCAATCAGTGCTCTCCCCGGCGAGGGGATAATGACTGAGGCCGAGGTTGCAGAAGATGATCTCTTAGGTGAAGAAGAAGAGAACCCCTTCGATCGGTCCACTAGATTTTGATGGTAACTCTCTAACAGAGTCAATCCTAGATGACATAATGGATGGAGAGAATGGAAAATTCCTTGCCAACATAGAAATGGTGGGACTCCTACCACCAGAATTCTGGGGAAATAAGGACCACTTGAACGGGAAACTGTTCAACAGGTATTTGTGGATGGTGGTGTTGTGTTGAACATCATGCCAATGGCGACAATGAAGAAGCTGGGCAAGAATGCTGATGACCTCATCCCTACGACTATGACCATGACAAACTTCATGGGCCACCCATCTCATGCCTTAGGGGCGTCGGTGGCCAATGTAACAGTTGGGTGTCGATCGGCTTTCTTTGCTATTGAGGGAAAACCTTCTTATGTTGTAATTCTGGGGAGAGATTGGATCCACACCAGTGAATGTGTTCCCTCCACTCTACATCAGAAATTGATGATATGGATAGGTGATAAAGTGGAGATAGTAGAAGTTGATCCCAATCTGTTCCCTGCCGAGGAAAAGATGTTTGAGGCTGTTTTCTATTCCCCCTACCTGTGCCCTATAGCCATTCCAGTAAACTATGAGGAAGGGGGTATAGAAGAGATTTGAACTCAAACTGTTTGCCGACCCACGGCCTAACACCGAGAGTAATGATTAATCTCCCATCAGAAGTACTAAGCCTGTTGGATCGACTGCACCTGTTCCAAATTGAGTTCAGCATTGAAGAGGCTATGTTCGGTGCAGTATATGAAGATGAACTCCAAGAGCACGTTTGTCATGGGACTTCGGATAACCCCGAGGACGGGATGTTGACTGAACCCCCTTACATAGAACCCATCCAGAGAAGGGTACCCACATTTGAAGCTCAAGGCCCTCTAGTGGAAGTTAACTTAGGGAGTAAATATGAACCAAGGATGACCAAAGTCAGTGGCAAGTTGCAACCATAACAACGAGATTAGATGGTAGCTTTGATAAAGGAATACCGCGGCTACTTTGCATGGGATTACCATGAGATGCCAGGTCTTGATAGGGCACTGGTAGAACATAGGTTTCCCATTAAAGAAGGTTGCAAGCCCCACAAGCAACCATCGAGGAGGTTCAACCCCCAGCTGATAACCCAGATCAAGGCAGGGGTACAGAGGTTGCTGAAAGCAGGTGATAAGCTCCAATTTAGTGCAGTTTTTAGAGACACTTTTGAGTCATTTTTAGAGCAGTTATTATTAATAATATAAATTACTAACTTAATTTGCTCTTATTTTGCAGAAAGATAGAAAATGATAAAAAGAATAAAAGTCCAATTTTATGTCACTCAAAGTTCAATATATATATGGGCTCAAAAATAAAAGAAGAAATCAAAGCCAAATTCTTAGTTGGCTTTGTTATCAGCCCAATGAAAAAGGAGGCCCACGGCCTGAATGGAAGTGAGATACGGCACAAAGAGGAATTGGAGAATTAATTAATTAGAGAACTAGCAATATAAAGGAGGAGAACCCTGAGGCGTGAGCAACGAACGAAGAGGAGAATAAGAAATAAGAAGTCGCAGCCACAGGGAGAAAAAAGGAGGGAAGGCGTACACAACTGTAACGCCGGCAAATAGGGGAGAGAGTTTTGGGTACCGTTCTCGACACCGTGAGAGAGCTTTGGAGTAGAAAAAGGAGACTGGAGACTCAGAATAATAATTTCTCTAATTTCCGGGTTATTTTTATCTCTGTATTCGATGACTCTAATTTCTATTTTATTGTTCTTTATGATTTTGGATAGTTAAATCCTCTTCTAGGGTCTAGGTGGATCTTGCTTGATTAGAGACCTTTTTATGTTCTAATTTCTGGTTTGAATTCCTGTTTTTATTTTAATTAATATTGTCCTATTGTTTTTATCACATGATTAGGATTAGCTACCCTTTGCATGTTTATAATCAATTAGTTGATCAGCGACCGTACTGCAATTAGTTGGTGGACCTATAGGATAATTGGGGCTATAATTAGGGCATGACCAAACCATAATTTAGTCTTCCAATCATTCAACCTTTTAGCTCTTTATGCTTTTCCTGAATTTAAATTCTTGCATGACCAAACGAGGGTTAATTTACGAAAAAAGAATATTAATCGCGAATGACCAAACGGATTAATAGTTTTAGTAAAGGGATTGGTAATTAAGTAAAATAAGGGAATTCAGGTAGGATTAGACATAGGGGGAATCGAAGCTTGCAAGTGAAACCGTGATCCTAGACCTCTCTCCAGTTATTAAATCTAGTATTTTAATTATTGTTATTTATTTATTTTTATTTGTTTCCATTACAACTCAAATATTTGTTCGTCTAAATAATAAATAATCTCGATTAGTTTGGTACTTGCTAATTAATCCCTGTGGACACGATAATCTTTTATACTACTTCTGCGGTAGAGTACACTTGCTCTAAGTGTGTTTTTAAGGCAACAAGTTTTTGGCGCCGTTGCCGGGGATTAACTTAGCAATATTAAATGAAAAAGATTTTTATTGCTTTAGACTTTATTTTATGCTTTAGTTTTAATTTTGTTTTTTTATCCTACTAAAAAAATATTAAAAAAAACTGCTAATACTTTCCGAAGAGACCGTTGCAATTTACCTTGTTTTGCAGAGAAAAGTCAAAATCATGGTGAAAACTCTTGGAGACTACATTAGAGAGGCAGGGACACAAAGAAATTTAGAGAAGTCATATTGGTATATGTCTCAATGCCAGATTCAAATTGCTCCTCCTCCTTATGAACCTTATTCGGACTATTGGGATGACTATGAGCCGCCTCCTTATTCCTCCCACTTGGATAATTATGAGTCACTACAAGTGCAAGGGCAAGAGGAGGAAAAGTCGGATGTCGATGAGGTCTTGACCAAATTTATGCAGCAGACAAATGAAATTTTTGAGAGCTTGGAAGGTCAAATTAAAGCCATGAACAACGAATTTGGAAGCCTGAAGGGTCAAATCTCAACTCTCATTGCTTTGTTATCTCAAGAGGCCCAAGAAACTCTTTCACAAAATAAGTCTACCCAAAATAAAGAAGCTGAGCAATACAAAGAAAGTATTCCTACGAGAGATGAAGGTGTCTCCATGGAATATAATCTGGAGGAAGAAGCTCTCAAGAAAGATGAGGAGACTCTTACTGAAGAGAGTCAAATCAAAATAGTAGCTCCTACTGAAGGGAGTTATATTGAAACAAAAAATCCTATTAATGAGAGCGGTTGTGAGGAGACTGAGAAAGATCCATTGGTTCTTGATCTAAAGAAAGAGAAGAAGGCCCAAATTTTTGGGCAAATTGTTTTAACCATTGGTGATGCTGTGATTGAGGTTCACCGGGGAAAGCTAACTTTAAGGAGTGGTAAAGAAGATGATGTTATAAAAGCTTTAAACTCTAGTGAAAATTTCTCTCTTTTTACTTCTCCTTATTTTGATGAGTATGTGGTTGAAACTAACAAATTTGGTGATTTAAAGATGCAGGACCTTTTGGAAAAAAATCTTATTTTGCAGGATCCTAGCATAGTGGTGGATGGAAATAAAATAAAAATTTCACCATCCTTTGAAGTTCATCCACCACGTGGAAACAGAAAGAACAATGTGAACCACATGGTTAGAAAGTTAAGAAGGTGTACTGCATTAGATGTAAAATTTGCTCTTGGAGAGCCCCCAGATTGAGCACCAACTATCGTCAGGCTCATGACGTTAAACAAGCGCTTCGCAGGAGGCAACCTGTGTTTATTTTCAGTTATTTTATTTTCAGTCATTTTCTTTTTGTTTTGTTTTGTTTTTAGGAATAAGCTCAGACTACAAGCTCTCTCAGGGAAGTCACTCTTACTCTCTCATTTATTTATTTTTGGGCCAATTTGATATTTTACATTGAGGACCATGTTTTATGCTAGTGTGGGGGAGGAGAGTTTAACTTTGTCAATTCATCTCTATTAATGCATATACCCACTACATATGTTGATAGCATTTTTTCTGGCTAGTTTTGGATATAGAAACTGAAAAAAAATAGAGATTTTGCCTTTAAGGGATCCCATAATTAATTTACTTGACAGACTTGTGCTTAATTGTAACTGTGAGGATGTCCTTAGGAAGCTGATAATTAGCATTTATCCCTGTTGAGTACTTTTTGTGAACTAGCTTCTAAATGTGAGATCTGAGCCTTCATACGGGGATTGATACTAAATCATAAATTTTTACCCATTTTCTTTCAATGAGTGTGTTTCCCAATTTGCTACATTCTAGAATTTGTCTTTTGACCATTTCAAGGCGAAAATTGATTTGCATCATGTAAAAAGATTTGGGTAATTTAGGTATTTTTCTAGCCTCAGAGTTGGTTGTTGAATTTATCCCTTAGTTGCCCCCTTTGAGCTTAATTGTTATATTTTTTTCTTTGGTACCCAGATATAATTTTTCTTTTTTGTTTGTGGTAACCATTTGGAATTAAATGTGGAGCAACTATTGAAAATTACAATTTCGTCATATATGTTAGTTGTCTATCTTGTCAGGACTGAAAAAAATAGGTGTGACTTATGTGCTTACCATTTTCTCCTAAGAAAAGAAGAAAAAAAATTGAAAAAAATAATAAGAAAGAAGGAGGAAAAGGCAAATCAAAAAGTGTCTACTCAAAAGAAAAGGCACATCAAAAGAATGAAAGAGCCAAAGGGAAAAAATTGTAAAATAGATACGAGCTCCATTTTTGATTTCAAATGTTACTATTCATTTCTTGTTTTTAGCCATTTGATTATCCTTTCTTTCTTATTTCCTACCCTACATGAATTCACCCTGACCCCGTTACAACCCTTAACACCCAATCTTTTGCATGCATGTGAACTATTTAGTGGAGATTTGATCAAATTACAAACATATGGTAATGTGCATTTTGTTGAAACTTGAGTGTATATTTTCCCTAGTCCCTAAACACTAAGAGAGATTGTGAGTGAGTGCATTTGTTCACAGAAATGTATTCTTCAGGGACTTGAGCCTCTAATTGGGCAACCTTTTGACACCTCATTTGTGCTATACTGTCTATTGTCTGTCATTGTGCTTTTAATTTTGGATCCCATATTTGGCTGTCTCTGTTACTCTTTTGAAAAAATTATTGAGTCAGGAAATTTGCTTGAGGACAAGCAAAAGTTAAGTGTGGGGAGTTGATAAGCTCCAATTTAGTGCAGTTTTTAGAGACACTTTTGAGTCATTTTTAGAGCAGTTATTATTAATAATATAAATTACTAACTTAATTTGCTCTTATTTTGCAGAAAGATAGAAAAAGATAAAAAGAATAAAAGTCCAATTTTATGTCACTCAAAGTTCAATATATATATGGGCTCAAAAATAAAAGAAGAAATCAAAGCCAAATTCTTAGTTGGCTTTGTTATCAGCCCAATGAAAAAGGAGGCCCACGGCCTGAATGGAAGTGAGATACGGCACAAAGAGGAATTGGAGAATTAATTAATTAGAGAACTAGCAATATAAAGGAGGAGAACCCTGAGGCGTTAGCAACGAACGAAGAGGAGAATAAGAAATAAGAAGCCGCAGCCACAGGGAGAAAAAAGGAGGGAAGCCGTACACAACTGTAGCGCCGGCAAATAGAGGAGAGAGTTTTGGGTACCGTTCTCGACACCGTGAGAGAGCTTTGGAGCAGAAAAAGGAGACTGGAGACTCAGAATAACAATTTCTCTAATTTCCGGGTTATTTTTATCTCTGTAATCGATGACTCTAATTTCTATTTTATTGTTCTTTATGATTTTGGATAGCTAAATCCTCTTCTAGGGTCTAGGTGGATCTTGCTTGATTAGAGACCTTTTTATGTTCTAATTTCTGGTTTGAATTCCTGTTTTTATTTTAATTAATATTGTCTTATTGTTTTTATCACATGATTAGGATTAGCTACCCTTTGCATGTTTATAATCAATTAGTTGATCAGCGACCGTACTGCAATTAGTTGGTGGACCTATAGGATAATTGGGGCTATAATTAGGGCATGACCAAACCATAATTTAGTCTTCCAATCATTCAACCTTTTAGCTCTTTATGCTTTTCCTGAATTTAAATTCTTGCATGACCAAACGAGGGTTAATTTAGGAAAAAAGAATATTAATCGCGAATGACCAAACGGATTAATAGTTTTAGTAAAGGGATTGGTAATTAAGTAAAATAAGGGAATTCAGGTAGGATTAGACATAGGGGGAATCGAAGCTTGCAAGTGAAACCGTGACCCTAGACCTCTCTCCATTTATTAAATCTAGTATTTTAATTATTGTTATTTATTTATTTTTATTTGTTTCCATTACAACTCAAATATTTGTTCGTCTAAATAATAAATAATCTCGATTAGTTTGGTACTTGCTAATTAATTCCTGTGGACACGATAATCTTTTATACTACTTCTGCGGTAGAGTACACTTGCTCTAAGTGTGTTTTTAACGCAACAAGTTTTCCAAGTACGTAGAATTTCTGTCTAACATAGTCCCCGTGATAAAAAAGAATGGGCAGAGACCTGAACTTAGCCACTCCAAAAGATGAGTACGGTATGCCTGTGGCCGACATGCTGGTCGATGCCGCGGCTAACAATGCCACCTTGACTTTTATGGACTGCTATTCTGGCTGCAACCAGATATATGTGGCCGAGGCTGACACCCATAAGACAGCCTTCAGGTGCCCCAGCACCTTAGGTATCTATGAGTGGTTGGTAATGAACTTCGGCCTAAAAAACGCAGGGGCCACGTATCAAAGGGTGATGAACGCCATCTTCCAAGAACTTATTGGTAAAAGCATGGAGGTATACATTGATGACGTGGTAGTCAAACCCAAGAGCTTCGAGGCCCACCTCGTTGAGCTTGAACAAGCTCTCAACCAGATGAGACTCCACAATCTTAAGATGAACCCCACTAAATGTGCTTTTGGAGTATCTGCAGGGAACTTTCTGGGCTTCTTAGTACACAACCAAGGTATTGAGGTAGACAAAAACAAGGCTCGAGCCCTCCTAGAGTCAAGACCTCCTGGGGCAAAGAAGGAATTGGAGAGTTTGCTTGGCAAGATCAACATCCTAAGGAGATTTATCTTTAACTCGACTGAAAAGATGAAAGCTTTCTCACCCCTATTAAAGATAAAGAACATGGAGGAGATGGTCTGGGGGACTAAGCAACAGGAGGCCTTCGATCTGATTAAGGCTGCCTTGACTAACCCCCCCTGTCCTGGTACCTCCGCAGCCAGGGAAGCCACTGAAGCTATACATTGCGGCCGAAGAACAAGCTATCGGCTGTTTGTTGGCTCAGGATGACGATAATGGAGCGGAGCGCGCTATATATTATCTCAGCAGAGTTCTCAATGATGCATAAACTAGATATTTTCCTATTGAGAAACTTTGTTTGTCATTGTTCAATGCTTGTACTAAACTTGAATATTACTTATTACCTAAGGAAGTTTTGGTTGTGTGCAAAGTGGATATCATTCGGTACCTTCTTAATAGGTCTGTCTTGCAAGGGAGACTTGTAAAGTGGGCCATTAAGTTGAATGCATTTGTTTTAACTTATGTACCTCTAAGGGCTGTCAAGGGACAAGTTTGGCTGATTTCCTAGCCCAACACCCATGCGTGGAGGTGTGTAACTTACTAACCGAGCTCATCAACTACTTGGGGTTGAAACCTTGGATCCTCATGTTTGATGGTTCAAGCACTCAAACAGGGGCAGTCATTGGTGTGGTAATCACTAGCCCCTGTGGCAAGACATGGAGGTTCATGTGCAGGATAGGAGATCAAGCTTCCAATAATCAGGCCGAGTATGAAGCATTGATTATGGGACTTGATATCTTGGCCGCCATGAAAGCCCAGTATATAGAGATAGTGTAATTGTATGTGTATGAAAAATGTATGTTGTTGGAGATGTTAATTGAAAAGTGTATGTTTATTAGAGTTGTTAATTGAAAAATGTCTAATTGGAGTTGATAATTGGTGACAAGTGTATGCTAATTTTGAAATTGAAATTGTGTTAAATTGTTGTTTTGATGTTTGATGAACCGTAGGTTAGATGACTATTTGATGTTGTTATTGTGTGTTGTTGATGGAAAAGGGTGAGGTGTTGTCCTTCACCCCCATATTTTGCTCGAAATCATCTCCATTGAGATAATTGCGAGACAATACTAACAATTTTAAGGTTGGAAGTTAGAAATAACTTTCTTCACTACTTATATGGAAAAAGGGTTTTGTCAGATCTGTCCTTAACCCCCATATTCGGCTCGAAATCATCTCCACCGAGATCATATCGATGCCACTAACTTGATAGCTTTTATATTGGGAATGTTATGAGAATCTAAAGCATATTTTTAAATGCGTGTAGATGAATGGGAGTCAATTGAATCGTGGTTGGGTGTATGATCGGTTATATCCGGGAAGAGCGTTTTTAAAGAAAACTTTTGTAAATGGGGTTGAAGAATTTATTAGGGTAGCATGGCAACATGATTTAACTAAAGAGGAAGGGGGGATTGGATGTCCATGCCTTAAATGCAAGGGTGTACCTATTAGTACTGATGATGAAGTCAGGGAGTACTTGTATCGTCTCGGGTTTATGCCTAATTATTGGATTTGGGTGGACCATGGAGAAGTACTTCCGAATTTTCACGTAAGGGCTTCAAGCAATTCTGGTGTTGGTGTTCCATCTAATGAACAATTTGAGTCAATGGAAAACATGATTTGTGATGGTCTCAGGGTGAATGTGCCATTTGATGAACCTCAGTATGACGATCATGATGAACTTCCAAATGAAGAAGCACAGAGATTCTATAATTTGTTAAGGGAGCCAAACAAACCGTTGTTTGAAGGCTCGCCAGAGTCAAAATTATCTATGTCTGTGAAGCTTTTAGCTCTCAAATCCATGAGTAATATTTTTGAGTTGGGTTTAGATTATGTGACAAAAATGATGTTCGATGCGACACCTAATAAGGATAATTTGCCAAAAAATTATTATGAAGCAAAGATGTTAGTTTCGAAGATGGGATTGGAATGTAAGAAGGTTGATTGTTGTGTGGATGGGCACATGTTGTTTTACAATAACGAATTTGGTAAAAGCGATGGTGCACTACTGGAATGCAAATCCTGTGGAAAGCCGGGGTATCATGTTTGTAAAGGGGGAAAACGTAATTATAAACCCATCCCTGTAAAGTCGATGTTCTATTTGTCTATAATTCCAAGGTTGCAAAGAATGTTTGCATCGACCGAAATTGCGAAGAAAATGACGTGGCATTATGAGAATAGGCGTACCTCAGACATTTTACGCCACCCATCTGACGGTGAAGCGTGGAAACACTTTGATCAAGTGCATTCGGATTTTGCCTCAGACCCACGAAATGTTCGGCTTGGCTTGTGCTCTGATGGATTTACTCCATATATCCAACCATCAGCATTGCCCTATTCCTGTTGGCCAGTCATTGTTACTCCTTACAATCTTCCTCCTGAGATGTGCATGACTAAACCTTATATGTTTTTGACTTGTATGATACCTGGTCCATCAATCCAAAAGCTAACATTGATATCTTTTTGGAACCCCTGATTGATGATCTCAAGACATTGTGGGGTGGTGTTTTGACATATGATGCAGCACGAAAAATAATTTTATGATGAGAGCAGCATTGATGTGGACAATAAATGACTTCCCTGCTTATGGCATGTTGTCTGGTTGGGGGACTCACGGTAGATTGGCATGTCCCCCACTGCATGGAACACACAAAAGCGTTTACGCTGAAATATGGGGGAAAGAGTTCTTGGTTTGATTCGCATCGTAGAGAATAGTTTTGTTTTATTGTAGTTGGTTTGATCCATCGGTTAGAGGAACGAAATTGAGTCCAAAATGTAATACCGTGGACAATCGAATGGATAGAGGGTATAAACTTTATGACCCGTTTATCATGCCAGAAAATGTGAGACAGGTGTATTATGTTTCATATCCATCAACTAAGAGGGGCTGGTGTGTTGCAATTAAGATAAAACCACGGGGTCGCATTGAAGCAACTGATGCGGAGGATGAGGTTCCTTATCAAGTGGGTGAAATGTCGAGAGTTAATGAGGTAATTGAAGTTGAACCAATTGATACCTTACGTGATGATCGACTCTACGTTGAAGAAGTTGAACCAGTACCAGAAGTGACTGAAGTGGAAGAAGAGACTAGAGATGAAGAGGAGGAAGAATATACTGAAAATGAAGAAGACGAAGAATATGAATATTTAGAGTAGTCTTATTAGTATTAATGTTGTTATCATTATTAGATTATGTTGTTATCATTATTACATTAATGTTCTAATTATCGTCATTATATTAATGTCCTTGTTATCATTATTATTAAAGTCTTGTTCTTGTTCATATATATGCATCCAGGAGAAAGTTCGGACCAATCGAGACATGGGAAGAGGCATCGTCATCATAGACAACGTGAGGTGACATTAGTTGATATTGGGAATAACTCATTTATTGGGACGCCTCGGACCACCGCTCCAATTGCCCCACCGGTGGTTCAACCTACGTCTCCACCAGCTAGGTATATGCCTACACCAGGGATGCATATACCAGGGTTTTCGATGCCTACGCCAGCTGAGCCCTATGGTGACGCGTATATTGATGAGCCCCATGTTGGTGTTACTGATTCAGATTCATCGACCGATGAAGAGGATGTGCAGGTGGTTGTCGGCAATGATGGTATCAAACGCAAAGTCATCTATCCCTATGGTAACGCGTAAGTATTATTTGACTTTTTTAGTTTAAATTAATTATGTAATGACTTATATATATATATATATATATATATATATATATATATATATATATGTTTGATTGTTTGATATATATGTTTTGTTATGCAGGTTGCTTCCTGCGAAGGCCACTTCATCGCATATCACATATGTCATTCAGAAACTATATTTTAAAAAGTATCATGAAAAGTGGACAAAAGTCGATGATGAGGACAGGGGAAAATTTTTGGATTTGTTTAAGATAATTGTTAGTTATGTCATTACATATATTGTTAATTTTAATTTTTTATGTTAAATATAATAATACATATTTTTATTTTGCTTAATACAGTCTAAGGCGACGTGGCTGCCAGAACATGGTGTAGTTGTGCAGAGACTTTTTTCAAAAGAATGGGCAAGCAATTGTCGGATTTGCTTTATAAACTGCAGTGTAAAGATAAGCAGCTGAAATACATCCCTGGCTGTGTTTGGAATGCCTACAAGGACCTTTGGGCTACTGAGAGCTATAAAGAAAAAGCTGAAAAGGCCAAGCAGAATAGAAATTCTGAAAAGGGTGGCTCGCTTCACTGTTGCGGCCCTGTCAACCAGGCTCAGCATGCTGTCAGATTGGTAAATTATTTTAAATTTGTGTGTTATTTGAGTTTATTTAGGGTCTTAGCAATCATTGAAAATGTGTTTCGTTATTACAGAGTAAGAAGGATGGACGCGATATCACTATTCCTGAGCTTCACAGGGCAACACATTTGAGGAAGGGTACTACGGAGTATGTTGATGAGCGCTCCAAGAAAACTCAGGTATATACAACTTGATTTGTATTATCTAATTTTGTATTCTTAAAATGGAACGCTAATTATGCTATGTTATCTGGTTATGGAAAACAGGAGGAGGTTAGTGAGACGATGGTTGAGCCGACTCAGGGGACCTGGAACCCTGGCTCACTTGGTCCACTTCCCCCCTGAGATCAAAGCTATGGCAAACTGCAATTAGGACTTTGTTGTATTCATTTGATATTTAAGAATTATGTTCTAACATTTCGAATTAGTTTATTTTGATTCAGATTTTATTGTTAATTGGGATTGTATTGTTGATTTGGATTTTCTTGTTAATTCGGATTTTCGTATTTATATTAATTATAGAAGGTTATTAAAGTGAGGGTTTTTAAAAAGTAGGTTTTTTTAAAAAATAAAATAAAATTTCAGGGGTCATTAGCGACGCATATCCGTCGCTAATATTTCTAATCAAAATAGGACACGTGGGATAAATTTGCGACGGAATTAGTGAGGGAATTTCGTCGCTAATGTTGATGAATCATGGTCTAACACGTGGCAGTCATTACCAATGAAATTCCGTCGCTAACCATTAGCGACAAGCATTAGCGAGGGGAAAACAGGCATTAGCGAGGGAAAAATCCGTCGCTAATGCACTGTTTTTTTGTAGTGGTGGGCCATGGACTTAATCGGCAAGATACATCCTCCGAGCTCAAAGGGCCATAAACTCATCATTGTAGCTACCGACTACCTCACCAAATGGATGGAATCCGTGCCTCTAGGGAGTGTCAATCAAGCCGCGGTGATCAAATTCATAGAGAACCAAATCATATACAGATTTGGAATCCCTGAGACCATCACGGCCGATCAAGGCACAATGTTCACAGGAGAGCAAGTAGTGGCATTTGCCCAAGAGTATGACATCAAGATGAGACACTCGTCTCCCTATTATGCTCAAGCTAATGGACAAGCTGAGGCTACCAATAAAATCATTATCGAGCTTATTAAGAAAAACATAGAGGACAAACCTCCGCGGTGGCACGAAGCCCTCAATGAGGTCCTGTGGGCCATGAGGAATTCCAAGTCTACGGCCACGGGGGCGACTCCCTATCGTTTGGTAAATGGTCAGGATGCTGTGCTACCACTTGAGATTAGTGTGGCATCGTTAAGAGTGGCTCGGCAGCACTCTCTCAATATGGATGAGTACCAACAGGCCATGCTGATGGAGTTTGACTCGGTGGATGATGACAGACTGGCTGCCCTCAGCAGGATAGAAATAAATAAGGCTAAGATGGCCTGTGCCTATAACAAGCATGTCAAGCCAAAAAGGTTTGTCGAAGGTGACCTTGTTGGGAAGACTACTCTGCCACTTGGGAGGAAAGACCCCAGGTTTGGCAAATGGTCCCCGAATTGGGATGGACCATACATTATAAGTGAAGTGTTTAACGGCGGAGCATACCGTTTGATTACGCTAGACAGAAGAATTCGAGACAAAAATTAACGGCAAATATCTTAAAGCATATTATCCTACTATTTGGGAAAGTATGCAAGGAAAAGAGAATTGATAGATGAAAGTTGTAATTGTCAAGATGGCACGCCATACACCGGCGGCCTAGTGAGAATCAAAAGATCTTCCTACAAAACCCCTACTCCTCTGCTGCTGAAATTTCCTCTTCCACCGATTCAGGCACCTCTTGACTTGGTGGCGTGTTGACAAAAGGAAGGACGGCCGAACCTGCAATGGCTACTGCCGAAGAGTCAGGTAGGGGGTGGTGATAACTCATATTTATATGAGTTATTTATGCTCTTACTACTTAAATTAACGCAAGTTCTCAAGCAATATTTCTGTTTTACTTAGTAGATATCATCTATTTAGAGGAAAGGAGGGTTAGGAGCTAATTTGTTATCATTTGGCACAGTTGGTGCCTTTGTGAATATTTTAATGTCTTTGTTAGTGTTGCAGCGTTAAGCGCTATAGCGCCAGCTTATGGTGGGCCAGCTGAGGATCAAAAAGAAAAGTTACAATTTGGCGCCTCTCTCTCTTTATCTCAAATCAGCGCCTCACACCTCTGTACCTACGACTGGCACGGCTGCCAACTATTGGCTGGCGTGGGCATTTTGTCCACTTGTGGTTGGAAGAGTACTTTTGGTTGGTGGGGAATGTCTTGTCTACCTTTTGGGAAGCTAAATTTTGGAAGAAAGAGAAATATATCTCACTTTTCCCTTATTCACAACACATTCGAAGAGAAGGGAGAGTTTTTGAGAGAGAGTTTTGACACACCTTTCTCCTTTGATACTTCTTTCAAGCTTTTATTTTTCAAGTGAAGATTCACCATTTATACGCTGTGTAGCTGTGCTATAGCGTCGTCTATCCGTCTCATGAGAAGGAGTCCACGTAGTGTATCTTTTGCAACCGTGTCTCCTCTTTTCATTTTTGTGGTTATGATGATCACCTTGAGCTAAACACTTAGTAGCTGGATTGCTTGGAACTTTGTAATGAATTTTTAGTGTTGTTAAAATAATATTGTGATGTTTGCGTTTCAATCTTTGCGCTTTAATGCTTTCAAACTTATTTTGGGATTGGCCAGCTGAAATGAGTACATTCGTTGGTACAGACATGGTCTACGATTCTAACTCAACGGTGATATGAATGAAAGGTTGTTTAAAGACATTTAAACAACCTTTACTGAATCCTAGACATAGGAGAGCAATAGTTCATAAGGTGAAACTGTGGGTTCTTTATTATACAGGGGTGAACTTATTTAGAACTTAGACATAAGAGTCTTGTGACGAAACCCTGGCGTCAGTGACTGAAAAGCACAACATCATATGCTACAGCATTTAGCGCTATAGCGTCCAATGTTATAGCGCATTACTTTAAAGGATTTACTTAGCGAAGAGCAGTCCAACTCATTTTATCAAACACTTAAACTTTCTTACTATTTTCATACAACATCTTTATTATTTTTATTCCCATGAACTTGTTGTTATTATTCTGCTTGGTTCACTAGTGTGTTAACTATTTAAACTTTAAAATTAACATCAATCCCTGTGGGTACGATCTCTACTTATCAATATATTACTTGTTGCGATTGTGTACACTTGCACAAACTACTTTTCGCACAACAGGGGATGACAGAAGGGCCTACCAAGAGAGAATGAAGCCTGCCCCATGAGGAAACTGTAGCTTGAGCATCACTTTGGCCACGCTCCAGGTCGTAGATAAAGACCCCCTTCTGAGACTCTAACTGCTTGATACGCTGGTCCAAGGGCGTGCTCAGAAGATACAAGCGGCTTTGCTCCTGGACGGTCATGCTAAGCTTGCGCACCGCCTCTTTCTGCTTAGGGCGCAGGGTTTGCAACCCTTGGCGTAGCTCAGCCAGAGAAACCTCGATCTCTCCGATACAACGTCTGTTTGCCTCTTCTTCGGCGAGTGCCGGCCTTCTCTCTGTTTCCTTCTCACTGTAAGACATGGGGTGCATTTTCTTCTCAGATTGGAGGATGTTCACGCGGTCCAAAGCTTGCTGGGCATTATCTTGAGCAATCATGGCCGTTGAATAGCACTGGGAGATTTTTGGGAGCCGATAGGCTATGCTCCAAGACATTCTTTCGCTGCTCCAAAAAGTCCACAGAAGATGCTAACCTGAAAGAAGAGGACCTAGCTCCGAGAGTTGGGTAGGATCAGTAACTATAACTCTCTGGAGAGATGCTTCCAGCTTCCCCAGCTCATCTACCGAGGGAGGAATTATCTGGGACAGATCTTGGGAAGCAAAGTACCGAGCCACCTCTGCCTCGGTCACCTGATTGAGGTCTGGTTGAAGAGGAGGAGTTGGAGGCGAACTTACTTGTATTGGAGAGTTTGGAAAAGGGGTAGGAAGCTCATCCAAAGCTGTGGGGGTGGCCACCAGTTATTAGGAACAAGGGTAAGAAGAGCGAAGCGCAAACAGAAAGGGAAAGGAACAAGGGGGTGCCATACCTTAGATCTCTTGGAAGGACGAGGAGTTTCTTCTGCCACCACGGCAGTGTTCTTGGCCGTCGGCAGTGAAGGAGTCTCAACTGGGGCCCATCGGGATGGCCTGCGGGAAGTGATGGGGCCATCTTCATCCTCGTCAACATCACGGTGACCAGAGGATTCTGCGATTATAAGAGGAGTAAGACGAGTGAGGAGACAGACATAGAAGGTGGATAGCAAATGTGCTGAAAGAAAAGGAACTCAGCAGTGGCTGGTTGGGACCGAGTAGATGGCCGCTGACCGAGGGCAGTGGGTCTGGGCATTGTCTTGGCAGTAGAAGGAGTTGTGCTGGTACTGGCTAGCGCTACGGAAGGTGCAGGAGCAGTGTAAGGCTGACCGAGGTACTTGGCCAGATATTCGTCGAGCACCCGAGGAAAGACCAGGTCTTTAACACCGAGCCACCAATTAGTGAAGGCATTGGTTTCCCCTGGGCAGACCTCGTAGTGTGCCCACACGCTTCCAGTGACCTTGTAGTAGTTGTTGGTAACAATCTTGCACACTTCACCATCTATCAGACCTTCACGATGGCGAGGACCACTCATAGCCTCATAGGGCAAGGGCACATGTTGCATAAACCCGAATTGTCTGCAAACAAATTTGGATAATAAAACTCCGCAAGAACCCTGCTGTAACGGGAGGGGCCATGGTAGCCCACAAGCAAGTCTCTGGCCACCAGGGCGGATCGCCAGTGCTCACGAGTGGCATTGCGATCAATTAGAGTGAGCCTGGATTGGGGTTTCTGAGGAGCAAAGATCAAGGAGGAAGCAAAATTCTTCTCCAGAACAGGGCACCACGGCATTTCGGCCGAGTCCATTCGTAGGAGCGTCTCCACGAACTTGGCCGAAGACAGTCGATGGCAGGGGGTGTTTGAAAGTTGAGGACCAAAAACTCCGCTGGTTGGATATTTTGGGATAGTAAGCCCCGAGGAAGTAGAGGATGACCCACAACTGGAGGAACCACATAGGACCTTGAATCTTGGTCACTAGGTCGTACTCCCTGATCTGATCAAGCATGACTTGGATGCCTCTATAGAGTCCACCGAGGAAGTAGGGGGCCCATGCATAGACAGTACCACTGGTCATCAAAGCAAAAAATGGATGAAGTTCTTGGACAATGCCTGCAGAGGCGGTACCATTAAAGAACTTGCAGAAGAAATACATAAGGAAGGCTGTATGCTCTGTATCAGTGATCTCTGCTTCGGTTCTTGAATTCTTGATGAGGAACTTGGAGTAGACACCTCCGGCGTGAGTATGACTGAAGTTGGCCTTCTTTCGTAGTCGGGAAGGATGAACAGTGGCACCAAAGGAAGGCAGAACAATGATGGCAGCCACGTCAAGAATAGTGGGGGTCACCATGTTCCGTGGGAAGATGAAAGCGTTGAAATCAAAAGACCAAAAGCCCAAGAGGGGTAACAGAATGTCAAAGTTGTGGAATGGCGAAGGTAGTAAGGGCGATACGTAGGCCCCAGGCTCTCCACGTATCTTTCTTGACAGGGTGAATCATGTCAAACCAGGTGCAGTAGTCTTCGGTAGGTTTGGCCCAGCCTCTGGTTTCAGAAACTCTGGCATCAACAGTAAACCAGTCTTGAGTGATCGGAAGGTCGGGCTGCGCCGAGGCTTTAAAAATCTTTTTGAAGGCGTCAAAGCCCTCACAAACCTCAGAGGTGGTAGGTTGCACTGTGACGCCGCCAAGAACAGCAACAAGAAGGCTGTCTTCAGTAACGCCAAGGGGGTGTCGACGACGGTGAGTCAGAAGAGGAGGAACTCAACGAGCTGACATTGCCACCGTAACTGTGGTTCTGGTTCTGGGAGTCGGAATTCGAAGACATGATGACAGAGAGACGGTTGTAACGAAGGGGAAGAGGTTTTGTTCGAAGTGGTGGAACTCTGAAAACGTTTCGAAATACAAGCAACCGTGCGTAATAATTATGAGGGTTAGGTATAGCTTTGGGGGAGATAACTGGCACGACCTTGGGAACCTTTGCGCTGCCTTATCAATTCGCGAACCGCCAAGTGTCACATGGTGACAGGTAGTCGTTTCAATCGTCGCATCAAGTCATATCAAGAGTTTTTGTACCATCAGTCACGTCCCCGCGGCCATACGACAGCACAAAAAGGGGGGAAATTGTTAACACCCAAAATAAATTAAGCCGTGGACCGAGGGCTGAAAGTCAGAGTTAAGAGAAGACCAGGACACCGAGGCAAGCCACCTGACAATTTTTAAAAGAAATTTGTTGAAGAGACAGCCTCAAAGGATGAGGCTCGAGGCAAGAAACAATGTTAACACCCCGAGGAGGGGGTTGAGCTCAAAGAAAAATGGACGAGGCCGAGGCGGAGCAAGTCATAAACCTATAGAGTGTCACGGCCACAATGGCTTGGTTGCCTAAGTACGATGGCCGCAAGCTGGGGATCGAGGATCAGACGAGGAACTATATGGCCAAGGTAAGGAAGACTTGCTTGGGAGGCAAGGAAAAGAGGCACGTGGACAGAACGTGGGAGCAGTTGAAGATCAGGCAAAGAGAAGAAGCCTTGAGGAGTGGAGCGAGGAGGTTTTTTATCCCACTAACCGTGCTAGTGAGATCGTGGGTTATGGCTCTGATTTCTTAGGGCTTAGGAGCGAGATTAGGCGTTGATCTTCAATTGATCCAACGGTAGACAAATGTAGGCTCGCATAGTGGACGACGAGGACCTATGTGTGTGTGTGTGTGTGTGTGTGTGTGTGTGTGTGTGTGTATATATATATATATA
The DNA here is from genome assembly GCA_039519185.1 of Astragalus membranaceus. Classification (NCBI taxonomy): domain Eukaryota; kingdom Viridiplantae; phylum Streptophyta; class Magnoliopsida; order Fabales; family Fabaceae; genus Astragalus; species Astragalus membranaceus. The sequence goes on from CM076851.1 coordinate 51,180,468, forward strand.
GAGAGAGAGAGAGAGAGAGAGAGAGAGAGAGAGAGAGAGAGAGAGAGAGAGAGAGAGAGAGAGCGAAGAATACTTGTAAAAGACACAGATCAATTAATACACAATCTATTTTTCTCGCAATTTGTCTTACTTTATCACATTTATTTTACTTTCATGCAGTAGGCCAGTAGATAATCCAATCCTCGCGTCCCCTCTACCCAACCTAACACTCTTTGGTGGAGTTAGGAAACCCACAGTTGAGATATAAGAGTTTGACGACAACAGGTTCATTGTACTTCAGTTTTTTTTGGTTCTGCCACAACATTTGTCTTAGATTGAAGAAAAAAAACCTTTATCAACATGCACTTGAATCCTCGGATTCAAAATTTTCAAAACTATCAACTCAACTGTAATTTGTTTTTGGTCATGAATGAATTCAACTGTTTTGTTTGGATGAGGAATAGTAAGGAGGGAGTTTTTTGTTTCTTTGAGAGGATTTAGAATCTTTGGTTATAAAATGTTTTCTTTTGATGTTGAACTATTTCTGGTTTAATGTATGTGTTTTTAGCATAAATTTAGTTTCTTTTAATACTTAACATATAAATATAAGGCTAAATTGCTGTTTTGGCCCTTTATCTTTGGGGTTGCTGTCACTTTGGCCCTTTATCTTTTTTTTTATCGTTTTAGACCCTCATGTTTTTTTTTGTGTCATTTTGGCCCCTGCCGTTAGTTTTTTCTAACGGACGCCACGCTGGCAGTTAACTGCTGACGTGGCATCTTATATGTCAGGGTTGACTTAGACCTGATTTGGTGATGTGGCACATAAGGGACCAAATTGAAACTGAAAAAGAACATGGGGGGCCCAATTGACACAAACACAAAACATTCATCTTCTACCTCCAAACACAAAACATTCATCTTCTACCTCCAAACACCACCTCCATCCTCATCTTCTCCGGCGACCCACCATGCACCACCTCCACCACCACCACCAGAAACAGTGACATTGTCCCTCTCTCTCTCCCCCTCCCCCCCCCCCCCCCCCTCTCCTTTCGTGAAACCTTTTCCATTTCGTTTCATTCTCAACATTTCCATTTCGTTCTCAATTCTTTATCATTTTTGTTGAAACCTTTTGCTAACAGTCAGTTACTGCACCAATTTCGAGTCTTTTGCAAGTGGTTTGGTGAATTTTGGTTGAGTTTTGAAGGTTTCCCCAATTTGCAAAACCCAAAACGCGTTTTTCTCTGAAAATCACGTTTTTGATTAAGTTCTTCCACTTTTTTGTGAGAATTGGTGATGGATTCTAGTTCCTTGTGAAATTTCGCATGAAATGCACTATTTATTTGCTTGATTTGGTGAAGAATTGAGAAATTTGGTGTTCTTGAGGAGAGAGAGAGAGAGAGAGAGAGAGAGAGAGAGAGAAGTGATGTCACTGTTTGTGGTGGTGGTGGCGGAGGTTCATCGGAGGTGGTGGTGACTCGCCGGAGAAGATGAAGATGAAGATGGAGGTGGTGTTTGGATGAAGAAGATGAATGTTTTGTGTTTGTGTCAATTTGGCCCCCCATGTTCTTTTTGAATTTCAATTTGGTCCCTTATGTGCCACATCACCAAATCAGGTCCAAGTCAACCCTGACATTTAAGACGCCACGTCAGCAGTTAACTGCCAGCGTGGCGTCCGTTAGAAAAAACTAACGGCAGGGGCCAAAATGACACACAAAAAAAACATGAGGGTCTAAAACGAAAAAAAAAAAGATAAAGGGCCAAAGTGACAGCAACCCCAAAGATAAAGGGCCAAAACAACAATTTAGCCTAAATATAATTAATAAGCACGTTTATAAAATTTGTAAAAGAAATATACATATATTGAAACACAATATAGCATTTCTTACAAAAAAGTAAAAAAAAATATATTTGTATGTTTGCGACGGTTTACAACCGCCACCATATTAAATATAAAAAAATAAAATTTTAATAATTTGTGGCAGTTTGGATACTATAAGAATTTCGCCCATTTCCGGCGGGGCATTTCCGGCGGATTAAATCCGCCAGTAAATTACCGGCGGATTTTGGGCGTTACCGGCGGATTTAATCCCCCGGTAAATTACCGGCGGATTTTGAGCGTTACCGGCGGATTTTGAGCGTTACCGGCGGAATTGTTTTGCGTAAAAATTTTTTTTTTAAAAATAATCCGCCGAAAATGGCTATTACCGGCGGATTTTTAAAATTTTTTATTATTTTTTTTAAAAAAAATCCTCCGGTAACGCACATAACTCCGCCGGTAATGTGCGTTACCGGCGGATTTTTTTAAAAAAATAATAATAAAATTTTTTAAAAGTCCGCCGGTAATAGCCATTTCCGGCGGATTATTTTTAGAAAATTATTTATTTAATTTTTTTACACTCTTTCTCATTTCCTATAAATACAACTTTCTCCTACACTCTTCTCATTCTCTCATTTCACTCTTTATTTCCTTCTCATACTCTCCAATTTCCATAAATTTCTCTACATATCTCTCTTTCATATTTCTCTCAAATCTTTATTTCCTCTTTCTTCTTCCTTCTCATTCAATCTCTTATCAAATCTTCTCACATACATACACTTCATTTTTCTCTATCTCTTCTCAAAATCTTCACACATTTATACACTTTATTCTCAATCTCTTCTCAAAATCTTCACACATTTATACATTTATACACTTTCTTCTCAATCTCACATATATACACTTCATTTTTTTCAATCTCTTCTCAAAATCTTCACACATTTATACACTTTATTCTCAATTTCTTCTCAAAATCTTCACACATTTATACATTTATACTCTTTCTTCTCAATCTCACATACATACACTTTATTTTTCTCAATCTCTTCACATAAATAATTAAATAATTAAAATAATATTAATTTTTTAAATAAACGAATTTTAAAAAAGAAATAAATTAAATAATAAATAAATAAATTAAAATAAACGAATTTAAAAAAAGAAATAAATTTAAAAAAACAAAAAAAATTAAATAATATTAATTTTTTAAATTAACGTATTTAAAAAACATTTTTTTAAAAAAAACTAAATAATTACCGGCGGATTTCGGGTGATTACCGGCGGATTTCTAAAAAAAAAAAATTTTAAAAATAATTACTGGCGGAGTGTGGGTGATTACCGGCGGATTTTCCGCCAGTAATTACCGGCGGATTTTCCGACGGCAAATCCGCCGGAAATTACCGGCGGAAAATCCATCGGTGACCGTTACCTGCGGATGAATTTCCGGCGGACAAAATCCGCCGGTAATGTCGTCGATTTTGGCCATTACCGGCAGATTTTGGCCGCTGGAAATGTACGAAATTCTTGTAGCGCGCCGCCACTAACCGTACGCCTGTAAATTCAGTTAACAACTTGTCGGCAGTTGCAAACCGCCGCGACATTCTCTGCTATTGTGTGACGGTTTCAACAACCTCCACCAGCAGCACTTCCCGACGCTGAAATCCACGACGCTTTTGCAACCGTCGCCAGCAGCCATTAACGACGGTTTGAATCGTCGCCGCTGTGTTTTACAACCGCCACCAGCCTTCGTTTTTTGTGTAGTGCCAAGGAAGTACTTTGCAATTCTTGAAAGCAGAAACCACTAATTGAGAATCGCATTCTAACCACAAAAACTTTCAACCTTTGACTGAGAGTAGAAATTCGTGATTGACATTTTTGATTGGTGTTGTAATCCATTGATTTACATCTTGAGTATTTTTAGCTCATGTATATATATAGGGGTTGTTGTACTCCTTTACAATATATATATATATATATATATATATATATATATATATATATATATATATATATATATATATATTTGATGATATTAAAAATAATACAATTTTTTAATTTAGTAGATAAGCTAGCATATTTATGATTGGGTATGGTTTGATTTTAAAAATTTAGAAAGTCTATATAAATCAAGAGCCAATCATTATCTTATATAAAAATCGGTTTGCTTCTAATGATCCTATATACCAAACTAAACCAAACTCATCAGCTGTCTGGTATAGTTCTTTATTAATTATTAGGTATTATTATAAATATAAATGGAAACCAAAATCGAAATAAACCAATGGTATATATTACACATAAACAAGAACAAAAATAAAGTTTGTTTCATTTGTTTTGCTTTGTTTTTCAACCTAAAAACCCATATAAGTACGGCGTGTTTGTTCATGAAAATCTGTAAGCATTAAGCAAATACGCAGGCATTGACTTTAATGTTATTTTTGTGTTGGAAGAACATTAAGATTTGACTTTGGCTAAATTAATTAATATTAAATGATAAACAGTAGGTGGGTCGATAAAATCAAATCAAATGAATGAAAATATGAAATAGAGATCGTGGCTTAGCACGCAAACCCTGACTATACGGTTATTGTACTTTCATCATACGTCACTCTCTTTCTTCGTCCTCATCCGTACATTTTTTTCAATACCTTCATTCACCATCCATCTTCTTCTTAGCTATATATCTCCCTCTCTCTCTCTCTCTGTATATCTCTAGCACTATCTTCCATCTCTTTCAAGGAGAAAAAAGCAAAGGAAAAGAAGAAAAGGGTTTTATATAGTATATCGAGTTTATATTATTATTAATATGAATGAAATGGAAGAGTTTGAGTTTGATCATCCGCTTAATCAATTGACGGTGGTGAAGATGAGTGTGATGAGGAAGAGGGAGACAAGAAAAGTGACAGATCATCAACATGAGAAGCTTCAAGTTATGGATTGGAGTGGCATGTCTTTGGATTCACTTCCTAAACCTCCGCTTGATTTATCTATCATTTCCAAGTTAGACCTATCTAATAACAATCTCCAGGTATATATATATGTCTCTTCTATATATAAATGCAATCTACACATTAAAAGCGCACACTAAGCACGGACCACGATCCTCTACGGTCATGTAAGATTGTACGTAGGGTCTTGGAGTTAGGCTAAACTCTTTTTTGGCGGCAATCCAAAGATTATTACAAAGAAAAGTGGAGAGAGTGCTTTTTTTCACTAAATTTAGGAACTGCACGCGCAGTCAAGCATGACTACATGAATCAGCATGATCTTTCTAAGCATTTTATATGAACTTTTATGGTCCTTTTGGATAGAATTTCACTCTCTACAATATTTGATTTAGGTTATCAATGATCTCTTTATAATTATGTTTACTGAAAATTTTCACTTTATTTCTTAATGGATTCTGATCAGTATCACAAATTTACGAAATGAATATTAAAAAGATAAGCATAAATTGACAAATTAATATAAAGAAAAGGAAAAATATTGAGATGTAAATGAACCATACTCTTCGCTTCTCTTTAATTTTCAAACATTGCTTTAGTGTTTTGGATTTGATCTTCCACATGAATGAAAATTCACGTTTTGAATATTTTACCAAAGAAAATTCTCTTTTTGAATGTCTTACACAGAACATTCCAGAATCGTTGACTGCGAGATTACTCAACTTGGAAGAGTTGGACGTGCATTCCAACCAGCTTAGGACTCTTCCCAATTCCATTGGTTGTCTCTTTAAGCTCAAGGTCTTGAATGTCTCTGGCAATTTCATTGAATCTCTCCCCATAACCATTGAGAATTGCAGGTCATTCATTTTCTTAACTTTTCTTTCTATATATTTTTCTGTTAATTAAATAATAGAGTTGCACTGCACCCCACGTTATTCATGGATGATATGACTTATCAACTATTATATGATATATATGTTGTCAAGAAAATTATATGACATACAAGATTTTCAATTTAGCTGGCCAATATATATGTTTGAATTTTTCACTGGGGTAGCTGCTTTGTTTTAATTTTCTACTTTTAGCATAGATCAGTTCATATTGTTGTTTACTAATTAATACTCACTCCGTCACATATATGACTTTCTAGCCCAAAAAAAAAATTGTCTCATAATACATGACTTTTTAGAATATCAATAAAACATTAATATTTCTCTACTACTATACTTTTTATTATTTAATAATATCTCTTTCATAACTCTACTAATTTATCTTTCCAATGTCATCATTATTAATTTGGTAAACTAACTCACAATTTCTCTTTCCCATATAAAATTAACTACTTTTCTTAATATGTTACTTTTCTTAATATGTGTGAAATGACTAAAAACAGTATATAATATGGGACGGAGGGAGTACCTTTTTTGGGCATACCACGTCAAACAAAAAATCACTTATTTTTTTTACTAATAAAAATAATTAAAATCGTTTGATATTTGATTGGAAGAAAAATTCCAAGTTCAATAGAGAAGGAACAGTTTAAGAAAGAATGGGAAAAAAAAGGTTCTTTCCGATCATAAAAAACAAAAACAAAAAAACAGAAGAAAATTAAGAATATTCCTCTCTTCCATGCATGCAAGGCCCACGCCATTAGAGGAGAGAAGAGATGAGAAAGCTAACCAAAATTTCATTATCTTGATAGTAATGCGTCTCTAATAATTTATTGAAAAATTTGTCTATTTTTCGACTGTGTAATTGATTTTTTTTCTTGGGTGTGCAACTACAAAACAACTTGGCTAATTCCAGATATTTATTTGAGAGGTGATAGTGGTTAACACACTCTATCTAAAAAAACTGACTCGATACTATCCAAATTTGATCTCTGATAATAGAACAAATTGGGTCTAGAGTTTATATATCTATTAGTCGAACTCCAAATTAGTCAAACTCCTTTTTCCTTAAGACTAGAGTTGGTTCTAAAGAAAATAATAAAAGATAGCAAAATTTTAATTACAATGTCACAATCATGGAAATCAGTAAAAAATGTGTCACATGTTCCTTGCTTTATAGACCGACTTCAGATTGATTATTATTATTATACAAATCTCGCATGGTAGAACAGTAAAGCTGGTAATATTTTCTATTATTTTAGAAAAAAAAAGTATAGGCTGGGCGAAATATATTTAAATACTTTTTTTGACACAATATTCAAATACTTCTTTAGTATGTCTATTATTTAAATTTAGTCCTTAATTTGTTATTTTTTACTAAGCGTTATTTTGAATTTTTGACAAAAAAAGCATGCATTATATACAGTTTTTATTGTTTTCAGTTTTTCACCCTAATTTGAATTTGATTTCTTTATTTACATTTAAATTTTTTTGTACATTTAAATTTGTTTGTTTATGTTTAACACTTGTTATCTAAATTTATGTCTGAAAAATTCTTTAATTCGATAAAGATAAATTTTTAAAATTGATATGATTAAATGTTGCATGTCTCAATTAGTCAATTGTTGGTTGTTTTGCTGGTTAAGTCAGATTTTTGAAGGATGTATACGGTGTGACATCGGTACATTTTGTACGATTAGTCCTTATCATCAACACAATTTGTTTTTTTGTTTATAAAAAAACACCCACACCTCTAATCTTCACTTATCATGATTTGATATCATAAAATTGAAAACCTGAATAGATGTGAGATTGTATATGTGCAATATATCACTGTTCTTATAGATTAGATATGGCTCATTTATTTAACATGTATGTGTGCTATAAATTTTGAACCACCAGATCCTTAGAAGAACTGAATGTCAACTTCAACAAGTTGATGAAGCTGCCAGACACAATGGGTTTTGAGCTCATAAAACTGAAGAAGCTCGCAGTCAACTCCAACATGCTAATGTTCCTTCCTATGTCCACCTCTCACCTAACAGCTTTGAAGGTTCTCGACGCACGCTTGAATTGCCTAAGGTCTCTACCCGAAGACCTCGAGAACCTTATCAACCTTGAGATCTTGAATGTGAGTCAAAACTTCCAATACCTAAACTCCTTGCCCAGTTCCATAGGGCTCCTCTTGTCCCTCATTGAACTAGATGTTAGCTACAACAGTATCACGACTTTGCCCGACTCTATCGGCTGCCTCTCAAAGCTCGAGAAGTTGTCTGTGGAAGGAAACCCTCTTAGCTCGCCTCCACCGGAGGTTGTGGAACAAGGACTCCATGTGGTTAAGGAGTATATGTGCCATAAAATGAACTCAGCTCATCAAACCCCAAAGAAGAAATCATGGATGGGGAAATTGGTGAAATGGGGGACGTTCAATGGTCACATGAAAGGTAGGAAACAACCAGATCATAAGGGTTTTAGCAAGCTTCATTATCAACCCATGAATGGCCTTGCTTCCCCAGGCCCAGGCTTCATGGGGAAGTTGTCACCTCTTCGCCTCTTCTCACCTCGTCGTTCCTTCAGTTGAGAAGCAACAAATTTTTGTTTAAAATCCCTGTATCAAATCCTCTTTTTGTTAATTAATTTACTTGCTATGTTAGTGTGTTGAATTCAAACGATGAAGGGTATGATAAGTGCAGATGGAAATAATTGCTGGCTGTGTTGTATGTAAGTAAAATACTGTACGTTGTAACCTTCATGTACAGCCTTGTATGTACCCAGAATATTGTAATGAGTATCATGTATTTGAAAGTGGTGGGTTAGTAAAACTTTATAACCCAGTTCATGTAAAGCATCTTATGTATCTTAATAGCTTGTAAAGAATATTTTTGCCAGTTCTTTGATCTTAACAACGAGAGGATTTGATGGACTAGTACATGATTTTCGAACACATTATGGTTTGCAAATTCGTCATTGAAGCTTGAAAGCCAAAATTTAGTCTGAGAAAGAAGAAAGACAAAGTTCAAAGGAAAACATTTAGCATATATATCACGGTGAAGAGCAACTAAATTAACAACCGCAAGTGCAACCTTGATCAAAATGTACAGTTCCCGTAGTTTATTGGCTGTTTATATACTTATACTTATCTCAATACATAGTAACCATAATCTACCTCAAAAGGCTGATAACTTCATGTAGATGGATTTAAAATTTTGTTTCAGTGACTTCTATCAAATAACTTAGATAATTTGAGAAGTCATCGCCACAAGAACTTAATATGGCACTGTTAGGCATCCCCTGGGAACTGGAAAGTAAGGTGTCATAAAGAAATGGGAGGAAAATCAGTTATGTAACGGAAGGAACTCTGTCATGTAACCAAATGACATGTGCGCAGGAGAAAATTAATGAGGAAAAGATAGAACTGATTGGGGTAAGAGGAAGGTAATGGGAGAAGAGACAAAAAAAGAAGTGATATTGGGAAGAGTGGGAGAAAACAAGACCTCTCAAGTTGCCTGGGCTACTTGTATTTTCTTTTTGTCCTTGAGAACTCTGTACTTACCCTTTTGTATAGTTCTCTGCTACTGATATTTACTCATATCAGTGCCCAAAGTTGAGCAGATAATACAAATACTGATCATATTTGATTCCAGTCTGTTACCCACTCACCTCAAACACAAGCTAAAAATACTTTTATTGTTTGGGAATTATACTTACGAGGGAGACCTGAGAATTGACATTATGTGTGGGATACTCTTTGATTAAACTAGGACAGTGTTTTTTATAAATAAAAAATACCATTGAAGTGCTCTTTTCAAACAACTTACGGGCATGAGGCACATTTGACTAAATCAAATGGCACATTGAAGCAGCAAGTGCCATGGCAGGCAGCTCGAGTGCCACAGCTCAAACTTGTGATTTTACCCTTAGAAGAAATTCCACATTGTGCACACAAGTCACAAGATGGCATTGCATCTTCGTTTTTTTAAACCTTTGCTTTTGGATTCATTAAGAATGGGTTTAGTTGGTGCATTTGAAAAAACTGTTAAGCAAAACATATAAAACAGTAATATAGTAGGGTAATGTGTAGGCATTGCATCCTCATTGGGATTTGATACTGAGATCAAGTTGTCTAAAAGACTTGGTGCCTTCTGGCTTCTGCCAAGGCTCTTGGTTATCATAACAATTAATACATGCAAAGAACTTACAAAAAACCAATTTTCCTTAGTCAAGCTAAAGTAGAAAGTATGCTTCTGAAATATCAGGCAGGGTAAGAGACACTGATCTACTATTTATAGTGGAGTCTCTCACCTTGTATTAGCCTGGGTTTTATTTCACCTTTACATCAAGTGACATCAACAGTCAATGAAAAGGTGTGTGATTATCGAGTATATTTCATGTTTCTCGTAACATCTCAGAAACATATATAAGGAAAGAATGGTATAAAGCCACATGATGACAGTGAAGAGGAATGCGTTTTGGAAAAACTGATAGGTCTATGTATCACGAATTTGTGGCCTTGTGTTGATACAAAGGAAAGAGTACAGGAAAAAAATTCTCGGTACAAAGGAGGTCTGTGACGAGGCTTTTTCGGGAGAGGGGAGTACGCTAAAGTATAGGCAAGCCAGCAAGTGAGGATCCAAATCCAGGACCAAGCAATCACGAAGGAACCTAGTCCTACATCTAAGCTGAGGGCTGAGACTCTTGGACTCTTGAGGATAGCTTTTACTTTAGTTGAAATGATCAATAAATGCCACATTTGAAGAAAAGAACACATTACAAGGTGAAGCATCTTTGGAAAGTTGGTATTGACTAATAAGCAAAAGAGATGACAAATGCATGGTCAAAACAAACCAATATCATTTTAAGAAGAAATCAAAGTTTGAAGAGAGCAGGACATCTTGAAAGGGGACAGATGCAGAGGTAATTCCCACAAATTCGCACATTAAATTCACACAAATTCCTGTAATCTCTAGTCTGGCAGTGCAGCAAGCAACCATAGAAACATCTATCTCTTTCCATCTCAAGACAAATATTTGCACATCAAACTCATAGTTTCAAAAGCATTCAAGTACACCATCTATCCAAACACACACACACAAAAAAAAGAGTGTCATAGTTCACCAAGCAACATTGCCTTGGCAAACATGCTTTAACCCACAAGCAACACAAACAAACCACAATTCAACCAAAGACAAATCATTGCACAACCAAAGACAAATCATTGCACAGCAAAGAAACAAGAAAAGCCACATGCAACAACAATAATCTTATGCTAGAAATGCCACTCCCAATTTCAAGTATACCAAACCAACTAGACCACATAAAGTATAAATATCACCAAATCAGGTCCATTCACTATAATAATTTCAATTCAGCAATCCTAATTACCATCATCAGAATCCAGAAAATACAGAAATCTCAGCTAAAGTCACATTACGCAAAATTCCATTAAAAAGATAAAATAGAACCAAATTCATCTAAGATAAGCAGGGATCTTGATACGAATGAAGAGCATACTCATAACATAAGAAAGAACAACGGAGGAAACACCAGCAACAGCATAAGAAACCTTAACAGATCTAGCGCGATTACGATCAAGACCGAGATCCAAGAGTATAATCCCAATTCCACCAAGAACGAACATAAAACCAGATGAAAGTCCTTCAATGATATACTGACCGTTAACACGGCCGGACATGAAAACGACGGGTCGTACAGCGCCGGTGTAAGGATCCTGAGTGGAGCCAATACCTGGAGGTTCAACGATAATGTCGTAGACGATGCCGGAGACGACCATGAAGTAGGTGAGGAGAACCAGTGCGAAGACGACATTTGCAGAAGGAAGTGAAAATGATGGAAGCTTCAGACGGAGCTTTGGGGGATGTAGGAAGCTGAATGGGAAGATCCGAATGATGTGGAAGAGGGGATCGATTGATCCGGTGGAGGATGAGTCGACGGTGGTGTGAGAGGAGGTGTGTTGTGTCGGGTTTTCCGATTTGGGTCGCATTTTTGCGGGTCGGGTTTCTGATGTTTGACACGGAGGAGAAGAGTGGTGAGTTCGTTGAAGTGTATGAGGGGTAGGGAGTTGTACTTCTTTGGGTTGAAATTTGGAATCGTGACGAGAGATGAGACGCAACTCCCAACTCCGTCTTCTTACGTGGAATTTTTGATTTATTTTAATTTTAATTTTAATATGATAGTATATGTGGATTTTTTCATGGGAGAGGTCAAACCCTTAAATAAATTTTTGATACCTCGAAGGATTAATCTTAACAGTCGCCGTGGATGATACTTTTATTTACCACAAAATATGTGGGTTTTTCAACAAAACAAAATGAATAGTACGAATTGTGAGAGGAGTCTACACTATTTTTCATGTGTAATTTTCTTTTTTTTATAAAAGGAAACTTAGTGCATTTCATTCATAAGAATCGTTGTAATACAGGTTGGAGTGAAATTAAAAACCTGAGAGCTAGCATACAATTTCGATGCCCTTGCAAGAGAATGAGCAATGAGATTAGATTGTCTTTTAACATCGCTAATCGTATAACTTTGAACATTTGACGGAAGAGTTTTACAAGATATCAATATAGAGCCAAAATCAGAATTAAGCTTACTAGTCTCATTCATACCATTCACCACCTATAGACAATCTAGTTCAATGGTTATAGATTGGATTCCTAGTTCACTCAACCGGTTAATTGCATATATTTGAGGCACATAGTTTCAGCTTCTTGCAGTAATGGAGTTCAACTAAAAGTCATAGTTTTTGCCTTCATGAACTCTCCTCAATCATTTCTAATACATATCGCTATCCCATACTTGCCTTCTTGACTAAATAAGTTGTATTCAAATTACATTTCATTCCTCCTGCATTCAGTTTTGCCCATCTAACGATCGGGTCCTCATCTGTAATGTTACTTTGATGAGCCTTGGTCGGACCGTCCATTCCCTGAGCTGTATCCCATTCGAACAAAAGGTCTGCAGCTTTCCTCACTGAAGCGATGGCATTGGGATTGATATTCTCCCACACTTTGTCATTTATATTCTTCCAAATAGACCAAAAACAATGGCAAACATTCTCTCCTGCTGTCCTGATAACTTGTCCAGCGAACTAAAAAGACATTGGTTAAATGAATCTATCGCTCCTACTATTGTTGTTATGTCACCGAAAATGCCACTGTGGATCCACACTTCAGTAGCTTTGAGCACTCAAAGAAAGTATGCCAAAGAGTTTCATCGACCTTAACATGTTTCTGTCTCAAATTAAATCTAACCAGGAGAACACCTCGAGTAGTCCTCCAAATAAGAAGCTTCACCTTTTAGGGAAATTTTAGTTTCCACATAAAAATCCAATTCCCTTCCTTCCTAAAATGTGTATTGTCAATGAGCTCTTCCATTATACCATAGTAAGCAGACCTCACCAAAAAAATTTCATCACGACTTCTTCACCGTGTAATACTGTCTTGAGCATCTTGATCAAATAATAGCATCGCCTTTACCAAGCCCTTTTCCTGTGGTAAAAACAAACTATCAACAAACCCAGTGTTCCAAGCACCCCTCCAGTTACTAAATAGGTCCCCCACCTTCAACGATTCACTACCAGGAACAATAGCAGACTTTACCAACGCATCATTTGTTCCTTTTAGCCAAGGGTCCTTCCAAACAAATATACTCTTTTTGTCACCAATCTGCCATCTTGATCTCAAATTAATCACCACCCAGGAAGTTTAGATACTACGCCAAACAAAACTGGGATTGTGGCCCAAGATAAAATCTCCATCTAGAAAATATTTAGCTTTGAAGACATAGTGCACTATAGTATCTTTGTTGGTGGAAATATTGCCAGCCTGCTTTCCTAGCATTGCTAAATTGAAACCATAAAAGTGACGAAACCCCATATCCCCCATACTCCTTTCTCATTGTGAGTTTCTCCCAACTCAACCACCTTATACCCTTCTGATTTGGGTCTATTAGATCCCCCACCAAAAAGAATTGAGCATACGCTCTAGTTCTTCCCCTAAGGTAGATAGAAGTATAAAAGTGCTCATGCAATACGTGGGGATAGACTGGGCCACAGATTTGATTAGGACTTCCCTTCCTACCTTTGACAAATGCTTACCCCACCAACTCAAAATACGCCTCCATGTTCGATCATGTAAAAAGACAAACATTTGGTTCTTATTTCTACCAATCATAAAAGGTAATCCAGATGCTTGCCATTCCCCAAACACTTTGTAAGACCAAAAATATTAGTAATCTGGTCTTTCAGCTCCTGACCTGTATTTCTGCTGAAAAAGATTTCTGATTTTTGCATGTTGACCGCATGTCCCAAAGCCTTCTCATACGTGTTCAAAATTTCCTTCAATTTTAAACTTTATTTCTCAGATTCTCTGCAAACCAAAAAACAATCGTCAGAAAAAAGTAAGTGTGTGAGAGAGATAGAGCCCCTTTACACATTAGAATGCCATGTATGTCTCTATTGGTCTCTGCTTTTTTAAGAAGTGCGGTTAATCCCCCCGCACAAATAATGAAAAATAAGGAGACAGTGGGTCTCCTTGTCGTATCCTCTTCCTTGTGTGATAGCATATGTTTTTTCACCGTTAATTAAAACTGGGTAGTTCACCGTCTCTAGACACATGGCCATCCACTTCACCCATTTTTCATCAAAACCCCTTTTCAGCATCACCCCTTTAACCTTAATCCACTCTATTATAGGTCGTACTAATATCAATCTTCATAGCCACATCACCCACATTACCATTCACTTTGCATTTCATATAATGAAGAGTTTCTATCGCTACTAACACATTATCAAGAATAGATCTATTTTCAACAAACGCTGATTGCTTAATAGATATGCATTTAGCTAACAACAACTTCATACAATTTGCAAGCACCTTTGAAACAATTTTATAAATAAAATTGCATAGTGAAATTAGTCTCAAATCTTTTATACAAGTGGGATTCTCAACTTTTGGAATTAACACAATAGTGGCATCATTAAGATGTGGAGGAACACGCGAGTCAAGCCAACACTTCCCCATATTAAATAATTTAACCCCACATAGATACCAAAACCGCTTGAAGAAAGATGGATTTAGATCATCCGGACCTATGCCTTTATCAAAATGCATTTGGAATAAAGATTGCTTAAGCTCTTCAATATTTAGCGGTTTAAGTAAATTCTCGTTATCACTAGGAGACATCTGCACCTGAACATCACGCAAAACAACATCATAATCTCCTTGACTCCCTCTAAATAAATTGTTTAAATAACTCACTACTTCCTCCCCCATATCACGTTGGCCTGTAACTTCTACCCCGACATCTCTTAAAAGTTTGGTGATAAATTTTCTTCTCCTCCTTGCACTTGTCATTGGATGAAAGAAATTTGAGTTCGTATCACCATCTCTGAGCCAATACATTTTTACTCTCTGTTTCCAAAAGGTCCCCCCTTGTGCCAATAGACAACTTAATGTCGCCTTCATCTCCTTAAGCTCAACTCCCACATTTTCGAGGTTACCTCCTTCGACCATCTCAATCTCGTGCCTACACTGCTTGATGTCATCTCTATACCGAGCACTTAACTTTCTACCCCACACTTCCATTCCAATTATCCCCTACCACCATTGACAATTCATGCTCATCCAACCACACATTCTCAAATCTAAAAGTTCTTCCCAGAAATAGTTACATCACAAAGATCCATATAAGCAATAAAGTTGTCAAAACCCCCCACCGCTTCTTCCTTTTCTTTCCTCTACACCAGACACTGCATTGAAATCCCCAAACACACACGACTCTCCTATCGCAAACCTCTATTTCAATCCTTTCAGCTCCTCCCAACCTCTATGTTTATCAGTTAACGAGCAAGATTCATACACATTAACAACATATATAAGGGAATTCTAAACCTTCGCACAAACCCCCACAACACAAACCATGTTCCGTTGAAGGAAAAACACACTGACCATGAAGACAAAATACCAGCGGAAAGGCCTTTAGAAGGCTTAAAAGACCAGTCAAACTGCTAATTACCCCCCACAACATCCCTATGTATCTACAATCTAAATATTACCTTAGTTTCCTGTAAGCAGATAAAACAAACTTACCAGTTCTGATCAGAGACGCTAAATGATGACGTTTTCTTTGTCTCCCCACCCACGAAGATTTAGGGATAGAATATTCGTGGAACACCATTGTTGGTCACCTCCCTTATCCCTTGCATCTTGATCTCTTTTCTCTCCTGCTGCAATCAACGCTACGTACACCTCATCAGGCTGAGTACCCTTCACCCCCATCTTCTTTGCACCCTCCCACACCTTTGTAGCCACTGTCTTGCTTTGAAGTGCCCAAAATCTATTATTCCCTTGAACAATATCTGAGCTAGCGATGGAGTCTGCACATAAAATCGTTCTGGATGAAAACAAGGAAGAAGAGCCCGCCTTGTTGATAGATACAATATCTTCATCGTTATTAAAGACTTCGTAGAACTTCTCAAAAACTTTAGCAAACTCATGATTCACGTGAGGAAGCTTTCTCGATTTCGGAGCTCTTTTCAGACCAACCAAATGCCTTTTCGCATGTTTCCTGGGTTTAACCCGATTCATCCCCAAAGAACTTGATTCGACCCACAGAACTTGAGTAAGCGCTATTAAAGAGTATATAAGTCCGTAATATACTCTTTAATAGTGCGTACTCAAACAAGCATGCAAAATTAGAAAGATACTCTTTAATAGAGCGTACTCACATAAGCGCTATTAAAAGATTTCCCCAAAATTATTATTTTTACGTTCCAGATTTATGTCAAAAACATAATTCCGGAATAAGAAAATAATGCGTGGGGGTATGTGTTAAAATTAAAGGATAAAATAGGAAGTTTGAAATTATGTGGGGCTAAGTGGATCAAGTGTGGAGGTATAAAAATCAAAACTCTTATTATAAGTACACGGGCCTAGCTGCCTAGCCCATTATTTTGTTCTTTTTTTTTCTAAGGGTTGCATTTTTTGTACCCCCACCATTAGACACCATACCCCCACAATACAATTTTATTCCAATTTTACCCCTTAGCAAAAATACAAAACGGATTTATCATTTTAATAGATAAATCCATTTTGATTTTTTTTTAAAACCGGATTTATCTATTAAAATGATAAATCCGTTTAGTTATAAAAAAATAAGAAACGGATTTATCATTTTAATAGATAAATCTGTTGTGAATTTTTTTAAAACTGGATTTATCTATTAAAATGATAAATTCATTTTGTTAAAAAATTGCAAAATGGATTTATCATTTTAATAGATAAATCCGTTTTGAATTAAAATATAAAATTTATTTTATTTAAATTTTTTAAAAAGGTTATAAAAACACCACTAAAAATTCGTTAAAGAATCAAAAGTAATCTAATAATTATAAAAACACCACTAAAAATCTAATAAAATCAAAATAAGGTTATGCAATTTTTTTTTACATTTTTTTGGAGATTATGAAAAATTCGAAAACTTAATAAAAAATAGTAAGATTTATTTCAGATTTTTTTGGAGCCCCGCAGTCCCGATAGAAGTCGCTTCTTCGGGAGTTATGGTCCCTGATTTTTTTCAGATTTATTGGTTGTGGTTTCGGGACAATCGAAGTAGGTTTCCCGAAAAGCGATTTTTTAGCCTAGATTTTCTAGTCACTGATATACATATCTATTTTATTTATTTTCAAAAAAAAAATATAATTTTTTAACAGAGTTATCTATTTTATTTTGAAAAACGGATTTATCTATTTAATAGATAAATTCATTTTGAAAATTTGCAAAATGAATTTATTTATTAAATAGATAAATCCGGTTTTGAAAAAATTGCATAGCGGATTTATCTATAAAAAAAATAGATAAATCCGTTTTAAATTTTTTTGCAAAACGGATTTATCCTAAAAATAGATAAATCCGTTTTACATTTTTTAAGGGGTAAAATGGGGATAAAAAAATTGTGTTGGGGTATCGTGTCTGATGATGGGAGTACAGAAAACGCAACCATTTTTTTAATAACTTTGTGTAGGCTTCATTTAAGGGGCGACCCACCCAACACTACTCATCGGTGGCGGACCTACCTTGTATCTAGGGGGTTCAACTAAACCCTTGAAAAAAATTGCACTTACCACTCAATATAAATAGCCCAAATCTCCTGAAATTTTTATTTTGAACCCCCTGAAAATTTTAAATTGTACTAGTAGACCAAGTTTTGCACTCATTTGACACTGACCTTAAAAAATTTGACACCCCTGATGCCGGAGTCCTGGGTCCGCCGCTGATACTCATCCCATTTAACCAGACCATACTTTTTTGACAAAAAAAACAGACCATATTTTGAATTATTGTGGTGGATGTAGGTACTTTTTATTTTTTTGTTCTAAACGGTAAGTGGGTTTTTGTGTAAGTTGGTATGCTTAATTACCATGCGTTTTGTGTTGGGCCGGCTTGCCCCGCAATATTGTGCCCCATCTTGTAGTGGTTTGGGTTTGGGCCTTGTAACCCTTGTTCAATGACTTTTGACAAAAAAAAAACCGACCATACCGGAAAAGAATTAACCAGATAATTGAGACAAACACGATCATACAACATATCAAATACATCATTCTAACCTCTATCATCACATGCATTCAAATAAGTAATTACAAAAACCCAGAGCGTTAAAACTTAGAGCTAGCTATCTTGTCCCTCGAAGCACCTACAATGAGCGAGGGATTAGTCACTGCTGTCTGTGCGGTGGATACCAGATTTACCCCAAAAAAGAAGTAATTCCAAACAAACAACTTAAAAGCCTATAGAAATGCATTATTGGCAAACTAAATTGGTCTCTGAGTGTGTCCTTTTTTGGGTATGCATTCAAAACAATCTAAACAAAATATACCCTCGATCATCAATTTTTCCAAGTATTATTTTAAAATATCAAAGAAGTCGTATTCGAGTAAATGAGCACTCTATAGAAAGATTAAAAGGACTAGTTACCGACTAAGATTGTTGGTACAATGACTTAATCTACATAGAGATTGACGGATATTCCTGAATTTAATTTCCACTAGATAAATTCAGCATAGTTCAGTCCGAAATTTGACGAACTAAAAGAGTGGCCGGTTACTAGTTTATGAATAGGAATTTGATTGATTTCTGTAAACAGTGGGCCATTTAATTTAGTTAATTAGTTACAGGGTCAAACATGGGATGGGACAACTTTCTATTCTCTAATTTAGACGATATTTTAGTATAACAAATCGAAATAAAACCATCACATGCAAAGAGGGGATTTAATACGAAAAAATTACTAGCAAAGGCGTCACATGGAGCTGAGGCAGGGTCTCCATCATCACACTGGCTGATGTGTTTTATTCAAGTGTGCAAGCAGCTCCTCTGCTGAATGAAGGTAACAAGTAGGGGGTAGCCTAGACACGCGGCATCATTTTCCGCAATAAATGGTACGCTAGAAAACACACTCATCCGTGACGGACGGTCCTTAACGCAAGTTTTGTCTCTGCGCATCTTTCCATAATCCATAATGTCTGTCGGTAAACCTTACTAATATACTAATATCTTCAATTCAGAATATTAAAATTAAAATTATATACTAATATGCCTTTTATTTCTTCAACTTGTTATATCTGTACAGGTATCTATCTCTTTCATCAATTAAGTAAAAATAACAATATATAAAAAGATATATTAATTAAATCGTATAAAAACATATAAAAGGTTACAACCGTAGAAATAAATTAAAATGGTAAAGGATATAAAAATATAAAATGATAATCAAGGATAAAATTTTCGAATTAAACGATTTTTGGAATTTTTTCCAAATCATAAAATGATACAAGAAGTAAAATTAGTAAAAATAAACTATAATAAAATTATAAAACTCAAGAGTGAAATGAGAGAAAGAGAAGAGTGTAGAGAAAGTTTTATTTATAGGAATTTCAAAACGTTCCGGCCGATTTTTAACATTTTCGGCAGATTTTTTGAAATTTTTATTATTTTTTTTAACAAAATCCGCCGGAAATGTTAATTGTTTTTTTTCTAAAAACAATCCGCCGGCGACATTTCCGATGGATGTTTTTGAAATTCCGGCGGTTTTAAAATTTTTTTTTTTAAATCCGCCGGATATGTAAAAATCCGCCGGAAATTTACCGACGGAAAAAATCCGCTGGAAATGCCAAATTTCCGCCGAAAACTTACCTGCGAAAAAAATCTGCCGGTAATACGCGATTTTCTTATAGTGTTTGGCTCTTATGGGGAGTCACCAAGAGCAAACCATGATGATCTATGATAAGGTTCCCGAGGAGATTGCTAAGATTGCTCTAGATGATTTAAGAGGAGTCTCTACTCCACGTGTCATTACCGTGTAATTTTCGTTTTCGAGCTTAGGCCCTCTATCAATTCAAAAACAAATGAAAGTTTGTCTTGTGACTCTTGTTGAATATAGAGAACAATTTTATTATTGGCAAAATCATACTATATCAAGATTTCAGGAGAGCAATCAAAACCAGAAAACTTGAAGGAACTCACAAGAATAAAATTGACTTATTTTCTTGGTTTCAAATTTGGGTTTGGTAATCGCAAAGAAATGGCACAGGAATGGAATCGGAGAATGTAGAGGAAATTGCATCAGAATGAAAATAATCTTTGTATTGGTGGGTTCATATTTTAGGGAATGAAAAAACCAGAAAACCTTGGGTACTATGTCTGGATTCAAAGTGGCAGCCACCTTGGGCAAATATTTAGGGATCCCTCTCCTTGGGAGAGCACCCAAGCAGCAAGACTTCACTTATCTAGTGGAGAAGGTCTCCCAAAAGCTCTCGGGTTGGAAGTCAAATCATTTATCTCTTGCAGGTAGGATAACTCTTGCTAAGTCTGTCATTCAAGCTATTCCTATTTATACCATGATGACGACTCCTATTCCAAAATCTTGCTTGAAAGAAATTGAGAAGATCCAAAGGGGCTTCATCTGGGGGGATAGCGAGGCCGGAAAGAAACTTCATATGGTTAAGTGGGATATCCTAACGCTAGCTAAGCATCAAGGGGGCCTTGGCTTACGGCGACTTGATGATATGAATAAGGCTTGTCTCATGAAATTAGCTTGGAATTTAGAACCAGAAGCACATAAGTTGTGGAGTAAAGTCCTTGTCGGCAAATATGGTCGGAGTACATGGAGGAATGGTGAGATGCAGTGTAAAACTACAGATTCCTATATTTGGAAAGCTTTAGCGGTTTGTTGGGGTGATATAAAAAACGAACAGGCTTGGCAGATCGGTGACGGCACCACGGTTCACTTTTGGCTTGACAAATGGCTAGATACTAGAACCCCTCTTATCGAGCATGTCTCAAATGTTCCCAGTGACATGTTGCATCTTAAGGTAATTGATTATGTTGACAATAATAATAGATGGAAGTTAGACATCCTGCGCCCTTTACTGCCTGAAAGGATTGTGAATAGCCTGCTTTCACGTCCTACTCCGGAGACATCCATGGGCGTGGACATGACGTTCTGGCCTGGAGAAAAGAATGGAAATTTTACAGTATCTAGTGCTTATAATTACTTGCGCAGTGACCATATGGAGCATAGTGCTAAGCATTGGCAGGTGGTTTGGAAGCTCGCGGTGCCGGAGAGAGTTAGAAGTTTCGTGTGGCAAATTATGCATGGAAAATTGGCCACGAGGCTTTATTGTGGTAAATGGAGTGGGGTTTCCGTTGATTGCCGTCACTGTCTTGGGGTTCCTGAGTCCATTGTTCACGTCCTCCGTGACTGCCCGCGTGCCTGCGGTGTGTGGCAGCATCTTGTTCCGGTCCCTATGCGGTCTAATTTCTTTGGTTACAACTTTGAGGATTGGCTTTTGTACAACACTCTTTTTGATACAGGTTCAGGGTGGTGTGAATATTGGGCTACTACTTGCTACTTTTTGTGGAGATGGAGGAACCAAGAGGAGCATGATAGCAATTTCAACAGACCTTTCAATCCGGTGGCTATTATTATGGGATACGTTCATCAGTATGTTTCTGCAAAGGAGAAATTCAGCCCCAGCTCATCGGGCTCTACTACTCTAACTAATGTTTGTTGGCGGCCAGCTGGCGTAGGGTGGGTGACCCTTAATACAGACGGGGCAGCTAAAGAGGGAGGTACTCGCAGTGGTTGTGGGGGAATTTTGCGTGATGAGCATGGTGTTTGGCTAGGTGGTTTCTCTCGTCACCTTGGAGAAGCCAATTCTTATGTGGCAGAGTTGTGGGGTGTTTGGGAAGGCCTGAAGTTGGCTAGGAGCTTGGGCTATTCTCACATATCGTTGCAGGTGGATTCCAAGACAGTGGTATCTTCCATTAACAACCATATGGAGGCATCCATAGACGAGCGGAGGTTGCTCCGGCGTATTAAGCAGATGATTGAGCTGGATTGGCAGGTGACTGTGTCTCATGTCTATCGCGAGGCGAACAAAGTCGCGGATTATTTTGCCATGATGGGGTGTGACCCTAGTGATGAGATTTGTATTTTTCATCAACCACCTCATGGTATTCTGCAGCTCCTGCATGATGATTGTAATGGAGTCCTTACTCCAAGATTAGTTCCTGTGTAGTTTTCTCTCTTTGGGCGTTATGCCCCTTCTATTATCAAAAAAAAAAAACCAGAAAACCTGAATGAAAGAGAAAGATGGAAGGCAAATAGCGCATGATCATTTTTTTACTTCTAAACCATCATGTTACTAATGGCGTTAAAGCCGGCCCCCCCGGGGGGGTTCACTGTCTAGTGGAAATTAAAATACCAAAATAAAAATCATATAGCCCTTTCGAGTTTGTCCATATCGAACAAATCATAACCCCTCAGTTAAATCACAAATATAATATAAGCATTCTTTATCCACCAACGTAGAACTAAACTTAGGTTTGTAGATTGTTGTACCTTATATACTAATTTAATATTTTTAATTTATAAAATTACAAACACCTTAAAATAAAACTCATTTTTTTAATTCAAAATTAACACTAAGGTGTAACTATGCATCAACTTTTTTTATATCATTACTTAGCAGAATCCAAGTTCGTATTTATTTTAGAAATTGGAATAGCTCAACCTAAATATATAAGTTTTTTTAAAGCATTATTAATACATAATTATAAAAATCTACAACACGTACACACTACTTTAAATACACCACACATATATAGAATTTTATTAATAAAATACTTTAAAATTAAATTAAAAAAAGAGTATGTATAACTGTGCAACGCATGGGTGATACATACTAGTATTACATAGAATAAATAGCACAATACTGAATAAAGAAAAGAAAATCAACCGAAATAGAAAATATTCTATAGTAACTCAAATAGTAGGAATTAAAAGTGATAAGCAAATAAAAGAATTTAAGATATTATATTTATGATTTGCAGTGACATTATTAATTGAATTTGTATAAAAGTGATAAGCAAATAGAAGAATGAAATATTTTACTAAATAGTGAATATATGGGAACCAAATATGGGTTGGGTACCAATATGGTTCGTCCGACGTGGTTGGCTCAGTTGGTTGTGTATGCACCTTCTGAGTCCTGCTGGGGGTCGTCAGGGTATGCTCCTCTGTTCGATTCCCAGTCAGAGCGAATCACGTTGGCCAGGGTTGGAGATTTCAACCCGGTGCAGATTAGTTTTTCGCCGTCAGCGTTGGGACACTGCATGGTCCGGGGCGATACCTCCGTCGATGCCCGCCACTCACAAAAAAAAAACTGGTAATTGGGCTCGGATCCCATTCCAAGGTCTCGGGTTCGAATCTTGGGTGTGGCAAAAACTCTGTTGGGAGGGGAGAATCACACGGACCGGCAAAGCCGGGTATACACGTGGCCAACCAGGTTCCCCGACATAGATTAGTCATCGGCAAAGTCGGTAGAAACTACGCACCAATAACGAGGTAACAAAAAAAATATGGGTTGGGTATCTTTGGGAAATGGATCCTCTAACTTCTCGACCTCTACCTTTTCCTAATTTTAGTGTTTTTTTATGAAAGAGAAAAGAAAAAATGGAGAGAAATAAAGAGAAATAAGATGAGAAAAAATGTATTAAAAAGAGAAATTGACACGAAGTCAGGAAAAAGTTCCCTCAAAAAAAGTTATAGGAACCCTCCACGTATCTTTGGGTAAGATTATCTCCACTGCAACGATACAAATCTTACAAGAAATTACACTTTCCACGGTATAATTAACCACAGTTGCTGTCTATTTCCTCCAATCAAACTGTCTATTTCCTCCAATCAAACGTGATAATTTTTGCAGCAAATCTGATACAAATAGTCACTAGTGATAAGTGAAATGCTTTATGTCCTTGATGTTATTAGAACTAGTTTTTTTATCTGTATGTTCGGTGTATTGCATGAAGATAATCATAAGTTGTGAACAAAGTCTAAAATGTATGGTTTGAAATTTAAAGTGTAAAGAGATATGTATTATGTCGTATAGAGAAATATGCATCCCCATTGGCCCTCCCGTTTGCATTCCCGTTGCCACTCTCATTGGCACTCTCGTTGGCACTCTCATTGGCACTCCCGTTGGCGCTCCCATTGGCACTCCCGTTGGCCCTTCTCCTGTTGGCATTTTACTCCTTTTTAGTAATTTGGTAATTTTTTGTAGTAGTTAAATTGATTAAGTAGTTTTAATAGAGAGATTAATTTGGTAATTTTAGTAGTTTTAATAGAGAGATTATAGTAAATAATAAATTTTAGGTTATTTAATTGTTGATTATAATATGAATTTAATAATTTAGTTTTTTGGAATTTTTTTTTAAAATTTTTGTTAAAGGTATGGGTTTTTTTTTTGACAAAAATGTATGGGTTTTTTTGACAATATTTTTTTTACAAAAGGTTTTTTTTTACAATTAGTGGTGGTTAAATTGATTGATTTTAGTAATTTGAGTAAATTATAAAAATAAATAAAAAGTTTATTTTTTAATCATTTTTTTGACAATAATTAAATCATATTTTTAAAATTATGAAAAAAAAAATTTTTTAAAAGAAAACTAGTTTTTAAAATAAAACAGTTTTTAAATAAAATAACAGTTTTAAAAAAAAAACAGTTTTTTTAAAAAAAAAACCAAAATTTAAAAAAAAGTTAATTTTTTTTTCAAAAAAAAAAACAAAATTAAAAAAAAATTTAAAAACTGACACGCGTAACGCGTTAGCGTGTCAGTTGACTTTTTTTTAAAACCGACAAAAAGCTTTTTTTTGTCTAACAAACTTTGCCATCTTATCCCAATGTCTCGGATTCGAATCTTAGGTGTGGCAAAAACTCTGTTGGGAGGGGAGAATCACACGGACCGGGAAACTCGATGTACACGTGGCTAACTAGGCTCCCCGACATATATATAATATTATTGACAAATATTTGTCACCCGTGTTTTAAATATTAATCTGTTTAAATAGTCATTAAGTCTTTTTGTTTTTTAGATAGTAGGATTATAGTAGTCTTCAAAAATTATAATTATCAATGGCAAATATTAATCCCGTGTTTTTTTTTATATATCACTGCAGTTATCCCGTGTTTTTTTATATATCAATGCAGTTATCTCATAGTTCAATTGATTATTTTAGTTGATTAGTAGATTATAGTAGATAGATTTGTAAGTCTTTTTGACTATTAGTAGATTATCAATAAGATATTTTTGTTTTAAATATTAATCGGTATTTTAAATTGTCATTAAATCTTATAGTTTTTTAGATAGTAGGTTTATAATAGTCTTCAAAAAATTTAATTATCAATGACAAATATTAATACTGTGTTTTTTTATATATCAGTGCAGTTGCAAGAATAAAGAGAAAAAAAAGAAGAAATAGAGTGTAATGACATTTTTACCTTAAAAAATTTGAGGTATCTTTTAGATAGAATGAGGGTATTGGTAAAATTATATGTGGTGAATTCGTATAAATCTAAAGTAGATAGGTAAATTTAATTTGTATAAATTTAGAAATTTAGTTAAAAGAATTAACGTGAAGTGATAAGAGAAAGAGAATAATTATTTATAGGAAAAGTAAAGAAAAAAGAAAAAAAGGAAGAAAGAGAGTGTAAAAGAAAAGTGAAAAGGAGGAAAGAGAGTGTAAGAAGAAAGACAAAAAAGGAAGAAAGAGAGTGCAAGAGAAAGGTGAAAAGTAAGAAAGAGAGTGTAAGAATAAAGAGAAAAAAAGAAGAAATAGAGTGTAATGACATTTTTACCCTCAAAAATTTGAGGTGTCTTTTAGATAGAATGGGGGTATTAGTAAAATCATATGTGGTGAATTGGTATAAATCTATAGTAGATCTATAGTAGATAGGTAAATTTAATTTGTATAAATTTAGAAATTTAGTTAAAAGTATTAAAGTGAAGTGATAAGAGAAAGAGAATAATTATTTATAAGAAAAGTAAAGTAAAAAGAAAAAAAAGGAAGAAAGAGAGTGTAAAAAAAAGTGAAAATGAGGAAAGAGAGTGTAAGACGAAAGAGAAAAAAGGAAGAAAGAGAGTGTAAGAGAAAAGTGAAAACTAAGAAAGAGAGTGTAAGAATAAAGAGAAAAAAAGAAGAAATAGAGTGTAGTGACATTTTTATCCTCAAAAATTTGAGGTGTCTTTTAGATAGAATTGGGGTATTGGTATAATCATATGTGGTGAATTGGTATAAATCTATACCAGATTAGAAATTTACTTAAACGAATTAAAGTGAAGTGATAAGAGAAAGAGAATAATTATTTATAGGAAAAGTAAAGTAAAAAGATAAAAAGGAAGAAAGAGAGTGTAAAAGAAAAGTGAAAGGAGGAAAGAGAGTGTAAGAAGAAAGAGAAAAAAGGAAGAAAGAGAGTGTAAGAGAAAAGTGAAAAGTAAAAAAGAGAGTGTATGAATAAATAGAAAAAAAAGAAGAAATAGAGTGTAATGACATTTTTACCCTCAAAAATTTGAGGTGTCTTTTAGATAGAATGGGGGTATTGGTAAAATCATATGTGGTGAATTAGTATAAATCTATAGTAGATAGGTAAATTTAATTTGTATAACTTTAGAAATTTAGTTAAAAGAATTAAAATGAAGTGATAAGAGAAAGAGAATAATTATTTATAGGAAAAGTAAAGTAAAAAGAAAAAAAGGAAGAAAGAGAGTGTAAAAGAAAAGTGAAAAGGAGGAAAGAGAGTGTAAGAAGAAAGAGAAAAAAGGAAGAAAGAGAGTGTAAGAGAAAAGTGAAAAGTAAGAAAGAGAGTGTAAGAATAAAGGGAAAAAAAAGAAGAAATAGAGTGTAATGACATTTTTATCATCAAAAATTTGAGGTGTCTTTTAGATAGAATAGGGGTATCGGTAAAATCATATGTGGTGAATTGGTATAAATCTATACCAGATTAGAAATTTAGTTAAACGGATTAAAGTGAAGTGATAAGAGAAAGAGAATAATTATTTATAGGAAAAGTAAAGTAAAAAGAAAAAAAAGAAGAAAGAGAGTGTAAAAGAAAAGTGAAAAGGAGGAAAGAGAGTTTAAGAAGAAAGAGAAAAAAGGAAGAAAGAGAGTGTAAAAAATGGTGAAAAGTAAAAAAGAGAGTGTATGAATAAAGAGAAAAAAAATGAAGAAATAGAGTGTAATGACATTTTTACCCTAAAAAATTTGAGGTGTCTTTTAGATAAAATGGGGGTATTGGTAAAATCATATGTGGTGAATTGGTATAAATCTATAGTAGATAGGTAAATTTAATTTGTATAAATTTAGAAATTTAGTTAAAAGAATTAAAATGAATTGATAAGAGAAAGAGAATGATTATTTATAGGAAAAGTAAAGTAAAAAGAAAAAAAAGGAAGAAAGAGAGCGTAAAAGAAAAGTGAAAAGGAGGAAAGAGAGTGTAAGAAGAAAGAGAAAAAAGGAAGAAAGAGAGTGTAAGAGATAAAATGGGGGTATTGGTAAAATCATATGTGGTGAATTGGTATAAATCTATAGTAGATAGGTAAATTTAATTTGTATAAATTTAGAAATTTAGTTAAAAGAATTAAAATGAAGTGATAAGAGAAAGAGAATGATTATTTATAGGAAAAGTAAAGTAAAAAGAAAAAAAAGGAAGAAAGAGAGCGTAAAAGAAAAGTGAAAAGGAGGAAAGAGAGTGTAAGAAGAAAGAGAAAAAAGGAAGAAAGAGAGTGTAAGAGAAAAAAAAGAAGAAATTGAGTGTAATGACATCTTTACCCTCAAAAATTTGAGGTGTCTTTTAGATAAAATAGGGGTATTGGTAAAATCATATGTGGTGAATTGGTATAAATCTATAGGAGATAGGGAAATTTAATTTGTATAAATTTAGAAATTTAGTTAAAAAAATTAAAGTGAAGTGATAAGAGAAAGAGAATAATTATTTATAGGAAAAGTAAAGTAAAAAGAAAAAAAAGGAAAAAGTGAAAAGGAGGAAAGAGAGTGTAAGAAGAAAGAGAAAAAAAGAAGAAAGAGAGTGCAAGAGAAAAGTGAAAAGTAAGAAAGAGAGTATAAGAATAAAGAGAAAAAAAAGAAGAAATAGAGTATAATGACATTTTTACCTTAAAAAATTTGAAATGTATTTTAGATAAAGTATGGATATTAGTAAAATCACTTGGTGAATTGGTATAAATCTGTACCAAATTAACCCCAGTTGCTCTCTAATTCTCTATTTCCTCCGATCAAACGTGATAATTTTTGCAGCAAATCTGATACAAATAGTCACCGGTGACAAGTGAAACGCTTTATGTGGAAAAAAACCTTGATGTTATTAGAATAAATAATAAATTAATGAGTATTTTAGTCCTCGACAGCTGCAATATACGGACATCGTGATCAATCTTAAAGCCACGTGTCACATAACTTTTTATTTAATCTCTATTTTCTTCTTTTGTCTTTTGCCTTTTTTTTTTCTCAGTCTCTGTCTTCATTTTGAATTCAACCAAACAAGACACAAATAGAGGTGGTGGGTGCTGTTCCTGCTACAGCAGTTTATAGTTAACTAAACAAACAACCTCACTCTACTCTCCTCTTTCATTCACTTCTCAATTGTTCTTTCCTTTCTCAATCTTCTCCTCTAGGGTTTGATTGTCATTGTGTCTATTACAATGTTCAACTTCTTAATTAGGAAAGACGCCAGAAAGATTCTCAAACGCAAAGATAGCGATGCTGGCGAAAAAGGTACTCTTTGTTTTTTTTCTTTACAGTTTCAAGTTTTCATACTCGTTTATGGCTGCATTTTAGAACATTTTGTCATTTATGCACAATGGAAGCTTCTGGATTGTTCCAAATCAATGATTTTTTTGCTTATTGTTGCATTTTCCCTTTCTCTGTTTATTGATGAATTGAGGATACAATTTGTTTCTGTGATGAGAAAAAGATTCTCTAACTTTACTGTTTTGCTGAGGATACAATTTATACTTTTGTGTTTTTTTAATGCAAATAAATGACTTATTTAATTTTAATTTCTTTTTTATTGGTGAATTCATATGGAATGAGCTTGTAATTGCTTTCAAAATTTCTTTCTTTCTGTGCTCTCTGAAGAGACGATTGAGAGTTTTAAGTTTGTAGACTATTTTTCTTTCTTTTAACCTTTCACTGCTTATAAAAGGCATGTTTCTGTCCCTGTTGTAATGTCTCAAAACAAGTTAGTTTTTAGAATAGAAGTTGGTCTTTGTGCCTACTTGTTTTTTCATCATAGTCTTCTTATAGGTGCAGACAGATCTGATTGTAAAATCTGAATTTACACACACATATATGGTTAAAGAGCTTTTAATATACTCTATTAATTGCCTCAGTTGCTTAAAAATAGCAAGTAATAAATTATTTTTATGCCTTCTATATAATGCTTTCCTTTTTATCAATTACTACTTACATTTGGGTTTCCTTAACAGTCACACACCGTTGGTTGCATTGGCAATTTCAGCGACATGGTGACACCGACTCCTGGGTTTGAACACCCAATGATATTGTGTGTGCGTGGTGTTTATTTTCCATTTCGTCTGAGCTGAACAAAAAAAACTTGTGTTTCCTTAGTTGTTGCAACAATTGTTAGCATTTTCAATATACATGCTTTTGTTTCTTAGGGACATAGTATTTATAGTAGTTAATCTGATGCTAGAAGCTAGTCCTTACTCCTTAGTACTATATGAAGTTGTTTAACATAAATTTAAATAATCTTTGCATTAAACCTATGAGGAGAAAATTAAAATACTCATTCATTAAATATTCTGTGTAAAACAAAATGTGACCACAGTAATGAAACCGTCCCGCATACCTTCGAAATGACCTTTTTCTGGTCATTGCAGGAAGAGCTTTGGAAGAGTTGAGAGCTTCTCTCTTCAATCAATTCCGTTTCTCGGAAGGTGTAAAACGTCAACCGCAGCGTATATGTGGTCCAGCTACTGCACTTACCTTCAATTTTCTGGTTGCAGTTGGCATTATTTTTGTAAACAAAATGGTTAGTTTACTGCCATGTCTTTAATTTTGCTAAAGCTGTGTTCTGTGTTGAAATTTCGATGTGGCAAGGTTTGTAGTTACTGAGTATCACGGATTTGTCTTTTCTTGTTATGTTTCAGGTGCTTCAAACTGTTCAATTCAAATTCCCTATACTTCTCACTCTAATTCACTATATAGTGAGCTGGTTTTTAATGGCCGTACTAAAAGCGTTTTCTTTCCTTCCTCCGTCTCCTTCGTCAAAGTCAACTCGAATGTCAACTTTATTTACTCTTGGATTTGTTATGTCTCTATCTACTGGCTTTGCTAATGTTAGCTTGAAGTACAATAGGTAACTCAATTACTCACATTTTTATTTAACCTATTTCTTTTGTACTCTTAATTTAATATCCATGTCTTCAGCATTGGTTTCTATCAGATGGCAAAGATTGCAGTGACACCATCAATTGTTTTGGCAGAATTTGTATTGTATAGGAAGAAAGTTTCTTTGGCCAAGGTATATGCATAATGCACTCACTTTGGCTGTGCATGTATTTTAGATAATAAATATAAGCGTGCCGTATGGTTCTAGAAGAAATAAGGGTTTTTTTTTATGTAATGCATATGAAATATATGCACATTTTGTACTACTAATTTTTGTAAGGGTTAAATTAAACATGTTTTTTGGCCCTACAAAACCTCTCACCTAAGTTTATTCCACGTTTTTAGATTTGGTCTCCATGGCTAGAGTTCAAGTTGACTAGGAAGACGGAAGTCCAAGTCAGCATTTGCTGTGTGGACTTTTAAATGACATGGTGTCACGTGGCAAGTGACTCATTATATTATTATTTTTGTATTGTTAAATGTATTTTGCCATTAGTTAACCTATTTAATGCAAATAATTAAACAAAAAAAACCCTATTTGATTTGGTTGCCCTGTCAGTGATGTCATTAAAGCGTCCATGTGGTGAGTGCTGACTTGGATTTTCCTTTACCGATCAGCGAAAAAACTAATGGTGGGGAGCAAATCTGGAAACGTAAAATAAGTGGCGAACCAAACTCGGGAGAATTTTTTTGTAGGGACCAAGTTTAATAAACAAATTTTGTAGAATCAAAAACATATTTAAGCCTATTTTTAATTAAAACAATGCGGATCAAATTGACGATGCCATCCTTCAATATGAGGAAAAGTGCATCACCAATTTATATATCAAGAATGTCTGTTAAACACAACCCTGAATCCTGCACTTATGTTGCACCTGTATGTTATTGTAAGAAGATTTGAAGTGATTTCACATACTGATATTAGCTTGTTTGATTTAGTTAGCCTATACTCTCAGACTACAAATGATATGTGTATTGTATATTCTTGAAAGAAATTTCTTCTTGCTTTCTTCTAGGAACTTTTGTGAAGTGTTGTTTATTCTATATTCTTGGACTTATCTCATTTTAGGTTTAAGTGCTTACAATATCATTTGAAACTTAACAGGCATTAGCATTGGCAGTGGTATCCATTGGCGTTGCTGTGGCTACAGTTACTGATCTTCAGTTCCATTTATTTGGTGCTTGTGTAGCTTTGGCGTGGATTGTACCCAGTGCTGTAAACAAAATCCTCTGGTCTAGACTACAACAGCAAGAAAATTGGACAGCACTATCGTGAGTAATTTATTATATATTTACATTTCACCACATATCTCTCTTTAATATGTGGATTGATCAACAGGCTGATGTGGAAAACAACACCTATTACTTTGATTTTCCTGGCTGCAATGTTGCCCTGCTTAGACCCTCCAGGCGTGCTCTCGTTCGATTGGAACTTGAGCAACACTTTGGTGATTTTTGCATCAGCCATTCTTGGATTCTTGCTGCAGTGGTCCGGTGCTTTAGCACTAGGGTAAGTGACATTTTTAATTGTTGAATGAATAAATTTGTATGTAAAAAGAATTTCAATTTTGTGTAGATTGCATAGTACCTTATCCATTGAATTTTATAGAGACCCCACATTTGATGATCATTTTACTAGGTTGTGGAGAGGAGAATACATTGGTTAAGTTTTTGTTGATTTATACTGACCTGCAAAAGGGATAAACATAACGCGGCTACTTGTTCTATTTATAGTGAATGAAACATTGCAGACAAACTTCTAGTCTTCTGTCCTCAGGTACACCACTTTATAGGTGGTGCGCCATGAGCCATGCCATTTTGATAATTTATAAAAGTTTTTTAATTTTTAAAATCGATACAGTACTCCTTAACCAACACTTTCCCTCACCCCATCAAACCCAAGACCATCTTTTCTTCTCCCTGTTTACTATTGTATTTGCATTTTTAAATGCGATTGGGAGTATACACGAGTGCAGTGAGTCAACTTGCCAGTTGTCGAGAAGAGTTTCTCCTACTTAGAGTAATTTGGAGCTGTCGAATGAGGAGCTTCTCTACATAAAAGAATGGCGACAAAGAGGACAAAAATTGACTGGGTGGGGAAGGGGCATGATAGGAACCAACTAGTATATTGCCGAAAAGTAGGGAAAATACAATGAGTATTCGAGAGAATCTAGACTCTCCTAATGCCAAAAGGCCCCAAGTCTTTACAAGTGACAAGATAGCTCCCTCTCTAAGCCTTTCCTCTTATTTATAGGCAACACGCCTTCCTAACTCATCCTAACCAACTCCACAACTAACTAATTAAGCCCTCACAAACAGTAACAAACCTATGAGAGCAACTCTTGCTTCATTATTTGTAATACATTCTCATTGTCAGGCAATGTTGGTTCGGAAAAAAGGGGGGAGGTGCGGCACCGGTGTTGATGGTTACAGGGCCTTGACCACTAGAGAGTTTTAAGAAAACACATTTAATATTTTTATGCACAACTTATTTGGACTTTTAGTGCCATTGACGTAGCTGCATAAAAATGTAGGTTCATGAGTTTGTTTCATAAAATATCTTCTGGTTTCCTACCTTAAAATGAAAAATAAATGGGGTGCTATTATTGGTCTATTTTTCCTTCCACTTGTATATTACTCATTTTCCCTCCTCCAGTTTGCTTATTGTGCAACCATACTGACAAGAGCTAGCGCCACCCCTCGAAAAAAAAAGGTTAGAGAGCTGGCTCCTCCCCTGCCGGTGAGAGAGACGAGAATATGGTCTTTGGTTTAATGGGGTGAGGAGAATTTTGGTTAAGAAGGGGTACTTTGTACCTTTTAGAAATTAAAAAGACTTTTATAAACTGTCAAAATGGCATGGTGCAACACCTATAATGTGGTGCACCCTAGACATTGCCTCTTTATAAAGTTGGTGGTAGAGGAATTAGCATTTTTTTTCTTTTCTAGGTATGATGAATTAGATTTATTTGTTGAGTTTAAAGGCCTGGACCAATAAGCCTTAAATTGCATTTGGTTCAATATTTGTTTCTCCCTTTGTCATTTCTTGAGGCCCATTGAATGTAAGCATTCAGATGTGGAAGTTAAGGTTCTAAATCTCTCGTTTACCTTGCAATTCACAGTGCCACATCAGCAGTCTCGCACGTTGTCCTCGGACAGTTCAAGACATGCGTCCTCCTTCTTGGAAACTATTATCTCTTTGGATCCAATCCTGGCACAATAAGTATCTGTGGCGCATTCGCAGCTATAGGTGGTATGTCTGTTTACACTTACCTTGGACTGAGGCAACAATCAAACAAGATATCTCCGCGACAGGCATCCACTTTACCTAAATCTAAACTCGGCAAAGAAAATGGCAACACTCATGAAGGACACTACGGAGCCGAGTCTGTCTAACTGGATGCCTTAGTCTACATTACATGACTCAATAACCAAACATTTTTCGTTATTTTTCTTGTTTTTTGATTATCGTCTAATCTAACCATTTTGAGTGTTGGATGGTGATGTGTTAGCTATAATATATGATCAGTGACAAACTATGAGACATGACTCTATATGGCAGCTACGGCTCTTTGTTGTAAACTAGGAACACCATTTGTATATGAATGATATGGTGGATTCCTTGTGGTGGAACTAGTTTTTTTTCTTTGAAATTTGTAATAGGAGCTATAGTTGCATTTTGTTATAATAGAAAACAAAAATTGCTTTGTATCTTTTATGGCTGTCTTGATTTGGTGCAATTTGTTATGGACTCATGGAGCCTTTATGGCTACTATTTTTATTGGAGGATTTTTGAGATATCATTTTTGGAGGTTGAGACAGAATAATGGATTGTGGAGCAGTGCTAACCATGTATAGTAGGGGATTATAATATAAGTTGCAATCATAGTAGAACCTCTCCCAACTTGGAACAGGATTCACTGCAGTCAAAAATGACTGCAGTTCCTAAATTTAGCCTAAAATCATGTACTCTCTCCTCCTTTTCTTTTTTCTACCGATCATCTCAATTTTGTCATTTTTATTTCTGCGTAAATATAGGACCCTGTAGTCATATCTGACTGCACGGGATTGTGGTCCCTCGAACTCTCTTTACCGAAGTTGTAAATTGTGTATTTGCTTGAAAAATACATAGTTGATTTCTTTGGTCACAAGTATAAATGGTTAAGGAGTTATAGTGGGTTTGAAATCGTGCTCTTGGTGTTCACGCGGTAGTTACATATGTCTCACCACCTGCGTCTTTTTAGATGAATAACTAGTTGATAATTGTTAGTCAAGTGTGATAGTCAAAAGTGATTACTACTAGTATTGGAAATTATAACAAACACATTCATGTACTAGTATATAGTCAATCTAAGTACCTAGGAAATATCATTTTTGCACCAAGGAAATTTTTTTCTTGCACTAAAGAAATAATAAGTTCATTAACTTCTTTATAAATTGTAAATTATAAATTGTACTTATTATCAAGAGTGTATAAATAGAGAATTGTGGCTGAGTGCAAATCAGTCACGCATTTCTAAGTCTTATAATAATGAAAGTATGTAACTAATTTACGTTTTAAAACACTAAGAACTTACTAGGAATATTGATAAGCAAATAACCCAAAATCAATTTCTATCAAACGATCACCTTTTTTTGTTGTATAAACTGGGTATCCTCCGCGCGCAATTGCAGAGACCATAATGGGCGGTAAATCTCTCAAACTTTTTTTTGGTATAAATTGGGTATCCTCCGCGCGCAATTGCAGACACCACAATGGGCGGTAAAGATATCCCTCAAGAGATTTAACACTACTGCATGCCCAAGGCTGGGTTCGAACCCAGGACTTTGGTTAAACTGGAAGAAACCCCTACCATTTAATCCAAGTGCTCTTGGGTATTGTTTCGGATCGGCCAAACACTTAGGCCCAATCCCGTAAAGCCCGCGATCCATAATGAATCAACGGCTCACATATGTCCACACCATTTAGCGGTCAGGGACATTCGCGTGAGAGTGTCAATCTCTGCATGCCACGTATCGGCATCAATCCCTATAAATGCGCTTCTCCATCAATGCAACAGGTACACATTTATTACCTCACATCACCTATTCTCAATGCTGACTTAGGCAGCAGAGTGTGCAGGTACCACCCCCTCGTCGGATCAACGCGAGTCGGATCACATCGGATATCACAGACATTTACTACAACATCATTTGGGAAGTAACTCGGAGTGAGCCAGCTTCTCAACTTGGTGGGCATCTTGGTCCTCAGTTCTGCCGAAGCGTGCAGCCAGAACAGATCATTGGCGATCACACTGGGAGCTCAACGCCCCTATCATCGCTCAACCCGAGTAACCCTGCGAAGTCCTTGTCAAACTTAAAAATGATGGCTTCATCAACTAGGAGCTGATTGGTGAAAATCCCAATATCATCTACCCCATTATTCTTCAAGCTACCATAGCCAACAGTTCGGTCCGTAGAGTCCTAGTAGATCAAGGAAGATCATGCAATATCATTTCCCTCAACTCACTGCTTTGGGAATATCAGAAAGAGACCTCGAATCTTGTCTAGGGGAACGCTTACTCGGCCTCGACGGAGCTTCAGCAACTCCTCTGGGACGCATATGCTTACCAGTAACTTCCGGGATCGAACGATTAGCATCCTTTTCTTGGTTCTACCGACCCTGCTGGCATGTGACTGTGTGGTCGGAAGGGCAACGATAGGGAGGCTAGAAGCCGTCACTTCTACGATCCATCTGAAAATGAAGTTCTATTCCAACAACGGCGAAGTTGTGACCCAGGAAGTGGACAAACGGGTAGCACAATCCTAGTACTTCAAGACCACCCCGTTCAGAAAACATCCTCCAACACCGAAGTCAACTTGACCGACTTGAATGCGTGATATGAACCATACAGTTCGGATGATGAAGAGGATGATACACTAGCTAGAGAGTCGAAAAAGAAGATCACAAGGCTTGAGCCAGACAGTCAATTCTTGCCCATACAAATCAGAGATTAGCCTCAGAAGGTCAGCATGATCGGATCCGACCTTTCTGAGAAGGTAAAAACGGCTCTTGTCAAATGCCTCAGGAATTATCCCGATCTGTTCGCGTGGAACACCGCTGACATGCTTGGGATTTCCCCGACATTGCATGTCACCATCTATCTATTCATCCAAAAGTGAAGTGGGTAGCACATCGCAGAAGATCCCAATCTGCAAAAAGGCCGAGGCATCCTCAAAGGCAGTGGAGGACCTTATTCAGGCCGATTTTGTTAAAGAGGTCAAGTATACAACCTGGTTGTCCAATGTGGTACTAGTCCAGAAGGCTAACGAAAAACGACAGATGTGTGTGGGCCATACCGACCTCAACAAAGCTTCTCCCAAAGATGCATTTCCGCTACCAAGCATGGACAAGCTGGTCGATAACTCTTCCAGATTCCGACTCCTTTCCTTTATGGATGCCTACTCAGGATATAACCAAATTCCCATGTACCTCCCTGACTAGGAGAAGACCGCATTCATGACTCCAAAGGGAAATTACTAGCTACTGAGTACTGCTACCGAGTGATGCCTTTCGGATTAAAGAATGCGGGTGCCACTTACCAGAGGATGATGAACAAAGTCTTCAAAGCCCAAATCGGAAGAATGCTAGAAGTCTATATGGACGATATGTTTGTTAAAACCGAAGAAGACACTAAACACGTGTCCGACTTGGCAAAAGTATTCGAGGAAGTAAATAAACACAACATGAGGCGCAACCCCGAAAAATGCACATTCGGAGTCAAAGTAGGGAAGTTCCTCAGATTTTATCTCAGTGAGCGAGGGATCGAGGCCAACCCCAACAAATGCAGGGCCATCACCGAAATGAGACCTCCAACTACAAAGAAAGATGTACAGAAACTTACGGGAATGATAGCAGCTTTATCCAGGTTCGTTTCTCAGGCAGCAAAACGATCCCTACCTTTTTTCAAACTTCTAAAGAAAGGGATTGTAACACCCCGATAAATTCTAGCATGTAGAATCACCGAAATGCACTAAATGGCATACATCAGAGTAACTTCCTGTTATTGAAATATTGAACACAACTAAAACTTTCGATAATACTTATCATAGGGTTCTCTGAACCTCATTAAATTTCTGAAAATGCTTAAGTTTCAAAACTTAAGACTTGTACATAATCCTGGTGTTCAATACTCAAAACATAAAGTAGCGGAAACGATTTTACAACTTAAACAATGAAAGTCATACAATCGGTGACATAATTAAATAAAAATACAAAGGGCTGAACGGAAATCCAATTTCCAATAGTTCCATGAGTCGCACCGGCTAACCGTGCTTTGTTGCCTTTGCTTTCCCCTGCTTCTCTGTAAAAATCACAAATATGAAGGGTGAGATAAACATTATCTCAGTGAGTCCTATCGAGACCCCTTACTAACTCTAGCGGTTCATTATACTTTACTTTGAACTCGTGGCCCTAAAAAGCAACCACGTGGAAATATATTAAGTTCTTGTAATCTTTATGCTCATGGCCCTCCTAAGCGACACATGAAGCATATCATATTTTGTTCCATGATTTTAGCATAACACCTCAGCCTACCTATTTTATAGGCACTTCATGGTTTCAGTGAACCCATCCCGCTATTTCTAGTGGGCGAAACCTCTTGAGTCTAGGTTTTGGGGCTCATGACTTCCCCTCCCCTAGTATGCTAATCCTCTAAGGGTCGTCACCCTTATCCTCTTGTATTTATTATATATTATATATACATGTACCCGCAATGGGCCGTCTATGATTTCAGTCATGTACCGTCTATCCTTCCACGAGGGAAGGTATTTTGCCGTGAATTAACATTTCTTTCCTTGACCGTTATGAATTAAGGGTGTACACTCGCGTCTCACTAATGTACGGTTTTCTTTAACATTTATAACTTGTGAGATCTAACTCAAACTTCTTTTATTTCATGCCATAAGTAGGTTTCCATCCTTGGGAAACATTGGGGAATCAATCGGAAAGGAATCGGAATCGTTCGGAACGGATTTAAAATGATTTTGAGTTAGGGTAATAGAAGGATCCGCACGGTCCGTGCTCCAGAGGCGCACGACCCGTGCGTATCACTTAAATTTTAGTTTTGAAAAATTTACAGGACGCACGGTCCGTGCCACCAGGGCGCACGATCCGTGCGTGTCTTAAATTTTGAAAATGCTGAATTGCGTAGGTCACGCACGGTTCGTGCCCGGGGGCGCACGATCCGTGCTATGTTGAAATTTCATTTTTCTGGGCTGCTGCGAACAAGGCGCACGACCCGTGCCCTTGTGAGGCACGATCCGTGCGTCCTTTCCAGTAGCCAATTTTTCGGTTTCGTGACATTTTTCCAAGTCCGTTTCGATTCCAATTTCGTTCCGATCGATATCCTAACATAACAATTATTATACCAGACCAGCGAAAGGGATAAACAATCAATACATTCATTCAATCATCAACCAAGCAATAGGTTATAAACATAGTAGTTTTTCGATAAAACGGTTTTTCGTCAAGTTTTCACCAAGCGGATTTAAACAATATCGTTTCAGAATTTGAAATGACTCAACATCAAGGACATCCCTAAGCGAGTATAGAACTCACCGTATTGTGATGAAAATCACAAACGAACACGACGACTTGACTTCAACGAAAACTGAAATCTCACGAACGGTCCCGGACTCGAATCCACGCTACACCAAAACTGGACCGGTAGAACACAGCTCATACTACTTCGTACCCTCGCCCTTAGAGTTGCTGACCTCTTTCCCCAACTATGCAAATCAGCAAGATGACTTCCCTCAAGGTTGTATCTTGGTTTTATGGTGACATGCAAACTATCTTAAGTATCAAAACTCCATTTTTGAGTTTGGAGCTTCAAATGTATAACAATGGTGATTTGAAGGTGGGGTGGTTGTTTGCCTAGAAAATAGGATCAATGGGAAGAAGAAGGAAAATGGTGGAGGGTGATGGATTGAGATTAGAAATGCAAGGACCTTTGAGGTAGGATCCCTCTCTTTCTTCTCCACTCTCTCTCTCTCTCTCGAATTCGCTCCTCCTCCTCTATACCTCTTTTCTGTTTTCTGCTTCAATATCACAAAGTGTTTGGGGTGTGGGTGTGGTTGGCTGGGTCTTGGTTGACCAGCTGACCCATTCACTAGAAAATGACAACAATACCCCTCATTTAATCATGTAAAAGGACTATTGTACCCTTCAGCATCTTAATTATTTCTTATACTATGATATGGCCTAATCTAATGGACTTAGTTGAATTCTTTTCAACTTAATATAATATGTTAAATTATGCATGGGTACAATCTTTTATTTAATTCAACCTCACATAATTTAACCATGCTTGTCAACAATCCATTTCATGATAACCTCTTGGGCTAAATTAATTAAATGAATTTAGGCAATTAGGGGATGTTACAATCACCCCAACTTGTAAAATTTTGTCCTCAAAATTGACAAAACGTACCTCAATCGAACAAATAGGGATATTTCACCCGCATGTTCTCCTCTACTTCCCATGTCGCTTCGTTGGGTGATGCACCGTCCCAAAGCACCTTGACAATCGGAATTGATCTCGTCCGGAGCGTTTTCTCGCCGCGTTCGATGATCCTGATTGGAGTAGGCTGATAAGATAAATCCAGTCTGATGTCGATCGCTCCATAACTTAATGGTTGATTCGGGTCATGAATATACTTCCTTAACTGCGATGCATGAAACACATCATATAATCTGGACAATTCTGGAGGTAATGCAATGCGATACGCTACAGGCCCAACTCGTTCGATAATCTGGAAGGGTCCGACCACTACAAGAATATTTGATTTTTCCGGCCAGGACTTTCCGGCGGATATGGACCCGCCGCAAATTTTCCGGCGGTTTCTAGGAATTTACGGCGGATATGGATCCGCCGCAACGTTACCGGCGGAATAATTGACGTTTGCGGCGGATCAGTATTCGACTTGGTTTTTGCGGCGGATTTAATAAACATTGCGGCGGATCAATATTACAAAAATTGTTAAAATTTTACGAGATTTTAACAATCCGCCGGTAAGGTTATTTTCGGCGGATATTTGACAATTTTGAATTTTAAAAACCGCCGCAATTCCCCCTTCGTCCGCCGCAAATCCCCTAATCCGCCGTACATCCCATAAATCCGCCGGTAACTACCGTTTCCGGTGGATCTTGCCTTTTGACTGTTTGACTTCGTTTTTCCTTTATAAACCCCTTCTCACCTTCTTCTTTTTCACACCTCTACCAACTCTCATTCTCTTGATACGACACTCTCTTAATACGGCACTCTCTTGAGCATTGTCGGCAGCGGCTCCAATAGAGTGGCATATGTCTCCATTTCTTTGTAAAGAAATTTCCACATTGTCATGAACACCCCTTCATATTTTTCGTTAAAAGTAACCCCTTTATCAGCAAAAAGCTCCTCCTCATTATTTCCACCACAAGAGATATATACGCTCATCAAACGCTCGGTATCATCCCCCAACTTAACAATTCGTCCTTGCAGTTCCTCAAACTTTCTATTTAGAGATTCAACCATCTTTTCAAAAGATGGTTTCTTGTGAAACTTTCTATTTTGAAAAGATAGTTGAATCTCTAAGTAGAAAGTTTGAGGAACTACAAGGACGGGTTGTTAAGTTGGAGGATGATACCGAGCGTTTGATGAGCGTATATGTCTCTTGTGGTGGAAATAATGAGGAGGAGCTTTTTGCTGATAAAGGGGTTACTTTTAACGAAAAATATGAAGGGGTGTTCATGACAATGTGGAAATTTCTTTACAAAGAAATGGAGACATACGCCACTCTATTGGAGCTGCTGCCGACAATGCTCAAGAGAGTGTCGTTTCAAGAGAATGGCGTAGGTCTCTGTTTAGGGGTGGCAGACATTAAATATATAAATGATAAAAATTAATAAAAAACCATAATACTCATAATAA
The DNA here is from genome assembly GCA_039519185.1 of Astragalus membranaceus. Taxonomy (NCBI): domain Eukaryota; kingdom Viridiplantae; phylum Streptophyta; class Magnoliopsida; order Fabales; family Fabaceae; genus Astragalus; species Astragalus membranaceus. The sequence continues at coordinate 51,221,833 of CM076851.1, forward strand.
TACAACAACATATCCTACACTAAATTAACGGTCAAGATCTTGCCGACACTAAATAGTGAATAGTGCAGCGTGATTATTGAATAATGAATAGTGATTAGCTTGGACACTAATTAACGGTCAAGATATTGCCGACACTAATTAACGGTCAAGATCTTGCCGACAGTAAATAGTCAATAGTGATTAGTGTCGACACTAATTAACGATCAAGATCTTGCCGACACTAAATAGTGCTGCGTGATTATTGAATAGTCAATAGTGATTAGTGTCGATACTAATTAACGGTCAAGATCTTGGCAACACTAACTAAATAATGAATTTTGATTTTGGCTATTTGCGTCGGATATTTGGGCATTTACGGCGGATTTTGGGAATTTGCGGCGGATCTTTTGGGTATTTGCGGCGGAATTTGGGTTCTTGCGGCGGATATTTGGGTATTTTAAAAAAAATAGGCGCGGATATTTAATTTCAAAATCCGCCGCAAAGACCAAATATCCGCCACAAATCCCCGTTTGAAAAATAGGCGCGGATATTTAATTTCAAAATCCGCTGCAAAGACCAACAATCCGCCGGAAAGGGCCTTTGCGGCGGATATTTCCTTTTGACCGTTGGCTCCGTTTTCCTATATATATATCCCTTCCCCACTTCTCATTCTTCACACTTCTAACAATCCTCTCATTCTCTTATTAAAATTTCTCTTTTACTCTCTCCAAATTCTCTCCTTCTCTACTAAATCTCTTTTTGAAGTGTAGCACTTCCTCCCTACGAATTGTCTTCTCCTCTCATTGGGAAATTTCTTCAAGGTATGTTTTTGATATGAGTTAATAGTTTTAGTTTTTTATTTTTTTTATATTCGTTTTTAAATTATTTTATAATAATATGAGTTTGTTACTAATTGTGTTGTTGTTTGTTTAGGTATTGTTTGGGTTCTTCCTTTTTCCTCTCTGCTTGAGTTCAGGATAAGCTTCAAGCCAGAGCCTTCTCTTCACTACGGTTAGTTGTTAAAGTAATTATTAAAATATTACTTACTTCACTATTTATAGTAAAATTTTGTTACAAATTTTGTTTGCAATAATAATACAAAATAATTTATATTGAAAAAACTTATTTATTAAGTCCACTTATAAATTTTATTAACATATATTGTCTTATAAAAATTGAAATTTAAACTTAAATTTGGAATTATTATTTATAATGTTTAAATTATTAGTATATAACATTATCAAAAAATTAATTGTGTTACTTGTAATTGATAGTTTATTGAAATATCAAAATAAAATGAGTAATATATAAATATATATATCAAAATATGAAGTAATTGATAGTTTATTTTATTTATATTGTAGTGTAGTATACATAGTTATTGAAAATGGATCGTAGTTGGATGTATGATCGATTGTATCCTGGAAGATCTGGTGTAAAACGAAGTTTTGTAGAAGGAGTAGAAGAGTTTATTTTTTGTGCTAAGTACATTGATCATGAAGAATTTGGGCGACAAGGCGGTATTAGATGTCCGTGCTTGAAATGTTCATTTGGAGCTATAAAAAATGAACATGAAGTTAGACTTCATTTGTACAATAATGGGTTTAGGCCAAATTATTGGACATGGAGTCGTCACGGGGAAGGAGCGCCAGGGGTAGTTGTAAGTCCTGCGGTTAATGTTCCGGTTGAAGTAGTAGATCACACATCAAGTAGTTATCCAGCGACTACGACATCTGAAGGATGGGGAATACAACCGTTAGATGTTTATCAGGGAATGATATCTGACGCTGTTGGAGTAAATTTGAATTTTGAAGAACCAGATGCTGACGAAGTTCCAAATGAGGAAGCTCAAAGGTTTTACATGTATTTGAGTGAGACAAATAAACCCATATTTGAAGGATCTACAGACTCAAAATTATCAATGTGTGTTCGGTTGTTGGGTCTTAAGTCTCAATTTAATGTTGCTGAGTTGTGCATGGAATATATGACCAAAATGATGTTGGATGCAACCCCCATTAGAGGGAGTTTACCGCAAAGTTATTATGAAGCTAAAAGAGTGGTATCGAAGCTTGGCTTAAAATCTAAAAGGATTGATTGTTGTGTGTCTGGTTGCATGCTCTATTATAACAATGAGTTTGGCATAAATGATGGAGAGTTGTCGGAATGCAAGTTGTGTGGACAACCACGCTATCGTGTCAGTAGATCAGGGATGAGTAGAGGCAAACCGATTCCACGAAAATCAATGTTCTATCTGCCTCTTATTCCAAGGCTACAGAGGATGTTTACTTCAATGGAGACCTCGGGTAAAATGACATGGCACCATCAAAATAGAAATAATTCTGGTGAATTACGTCACCCATCTGATGGTGAAGTTTGGAAGCATTTTGATCGTGTTCATCCAGATTTTGCCAGTGATCCACGCAATGTTCGGCTTGGTTTGTGCTTTGATGGTTTCACACCATATATTCAAGCCTCAGCAACACCGTATTCATGTTGGCCAGTTATTGTTACCCCATACAACCTTCCTCCAGAAATGTTGTTGCGCCCGAAAAAGTCCCCGAGGGAGAACCTTCCTCGTTCACAACTTTTCCTAAGACAAATGAAGCCGCCACCAATATTTATTAAGGAAAATATTAGGAAAACCTTTTTTGGAAAGCGATTGGTCTTGCGAAACTAGAGAATAGGGTTCGGGGGTCGGTTACGCGTAGGGAAGGTGTTAGCACCCCACACGTCCTCTCTACTGAGAGGGAACCTTTAATTAAATGTGTGGTTTTAGTGTGTTGACTTGAAAATACTTAATTTTGCCTCTCTACTTCTTATTGAAAAACTCTTTATGAAAATCTTTATTTATTATGAAAAAAGGGGGGAAAATGGGTTTTTAGAAGAAAACGCTTGACGGGACAAGGCCCGCTCCTACGTATCTCCCGGTGCGATGGAGAACTCAAAGCTACGTAGTTCTTCTTTGTCTTTTTGAAAAGTTTTTGTTTTTTATCTTTTTAGTGAGTTTTCGAAATAGGACGAGCATTTAGTGAGTGATTAAACTAACCAAGGTTATGGGTAATCACCGCTAAGTACTCTAGAAAATGAGAGTCAATACTACTAGTCAGACGAACAAAGGTTCTGATTGACTATTAGTAGCAACCCGTTTTTATTTGCTCTTTTGAAAGTGGTCTTCGAAAGGGATTGATTGGCACGAATGATCAAGCTAACAAAGGTTATGAGTGATCATCGCTTGTTGTTCTTTTTGGGAAAAAGACATTGCTACCAATGGCTAGACGAACAAAGGTTCTGATTAGCCACTAGCGACAATGGGTTGAAAATGTTTTTAGAAAGGAAAAGGTTTTCGTTCTGAAAATGATCTTGGTTTGCAAAAGTGATTCTTTTTTGTTATGAAAATAACTCTTTTCTTTTTGTTATGCAAATGCTAAACTTTTTATAGTTGCGCTTGACGAGAATGTGACTCGCTCCTACGTATCCCAAATGGGAATCAAAGCGACGTAGTTCTAACGAGCCTTGAAAATGAAAGTCTTTTTGCTTTGGTTTTGAAAAGTGAAGGGCGTTCACAATGATCAAACTAACAAAGGTTATGGGTGATCATTACTAAAACCCCCTTAAGTGCATGTAAAAATCTCTTTTGAAAAATGAAAGCCTCCATGATGATCAAACTAACAAAGGTTATGGGTGGTCATCATTAACACTTGCTATGACTTTGATGCTTAGGAAAATATCTTTGGAAATTGAAAGCATTCATGATAATCAAACTAACAAAGGTTATGGGTGATTATCACTAGTAGCTCATGCATATGAAAACATCTTTTTTTTTAAACTTAGGCTCTTAGGACAATCAAACTAACAAAGGTTATGGGTGATTGTCACTAATTACCATTTTCATGCTAAGCTATTTAGAAAAGAAAACAACGAATGCAAAAAGATTTGGAGATTCAAGCATGGCACAATCATTGAAATCAACTCCTTAGGCAAACAACAACATGGTCATAACTTGCAATTAATCTCATTTGAATTCTTGAGCAAACACTAGCCTAGACTACACATATTAAACCACAACACATAAATAGGCAAAAAAGGAACTTGAATTGGGCATTAAGCAAAAATGTGAGAGTAGGCAAGATTGAACCTAAATGCACATCTAATGGAAGATGCTAGGCGAGAACCATACTCAAATATTTCTACAAAACGCAAGGGAATCTAAATGCACATCTAGTGGAAGATGCAATGTAAGGAATGAGCCTATCTAAGTATTGATGATGTTCTTATATGAGAGTGGACAATGAAATTGTTAGCTTAAGGAAAAGAGTTGCCTCAATCATGATCATAGGTAAGCATAAGCAAGCAAGTTATTTAGCAACCAAAGTATCAAAGAATGTTGAATCACTTTGGTCAATCCTCACACTTAAGATTAAGTGCACAAGTGCACAAATGTGAATCACCTTGCCAATCATCAACAAAAACAAGTTTATTAAAGCAAACCCAAACCCTAATTTTTTATGTTAAAACCTAGGAGCATACATACCCTAAATCAACTATTATTCATCCCCAAATCATGAAATAAACAAAAGCATTCAAGAACCCTAAACCTAGGCCCATAGCCGAATGTTATCATGCTTGAAATGGGTTTCTTATTTTTGTGAAAGTTATGCAAACAAGAGTGAATATGCAAGGAAATGTGAGAAAACACAACAACAACTAGCAAATCACATTTTTATGAGAGTATGCGAAATACAACATGCCATAAAACAACATTTTATTTCATGAAAGGCAAGGATTAAGATCCAAATCAACACAAATCAACATTTATTAAAGGGTGAGAAGCACCATAAGCACCCAAGCCTCCCTAAGTGCTTGTCAAAGTGCTTATGACACCTCTCACCAACAAAAATCAACAATATGAGAATATGAAGATGATAGGATGAATGTTTTTTATATTTTTGAGGAAATACTCAAAGATGATGCAAAGTTTTAAGGGTTACCTTAGCTTTGAGCTAGAAAGTGAGGTGAGAAGATGAAGCTAGACACAAATCAACAAAACTCCAATATTCTTCAAAGAAGTACCCACTTGATGATGATGCTTGAACTTTGAATGAGAAATGGAGGGAGTATGTGAAAGAGGGGTCACGAATTTCTTGGTCCTTTTGGGGAGGAGAGGAGTGAGTTGTCCTTATTCAAATCCTTGGGAGGCCAAAGATCTAATGGGTTTAAGGTTGTGAGAGGGAAATAAAGAAATTAGTGTGTATTTAGTGGTGTAGAGAGAAAGAAGGTAAAAATATGTTGTGTATTGAATGTTATTGGATTCAAAGGTGTGCTTGTCATGATGAAAGGCTTTTTTGTGATGTGCACTTGATGGGGGCTGAAGTGAAGGGCATGAGGGTGGAGTGAGGGAGGTTGTTTGCTTGTGAAATTGGTGCTTACTTTGGCCAAAAATGGATAAAAGCAAAAAGCACCTAAAAGGAATTAGCCCTAATTCTAAAAATACCATAAGCATCCAATATTATTTTGTTATTCATTTTTTTATTTTGATTTCAGATTTCTGTTTTTAATTATACATATTTTTGAGCCTTTTTGAAAGTGAGAGAAAAAAAACCGTTATAATTGACCAAAATACCCTTTTTGGCGCTAAAACCCTAATTTGCCCGAAAAATGCGTTCCAACCCTAAAAACGATTTCAAGAACCTTGGAATGCCTTCTAGGATCCGAAATGTAGTGCCTAAGGCTCTTCGCTCTTCAATTTATTTATTTTTTTGGGAAATTAGAGTTTTGACCTAAGCCGGACAAAATGGGGGTATGACAAATGTGTATGTCCAAACCATACATGTTTTTAAATTCTATTATTCCAGGGCCAAGTAATCCAACAGCTGGTATTGACATCTATTTGCAACCTTTGATTGATGACCTAAAAAGGTTGTGGAATGGTGTTTTAACTTATGATGTGGCACGCAAACAAAATTTTGTGATGAGGGCGGCTTTGATGTGGACCATTAATGACTTCCCTGCCTATGGAATGTTGTCTGGATGGGGGACACATGGTAAGATGGCGTGTCCGATTTGCATGGTTGACACAAAGGCTTTTAGTCTTAAATACGTAGGAAAAGTTTCATGGTTTGACTCGCACCGTAGGTTCTTACCTATGGATCACCCATTTAGAAAGCAGAAATATGCGTTCATTAAGGGAAATGTTGAAACAGTTGGACCTCCTCGTCAGTTGACACCAGAGGAAGTTTGGAATAGTGTTAGGGATATCCCTCCTGTGGAAGTCGTAGCGGGTGTTGTTTCTCGTCCAGATGGCTATGGGCAATGGCACAATTGGACAAAAAAAAGTATTTTTTGGGAACTTCCCTATTGGAAAGATAATCTATTGAGACACAATCTCGATGTCATGCATATAGAGAAGAATATTTTTGATAACATATTTAACACTGTCATGAACGTGAAAGGCAAAACGAAAGACAATGAGAAAGCTAGGAAGGATATAGATCATTTCTGTAGACGAAAGGATTTGTTGTTGGTTGAGAAAGGTACTAGGATTTTGAAACCCAAAGCCAATTATACTTTATCTACCGAACAAGCGAAAGCAGTTTATCAGTGGATAAAAGAGTTGAAAATGCCAGACGGCTATTCTTCCAATTTATCTAGATGTGCGGATGTGGATAATGGGAGGTTGCATGGGATGAAGAGTCATGATTGTCACGTATTCATGGAGTGCTTACTTCCTATCGCTTTTAGTTCGTTGTCAACACACGTTTTGAATCCGCTCATTGAAATAAGTCAATACTTTAAGAATTTGTGTTCTACAACGCTAAAAGTTGCTGATCTTTCAAAAATGGAACAAGACATCCCACTTATCTTATGCAAGTTGGAGAGAGTATTTCTGCCTGGTTTCTTTGATTCTATGGAGCATCTACCGGTGCATCTCGCATATGAAGCTAAACTTGGCAGACCTGTCCAATACAGATGGATGTATCCGTTTGAAAGGTCAGCTAATTTTTATAATATAAGAAACAAGTTTAAATTAAAATATATGACTATTATATTAATATCATATATATTATCTAGGTTCATGGGTGATTCAAAAAGATCGGTGAAAAACAAAGCTAGAGTTGAAGGATCGATATGTTCTTCTTACTTACACCGTGAAACAACACATTTTTGTTCTCATTAGTTCAAGAATTAGTTTGTTCCTCGAAGCAGTCGAAATGAAGTGGATACTGAATGGCCTAGACATCCTTTGGCTTTGTCCGTCTTTTGTCTACCCGGTCGTCCATCTGGGAAGGAGTCAACTCACTGGCTAACAGATGAAGAGTTAAGTTCAGCACATGTTCATGTGTTGATAAACTGTACTGAGGTGCAACCATTTATTGAGTATGTTCCTCAACATTAACAATCAATCTTAATTAGTTAATATAAAGTAGACAAGTGTGTAACAATTAAATTATTTCTTTTTAGGGAGTTCTTGTCATCAGAGGCAGTACGTGAAGACCAATCTTCTGCTCATATTCATGCGTATTTTCCAATGTGGTTTAGTCAATATGTGTATTCCCTCCCGCCAAATCCCACCAACCAACACTTGAGGAACATATCAGACGGTCCTCGAAGATGTGTTAAAGAATGGCACACATACTTTGTCAATGGATACAAATTTCACACCAATGAATGGACACAGGGCAGAGAGACAGTCAATAGTGGAGTGTGCATGAAGGGGGTCACTGGAGGAGGTGAAGATGATTTTTATGGTGTGGTTCAACACATATATGAACTTCAGTACCCCCATCTAGATTTTAGTCCAAAGGTAGTGGTTTTTTATTGTAATTGGTTTGATCTGTCTGCTCGAGGAACAAAGGTGAATCCAAAGTCAAATACAGTGGACATTAAAATGAATGGTAGATATCGACCGTATGATCCGTTCGTCATTGCACAAAATGTGAGACAAGTCTATTATGTCCCTTATCCATCAATGCGGACTGATAGGCGTGGTTGGTGTGTCGCAATTAAAACAAAACCAAGAGGTCGCATTGATCAGACAAATGATGACACAGTGGAAGATATGCCATATCAAATGGAAGAGATGTCTAACGTAAATGAAGTGATTCAAGTTGAACCCATTGTTCGTTTATGTGATGAGCCAAACACCGGCGATGAAGTTGTTGATGACGAAGATGCTGATGGTGAAGATGCAACAGACCACATTGGTGTTTCAAGAATTCACTCCTCCGATGATGATGATTTTGAGAATGAATGGGATTCAAATTAGTTATTTATGTTTCAATCAATTATATAAGGATGTAATTTATGTTTCAACAATTCTATTTTTAATGAAGGATGTTATTTGTTTGAGAATAAATGAGATTCAAATTATTTATTTTAATGAGTTCATGTATATGTTTATGTTAACCTTGTTTAGTATATGGTGTTTGTTTGTTTAAATGTATATGTCTAGATACAGATATGGCTTCTCATGATGACTCAGGATCCGATCATGACGACGCATATGTTCCTCCTCCACCTCCCGATGCCGCCAGCACTAGCAGGCGGAAGACATCTACTCGCCTAGGGCGCCATGTTCAGCCTACGCGTGTTGTTGTTACTACTGGCGGATATTTGCCACCACCTGTGTCTGAGGATGGTGCAGGGGGCCCATTGATTCCTGTTGGTACTGAGGGCTTATCCCCGACACATGTTGATGCGGATGGGGTACGCACATTCATTGATGGGACTGATGTGATTAGGGTTACACCTGATGGGCGTATCATATTGCAGATTGTTGGCGATTCGTAAGTCTATATATATATATATATATATATATATATATATATATATTATTTATTAATTTATTTTTGTTGCCATTTATATATAACTTATATTTGGTGTAACAAAATTCATCTTTTTTAATGCAGTTTTATTCCTTCGAAGGCTTCAGCTACCGCCATCACAAAAACAATCAAGGAGAATTTTACCAAGAGCTGGAAGAACTGGACGGAAGTTAGA